>JAJJWX010002936.1:2400000-3090463 GCA_023529315.1 Papaver bracteatum | reverse complement strand
CTATCTTGAGTAGATGGTTACAGAATTTCATTTTAATGATGAGTAAGGAAGGATCCCTTCACACTTTTATTATCACACTATCTCACACGTTAAGCGTCATTTTTACGAATAAAACTCAAACCGTAGCGGACTTGGAGCTAATATTTTGAGGATATGTTCATCTTACCAAGTTCTATATCCCTACCAAAAATGAGCACATTCCGAAATATAAAACCTCACAATCTACCGGTCTTAATTTTGACGGCCAGAAATCCGTTGATTTTTAACGGTTCATTTTCAAAGTAATATATGGTGGTTTTATCCCCAAAATATTAGCTTAAAATCCATTACAGTTTGGTTTTTATTCACAAAAATAATGTTGAACGTGTGAGATAGTGTGATAATAACATGTCCCTGTAACCAACTTTTTTGAGATTTGACGTGTCCCCGTAACTGTGTCGTAACCCTGTCCATGTCTGTGCAACATAGGTATATAGTGCTAGAAAACCTAAATTCTGTCCTTGTGGATTTTCCATTCCCGCTGTCACTTTGGCCCCCTAATGTCTCTTTAGGGTCTTTCCTGGCCTGGGTTTAATACTTCCTCATTCTAAAAAAGTGACGGTAACTCTTTTCCATAAATGGAGGAGCAGATAATATGCAAAGACTATTGCGGTTTTCACTCTTCTAGGAAGAAAGAAATGTAACCATGGGGATGAAAGCATGGCACTTTTGTATTCGTTACATTGTTCTTTCTTTCTCCCCAATAAAAAAAGATGGCATGTGTGGGGTTACGAGAATAATCTCAGCAACTGGGACGCGTCAACTTCTAAAATCATAAGCATTACAATTGGGAATTTTTGAATTTACCCTCTGCTATTTATTTGACCATTAACTTGCAACATTAAAAGTACGTTGTCCTCTGTAGGTAATGTCCTTTTGGGCTCTCTCACGTAACTCAAACAAAGAGAACAGAACAGTGAAGTAGAAACATCTACTGTACTTCATTGGTGGGAGCTGCTTATCGACATGTTCTTTTGAGAAAATACAACCTAGGCTAGTAGCGAACCCCTACATTTCAATCCATGCACTGTAATTCTGCTTTTTATTCTATCCATACTGGAAGAGCCTGCATATATCAAATCAATAAAAAACATTAATGGATTACAACATAAAACTCTAAGGATATGCTATCTAAGTCATCTTGAACTACATCTAAAGATCCAGGAATCTGCAAGCTTATTAACCTGTATGTTTTCTTTCGGTTTGGTAGTGTTGTTTCTTTGCTTTGTTTGAAGCACCATACATGCAAGTGAGGAGCCACTCCACATTCTTAAGATCGGGCGTAAGGATTTAACCTACATTTTCTAATGAATGGACACCATAATGGTAAGGCCTTTTTTTCAATACAAGTGGCAACTCATTGTTTAGTCTTAGGTATCTGGTATCTGTTCGCAAGTTCCGCACGTCCTACTCAGGAGACAACTTATACTGCTAACTTAGCATATCTTAGGTATTATTTACTCTTAGGTATCAATAAGCAACAGAGTTCACTATCATCGAAATCCAATGATTTCTCCAGTTGTTTACACTCGCAACTGCTGCTTCTTCAACACAGCCATTTGCTTCAGCAACAACTGCATTGCTGTAATCCCAATTTCAAGTTTTGGGACATCAGAACTTAACATTCTGATCAGCAGATTAGTTACCCCATTCTGGTTTATTGTTCAATGCAAGAATTCTAAGCTAAAACCAGAATAAGTATTACCTTCAACATCCTTTGGTTTAAACTGCAACAGTTCCATCATCAAAAACATCCAACTTTATGTCAATTCACCATCCACTGCTATCGGTTCGTCCTCATTTTGATTCACTATCCTGCAAAACTCACAAATAAACTGATCTCAAACAAAACCAAACCCTAAAACAGCATGTACCATAAATTCTTCTCCGCACTAAAATGTCTTAGTCTTCTTCTTCTCATATCTTTACACTACAAGCATCAAAATTATTATATTTAACAGAGACCCGCATCCTTTTCCACCAAGACGGTATACAAGTATATGGTTTGTGTCTTTGTGAAAACCCATCAATATTTTAAGGGGAAAAAACACATGAAACTAAAAGGTAAAAAAAGCATGAAACTGAGTGAGATCAACGTTCCATTACCTTACCATTAGTTTCTTCTCATTGATTATTGTTATAAAAACACAGATTGTTGTTAATTGGACGAAGCGTCCTTTTCAACATTTGTATAAGTATGTCACTCAAGTCGGTTCCTGCAACCACTTCAAGTTTGTAAACCCTGTGGTTGGAAAAACACCACACCACCAATGTGAGCTGTCCAAAAAACTGTCGTAAACAAACAAAAAAATGTAGAGAAGTTTAACAAAAGCACAATATATAATGACGCATGAACAAACTACACTTCCAGCATAAGTCGAAAGCAGACAAATAATAAGAAAGAAATTCCAAGACGAGTGATCATGTTTAGAATTTACCTCTTCTAGAAGTTGAACCACTCATAATTAAGGCCCGATTTGTCTTTCTGTGCAGTTGGCCAAAAGAACTAGCAAAGCAACAAAGAGCCGAGTCAGGCCATGCAGTTGGCAAAATGAAGCAGAGAATCAGTCCAGGGTGGAACCAGCCGAAGTAATCATTTAAGATGCCCCAATCAGTGAACGGTTTATCTATGATGTTTCACTTGGACATTTTTTTTAACCCTCGTCGTTTGCATTATTTTGGTGTCCGCCTACGAAATCGTTTACACTGGTTATGTCTTGAACC
The DNA here is from genome assembly GCA_023529315.1 of Papaver bracteatum. NCBI lineage: Eukaryota > Viridiplantae > Streptophyta > Magnoliopsida > Ranunculales > Papaveraceae > Papaver > Papaver bracteatum. Next base: position 3,087,700 of record JAJJWX010002936.1, on the reverse strand, counting down.
CACCCAAATTTAACCATGACAGCCAAGATAGTGGTAGCTTCGTTTACATTTCCAGCTCCATGACATTTACAGATTAGATTCCTACACTTATCAAGTGTGGGCTTAAGTCCTTGTTCTCCCATTTCATTAAGCAAATTGAGTGCTTTAGAGAATTCTTCCTTCTCAGAGACTGCATCTATTAGTGCATCATAAGTTGTGCTGGTAACTGGCATTCCCTTTTGAAGGATCTCATCTCGCAACTCAAAGGCGTCTAATAAGTTGCCTTCTTTGCAATGAGCATCAACCATTAAACCGTAGGTAAGTTCATCTGGCATGATTCCATTCTTTTTCATCTCATCAAAAAGAGCAAATACCTCTTGTGTATTCCCTATTTTAATGTATCCATGCATAAGTGAAGTATAAGTTACGGTGTTTGGCATCAGCTTATTTTCCTGCATCATCAAGAAGATCTCTCTAGCCTTTTTCATTTTTCCAGCCTTGCAGAAGCAGTCCATCACCGTCGTGTAAGTAACATTATTAGCCATGATCTTCTGAAATGCCATATCTCCTAGCAACCGCTGGGCTTCTTCGAGGTCTCCAAGTTTACAAAACCCATCAATTAAAATATTGAAAGCGAGTGTAGTAGCAAAGCCCTTACCCACCATTTCCTGAAACAAATTCAGAGCTTTTTCCATGTTTCCTTCCTTGCAGCAACCATCCAAAAGAGCACTGTAAACAAATCTATCAGGCAAGACTCCTCTTGACGGCATCTCATTGAACAATCTGAACCCCTCCATTATATTACCGGATTTGCAGTATCCGTCTATTAGTGCAGCATATGTGAAGCCGTTTAGTATCAGACCCTTACCAGGAATGCTGTCAAACAATTCTCTAGCTCTTTCGATATATCCTGACTTACACAAACCATCGATCATGGAACTATATGTAACAATATTGGGATTGACTCCTTTCCTGCACATCTCGTCATGAAGCTCAAATGCTTTATCAATCTCAGCTTGCTTACATAACCCAGATATGAGAGCACTGTAGGTATAGACATCAGGAACCAAACCCTTCTCCTGGAATTCAGAGAATACATGCATAGCCTCCTGCATCTTTCCGTTCCTCGTGAGACCGTGGATGAGGACACTATAAGCTTTCACATCAGGAAGAATTCCTCTATCTATCATAGTACGAAATATCAAGATGGCCTCTGGAACTTGTCCTGCCTTGAAGTACCCATCAACCAGGGCAGTGTAAATAACATCATTTGGAATCAAACCATGATCAAGCATCTCTGTAAAATAGCTGCCCGCCTTCTCCATTTCCCCTGCCTTGCTATGCCCATGTATGAAAGCTCCATATGTATATGCATTCGGCTTTAACCCTTTCGCTACCATCTCCACTAAATAAGGCTTCGCTTCTTCCATCTTCCCATCTTTACAGAAGCCAATTATAAGAGAATTGTAGCAAAAAACATCAGGTGCAACTCTTTTCTCACTCATTCCCTCTAATACCTTAATAGCATCTTGAAACCTATTTTCCCTGCAATGACCTGCGATCAGATTTGTATAGATGACAGCATTCGGCTTCAAACCCCTTATATCCATTTCGTCCAAAACTCTACTTGCTTGAGAGAAATCCCCAGAGTGGCATAAGCCATTGATTAATACACTGTAAGTAACTACTGTAGGTAGTAAGTTCTTCCGAGTCATCTCATCAAGCACTTCAAAAGCCTTAATCAAATTACGCTCTCGACAATAACCCTCAATCAATAAATTGTAGGTGTGAGAGTCAGATTCCCATCCCAAGTGATCCATCTCACCCAAGATTTCACGTGCCTTTTCCACTCTACCTCTCTTACACAAACCACCAACAAGCATATTATAAGTTATACGATTCAGTTGAATTCCACTAGCAACCATCTCCTTCTTCACTCTGAAAGCTTCATCTACATTACCTTCTTTCATGAACCCGTCAATCAAAGTTGAGTAAGCAACATGATTAGGCTTCAAACCCATCTCTACCATTTCTCCCAGAATCAATTTAGCATCACTAGACCTTCTCTCTCTACACAACCCATTAATAAGTGCAGTAAAGGTATACCCGTCAGGAACCAAACCCTTTCGAGCCATTAACCGTTTCAACTCAAAAGCTTCATCTAGTGCTCCAATCTTACAAAAACCTCCAATAACGACATTATACGTTACTGAATTAGGATTACAACCTTTTCCTTCCATTTCAACAAGTACTTTCTTCGCTTCATTTACTTTACCCACTTTACAAAGAGCTCCAATAACATTAGAATAAGTATAAACATCAAACAACATTTTCATTTCCAACATTTTATCATATACCTTCCAAAACAAACTTAACTTGTTTACTTTCACCAAATCCTTCATTAATGAATTACAACACCTTAAACTAGGAAAATAAAACGCACTCTCAATGCCCAAAATTACTTCCACAGATTCTTCCAACTTACCCATTTTCTTGTACGTATCTATCAATATATCAATAACCATATTTTTCCTAAGAACACCATCACCAGCGGAAGTGGCGCCACCACTGACTTCTTGGAAAGAGTTGACAATAGAATGTAAATTTTTCAAAGGGGATAAATGGGTTTGTATCATTCGTTCTAATAAACCATTAGCTGGTCCAAATAACTTGGAATTACACAAATAAATCACCAGAATGGAAAAGGAATTCAATTTCTGAGGAATACCTAATTTTTGCTCAGACCAATAAAAGAAATGTAAGAGACGCCCAGCAGGATTATTACTAATACTAACCTGATCATGAAGTATTGACTGAATGATATCTGGGTTTAACTTGTTCGATATATTTGATGATTCCATTAGATACTGCCAGTTATTATGTTTAAGAAGATTGGATATTTCTTCAACAGAAGAAGATTCTTTGAAGGGTTTTTGCACTAAGCTACAGAAACCCGTGGATCTTCTAGAGATCCCATTTTGTTGTATGAAGATGAGAAGCTTTTTGTGAGATAATAATTTTAACATCTCTATACAGAAAATCAGACTCAACCGAGCTCGAGATGAAATGGAGTAAGAGATTTATATTTTATTTTTGGAATGTCAACGAGGAAATTCGAACCGGTGACTTCAACGTAGCTTTAGCGGTCTGAAACCGAGCCCAATATTCCTATGCACATGCCAAAGCCAAACTCATATATTTGTCATATATGCACCCACTATGACCTATGGGTATGCCAAAGTGCCAAATCATATGCATATGTGTCAATTATAACATATATGCATATATGACATACTTTCTAGCGAGCGATAGACCATCACTCGATGGTCAAATCAGCGCTCGCTGGTCATTCCAGCGCCTATGTTAGTCAAGCTGTCGCTCGCCGGTCTGATCATCTCTTATCAGATCCTCATCCAACGGCTACAATTTCCCCCTTTATAAATACTCATTTCAATTCACACCAGAATTTCTAAATCTCTCTAGAATTTCTCGATCTCTCACTCTTCTTCAAATTTAAGACAATCACACCTTCTCTATAATTTTTAATTTCTTATAATATGGATTCACAATCTCAAAGCTAAGGCAAAGGTAAAAAAGCAAGGGGTGCAAAATACACTATGACAGAAGATGAATGCATTTGTGGTAATTATGTTTTTTTTTATCCAAGATTGTATTGACGGTGCACAACAACATAATAACATCATGTGGGAAACACATATTTCGTAAGGCATATTCCTATGCACATGCAAAAAAAAAGTTGTTTGGCATACCAGGTGGCATAGCAAACCAATTGCGCCACAATGGAAAAACCACGAAGCGACAAACTTTCTAGGAATAGGCCATGGAGGAAGTTCTCCAAGGAGCCACAATGGTTGCATATAAACTTCTTCCTGAAGTTCTCCATGGAGAAAGGCATTCTTAACGTCCATTTGGTGAAGGTCCCAATTCTGAGCAGAAGTAACAACAATAAGAGTATGCACTGTAGTCATGCGAGCAACAGGAGAAAATGTCTCTTCATAGTCAATTCCATACTCTTGTGTGTACCCTTGAGCTACTACACGAGATTTCTATCGTTCTATTTTCCCTTTTGAGTTTGTATTTATCTTGTAAACCCACTTGCTATCAACAACAGACTTTCCTGGAGGAAGATCTACCATGTCCCATGTATTTACATTCTTGTGTGTTGTTAACTCCTCTCCCATATAGTTTTGCCAGTCAGAAATTATAGCTGCTTCCCTATAAGATTTGGGTTCATGAAGAGGCAAGATAGAAGATAAAGAACAATGATAGTCAGAGTACTTAGATGGTGGTCGACGAGTACGAGATGGCAGTGTCGTAGCTTCAGTTACAGGATTCCTTTCTGGAGAAGCAATGTCATGATTGTTCGTAGAGTCATTGGTGACTATTTCTGAGATTTCTGGAGGTGAAGTAACTGCAAGCTCAAGAGTAGTAGTGATAGGAATATTTGACCGAGATGAATTGCGTCTTCAAAAGGATCTAGATAGGAGAATGTTTCTAAACTAGATGATTTGCTACTAGGAAGATACCAGAATGGTATTTTCTCCCAGAAGGTTACATGTCTAGAGATATGCAATCTTCTACTTTCTAGATCATAACAGCGATAACCCTTTTGTTTTATTCCATATCCTAAGAACACACAAATGGTATTCTTTTTACCTAGTTTGTTACGTTCTCGTTCAGCAAGAAGAGCAAAACATGTTGAGCCAAAGACACGAAGTTCAGAGTAATTTGGTGGCTTGCCATAAAGACTTTCATACGGTGATATTCCTCCTGTGACAGGAGTGGGAATACGATTAATGGTGTATACTGCCGTAAGAACTGATTCTCCCAAGAAGTTAGAAGGGACAGATGCAGAGAGAAGTTGAATTCTTGCCGGCTCAATAATGTGACGATGTTTTCTTTCTGCAACTCCATTTTGTTCGGGAGTTTCAGTGCAATATAACTGAAGTTGTGCACCTTCGGTTTTAAGAAACTCTCTAAAAGGATTTGAGATATATTCGCCTCCCTGATCAGCACGAAAAGTTTTGATAGGTTTTTCAAAATGATTTTTAATAATCCTAGAAAAATATGAGTATAGTTTTAGAAAATATTCTCTTGAGTTGAATAGGTATATCCATGTAAAGCGAGTATAGCCATCAATGAAAATCACATAATATAATGTTCATTTCTTGGATGCAATTGGATATTTTCCCCAAACATCTGAACGAATTAGATCAAAGGGTGCAGTGGATAATGTAATGTTATTATTGAAAGAAAGAACTGGTTGTTTTCCCAACTTACATGCAAAGCAATGAGGTTCTTTTTCTACTTGAATATATTCTAATAAACCTTTATTAATCATATATGTAAGACGAGAAAAAGAGACATGTCCTAGCTTGGAATTCCAAGACGTAAATGGAGAGATAGTTGAAGGCAAAATAGGAGCAGATGAAACAACTGTTTTATTCATGAATTGTTGAGGAATGATGAGACTTTCAAGGAGATATAGTCGACCAACTCTACGTCCTATCCCAACTAGCTTCCCTGTCCTGGAATCTTGTATCACATAACCAGAAGGAAAGAAGAAAATATTAAGTCCTTGATCACACAATTTCCCAATGGATATAAGATTCATTCTAATCTTTGGAACAAGAAGCACATTAGGTACATATATCTTATTTGTAACCTTAACTTGACCGATGTGAGTAGCAGTTATTGCTGATCCATCTGTTATATGGATATTAGGTGTAACAATGGGATGTTTATTCTCAAATAGAGTTGAATCAAATGTCATATGATTTGATGCCCCTGAATCAAGAAACTAGCTAGTTGAAAGAATACCTGATGGAGCTGAGAGAGCAGTAGCTGCTGAGTGATTATTACCAAGTGCTTGTCTGAGCATCTATTGAATATCAGCTAGACTGGTTTGTGTGACTGCTGTTGGTTCTGAACTTTTCTCAATTGCTGGTGTGGCTAACAATGATGGAGAATAATTATATGTTGATGTAGCAACATTCTTCCTTCTTCTTTCTCTCATGTTCCTAGATGAAGGTGATGTAAAGTTTCCTACAGTATGTCCAGGTTCTTTGCAGTAATTATAATGAAGATGTGAAGTTGAACTCTGAGACATATCTGATGTTGCTGTGCTAGGAGGTAGATTGCAATTTTTGGATATATGTTCAGGTTTCTAGCACTTATAACACACAGTTTGAGTTGTATCACGATGATACTTTTGAGAACTAAAATGATTGTTAAAACTTGTTCGAGAAGGTACTACTAGCATGGTAGGAATATCAGGTTTGATACGTTTCCTAGTTTCTTCAGTGATAAGTTCAGAAAGTGCAGTCTATACAGTTGGTAGGGGTGATCTATGAAGAATTGATGCCCTAACAGTTTCAAATTCATTTCTTAGTGCCATTAAAAGCTGAACTAATCGTGATTCTTCCCTATATTTTTTCCCATATTTCAATATATGTTGTCCAGTTAGGTTCCATAAGAGCTAACTGATTCCATGTAACTGACATCTCAGAATGAAAATCAGAAATGGATTGATCATGCTGTTGTTTTAGAGATATGATATCTTGTTCAAGTTTATAACGTTGAGCAAAATTGATTTGGGTATACCTTTTTGAGAGAAAATCCCATGCATCTTTGGCAGTTTCAAATCTGGTGAGTTGCATGCTTATAGAAGTTATCACCGTGTTGCTTATCCATGTGAGTATCTTATGATTATTCATCTCCCAGGTTTCCATGCTTTCTCCTACATGCTCTTTATCTTTATCTTTTACACTCGTGTCGGCAGTGGTTGGACGTTTATCTGTACCATCAAAACTTCTCATAAGAAATGACCAATGATTATAATTTGTTCCATAAAATTTTGTAGTAATTGGTTGATAGTCTTCTCGTGACATCTTGAAGAGATGATACAAAATAAGATTTACGGCTAGGGTTTATGTAGTATGTTGTTGACAAGATAGAGCGTGAAGACGAGTTGATTGATCAGAAGGAAAACCAGTGCAAGGTTTTTGATATTTCAGATTTATGTTGCAGCGGAAGATAGTTTCTTAGATCTTTCCAGGCTTTGATGCCATGACAGAAATAGTCATGGCATGTATATTATTGAGAATATGATATATTCTTATTCAGTGAATCAAATGGTTACAATACAACATGTTCTTATATGTGCGAACAAATGAATATATGGAAACAATATATTACAACTTAAAGAGAATATACATACCTAATGCAAATAATATATACTATCGAATAATATCTCAACAAGATAATATCTTGGAGATAATATTTCTAACGCCACTTATTCAAAGAGGGTTCATGGGATTCTCTCGGAGTCTTTCTTGATAAGTGTTTCCAAGTACTGTTTTCTTTGTTTCATTATGGACCAAATCACTAATTAGTTGGGAGTAAAACTTGCGGTCGTAACTTGTGACCAGTTCAACGAAAAAACAAAAAAAAAACACTAATCAAACGAAAATGGATCACTTACCTCCAAAAATTCTTCACCAAATGTCTTTTCGGTTAAATTAACATCATTTTGTTAGACGTTTTATTCATCTAAGGTTCCAAAAAATTTCCTTAGATTATCAACTGTAGAATCTTTCCTAATAATTGAATAAAATTCTAACCCAGGGTTAATACTGTTTTAATAGGTTTTTAGTGAATACAAAGATTAATGGAGAAAACAACCAAATTATAGGGTCGATAGTTATAGTCAAATTTGATTTGACTTTTATATGTGGTAAATAGGAAAAAGCAGAACCGAAAATAGAATTATTTTAAAAATTCTAATGGGAGTGGCAAATAGGAAAAGTGAGGGTGGCAGATAGGTGGAACCTACTCTAGATCCTTTTCATTTTTCTTTTTCTAAAACCCAGTAATTCTGTGAGGTTATGGGTGAATCATTAACAAGGGTTTACTCAATAAAAACATTCGTAGATTTGTAAAGATTTAAAAAGAGTCATGAAAATTAATAACTTTGCAAGAATTATATAGAGTTGAGCAAAATTTTGCGGAGTTATGCAGAGTTGTCTAATATCTTGCAGACATTTGTAGAGTCCTTAAGAGTTATAAAAACAAATTTTATATGGAAATATACATCATAGATATAAATATAAAATTTATTGTAGCTTATTTATTATAGAAACTTCAACTAAATAAAAATAAATTATTATTTTATATAACTTATTTCTTTGTTCAATAAAATACAATAAAGTATAACAATAAATTAAAATAATAATTATTGTACATTCTTACATAATAATTAAAATTAAAAAAATGTTTAATCATATCAAATAATTTATAATCATCTATAATAGAAGTTTTCTAGATTGTGTATTCATGAAATAAAATAAAAGAGAGTAAAAAACATCTTTATTAAAAAGTTGGAAGTCTTCCAAAATCTTACATATTTGGCAAGACTTTCATCAAGGAAAATTTATACACAAAAGTCACTCAAAGTCTTTAAAATAAGTAAGTATGAAAAGTCTTTGAATTTTCAAGTTTACAACGAGTGGCACAAACTTTAGAAGACTTTTTGACAATCTACAACGAGTAACATAAACTTTGAAAGAGATTTTACAAGTATACAACGAATAACACAATACTTTGTAAATCCATTAAACTCTTTGGAAATCAATAAAAGTATTTATTGAGTAAACCCCTGTAAGAGTTGGTTGATATAGGTCCTTGAGTTTCCATAATGTGAAGAGGTAATGAGCTCCTCCTCTCGATTCTGAATTTTTAATCTCTTTCCCAATCTGATTCCAAAATAGCTTAGTTAAGCTTATGTTTTGAAGTGTCAAGAGCAAGACTGCAAATGGGTACTCTTGATGTGGAGTTAGTGGTTGAGGTAGGGGGTTTTCTTACCGTTAGTCTTGGAATTTCAATTGTGCCTTGATTTTTTGCTTTAAATTTTGTATTGCTAATAATCTATGAGTCTTTACATCTAACTGATTGTGAATTTCATTTTTCTTGGGCATGTTGTATGATTTTCTGCCAATTGTCTAAATGACAAGTATGGTGATTTTGCATGATAAGAGATTTGGCTTGAAAACATATAATTTCCTTGTTTAGTAATTGTATGCTCAACTTTTTATGGTTCGAGTGGTACGAATGGTTTTATGAAAAGTGAAAATGATATGCAGTCAATAAAGTTTCGTTTTTTTTCCATCATAAATCTTAGTCCTGTCTTAAATTTCAAACTAGCCTTTTAGCTGTTCGACAAAATGACTTAATGACTTTACTGTTTTGTTTTAAATTTCATGCATGACGCTAGATATACATGTTTGTGATTCATACTAATTCTGTTTATTAGTTGTCGTTCTTTGGAAACCATCGTTTCGGTAAGCCATAAACATGAAATGTTAAATAATAAACTGAGTTACTTTATCATTTAAGCATAATGCAACTTACTGTTACACATGCAGGTAGTTGAAGCCTCGATAAATACGCATCAAAACCATTCAGATGCGAGCAAACCTTCAGTAAGCATAAATTCTTTAGATATAATAAATGTAGAATAATTATGCAGCTAGATGTACAGAGACAAAAGAATATGACAGATGAAACGAGATTTTACATCTAGTGCTTATACTGGTAAAACAGATAAAATCAAAATTTAACTTTTGTGCTGGTTCTTACATTTTAAACTCGATGTTTCAGGGCACTAATGGGGTTGATGGTATCCAATGTGATCCCAATTCCAGAGAGCGCGAAACAAATAGAATAAGCACAGAGATCTCAGTAGATATGGCCAAAACTGGGGTTGGAAGTCGCCACGGTCGCCTTATGCAGGTGATATAATAAAGTCAGTGATACTTTCAGTCAAATGTAGCTTTGTTAAAGTTAAACGCTCGGGAATTAGTGATAGGTTTGTCTTTCGTAGTTTAGGAAATCTTTACTTTCTTTCTGCCACTCTCATTTTATTTTAGGAATTCTTTTGTATTATAAAGAACTGACATTTATGTTGTTTTGGTGTTCTCTGATATTATACAGAACTATTATGTGGTCAAGGATCATGCAGGACATATATTTGGAGTAAATTCTGCTCCCATGATAGAAAGCTGGAATAGTTCTATGTGATTGTAGAGGTGAGCTTCTCGAACTCTTACACTTGATACATTATGTTTGTGTCTTCAGAAGGAAAACATAGCTTTTTGGAGTTTCTTCTATATAAATTCATACATACATTAGTAATTGAAGAATATTTTATTTACCAGAAAATAATAGCAGCTCTGAAAAAGCATTCTAAAAAGATAGGATGCAAAGAAACTTGGTACTCCTGGTTTGAGTGAACTTTGCTCATATCCTTCTGATGTAAATGTTATGAGTTTTGGTACTCCGGGTCTTGATAAACTTTGCCCATCTTGTTCTGATGTAAAGGATCAGTGTTTAACAAGTGGATTCTGGTTCAATAATGAATTTGAATATAGTGTTTATATTAATTTTTCTATTAGCCCTTTGGATTGTGTTTATTTTAGTTTTGAATTTGAATTATAGGTGCATGCATATATGGAATGGAATATACTGTTTGTATATGGTAAATTTTGGTAGTATTGTACGTCCAAATATGGCCTGAGAGCAACCACAGTGGACGAGTAAAACTATAAATATGGTCCAGAAACATGACACAGTCATACGGACTAAAGAGTAAATACTGGACTAAAACCAAATCTCAGAGTATATTTGATCTGAGACCAAGACCTAAACCAAATTTAGTCGAGCGAAGTTATAATGTACGTTTGTTAACAGGCTAATTATAAAATACGTTTCATGAGAAGCGGTTGTATATTGCTCGTTTCATGGTGAGGCGTGTATATAAATTTCGCTTCGATCGAGCGTTGCTAAAATGTACTCCCGATTAGACGTAGGTAAAGTGTACGCCTCATGACAGGCGTTGGTAATAGGTTTGCCCCGTTAGTAAAGTTCACGCCTACCATGAGGCGTTGGTAATAGATTCGCCCCTTTGACGCGGACAGTATATATACTCAGACGTTCAAAAACGTTCAGTGGACCAATTGCTTAATTTGGAATCACCATTTCTCTGGGTCCTCCTCTTAATCAGTGGACCAATTGCTTAATTGAGATTTCCATGAGATAGTGAGAGGTAGAGAAATGGAAATTATTATGAGATTTCCATGAGATAGTGAGAGGTAGAGAGAGAATAATTTTTAAATGTTAATAGTGCGTTCAAAGTGTTTGTTAATTTGTCCCGGTGGTGGCAAACTTGTTTTTTCATGTGGGAATTTGTTGCATGTCTCATTTTGTTTGTTGATGTTGGGAAATGGAAATTATTATGAGCCCCCAAACCTAAATAATTAGTAATCTCTTTATAAAGTTTCGATTTTTAGCTAACATACCTCATGTGGGAATTTGGGATGCTCTAATATTCGCCTGAAATCAGGCGTATGTTTAACCTCCGCGCCACCAGGCGTGAACAATATATCCGCATGTTATTCGGGCGTCATTTAATCCACGCCTCACGACAGGCGTTGGTTATATGTACGCCCATTTCAGACGAGCATTATATCCACGCTCCACATCAAACGAATATTATATCCCCGCTCGATCAAATATACTCGGCTACCGTAGCGTAGCACCACAGACTAAACTCAAATTTGGTTTTTTTTTTTTTTTTTTTTTTTTGTCTTTGGTCTTTGGTTTTTATCGCACCATTACAGTTGCTCTGAGGAGTGAGTGAGGATCATCATAACAGCTTTTGTTATTCTTGCAAGATGTGGATGTTGATCACTAGTCACCAGTGATGATGAGACATAAGACTCGCACTCTCGGTCTTAACTTGTTCGGACATACAGTCAATCTCAGCTAGAGTATAATCTCATGAATATAGTTTTTGAATGTTGTTCTCATGAAACTTACATATCGATTGTAGAAAAATGAAGAAGCTAACTGAAGAATTATGGCAATGTACAAAAGAAATCCAAATAATAATCAAACACAAAATTAAGAAATCCTATACCACGTTGTTGTTTGCTTTGAGTTGAAAAACACACGTATTAGAAGAAACTTGCTCTGGTGAAGCAAGTACATTCATACAGTTCAAAACCTTCCAATAGTCCCCGTGAATCTTCTTTTGATGATCATTTCCGTAAACCCATTTGTCTTCTCTTTTCTTAAACTCATCTCCAGTACTACCATCTGAATTTGAAATTGAAACTCTTCGCCAGTTACACCAAATCCGCAACATGATATACAACATTGTCAAGCAAATCATTGTTGAAGTAAAAACAATAGCGACTACTATTCCTGCAACCGTCGTATCTGATAGTGATTTTCTCACTAAGCCCATTGATCTTGAACATGGACCTAACGGTGCACCGCACAGTTTGTCATTACCCAAGAAGGAATTTGGTGGAAATTGTGAGAAACCTGAAGGAAGTTCACCCTGGAGACGGTTATTTGTCAAGTTTAGGACATGAAGGCTAGTTAAAGTTCCTAGTGATGAAGGTACGCCTCCTTGGAGTTGATTGAAGGATAAGTTTAATCTCTCTAACTTGATAAGATTTCCAAGAGAAGAGGGAATTTCACCTGACAATGAATTGCTGCTAAGATCCAACATCTCTTGTAGATCATTCAGTTCTCCAAGCTCAGGTGGGATTTCGCCCACTAAGGAATTCTCGGAGAGTCTCAACGTGTAGAGCTTTGTGCATTGCTGAATTGTTGCAGGAATTGATCCGGAAAAGTTATTTCTTTGCAAGTTGAGAACATTTAATGAACTGAGGTTTCCAATCTCTAATGGGATGTCACCTGAGAGGTTGTTGTCACTGAGAGAAAGCTTTAGTAGTCTCGAACAGTTTCCGAGCTCGGATGGTACCTGTCCGTGAAACTTGTTGGATGATAAATCTAGCTCCCCAAGGGATTGTAAACTTCCTAGCCATGAAGGAATAATTCCCATGAAGTTGTTATTTTAATGCTCTAATTTCTTACATTTTGATAACTGGATGGGAATTCCTCCTGTGAGATTGTTTGATGATAGATCAAGAAAGCTTAGTTCGGTAAGTGCACCAAATTCAGGAGGAATATTACCATTCAAGAAGTTTTCCCGGAGACGGAGCCGAATCAAGCCTTTTGATTCTGCCAGTCTAGTGGGAATTGGACCAGAAAAGCTATTGTTTGTCAGGTCCATTACGATCAAATTATTGGAACCCGAAAGCGGATACATACTTCCAGTAAATTTGTTGTGAGAAATATTGATAATTGTGAGATTCTTCAGTAGAAAGAAAGCTTCAGGAAGAGGACCTTGAAGCGAATTGTTGTATAGTGTAACGAGAGTAAGCTGGGTGAGAAATTTCAAAGTTACCGGCAGTGTTCCAGAGAGCTTGTTATCGGCTAACGCCAAAGACTGGAGATTCTTACAGTAACCCAAACTTGGCGGTATTGGACCAGATAAATCATTCTGTCTCAGTTGAAGTAAAACTAGATTTTTAAGCTTCCCAATAGTGGATGGAATTGATCCACTAAAATGATTTCCGAAGAAATCTATCTCTGTTAAACTCGAACAGTTCATTAGCTCCAATGGAATAGTGCCTGACATTTGGTTTTCATAAAGATAAAGAACACTCAACCTCTCAAGTTTTCCAATTTCGGCGGGAATGCTTCCTGTAAGACTGTTGTGGAATAGAAACAGAGATTCTAAACTACTCAAGCTACCAATTTGAGAGGGAATTATTCCTGTAAAACTGTTGTTGTTGAGTAGAAGATCAGTAAGATTCTCTAAACTGTTGATATTAGTTGGTAATTCCCCGGTTAAGTCGTTATCCGAAAGGTCTAGTTGTTGAAGTGAAGAGCAGTTTAGTAATTCGTTGGGTATTCCCCCGCTTAGTTTGTTTCTTGCAAGAAACAGTTTCCTCAAATTTGAGTTACCCATGCAGAGATGCCTTGGAACTTCACCTGTGAGAAAGTTATCAGCTAGAACCAGTGACTCAAGATTCTTGACTTGTGTGTTGATACTTCCTGAAAGATTATTTCTCGACAAATCAAGTGTAATAAGCTGATTCAATTGATTCAACCCCAAAGGAATTTCACCATTTAATCTGTTTCCGAGCAAATTTAAGTAGTTCAAATTGGATAAATCACCAAGCTCGACCGGGATCGACCCAGACAGAGTGTTATTCGACAAGTTGAGTATCTCTAAAGCTTCAAGCTTTCCAATCGACGCAGGAATTCTTCCTCGGAGATTATTGTTTTCCACCGAGAAGAGTTGAAGTTGTTTGCAATTACCAATCTCTTGTGGTATGTATCCACTGAGACTATTCTTTTGCAAATTCAAAGATTTCAATTTCTTTAAATTGCCTATTTCAACTGGAATGGTCCCATTGAGTTGACAGTAACCAAGACCCAATACTCTCAAATCACTCAAGTTCCCGATAGTGGACGTAATTTCTCCGCTTAACATGTTATCACCTATCCGAAGAACTTGCAGTTTCTTCAAAAGACCAATCTCCGTAGGAATCTTACCAGAAAGAGAATTTGTATATAGATGAAGCTCCATTAGATTTTGAAGTTTTGCAAGCTCAGAAGGAACGATACCAGTGAGAAAATTCAAGGACAGATCAAGAATTTGAAGTGAAACGAGGTTCGAGAATTCGGATGATATTGAACCAGATAATCCTGAATTAGATAAATTTAGACCCACAACTTGGTTTAAACTCACTGAACATTTGACTCCATTCCAACTACATATATTAACGTTAGAAGACCAGTTTTCAAGAACTCCTTGAGGATCAATCAACTTTGTTTTTATACTTAAAAGCCACTGAGAATCCTTCCAAGTATCTCCATGAATAACAGTAACAAGTAATAATAGAAACAACAGCATATTGTATCTCTGTATCAAACCCATTTTTCCTAAAGTTTATGTTCACTAATTAACTCAAGGCGGAGTTAAATGCAGATAGCAAGAAGAAGAAGAAGAAGAAGAAGAAGAAGAAGAAGAAGGAGGTGAGATTTTGGACATGATTCAATGATACAGACTTGGAAGAGACAGAAAGCAGATATCCAGAAGGAATTCAATTGAAGAAGACAGTCAGGTTTTAAACTGTTAAGGTGATGGAAGCTTGGAGTTTATATAGTTTTGTTGAGAAAAGGTCGATGTCAAAAAATACAGTAACAAGTACTTTTGGGAGATAAAGGTATTGTTTTGATGAAAGAACATAGAGTAGGAATGACCCCCACTTGTGTCAACGAGAGAAGTTATAAATGAGTCGGTCACTCTCTATGCTTTCTTTAATTGGATAACATTTCTCTGTAGTTGGCTATGTTTTTCATTCAAAGAGTTTATCCAAAAAAAAACACACACAAGTATTTGACTTTTGAATCATATAAATCAATTAGCTGCGACACAATTGGGTACAAAACCATTAGTTCAATTCTAAGGAAGAAATACATGGTAACCATCAAGACAAAGAATAAAAATGATATGGCACAAATCCAAAATACTGGATTTGTGTAACATGCAAATCACTTGATGTGGAGCTAATTTCTACATAGTCATTGTCATTTGTTTTTAACCTCCTCTTAGTTGATGTTTCTTGTTTTTAACAAACTTGATGAAATTATTTCTTCTCAAACTCAACGTAAACCTCACCTAATACTACTCTACCTTAAAAACAAGAAGAAAACAGAGAATTCAAAACAACCCACATTTAATCAAATACTAGTATTAATAACAGTGGAGACCAGCTTAAGTTATGGGTTTGAAAATTAAGAGCCGGAGAGGTTGGCATTGGCATCAATATATTGTCTCTACTCTCTATCTCATCATCTACTTAGTTGTTTGTAAGAAGCTAGCTAGGATTCTCTGTGAATGCAAAGAAACAAAACACGTAAAGACAAAAGTGGGTTTCATTTCACAAGTGATCTGTTTTTCTTTTCCACATCAAAAATACTTCAGCTATTTACGTACTTTTCCACCTCATGTTTCTAACTTTTTCTGGGGCTTCAAACAGAAGCATGGGTACTAGTTATAGCACGAAAATCACTTGTTGGTGGGAGCAATCTAAACATAAAATCTCTCCTCCCACCAAAATCTTTGAGAGAAATCTCTACTTTCCTTCCTTTATCTGATTCCTGATACGAAAATCACTTGTTGCTTGGATCAAAATGGTAACATTGTACTGGACTGGAGAGAGAGATGTTTTGCTTTCTTTCTTTTTAACTTGTACCCAAATCCCACTCATCTCTCTTTCTTTTCTTATATGACAGAATGTACATCATGTCATTTGCTTATGTGCATACCACTCGTTATTTTTACCAACCATTCAAAAGGAAAATGGATGCACATGTATGCGATTGAAGATGTACCTAGTCACTGTTACATTAATTAGCAAGGTGAAAAAAAATAATAATAAATAAATTCTGACCCAATTATTAATCAGCTGATACCTAAGGGGGGTCTATTAAGAGACAAAGACACTACCAACCCTAGAATAGGAGGAGATTGAAGTAGATGTTGATAAGAATGAGATTAAAATCTATCTTACAAAAACAAATGTGTTTTGACTGATCTGATGGCTTTGAATGGGTTCTTTTCAGCGATCGACGTCTAATATCGCTCTCCAAGTTCTAGAGATAAATCGTGGCTGAAAATGATTCCACTTTTCAACCCCAATCCAACGTACATAATCCAGCCACGTTGGTTTCTGTTCCTAGAGGTTTTAGATTATTCCCTCCATGAAAGAGATACGCCAAAAGAAAACGCACCAAAGTAAATTCCCCAGCCGTTTCAAATTCTTTGCAATCAATGGGAGTTTTTCTTTTGCAATCAATGAAATTGAAGTCGTTCCTTTTTCTTTGCACCCACTGCAATGAAATCTTATATACCCAAACACGTGAAGATATATGTCCACTGGATCCATTAATCCAAGGTATGACTTGGGTTAATCTTAAAACTAGGGTTCTTATTTCAACGTTGATTTTGAAGGTATTGTCGAATTATGAATGTTTGTCATAGTTTTGTGTTGATTCTGCTATTGATGAACACAGGGTTTCTCAGTTCTGGAAGAAAAAAGTCTATGAGATAAGGAAGATCTTATCACCAGCCACATAATTCTAATGATAACAGGTACATAATAGTAATACGTAGCCCCCTAATTACCAAATATATACATTCTCTCTATCTCTATAACCCCTTTTTTGTTTTGTTTTATTGCTTTCAATATCACTTGCAGGTTGTTTTGTTTTTGTTCTTCTTTATTCAATCATACTGTATGTATTTTGTTATTTATGGTTCATTGTCAAATTGTTAGTATAGAGCTTCAATAGGTTTTCCTAATTTGTTTATGTCATGTTTACCATTTTATTATGTTGGCTCAGTGTGAAATTACTAGAATGTTTTTTCTCCCAAATTCCAGTTTAGATTTTATCCTTTGGAGTTGATGGGTACAATGTGCCAAGAGAAAAATGTTTCTGGCGGTTCACCTAAAAAAACTAAAAATTCAATAATTTCTTCGACAATATTCAAAGCTTTGTCTCATATTTGTGCAACTGTCAAACAAGGAATTTTTTTCCTTTCTGGCATTTCGATTTGTCGTAATGCTTCCGCATTTTGTAGTTTCATTGAAAGGGTTCAATTTGCCTAGCCATTTACCAATTGGTGTTTGACAATTGAAGACAGATTCAAGAATGGGAGAGCATGTACTTAGGTATATGTTACTTGCTTTATAACTTTTCCTTAGAGTTCTTAACTTTGGCACAAGAATTCGCAGATGTGTCCTACACTCCTACTTATGGTCGGGAAATATTTTCCTTATGTAGGTATCAGTGTCAAAATCTAAGAAATATATTTTTTTGAAGTTTGAACAGAAATTGTTTTCCTGAATGTACAAGTTGTTTCCAATGGCTTAATTTGGCTTTACATAGAGATCAAAGTGATTTTTTGTATATGCTGACTGATTGGTTAGAACTTAGAAATGATATATATGTGTCCCATCAGTTTCATGTAAGACTTTTTTGGTTGTTCTCCACATAAAATAATTAGTCCACTTGATGTACTTAAGTTGGTTCCTTCTTACAATTTAATTATTAGATGTTAAACTCATATGAAGAAGGAACTTGGTCCTTACAGTAATAGTGTTTATTTGTGTTTATTACTCTACTCATTTGTAGGAGTCCGATAGCAAAAATATTCAAAGAAAAATCAATGGTTCAAATACAGGAAAGTTGCCACGTTAACAATCCAACCCATTACAGATGAGGCTGGTGTCAAGCCGCTGCCTATTTTGAGTGAATATGCAATTATGAAACTACATAAGCAGCTAAAAGAGGTGCATTTTTCCGAAATGAAATAATTAAATAGATTGAGTTTTGGATTCTTTGAAGCTGATTTTGGTGTGGCGGCAAGCTCTATTAGTGGCCATCCAAACTAAAATCTCAAGGTACCCAGTCAATTAGGATTTGCGGACCTGCCAAGTTGCGATTCTACTCATGGTTTTTTTCATTGGAGCAATCATCCAGGTAAAGATTTTACTCTCTTTTTTTCCGCTCAAATTCAATTCATATCTTAATTTATCATCATCTCTTTCAGTGGATCCATAAAACATGATGGTTTCTCACTATCGTATCGTTTTTCATTATCTCTTTGAGTGGATTCATAAAACATGGTGTTTTTTTTCTTTTCTTTGTTAGTTCTTCATCATTTGTTTTTCTTTGTTAGTTCTCATTTGGAACTTTAACAATAAAATATGGCAATCAGTGGTTGTAAAATCTTAAGAGTGTGTTAGTGTTTTTAGTTTTCATCCCCATTGCAGAACATTGAATGTATTTAGTCAATTGAGGTCGTTGTTTTTGTGTATAATTCTCTTCTCCATAGATGAATAGTAGTCGAGGTTCTAATTAATCATTATAAGGAAATTCACTTTTTTCTTTCTTTTTTTTTGCAGGAAAATTGGTCGAACCTCAAAGCATTCGCCTCTTGAACACTTGATTCTTTTATAAACAAACCAGCCAACTATCTTGATCACTGATTTAGTTTGATCGTATCATTTTAGAAATTCGTGATTTGAGATTCAGGCCAATTTGTTGGTGGAGAAGATATGAAGGTTTGTCTCAAATAGGTATTACTTCTGAATCTTCTCATTACTAATTTTTGAGTTTCCTATTAATAAACATTAGTAAAGTAGGTTTATGTAGGACTCAAATGCCTAATTTTGGGTAGTTTTTCATGATTGTCGTTGCTATAAATCTGGATAATGATTATCGTCCGTCATCTTCTATGGTTCCATGATGCTGAAGAGAGCTCTACACTTTCTGTTAGAATCCCCTCAAAAAACTGAAGTAAATGTTGGAAAACCTTTCTTGAGGTGATTCAGAATAGCTGCTCTTATTTTCTTTTAGAAGTCTTTTGACAATGCTTATTAAATGGGCTACAATTTAGTCATCGGTGGCGGTAATGAGCTGAAAAATGCGTTAACCATATATGGTATATGACTATACAAAGGGGATGTCATATGTCAAATCCATCCTATTTAACTGATACACTACATTTTACATTGCATACGTCTGAAAGTTAGCCTGAAACATGCCTTTAATTGTGAATGAGGAGGCTACAGTCGGATACCTATACTGTTAGTTGAAAAAGAGGAGGCTACAGTCAGATACCTATATCTTAGGACCAATTTTTTGAATGAATTGCCAAACTCTTGGAGTCTTGCTGGACCTCCATTGGATTTCTCTATTGGTTTTGCTTTTTGTATTCGACTGTTTTTATGCTATGTGTTCTGGACTTGCAAATCTTCTTACATGTGTTGTTTCCTTTTTATTTGCTACAGCATGCAGAAAACACCCAAAGATGCCCATGAAGGAGAAAATTCTGAGAAATCACATTTTACCCAAGGATGTTACGGGGAAAATGTCAGTTGAAGAGGCCAATATTTCTTCTTCCGTAGTGTCAGATCACGAACCCAAGTTTTAGATGATATTCTCTCCAGAATAGGTCCGCAATTTTCAGTGGTTCCTGCTCTTACTTACTTTACTTTTATCTCGGTGCACTAATGTTGGGAACCCAGTTTGGCTTGGTCCTGTATTATTGTCTTGCTATGTACATTTCTGACATATAAGGTTTCCACTTTCCATATCCTTGGCCTCGAGTTAACATGGAAAGATTTGTACAAAACTTTCACACAGAATACTTTCGTAATTTCTGAAAGTAATTCATTATTAGTGTTCATTCATCTTATGCCTAACTCATTGATTGTTGTATGAGACCTCATCATATGGCATGTCCGTTTTAGTAGAATTTCGCTTCCATCTCAGATTGGTCCATGTACTACTGGGTACTCCTGTTGTGTTATGAAGTCACTATACCATTGTAATCATATTGGGCGAGACAGGATGTAAATCAAATGTCATGGCATTAAGATGCTCATTAGTGGGATTACATGCCAGAAGCCAACTCAGTTTTACTTACACACTTTGAGTAGGAATAGAACCTGTTGGTTGGAAACTCGATAAACCTCTCAGATCGGTTTGTGTGAGATGCTTGACAGAAGCTTATTTTATATAAGAATAAGCATTGAATCAGTGAAGGGTCACATTTTTTCATAACATTCCTCAGTTGGATAGTAGCTGCAGTAATATTGAGTTTTGGAAGTGTGACGCCTATATTAGGTATGGGCAATACTGCATACACATTAGCTGAATCAGAAGAGGTAGCGAAATTACACATTAGTTGAATCCGAAGAAGCAACAAAATTATTTGAGATTTTGAAAGCTATCAAGATTGGTTATAGACATTTTGATACATTTGCTTCTTACCATTTTGAAATGTTTCCAGAAAAGCTATAGTTGAAGCACTTCAACTTGGTTTAATAAAATCTCGAGACGAACTATTTATCACTTCAAAGCTCTTGACCTATGATGCTCATCCAAACCGTGTCGTCCCCGCTCTTCAAACCTCTTTAAGGTATCATATCCTACTTGCATATTATTGTAAGGAAAAATAAGGCAGATGATGACATTACTTACATGACAATATCAGTGGGGTTTTAGAGTATGCTCATGTAAGAAAGCACCATGCGTCAACAACAACCAAAAACAATATAGGTGTGTTATCTATGCATAACAAAAGGAAAAATTCCGCAATCACTTATTACTGACAACTAACAAAAACCCGGGCCGTTATTGCACGGGTCATATCCTAGTCTATCTTACAAAAACAAATGGTTTTTGTCAAATCTGACGGCTCTTCATACCTCTTTTCCGGCAATCAACGGTAATCATTCGTTTGAAAATGCAAAAGATAAATCATGGCTAAGAGTGAATCCTCATTTTAGGCCCTCATCCGACGTCTCTGATCACTTCTTGCTCGAGATTAACGTCTTTAGATACATTAATACCATCATTATTTTCGCTTATGTTACGGAAAAACGCACCCATTGATACTACGCCAGAAAAACGCACCCATTGATACTACGCCAGAAATTATGTTTTTATTCTATCTACTTCTCCTCTTCCGCAGTTCGTCCGTTTCAGAAAAATACAATCCATTAACACCACCATTATTTTCGACATGTAATCCCATTGAATTAAACCCGGATTATCAATTTCATAAGTTGCTGGAAATGTTTCCGTACATAAACCTCAAAGAGAGAATATATTTCCAGGGTTCTCCATTTCCTTTTGTACCATACTCACTGAAGACTACTCCGTAATTACTGTATTAAATTAGTTAAATTTTTGATTGGATTCTTTTAATTTTTGGATGCATTGTTGCAGATTTTTGTTGGTAGAGGCCGAGTGGGGAAAAGGGCTACCATCTTTCTCAGGTAAATTAGTAGTATCAATGAGCTAACCATCTTATGTTGTTGTTTCTATTTAACCCATAATACTAAAGTATCAACAAATGGTTTTGGCAATTTCGTCGACATGGTTAGGGTTTTCACAGTCATGATATATTAAGATTTTTTTCCTTTTTTTTAGCTTTAGAATTTGTTTTCATTTTGTTTGATGGAATTCCTGAATGACAATTTTTTGGTGATAATTTTTTTTCGTTGATTTAGTTTGAATCGTTAAGTACTTCAGATATTTTTTAACATTTTGTGAAGAAGCATGGAGAAGGTTTTTGACAATCAAAAGTTTTGAGGTAGCTTTGTTGAGGTTCTGATGGTTCATATGGTGATGTTGTTCGTTATGGAGACAAAAGATGATATTACAAGAAAGGCATCCCAGGGTGCTTTTTGGTGGCTATGTTATGAGTTTTTACAAAAAAGAAGCTCATGCATCAGGATCTGAAATGATTGGTAATTTTACTTTACTAACAACCCGCAGTCATTAATCAATTTGATATTCTGATCAACTGTTGGGTTTAAGAACAACTATTTCCTTTATCTCTATCGTAAATCATAATGTCATTTTCTTTATCTCTATCATCTTAGCTAAATCACTTAATCTTGGAAACAACAGAGGTCCCGCAATCACAGGAGACAAGGTTGCTGGAGTAGCTTCTAAAAATCTTTGATGTACATAAACTTTGTGTGAGTAGTACAAATATAGTTGAGCTTCTTTTCAATCTTGGAATTGGGCTTTCCATTTTAGATGTTACTACAGTTATCAGTTTTTTTTTCCTTCGTGTTGTTTAATCCTTAGAGCTTGCATCTCCACAATTTTGAAGGTATATAGTTCCAGTTCCAGATCCCCTGATAAAGAATTTATTGCCGGGTGTTGAGGAATACTATGGATGGTTTGATTCTATGGTTTTGTCTTCCCAACCTACTTAAAATGTACAACTTGGCACTTCCGGATACGCCTAGAAATGACATGAGTTATATGTAAGCTAATTTTATCCTCTTTCATCACAATTAAGGTTGGCCAACTATTAAAAGATGGGTAACACGACAAGAACATTCCCAGGAGTAATTTATATTGTTGTCAAATAAAAAAAAAAAGAGGAGCCGCAGAATAAGGACTTACACCCTCACCATTAGTTGCTCAAAAAAGAAGAAGAGATGAGATGAGATGAGGTGGAGCATTGTTCTACAGATGGAGTATTAAAATAAAAGGTTCGCATCATAACCCACAAACTTGGGGGACCTAATTTATCTTCATAGTCGGTTTTATTTTCATACATTGCTTACTTTTAATTCCTTTGGCAGAAATGAAATTTCAGTCACAACTTCTTTTGTAGCATCTACTAATATGTAATATCCATTTGGTGTACTGTAAAAATGCACACTATATCGTAAGAATTCGGCTGAACAAGGCCACTGCATATCTTATGAGATGCTCCACTTTTCTTAAAATTGTTGTAGGTTAGTAAAATTTCTTTTGGTCATTAATTTCACCATGTTTGGTAGTACTGAACTATGGATTAGCTTAAGAAGTTTGTTAAGCCAGTACCAATCTTTAATTTTTATGAGCAACCATTTTTGCGATAAACTGTTTGTTTAAGTTCACTGAAGAGAATAAACTAAAGGAAATGACAAATAACAGCTTCATTAACTTAGTTACTTTTGCTACTTGAAAGTTGAAACTTATTATGTATTTTGTTTTTCAGTTAACCTAGAAGAATGCAAGAACTATTCTCTGCCGGTTGCAACATCAATCGAGGTGTTTTTTGAGCAATATAAAGAAGAAATAGTTTATAGTAGCAGTAATTTTGATGAAAAGGTACATCTCGACAGGAGTTTTGCTACAAGATTCATGGTTCTATGCCATGCTTAACCCCAAGGATCTAGAAGAGGAGTTTCCACGACAACTTCCCCCTTGCAAGCATGTCATACGGACTTGGCATAATTGTAAGTATTTTTTTTATTACTTCAAGTATATGCATAAATGGTAGTCTAGCTTATAACATCGGCCCCATAAAAGTGAGTTATTTTAATCATTCGTCATATATTTTTTAATCTTTTTAGTATCAACAAGATGTTTGGTTTAAAGAAAAGGTAGAATTCATAGGAAATATAAGGAGATTCCTTGGTATCAAAATGGATAACAGTTGAATCTCCAGATTTTTTGGCACCAACTACTTCGAATTCAGGGATCGAAGGGACACCCCCTTTCACAAAAGCATCAAAATAGGTTCACAACAGTATTACGGTCGGAACGACCCATATCATAGTGCACTGCCCAAATTGTAACACCTACGATACATACGTCGATTTTTTAGTTTTAGTGTGTACACATAAATCTAGCATGTTATACACTACACCATATGGCCCAATTTGAGACACATTGATTTTTGGGTTCGAGACACATATACATGTCTTTAGTGCTTCCACTCATATAAGAGTCTCAAATAAAAAATATGAGTTGCTTTAATTCTAATTTTTCAACTACTCTTACAAGTGTCTTAAATTTTTTACAAGAGTCTTAATTTTTTTAAACTTTACAAGACCTTTTATTAACTTTTTTATTTTTATTCCATTTTATTTCTCTCCAAAACCCCAAAATTCCCTCTCTTTCTAATTTCTAAATCCCTCAATTTTATTTCCCTCTCATATTTCCCCCCATATCTTCATCTCACACCAAATCGTTTTGAAACTAAATTCATTTGATTCACCTCAATTCCCACCATTTTTTAGTTCCCCCCATTTATTTTGGGTTTTATTTATTTTAGATTAGAGTTAGACAATATCTTCAATTCTTCTTTATTTTTCTTTAATAAAACTCGGTCTCTCTCTCAACTCTGTCTTATCTTCTTTCCTTTCCTTTTCTTTCTTTTTTTCTTCTTTCCGTCTCCTGCTTCTCTTTTGGTCAAATAGAGAGAAATCGAGTGAGAGGCCAGAGATCAAAACCAAAACCAAAATCAAACCAAAACCAGAGATCAAGGCTAAAGTATTTAATCGATTTGTGCCTTTGTAAATATAAACAGTTTTATGAAAAACTGTTTCTTATAGAGAAATCAGAGAGAAACCAGTTGCGATTTTCGCTTTTACCTTGAATCTCTCAGAAGACTATTAAATCGAAGAAGTAAAAACCTAGAAGATATCTAACCTCAGGTATGAAACAATAGAGAAATCAAAATTTATCTTTGATTTGTAAACCCTAGAAATTAGATTTCTAATTTTTGTGTTTATAGCCGGCAGAAGAAGATTCAAGTGAAAATTCTGTAAGATTCAACTACAAATCCTTGAAGATTCAGGTATAACTCTAACCCTATTTGTTTGTTTTTCTCTCTCTATATTTTACTAGTTTTGTGTGTTTGATTCTTGTTTTTATGAACTGATTTTCATTTAAGTGGCATGAATTTGATTTCTCACTATGGGTCTGTGAGTTTTTCCTTTTGTTATAACATGTTTGATTTTTAATTTAGAGAATAATGGTATATGAATCTGATAGAGTTTTGATCTTGAACATGTATTTATTGTCTCTAAAGTGTTTTGGTATCTGGTTTTGATGCAAGCATGAAGATTTTGAGTCTGATTTGTTGTTTATGAGTTGATTTTGGTTTTTACGCAATTGGGAATTTCTCGCATATGTCTATAGGCCTTACTTATGGAGGAGTAAGTACTCAGATATGTTTTTTCATCGGTACTACTTTCTTTACGTGTACTGATTTGGGTTTGGGTTTGTCTTGTGTGTTAATTTCTACCACTTGGGTTTTGTTGCGGGTAAACCACCGGATTGGCAAGATTTCTTAGGGATTCTTGTCTTCTTTTAATCAACTCAACTATCAGTTTTATTGAAGAGAATAGCGCAGAAATGTCGTTAGTTTGATGGCTCATCTTGATCCTAAAGCTAAGGTGAAACCCACTTATGCCTCTCTTGGTTTTTAGGTTTTATATGGTGTTGATTGTGTTTATTACTGGTTTAGTATCTTGTGGGTTTCTATATTTTTCTAATTGATGGATGATTGTTATGGGTGGTGAGGGTAGCTGGTGGTGTTGGTAGGGTGGGGGGTGTTTATTACTACTGGTTTAACATCTTGGGGTTCTCCTAATTTTTCTAATTACCTGATGATGATGGTGGGTGGATCAGTAATTCCTCATTTTCCAAATCATGACCCATAAGTTTACTCTTTTGGTTTAGCAATGGCGCTTTATATTTTGACCATGAAGACCTCTGTCAACTTGAATTATGGTGTAGTATCAAGAAATTTGTGTGGTGTACTAAAAGGAATAACGGTTTTATGTAATGATGTGCTCTGTGAAATGTGAAATGATGATTCTTCTTCATTGCTGCAGTCACTATGGATTCTCGTTTCAAGTTTACTTTTTTTTGTTGCCTATCTTATGTTTGGATACCGAATTGTACTATAAAATCACATTATTCTCTTGTGTTTGATTGTAGTATTTCTATGTAAAATATTAATGCTCACTGATAGATTAGCCATCTTCTGGTCTATTTCATTGTCAGCTGTCAACAAATGGAGTCTAAAATTTTGGTCGTCATTTGTAAAAAAAGCGGGTAAAACTACCCTACTAGAAAGTGTAGATGGACACTTAGACGAAAATACAAATAATTACATAGTGGATTTTCAAACAAGTGAAGATGGAAACGTAAGGTTCATTTGTACTGAAACTTGAACACTAACATTACAAGACATTGGTAAGCGATTCTTGTTTGTTAATTTCTATTAGTGTGTTCATAAAAGCAGGATGTTTTTGGACAAGCTTTAATGTCGTTATTGTCCGGTTGATCAGGGGACTTCAATGGGTTTGTGGTTATATTTGATCTGACAAATGTGCCTTCCTACAAGGAAGCTAAAAGGATGTCAGAACTGAGGTACTAATTTGCTAATTTTGATTCGATAATTAATGTTACGTGAGTATGATTTGTAATGTTATTTTTATCTCAAGTGCAGAATGGTTGTTGATAAACCAATAGTGTTGGTTGGAAATAAAGACGACCTTCCAAAAGAAGTCCATGACATTGCTTCTCATAAGCAATATAAAGTACAATTATTTTCAGTCTATGCAATGGAGAAAACAGATGTAGATAAACCTTTTCTCTATCTTGCGCAGTCTATCATGAAGTAAGTTTTATTTAGATTTCTAAATAAGTGGTTTTATCAATTATATGATGTTCTTAATTACACTCGTCCGTCTCTGTTTTAGGAAACCTAGCTTGACTTTTTACTGCCATTGCTGCTGATGGAGGAGAAAACATTGCGCCAATCCGATGAAGCAAATGCTAACGCGAGAATGATGATGTAATGACTGTTAATGCCCAATGTGCCAATGACTCAAATGTTAACGCCAACCCGATGCTACCGACAGATTCTCATCACTCCCACTTGTCTGCAATCACTCCAAAGACCCCAACAAATAACACGAGGGATTTTGTTGGTGAATCGCTTGCATCGCATTTAGCCGAGTCTTGGTAAGCCTCTCATGAAACAATGATAAAACCTTCACTTAGCATGTTTTTTATTTTAAAATTTTATCTCGTGGGAGCTAAATTGGGATTGACATTGGGATTTTTTTACTGCACTGATTCCATTGGATGGTTCCAGGTCTTTTAATGGGACGTGAAGAACATATCATCCAGGCTTTACAAAGGTATATAAAAACAATACTTCTGATAGCTACTTTTTTATCCAAATTTTGTAGTAGGAAAAGAGGTTTAACAATAATTTACGTGTGGTATCACCATCTAGTATTTTGTCAAAATGGTAATTTCTTATTTTGTTTAGTATTTTGTTTTATGGTAGGATTTTAGGTATGTAATCCTTTGGGTGGTAGGACTGGATCTGGAATGGTTTTATGGAAGGGTATTTGCTTTAGGATTTTTAAGCTCACTACTCCTAAGTGTAAAGCTCTCAACCTTCATCTTTGTATACTATCTGATTTTTATTTAATGGAGCTTCTTACATAATCTTACTATCTGGTTTTTGGATAAATGAACATTATATTGATATAAAATTGTTTCGTGGTGTCAAAGTTGTCACTTAATCATGACAAATATTAATTATACTATATTGAACGCTTAAGATATTGATCGATAATTTATATTCAATTTTGAATTTGAAATACCACAGTAACCACACCCATGGTTTCCAAACCGATATTGTGGATAGTTGATGCAGGTGCAAAGGTCCCTTCGGATGCTATGGAGGAACGTGGAAGGTACCTACAAAAATTGTGGAAGAACAAGAGAGTATTGGGAAAGACTTCATGCCATTACAACTTACAAAGGGTCCTTGTCAACTAACATTCAAACACATGCAGAGGATCCTCATAAGCACTCTCAGAGCAACTGGTCTGATGCTCTTATGGTAACTCCACATTCGAGTTTGTGACGGAGTTATCTTCATCACCTCTTTAGCGTCTAATTTGCAACTATTAGTGTTTAACATTGAGACAAGGGAATCTCCAAAGGAAAGCATGGACACCGAATCTGTTAACTTGCTTGCTTCCTTTATTTGAGATGTTACTTTTGAATTATGTGTATGTATAAATAAAAGATGGAATAATTATAATCAATGAATGAGAATATGTATGGAATTGCAGGTAGAGGTCATAATAATGAGAATGTGTTATGTATTATGTAACTTGAGTGGGAATCTATAGATATATGTATTCGAAGCAGAAAATCAAATCTACAAAAAGTGGAAATTCGATTTTGAAATTCCCAATTGAAAAATTAGTTTTTTTTTTAAATCTAATTTAATTTTAAGACACATATAAGCGTATCGGTATTATTTTATAAGTCGCTTTAATTAGCTAAAAAAATATGTCGCTACCTAATTAAAGAGACACTTACAAGTGTCGCTTAAATTAATTAAGAGACACTTATAAGTGTCTCCTTATGCGTCGCAAGAGATTCCAGACGCACGATTTGAGACACTTATATATGTCTCTTAAATTCATAGACACAGATATAAATGTCTCAAAACCGTTGATTTGGTGTAGTGATACCGTTAAAACCAAAAAAAATTCATTGATTCGGGCATCAAAGTGTTGTCACTCATCCTCATATCCCTGAAGTTTATGCTGATTAAATTTTGTACCAAAGAACAATGATGGTACTGTATTTGATCCTAGGAGTGTGCTGCTACATAATATTTCCAACATGTCTTATTCAGCTTTTCTAATAATTGCCAAACTATATGAAGAAGGGGGTTTGAGTTCACTGTATAGGTGAGAATATATTTTCATACTTTTATTGGCGAAGCATAATGCGTTATCCTCATTTTAGTGGAGATAAAGGCACTTACTTGCAGTCCGTATCAAACAGGTGATGTATACACCAGAAGAAATTGTTACATCTTAATATATTTGGGGATGAACTCATTCATCTTAATTTTTTGAAAGTGGAAGGCCAAATTGCAGGTTGTTTTCAGTATTCTTTAACGTTTGCTTACTCTATTAAGACACAAAATTAAGATACTTTCAGTTTGGTGAGAAATTTACTATCGGTACGAAGAAAACTTATTATTTTTAGTTGCTGATGCATTAGTATAATGTAAATGAAAACTTTAAATAACAGATTCACAGGCCTATGCAAGGAACTACTATCTTTTGTCAGTATTAAATTCTTAATTTTCCGGCCGTGTTCCTTCTAAATAAACAAGGTATTTTACTGATCACATTTGATTAGCTAGGAATATGACCTCCAAAACCTGATGAGTCTGTCATAACTTGGAAAGTTGGAATGTTATTCTTTCATAATTCCATTGTCAGAAGCAGAAAATACTGACCTAACTAAACCTTCGCATGAAAGTTGTGTAGTTCTGGCAATTTACTTCTTCCGTTGGCATATGGACATGAAGACTCAACAAATACCATCGTATAAACCTGAATTTTATAAACTTGAATTTTATAATTTGCAAGTCACTAATAACCAACTAATTCAACCAAAATATACTTGAACAATAACATACGAGAGACTGTTGATATCCGGATCATGTAACCTAAATAGAAAAAGAAAAATAAAAAACTTTCGTATGGCTACATTTATTATGAGACTCAAATGCATCACATCATAATTACACATTACTCTGGTGTGCAGGTGTTATCACACTGAAAGTATGATGATCATCTCATTCCTTTTGGTTGAACTCCGGGTTTTTTTTTGGCAAGAAATTCATTTCAGCTGTGGCATTTGTGGTTTATGCATAATGCATGTGTGTATCCAGATTATGGTGATTTTAGGTTACACTCACTTTTCCTTTCTTCAAGATTCACTTTTCTATTTCTTGGTTTCCATAATGCATGTATATGCTACCCGTGAAACACTAATCTTAAAATCTTTTGAGATGCCAATTGATATCTGTATCTAATTTCTGTAAATTGAGATCCCTTCGTTGCATAATTTTTTGTAATCATTTAGACCATTAGGAGTTGTTATTTGTTATTACAATTGAAGAAAGGTTACCTTAAAGCCCAAAGGTTATATTAAAGTAAAAAGATTACCTTAAAGCCCAAAGGTTATATTAAAGTTTAAACCTCAAAGAGGTCTACTGTTACGGGTGAGCATTTTACCCGTAATATGCGGATTTAACCGGGACCAACCGTATATTTGTGGATGGATGCCAGGACCGTTCGCTAATGAGTTGGATGCGGATGAGAATTTTGAAATCCAACGGATCACGGATTGGGCCCGGATGCAACCTTGAAAATCCGTTGGACATCCATATCCGTTAGATTAAGGGCATTTATATAGTTTCTAGAAAATATATAGATAGTTTTGGAGTTTTTAAGGTGTTAGCTTGGAGTGTTGTCTATGACACTTCTATATTTATATACATACATAAAATGTGTATAGGTTCTATAAGAAGTCATCTATATAGACTTTGTTTTTTCATTATAAATTTTAACTAACACAAATCCATTGGATTATCCGCACCAAATCCGTTCATCCGTGCATCCATTGGATGTTGGATTGGATGCAGATACCAAATTTGAAATCCGTAATGAGTTGGATTGGATGCATATGAGGTAAAAACCGGTCCATACCGTCCCATGCTCACCCCTATCTACTGCATATAAGCCCTTTAAACCTCAAAGAGGTCTACTACCTACAAAACCCGGAAGTTAAGAAAAAAAAAAGAGAAAAAAAGTTACCTTAATTAAGCACACATGACAAGAGGTGAATTTGTAGGCCATAAAAGTTGTCGGATTTGGGATTAGTTCTATATGTTTGATGTTCTTACGGCTCAGTTGGTCTTAGGATTAAGAGATCTCTTTTTTCTTTCTAATTTTCTCCTTCATTCTAACGCAGATTTTTTAGTACATTTATACCTTATGTGCCTCAAAAGATACCCATTTACACAATATCATGTACGATAATGTTATATTCCTGATCAAATGTTAGTATTGATCATTGTAGCCAATATGATATCATCCGACCTTTTTAAGTTTTAACTTGATTTGCTTATTCAAAATTCAAACACGTAAAATCTTCGTCTAAAAAATTTAAAGCGTGATGTTGAGCATTTATTAGTTGTTTTCTCTTGAATTTAATATCAATAATTATGTTTATTTTTAAAACCAAATATGGTAACTGGAGTTTATTTATGTAATATATTAGAATAAATTCCAATTTTAAAGGCCTATCATCTTAGTCTGCCACAATAATACGGCGTTTTGAAAACGAAAAATGGGTCATTTGTCCAAATATTTTTTAAACATGGTTCTAATGGACGAGAAAAAAAAAAAGGGTGAAATGGACAAAAAAAAATAGTAAGGATGAAACTGGATTCATCCTGACTTAAACTTAAAAAATAGCGAGGATGAAACTTGATGCATCCTGATGTAAATTAATAATAATAAAAATTATTTGAAAATAGGTAGGATAAAACTGGTTACATCCTAGCTATTTTTATATTTTTGTCCATTTAAACAGTATCAAAATCTAAATGTCTTTTTCACCCAGGAATTATTGACTTTGGTCTTTTTAACCAATTTTGTGTTTTGAAAAGTGCCATATACTCCTAGGTACATCACTACCTTTGATTAGTTGATGCCCAGGTTGGCATCATTGAATTTGCATAAAATACCTATGCAAATAGTGGCTCAATGACTAGGCATGGACAAAAAAATGTTGCTATAACGTGCAAAATAAATAGGAGACACTACCCACTGCTAATATAGCAACATAAACAGAAATGGCTAGGTTGCCATAACAGCACAAGCTCCGGACCAGGGACGGACCCAAAAAGTTTTAATTTTTTTCTCAGCCTGGGCTAATAACCTTGGTCCAGTATAACATTTCATTTTTTAGGCTGTTGGGCTGTGACGACTACCTGGGCTAAAGCCCGAGTTAGCCCAGCTATAGGTCTGTCAGTACTCCGGACCATTTAGGTAGTTGGATGACTTCTCTTTTTGTAAATTTTGGTACACTATAAACTACAAGAGATGAATTCAATCCAAGCAATAAACAAGTACTAGATTACTCAAATTAGTAGACTATCTTTTCCTAAACAAGTACTAAAGGAGAATAAAGATTAGATATGGGTAATAATAACTGTAGTGACATTGAGTTCTGGAAGTGTGATCCTTATAGGAAATGCTGGGTACGAATTAGAACAAGTAGCAAACTTTGCGATTTTGAAAGTTTTCAAGGTTGGTGACAAACATTTTGATACAGCTGCTTCTGAACTTATTGAAATATTTTTGGTAAAGCTATAGTTAAAGCATTTCAACTTAGTTTAATAGAATCTTGAGACAAACTATTTATCACTTCTAGGCTCTGGCCCTGTGATGCTCATCCAAGCCGTGTCATCCCCGCTCTTCAGAACTCTTTAAGATATCATATTGTACTTGCATATTACCGAAAGGGAAAATAAGGTTGATAATGACAGTATATACACGACATTATTGGTAGGGTTTTAGAGTGAGTTTTCATTTTTAAAGTATTCCCATCTAAGCAAGCATCATATGTCAACAACAATAACAAAAAAGTATAGGTGAGTTATCTATGCACACAACACAAGAAAAAAATTGACAACTAATAGAAACCCGGGCCGTTACGGCACGGGTCATATCCTAGTTTTGAATAAAGAAAAATAGATTAAGACAAAAACACAAAATAGAGGGTTAATAATTGAAATTAATTGACAAACAGCAATAATTGTGATATTTTTGTATTTATAAATAGCAGTTCCTAAACTCAAAACATTTTAACTCTTAATTGGACAAGAAGTGGAAAAATGTTCTGAGAATTGAAATGATTCCCCCTCTTTTTCTTTGTTGATATAGTAATGTACAAGTAGATGATGATATTAGTTAAATAAGTTCATGTTGACTTTAAATGCTAGTATTTTAAAATTAAGCTTAGTTAATGTGATTTTAATGTGAGTTAATGTGATTTTAAAATTAAGCTTAGTTATTAGATGAATTAATTAGAGAAGGACTTTGGTTTCATATGATGTCAGTTAGTATTTTGATTTATTTTCTTTTTTGAATTAGTTAGTAGTATTTTGATGATGAAATATGAATAATTCCTCTATCTACATCATATTTATGGGTTTGACCGATACAAATTAGAGGGACCTATTTGTTTTGGTCAACTTGGTTTGTACTAACTCCATTATATTGTGCATTACATGAAATTAGTTTAAACAATCATAAAAATCATGCAAAGTGCAAGCAAAAAATAAATAAATACATGTACTGCTTATAATTACTAATATAACACACACGCGCGATGCGACTATCTTCCATTCTTTTATATGATTGCATTCTTAGTACGCTGTTAGTTGTTTGTACCTATAATATAATAGGTAAACCAACTTGAAATCATATACAATTATATTCTTGTATGTTGTTCTAGAAATTAAGCAGTGTAGAACACTTTTGTGACCTATATATTTCACTAGATCACCACTTCCACGGTGGAGAGGGCTGATCGAAGAAAATCGAAACATCGTTATGCGTAATGGTGTTATAGGTCTAAAATTGATATGCATTTATTTTATGGTAGTTTACGTAAATTTCCACCATTTTTTATGCATCTTTTGTGGTGGTTTGCATCAATTTAACTCATGTGCTATGTATCCTTTGTGGTGGTTTGCACCAATTTCCTCATGTATTATGCATTCTTTGTGGTGCTTTGCATAATAGCTATGCATTAAATTTTAAAAGTCACCATCGAATTTTTCGTAAAAACACTAAAATTTATATTGTTGTTTGTACTCGATGTGTAGATTTTTTAAAATCCATTCCAATGGTATAAAATTTATAAAATTCTAAGGCACGAATTTTTAGATATATTATATTAAAGTTTGATTTCCAATTATACCCTTGAAAAATAGGATGTATAAGAGCAACTGCAGTGGGAGACTAAACTCAAATATTTGGGTTGAGAACGAGACGTAGTGGGACGTACTATCGACCAAATCCCAGAGTATATATATTTAGATCGGGGATGTATAAGACCAAATATAAATATTTGTTGAGAACGAGACGTTGATATAATGTTATTTAGCCCCACACCAACCAAACCCAAATATAGTCGATAAAGTTTACGCCCCACACCAGGCGGGGATAAAGTTTACGCCCCTTTTTTTTTTATTTGGTGGGGCGTTGATATAATGTACGCATGGTGTGGGGCGTGAACTTTATGTTCGGCCCACACCAGGAGTACATTATATCAACGCCCCATTTTTTTTTAGTTGGGCGAACATAAAGTTTACGCCCCACACCAGGCGAACTTATAATTTACGCCCCACCAAATTTAGTCTTCTACCGTTATGTCACAACACGGACTAAACCAAAATTTTGGTCTTTTTTCCCCTCTTTGGTCTTTGGTTATACTCGCACCACTGCAGTTGCACTAAGGAGTTATAATAATTAGACTAAAAGGAGTGACATTTTAGACTTTACATGCCCCAAAGAATTTCATCCAAGCTAAGAATAGATAGGACTTTGCACATGAATCCACTGCTCTGCCAAATTTGGCTTTCAAGTATCAAAAAAATAAATCATCAAACTCTCTCTTTGGTCATTGGAGGGCTTTCATAAGGAAGGAGACCCTGCCAGGATATAGTGTTTGACTCCTTGTTAAGGCTTTCATTTGTTTACCATTTGTTTCCTAGAATCCAAAATAGATGAGGGAGCACTATTACAGTAAAACATCAATATCAAAATATAATTGATTCTTGAAACGGTCCGCGAGTTATAAGCCCAAAGGTGTCAGTATTCATCCACAAAAAACCCATCAAAACAAAAGTAACACAAAAACCCAAAAAAAAACAAAAGATGAAACCAAAATTTGGTTTCATCATAAAATTTGATGAAACCCCAAAGAATTTGATAAAACCAATTTTGAAATTTGGGATTTTTTTATCAATTTTTAAAAATTTGGGGTTTTTGTATCAATTTTGTTTAAGATGAAGTTTTAATGGATCCCAACATTCGAGTGGGGTTTTTGTATCACAAGTTTGGTCACCTTGGGTTTTTATGACTAGTTTTGTTCTCGAAATTATATATTTCAGCTAGAAAATGTAAAGAGGACTGACCTTCTTTCCAACCCAGGGTGAGAATAGAGCAATTGAGCAGTCAACCCCAAATACCAATTGTTCCTACAAAATCCATTTGTCTCTCAGAATTCGAAACAGATAAGGGAGCACTATTATAGCAAAACATCAACATATAATTGATTCTTGAAATTATATATTTCAGCTAGAGATAAAGAGGACTGACCTTCTCTCTGACCCGGGTGAGAATAGAGCAATTGAGCAATCAACCCCAAATACGAATTGTTCCTGCAAAATGCTGGTAGGTCATCTTCTAATTTTCATCTTCTGTTGAATCAAAAATCTCTTAGGTGAATTGATTTACCGTATACATTTTCAAGTAAAATGATGCTTCATCAAACCATACCAAGTTAAGTACGGACTAATACATTCACTTAATTACCCAAAATTACTTCATATTGTTCAATAAATGTCAATACTTTGGCTCACTAACAATTCTTAGTCAATTCTAACTGCAATTATAACATAATATAATAGCCGTCTCTCTTCTTTTTCTTCATCTTCCCTTTCTCAAAAAAAAAAATCTCAATAGCCGTCTTGCTCAGATCTGATCGTTTTGGACCAAATCTGAGCAAGGATTCTTTTCTTTTCAAAGCATTTTGATAATAGGTAATAGAATAAGATGCTTTTACATCATTTTTGGTGTCTTTTGACATATTTCTTCGTCGTTTTGGAGCGATTTTTCTTCGTCGTTTTGGGGCGAGTTCTTCAAATTTTAATGGCTGGTTCGTGGCTTGATATTCTTGTTTCAAAAACATCAACGATTTATCACGACATCGCGCATCTGTGTTCGTGTGGATCGACAATTTTATGGGCAAAATACTCCTTTGTTTTAGGAGCATCTCTTATGGAAGAAGAATACAATCAAATTAAATGGTCGGAATATATTTCTGGATTTACCATCATTTTTCCCTTATACATAAAGTTGTTTTGGATATCTTTGCGGTTTATCGCTCTTTCTCTTCGCGATCTACATGTAATTGATGTCCTTTTTTGTATTAGGGTTTCGATTATCTCTTATTTTAATGTTTTTATCATTCTTGTAAGTAAACATGTAATCATTGATTTGAATAAATTGAAATATGTTGATTGTCAAAAAAAAAAAAAAATAATATAAGCAAATGATAGTGCGTAATACGCACATCTTCTATATAGTTGCTAAAAAAGTACTATATTATTATGCAAGCTATTTCTCAACTTGCAAAAATTTCGCTTTCAACAGATTGTACGTAAGGATTATCCAATCAAACAACAGAATTAGAAAAGCATCAGCACACAATACATTATGATATGACTAGGTTCAACAACAACCAAGCATGGTACTTCAGCGCACAGTACATTATGATATTTGTCTTAAAAAAAAAATCGTTACAGGGCGAAAGATTGTTAACTAAAACTGATTGTTGTAAAATGCAAATAAGTCCTTATTCGGTTGATTTGAGACATACCTTTTCAAAAACTAAGGCTTAAATGTTTGTAATCGTAACATTTCACCAACGACATAGTTAACTATTTTTCGGAGATGTTAAACAACACATATCCAACAGAAACATGCTAGAATAGATTCAGTGGTAATATTTTGGATGATCCCAGCAAAGACAGTCTTAACTATGATTTTGAAATTTCCAGCTTGAACAATGTGAGCAGAACCCCAAATACGAATTGTTCCTGCAAAATGCTTATGGGTTATCTTCTAATTTTCATCTTCTAACATCACCAAGTTTTCTAATATTGTCAAGCAATTCAGTTTCAATGCAACATTCAACCCCAAATACTAGGCGATTTGTAGTTTAAAGTTTTTCAGTGGGGAATTAGTTGACGTTCATGTAAAAGAAGTTGTATCTTACACAGTTGTATGTTTCATAAAAACCATTAAATCTGCCTGGCGTTTTTAGGGGCGACTCCAAAAGAATTAGGGGCAATACAAAAAGACAAAATAGGTTGAAAATACTTATATGTCCTTTCATATTCGGTAGTTTAGAACTATTTTGACAACTCTATATTCGGTAGTTATATGAACTATTTTTACTACCGATTATCGGCTCAACCAAATTAGAAAAATAGAGGATTTTTGCAAAATCTCATTTTGGGGCAACTATATATTCGGTAGTTATATGAACTATCTTTGACTACCGATTATGCTCGGAGTTCTGTAAAGAGGTCCACTGTATAATCGGAAGTCAGGATACCTTCATTTACTATCGATTATAGGCTCAACCAAAGTTCAGAAAAAAAAGGATTTTGGCAAAATCTCATTTTGGGGCTACTTTATATTCGGGAGTTAAATAACCTAAATTCACTACCGATTATGGTAGTATTTTAGCCAAAGGTCTACTTTAATCGGGAGTCAAGATAACTTTATTTACTACCGATTATAGGATAATCAAAATTCAAAAGATTAAGGATTTTATTTTGGGGATACTTTATATTCGGAAGTTAAATAAACTAAATTGACTACCGATTGTGGATTAACTTCCGATTGTAAAGTCATCTACCGATTGTAAAGGGTAGTTTAGCCATTAAAAAAAATGCACCGGGAAGTTATTGTAGATGGGGAAAAACGATTTGTTGGTTTTTAAGGAATTGAGGAGACGACCGTACGGAGGAGACTCCTTGAACCAAGCGAAATGTTCAACCTCACGCAGATGCACTGCAAGAAGGGAGTGCTTTGAATTTGAGAGATCAATTTGTAGTAATCCTGCCTAAACCAAGACAATGGCCGTTCCAGAGTAAATTCGATCACAAAGAGAGGATGGGTTGATC
The DNA here is from genome assembly GCA_023529315.1 of Papaver bracteatum. NCBI lineage: Eukaryota > Viridiplantae > Streptophyta > Magnoliopsida > Ranunculales > Papaveraceae > Papaver > Papaver bracteatum. The sequence continues at coordinate 3,049,566 of JAJJWX010002936.1, read as the reverse complement.
TGTAGGAGGGAAGCTGAGAAATGCGTGAGATCAATGGTGATCTGAGATTGTAGGTGTGTTGTGAATTTTGAATACGATAAGTTCTGAATGATTGAAATTTCTCAGTTGAGAGTAATTGCTCAATTGATGAGTTGTTAATCTCGTGTTGTCAGTGAGACGTGAGATTCTTGTTGTATTTCTCATTGTTGTTGTTGTTCTTTCATGATTCAGAGACTTACTTATATTGCTGGAATTGTAGACACCATGATCCCATGAAGTATTACAGTTTATGGAATCAAAGAGTGAGGAAGCGGAAGTCGTGTTTAAAACTAGTTGCTCAGCGTGCAGAGACTTGGTTGATTTCCATCCACTACTTTGTTAACTCCTTCAACTGATTGCACGACTTGCTCACATTCCATCGTGTGTTTGAACACACGTGTCGTAGACCGCCAGACCAAAACCCTAATTGATATCCCCCCAAGTGACACGATTGACGTCTCGTGGTTAGTTTAGTCAGTTGTTGACTTCGTGATTTAATGGGACGATAAGTCCATGTATTGAGTTGAACATGATTTTGTAAAATGTTATGAAACTCATGAATTGAACGTGTCTGTTGAGAGTGATTCTCACGTTGAGGTGAGAAAGTGTTTCTCATTAGATGAATTGTTGAATATTAATAGTTGAATCAATATTCCTTGGTTTGAGCAAATATTGCTCGTCTGAGCAAGTGTCGCTCGTCTGATGAATTATTGGCAGCGTGACCAAAATAAAATATTAGTTAAAATACTGGTAGTTGAACCAAGCATAATTAATAATAATACTGATCATGAGATCTTCGTAAAGTTATTAGTGTTCGAATCTGGAATTATGATCATTGGCCTCAGAAACCCTAATTTGATCAATTGATGACCAATTGATGGTTTATTTGAAAATTATCCATGGAATGAAGGAGAACTGGCTCCATGGGACCGTGGGTCGACCATGAAACTCCCATATGCTCATGTGAGCAAATACCAAGGACTCTTGAAGATTTAGTGATTTGTTGATGAAAGAATGATCAAATGCTGATTTAATCATTTATTCGAAAAATGCTCGTCTGAGCCTTAGGTGATGAAACCGAATTAATTATGAAGAGGTAAGGGACCAACCAAGGGGTCATGAAACCGGCCCTGGGTGGTCGCGGGGTCGAACAACTATCACTCCGTCAAATTCTGAAATTATTCGAATAGTTTTTTGACTAAATACGTGCAATTGCGCAAATTAGGTCAAATCATGAAAATATATGGGACCGGCTCATTGCAATCCAAAAATACAACCCTAGTTGGTCAAGGTAACATGCTTTCATCGTTGAGACGTCCGTGTCTCAGTCCTGAGAATTTTAATATTTTCTTGTGTGCGTTTGAGTGACCATTTGAGAAAATATGACAAAATTAGGGTTTTGATGAAACTAGGAAAACTTCATGACATGAAGAAAAATAATTATGAAATAAATGAATGATGAAGCATGGGACCACCGAGGCCAAGGCATGGTCGGCCGGCCAGTGACCACGGTCCCGTGGTGCTTTTTCCTTATTTTTTATGAATATATGAAAATATCATGAAATAAAGGAATTTTTTGAAATTAAGGAGTTTTCCTTGAAGTGAAGGAGTTTCCATTGGATCAAGGAAGCAAATAATATTAAATAATAAAACATGGGCGTGTGGGACCGTCTAGGGCATGGTCGGCCAGCTTGGGCCCGGTCCTACGAGTTTCCCTAATTTTTATGTATTTTATATATTTTTCCATGATTTGAAGGAGTTTTCCTAATTTGAGAGAAATATCATGAAATCAAGGAGTTTCATGGGATGAAGGAAATCCTAAAAATAATAATAATAAAATAAAGGGACGTGTGGGACCACCTGGGGTATGGCCGGCCGGGTTTCCCTAATTTTATATTATTTTTCATGTATTTTTTGAAAAATACCATGAGATGAAGGAATTTTCATGAAACTAGGGAAACAATAATAAAATAATAAGGAATAACAAGGCATGGGGCCGGCCGGGATCAAGGCATGGTCGGTTGGCCAATGATCACGACCCCACAATGTTTTCCCTAATTTTATATTATTTCCTCCGTGCGAAGGAAGCACCACGGAATTGAGGAGTTTCCTCAAAACGAAGGATATTTGTTCAAATGAAAGGATTTTCATCAGATCAAGGAAAATAATAAAAATGTAATATAATATAAAACTGGCGTGGGATTGGCCATGGCACGGTCGGCCAGTCAGTGGGCCCATGCTCCCAGCGCCTTGGTCAATATTTTGATTATTTATTATTTTTCCCTATTTTGCATAGGTTCATCGTTTTGTCGTATTTTTAAATACGGTGATTGTTAATGCATCATTGCTGAATACACTTGCACCTTTTGAGACAGGGCTTAATCAGAGATAGCTCCGATGCCCGTGCGTTGAATATTTATTACTAACCCATGGATTTCTGCTGGGAAGAACCATGGTTTGCAGTAATGAAATACCTGCGAAAATATTTGAATATTTTCGGAAATTCAATGGATGAATCCAAGAATTTAGGAATAATTAATTTATGGCTCTATATTAGCAGAGCAAGCTGTATAGGAGCATTAATTATACCGATATGAGCTTGATGGAGCTTCATATCCTTTATATAGTCAGGGTAAACTCGTTGTTTGTATCCTGAAGACGTTATCGCTCTATACTAGAAGAGCAAGCTGTCTAGGAGTCGTCCATCTTGTGATACTATATAAAAATAATTACTGAAGTGTTCAATATCCATGAGATATGTTGTTGCCTAGCCGTGAGACTACATATCTACCTGTACTATGAGAGAAAGTATTCTCAGTCATAGGATTCGATGAGAGATCCGTGTCTCAATACTCACGTCTGAATGCTGGATCAGAGGTTCGTATAATTATGGGTTTACAATTTTAACCTTTGTCGAACATCCACCATCTACAGTTATCTACCGATTGTGAACTTACCTATCGATTAAGTCACCCCTAATTTTTTTGGAGTCGCCCCTAAAAATGCTAGGTAAATCTGAACCCATTCGTGCAGTTGAAACAATTCTAAAAGACACGCAATAAACCAAAATGTGGTAAAAGATAAATCAAGATGTAGCAAACTCACATGTATTAGTTTGCCAAGCTTTTAGAAAATGGAAAAAATCTTCAAATTACTAGAATTTGCACAAACAGAGTTACCGTGATTTCAATTGAAACCCTAAGTATTAAATTTAGGTTGGGTGTAAAATATTTCAACCAAGATTTCGATCGAAACCCTTAGTATTATTGATTTTGGGGGGTTTCCGTGTTTTCGATTTAGCGACGACAAAGAAAGAAAAGAAAATGATTATTCGTTTTGGGGTTTTCTCTGTTCGATCTAGGTACAACAAAGAAATAAGATAAAATTGAATTGAAACCCTAAGAAAAATTGAATTAAACTGAGAATTGGCTTTGGAGTTGGGGTCTCTTTGATTTAGTTTTCAGAACAGACTCTCAAGCAGTGAAAAGTACCTTCATGAGTAATAGTCTGCCTTGGTTTGCAGTAACTAGATGGGATAAGTTAAAAGATAGTCTATTCTCTTGGAATTTTGTTCACATTTAGAGAAGTTAACTTCTCTGCTGATAATATGGCTAAGAAAGGTGCTGCTCTTGGTAGGGGAGAACAAAGAATATATTACAACAAACCTTCTTTCCTGGGCTGTCTGGAAAGCCCAGAAAAAGTGTACTTTAGGTTTTTTTAGAAAGCCTTAATGGGCTGGTCTTTTGTTCAGTTTCTTTTTCTTTTGAGTTGTAATTTTTTGGAACCTCTTTAGCCTTAATAAAATTTTATTATTTAGCAAAACAAATACCTTAAGCTTGCTCAGATACGAGAGTATTTAATATATGATTAATCTTCTGAAAAGCTTAAGGATGCCCAAACCAAACATCCAAAGTAGTTTCTTTTAATTGTTTGACCATGTGAACATATTCGGACCAAGAATGGAAAATATCAACTTTGTTCAATTTTTTTTTTTATTCCATTAATATTGGTTGTGTAATACATATCTATTGTTACAAACTAAGCTATTACTTGTTGGCCAGGTGTTGGTAGTATGGTTTATCAAAGTAACAAGGATCTCACCTTGAGTATAAAGTAAAATATATACTTGAACATTAAGTAATAAGAGTTTAGCGCGTGTTCAAATCACTACGTCGACATTATGTGAACATTCAAAGTTTTATCAGTGTGCATCTCGATGTTTGTTCAAACATTAAGATTACCTAACATATCGAAAACGTAAATACATATTAAACTCTAAACAAAATCGGTCAGGGACAAGTTCCGTACCTGAGATTGGTCCTGGGATCGGTCCTATATTGAGATTGGTCTTAGGATCAGTCCTAAATTATCTTTTGACTATAAAACATAGTTTTTCTAGTCTACTTCTTTAGATTACGTATATGATATTCCTTCATATGTAATCCCGAGAGTTGAATTCATTCCGGAAGTCGAACTCACTAAATAATAACAAGTAACCAATTAGTGTAATATCAACTTACGAAGCATGTAGATAAAATATACTTCTTAACTTCATATAGTCAAGTTGTATAAAACGACTAGTATATATTTCCTTGATATTGTGATCATAGTATAATGACCAAATCATCAATAGTAGACATGAGTAACAAGATCGAATCTCAAAAAATTTATGTGCCGAGTCTAACCTAAGGAAGTTGACTCTAGTAATCAAATCAAGCAGATTCGATTTTAGAACTAAAATATGACAAGTAAACTTGACATACCAATGCTTGTTGAGATCAACCGAGCAATTCTCTAATAATATCTTCATTTTTCAATTTTAGTGACAAAACAATTTACATATGGAAAATACATGAATCAGATGACAAAGATGTTGAAAACACTAGGGTTACCAAAATACACCACCAACTTTCTATTAGGCAATCTATATGGAAAAACTTAAATACAATTCTGAGAGTTCAACTTAATGAATCTCAATCAAGGAATAATATTCAGAGTCATATATCTTTCTCTCACAATCAAAAAGTTTACAGAGACAAGTATGTGAACCTGATTTGCGTGTGAGATTACTTAGGTGATCCCAAAGATCGATTTCCAAGTTCAACAAACAAGGATGGATGTGTCTACTTGATTAAATTTACATACAACCTGTGATATTTCAATTATAAAGATAAAGAATATGATGCAGAAAAATAAATAACACAGACACCATAAGTTTTGTTAATGAGGAAACCGCAAATGCATAAAACCCTGGGACCTTTTCCAGATTGAACACAAAATTGTATTAAGCCGCTATAGACACTAGCCTACTACCAATTAACTTCGGACTGGAATGTAGTTGAGATTGAATTAAATCCTCACAGTAATTATATTCCAATCACGCTCCTTGCACCTCTTGAATCCCAACAGTACTCCGCTCAATTGATTCCCTTTAAACCGATTTGCCTCCTATAGATAAACCTATATGTGTTATTTCATTTTTGATCGTAGATCAGGGTGAGACTAGAAATCGATAGCAATAGACAAAGTCTATCTAACCTCAAAATCCATACTTATACTAACCGAAGTGCAGCCTAGATTATTATTCACCTCACAAGTATTAAACTTATGGAATTAACAAAATCTGAGACGAAGAGAACTTTGAATATTTCTATCTATCTTGTTCAAGTGAGCATCTCAACAATCAAACAAGATCAGGATACTCGAACTATCTTGTTCAATTGAGTTGGACCTGGATTCATGAATCCCTATGAAGTCTTTGTAGTCGTCAAACCATTAAAGGTTTTTAGGACGATAATGACTCTAGTAACAACTAGGACACACCAAAAAGTAGTGTCGGGATTCAAAGATCCCAGTTGCTTGAGATTCCCCATTTATAGACATTCAAAGCATAGGTTGCTTTAGGTTTAAGCTAAGATAACTTTGGAACTAAGCAAACAATATCCACCGTTAGATGAATCTTTGAAACTGATTAATATAACAAGATATATACTCTGGTTAGGATGAAGCGTAATCGAACCATGTACATAGACCATGCTCATGAATGGTTAGTCGAAACTATCCAAATAAACTATAAGCTTGAGCATTTTCATATAACACTTAAGACTTAACTCGAATCACACTTATGTGATCAAATATGTCTATGGTGTTTTTAGAGATTATTCAAATGCTAATTATCTCGGAGAAATAATTTTATGTTCATATGAATTTAATCGACATGGTAAGTAGGCGTATTGGGTACATATACTTAACCTGTTCATGAACATTTATGGTACGTGTCCAGGTATGTATACCTTAAGACATAACAGAATTCCGGAGTTCACATAACTTTTTTGGTATGCGTACTGGTATGGATGCCATTAAAACATTACAGAGTTCTGGAATTCACATAACTTTTATGGTATGCATACCGATATGGATACCAAACCGGTTTCGGGTCCAACAGTTCTTTTCTAGTATGCATATGAGTGTGCGTACTGATCTGGGTTCACGAGGTCACAAACTTTTTAAGGTGTGCATACTGATATGCGTTCCCAAAAGTTGTTGTTGACATATGGCTACTCCGATACGTGTACTGAGTACATGTATTACAACTTCAGACCTTAACAGTTTTCCCAGATTGTAAGACTGGTATGTATACTGTCTTATATCCAAATTTATAGTAGTTCTATAGTTCTATCTAAATCAATTCGAAACATTCCCAAATAACATCAATGACACATAACATTGTTCCAGGCTATTTTTGAATGATAATCTTGAATCATGATTCAGATTACGAATAATAAATTATCTTTAATCGTAATTCATCAAGTATGAACAAATGTTCATTAAGTTCAGTCATATATTTCGAGGACTAATTACAAGATAAACTTGACTTGAAATTCTTTGTAGGCTTACGATAGTCTAATCAGTTATGCGACAACATCACATAGATAGAAAGATGAATATAACTTGAGAAATAGGCGGTTTGGTCTTCACTTACCTTTTGTTGAAGAAGATCTTCAAAAGCTTCGGTTGATCTTCGCCTTCAAATGGTATAACGTAGTGATAACTGCTGTAATGTCCGTTTCTCAACTACATTTTTATCCTAATCCGAGACTTAACTAATTTTAAACTAGAAATCAAGATATAATTTTGACAACAAGCTTGAGATAGCAACACTTGTGAGTTCGACCGAGCAATGCTCTAACAGACACTTGATTTTAGTTTTCAACAACATAATGTCCTAGAAATATAATCAAAAATAAATGTCCTTGTTGAAGCATTTGAATAACAAAAAATTTACTCCCCGTAAAGGTAAGCTAGGTATATATTCGATCTGAACATATTTGTCATTCAATTTTGTAGATTGTAATAATATTACAAAGCATGATATGTTTCCCCACTAGATCAATGCTTTACTATTTTTTATTTAGATATATACTTTTAAGAAAATATGTCCTTTCTCAAGTAATTATAAATCAATCACATGTACCTCATATATTTCTCCCCCTTTTTGTCACAGAAATGACAAAGGTACGAAAAATACAACAAGTATTTCCAAAGGACCTCTTAAATTCATAAAAACTCAATACAGTCTATAAAAGTTTAAGCGAATCACAGGTCTAACATATCATTTTTGATAAGAAAACACTAACTTGGAAACTACTAAAGTAATTGATTTAGTCTCTTATCAAGGAACAGTTACCCGAAGTAATTTTCCCTATTTCGATAGATCAAAATAGATTTGAAAATATAAACTAGCTACATATCAGGATTCAATTATACTTAAATAGGTGTTGTTAGAGCATTTCTCGGTCGAAATCACATGTGTTTCTATCTCAAGCATGTTTGTCAATGTTAGTGATCAAAACTATAAAGTCTTGATTTCTAGTCTACTATAGATAAGGTCTCGGACTAGGATAGAAAGTGTATTTGAGCTCAAGAACTCCATGGAGATCATCATAAAAGATGAAGGACTACTCAAGGAACCAGTGGATCTTCATCGACTAAAAGGTATATGGATACTTGAGCTTATCTATCACTCAAAAGTCTATCTACTCTATCTCCTACCATGAGACAAAAGTCATATTACTATATAGACTAAGATTATACACATATGATACTTCGATCTGAGTATATCTCACTTATCTATTTTTCGAAATATGTGTTGGTAAAGCTTTCGCTTTATCCAAGTTCATCTTTACCTAGTGACGAAATTCATGTTATGTTTCAATCATTTTGGAAATCGCTTTGACGAAAATAGTTTGTGAATAACAACTATATAACGTCCTCTGAGAATGTTTCAATGATTGAAATGAGATTTTAGACAATATAACCATTGGAGGATATAAGCATTGTTGTGGTAACACATATATGTATAAGTCCTTATTGCTTGAACCGAAGTTTGCAAACTTTGTTGATCAAGTCAAACGGGAGTAGTGCGTGAAATCAGTCCGCGAACTCAGCATACAAGCTCAGTCCACGAACTGGCATAGTTCTCGAGCCCGAGAATTTCTGTTGGAGTTTGTGAATTTTGAATGCTTTGTTACTAAGCTAACATTGATTGCAAACCCTGATTGGAAGACTATATATGGGAGAACTCTAGAAACTGGAAAGCCTAATCCCCACACATTCTGTGTGATACTAGTTATGCTGAGCTAGAGTCGATTCTCCTTTAACCTTTGGTTTTCTTCTTCTAAAACCAGGTTAACGACTTAAAGACTTCATTGGGATTGTGAAGCCAAACCGATACTACTTTTCTTGTAGTTGTGTGATATGATCTTGTTGTTTCTATCGCATGAGTATAATTGTAATAATTGGCTTGATATTGCTATCTCCGATAGGCGAGATATAAAAGTAATCACAAACATCTTCATTTCATCGTTTGTGATTCCACAATATCTTTTTTTGTTGCGTCGTTTAAGACTATTGTGAGGTGATTGATAAAACTGGGTCGTTCTTCGGGAATATAAGTCTGGTTTTATTGATTGGTTCCTGTTCACCTTGATATATCAAAAGACGTAACAAAACTCATAGGTTTATTCGTGGGATACGAATTTATCTATCTTGTAGACTTTTCTGTGTGATACAGATTTGTTTATTAAATTCTTCGACTTTAGGTCATATCAACTCTTGGTTGTGGGTGAGATCAACTATGTGAATCAAGTACGCAGTATCCTGCTGGGATCAGAGGCGTAGCAACATAACTGTACCTTGGATCAGTGTGAGATTGGTTGGGGTTCAACTACAGTCCAGACCGAAGTTAATTTGTAGGAGGCTAGTGTATGTACCAGCTTAATACAATGTACGTTTAATATGGACTAGGTCCCGGGGTTTTTCTGCATTTGCGGTTTCCTCGTTAACAAAATTCTGGTGTCTGTGTTATTTCTTTTCCGCATTATATTTTGTTATATAATTTAAATAATAGAGGTTGTGCGTTGTTCAATCAATTAGAATATCCAACCTTATTGGTTGTTGATTTAAATTGATTGACACTTGGATATTGGTATTTGGTACTATCCATGTTATCTCTCTTTGATTAAGACTCGCAGATTGTATTTTCTTGAGTAAATCAAATTGATAGATTAAGATAATAACTCCTTGAGATATTTTCTATTGATTGAGTCTAGTTGATTCTCTAGAAAGTAACTCGGATTTCTCCATACAGATTGCTAATCGAAATATTGGGTATGTTTGTTAGACCCCCGCTTTTTCAATTGGTATCAGAGCAGGCAAACTCGTTTAAGACCTTACAAGTCTGTGTTTGTGGCAATCTGAGTCTGAGGACAAAATCTCATTGACGCCTACCAGGATGTATTCTAAGGTCGCGTTTGGCACCTTTGATATCCCATCCTAGGTTAGGTTATCACAAACATAACCGTCAAAACATGTTTGTCTTCCTTTTATTCTAAGTTTGGATAGGGATAACATAACCTTCCTTAATTTTAGTAGGCTAAAAAAGAAAGGTTTCACTATTCTCTAAAATACCTAGGATACTGAAATCCTAACCTAGAATAGTCAGTTATTTTCCTTTAAAATAGGTAATTATCTTAATTTGTTCAGTTGACCCATTTTTTCACGTCTATTTTTTTAATTTTCCTATACTTTCTCTTTAAAACTTATTTTATAACATAAATTTATAATAAAGTTAACTACTAAACAAACAAAATATAGCATACACCTATACGGGATTCGACAGGAAGACAAACAACATCTCTGCTAAATTATTTTATGATAATCCTAATTAAGTAAGAGAAAACTCTAGCCTAGTCAAGTTTAAAGTTGTCAAAGGTACCAAACAAACCCAAAATCTTTTGATTTCGCCAAGTGTTTTGGAAATACCTCAAAGGATTGCTCCTTAGTTGATTCTTCCGAATCCCGAGGTAGAAAGATTGTTCAATCTAATATTTACATATCTTACTCTCATGAAGCATGACACTCTGGCAAAAGCTGAAGAGGAGCTCACCAGAATTTCAAAAAATACAGCTGAGACTATTGATTTTAATGATCATGATCCGCTTATTAATGAATTTGAAAAGTCTCTTGATCGAGAATGCGATCTATATAACATTGTTGTGTCCTTTTCTAAGAATATTGAGAAACTTCTACAAGAAACTACTCTACAACGTGAAAAGATTAGTGCTCTTGAGGAGGTTGTTAAGGAAAACTCAATAAGAGAAAAACGTTTGCTCGAGACTCATTCATCAGATCTTAACAGACTTTGTGATGAAAAAGAGAAACTAAGTGCATCTCTTACTCTAGCCCATGAACAGTGTAAATCCTTGGAAAAGGAAAACTCTGTCTTAAAGAGAAGGTCTTTTGTACAAACTAATTCTCATGAATTACAGCACATGAAGAAATGTTCTCCATAAGAAGATTGTGTCAAGAAAGGTTTACATTACTTGCAGTCTTCTCATATGGCTATGAAGTTAGGACAGGTGCCAATTATTGTTTCTTCTCCACGAACCTGTACCTTTTGTGGGAAGAAGAATCACTATGTTATCCATTGTTTTGCAAGAAGAAAACAAATTTCTAAGCTTCATAATTTGCTTCTCTCCACTGTCAATGAAGCAAATAGTCAGTCGACTGCAGTGAATCGTATGCCCACAAGAAACCAGAAACCTTATAAGAATGATCTTTATTCTAGAAATCATCACATGGATCAAGTGCATTCTGGCATAAATTTTTGTGTTGCTAATAAGAGCATTCCCTGTACTTATAAGGATGTTTCTGATAAATCTAAGTCTAGAAAATGGATTCCTATCTATTCCGATCCTCTTGAACCAATTGCAAGAGGTCCTAGACTTAGTCCTCAGAGAAAGCCATCTGATGGATTTGTTAAGTACGCCATGTCTTATCCTTCAGGGATGAAAATCAACCGAAGAAAGGCGAAGAAAACAAAGATCAAACAGTAATATGATATATACAACTCCTTTTCCGATGATCATAGTGGAATTAATTTCCACTCTACTACCTGATTCTAGGTATTTGTTTCCTTGTTTCTAACTTGAGAGGTGCAAGGAAAATAATTGGGGAATACTCAAGTATGTTGTATATTATTTATGTTTGAGTTATTTTGTTGGTAGTCCACAAACGTCCGCGTCCTCCTCTTGTGAGTTTTTAGGGTTTTCAAAACCAGAGTTTTCTACTCTTGTTGACGAACGCATATATACTTGTTCTATATTTTGTTCTCCCTTCTCTAAAACTCTATGGAGAACTCTGCAAAATCTCAAGAGATTGTGCGTCTTGATATGGAGGAAGATAATCAGGAACGTAAGTCAATTCAGGAGCTGGTTCTAAAGAAGATGTTTGAAAAAAAGGATCACAACTGCTGGATTGATGATTCTGTCAAGGATTTAACTAGTTTTCAGAACGATTCAAGAGTCGAGTTTGCAAATCTTCAATTGCAAATAAACCAACTTCTAGATGGTCAGACCAGAATTCTTGCTAATCAGAACATTCTGATACGGAATCAAAAGAAGCTTATCATGGACTATGCCAAAGCTAGGCAACTTGATCGGGTGATTGATCGCAAATTTAGTGTTCTAACTCACGAACATGGTGTGTCTACGGTCAAGAGAATAAAGGAAATCATCGATACATTCTTTGATGGTTTCATTGAAAGATACAAGTTTCTTAATGAACTCTGATTTATGTTTGCCTAGTAAATCTTCTATTTTTCTCTTTTTTTTAGAAGAATAACTAGTGTTTTGGAATAGCCATTATTGTGATTACGCATAGTTATGTCCAAAGTTTTCATCTTCTTGTTTTTAGATTTGTTGTATTAAATTCTAAACTTGTTTGGAAGATGATGGTTGCAGTATTAATCTTTATGGTTTTATATATTGCAATATTTTGATGGGATATGTATGTTTACGTCCGTGAACTTAATTGTCCCATATTTTCTCAAAAGTAAAGTCGTTCGTGAATTGATATGCAAATATTGATTAAAAAATAAATAGACTTTTGGCAAAACACAAAAGTTAAGCCTATATTGTCAATTATTGATGTAAGATAGGTTAAAATCTTTTGTGATTCAAGGATTATGTCTATTGTGTGTCATTGTGCAAATGGTGATGTAAACATAGAATGAATCCTTGTGTATTCCGCAATAATTGATCTTCCCTGATCCATTTTTTGTGTATTATTGTGAGACTCCGTATTGTGCCTTATGTTGAGCACTAGACAACTGAGTTAATTATTTTTGTGATTAGCTTAGTTGTGTTCCGTAAGGTACTTTACGTAGATTATATTGAATTAAATCAATCATCTTGTGTGATTATTTAGTTATGACTCCGTAAGTTTTTCTCATGTTGAGCATGATTGACTGGGTTGGTTATTTTTATGATTAACTTAGTCATCGCTCCATAGATTTTCTTATGTGAGTATAAACGATTGAATTGATTACTTTTGTGATTAATTTAATTGTGTATTCCGGTTAGATTAATTATGAGTTCACTTGTGAATAATCTAATCGAGTTATAAGTCTCCATAAGTTTACTTGTGTTGAGCATATTTAGTCAAATTAATCTTGGTTCGCTTAGGTTAATATGATTGAATATTTCTTGTTGGATTCCAAATTCATACTTGTCTGTAATTTGTTGAGTCTAAAGAAATCATTCTTTTCTTTTGAAATTAAGGTCGCTCTTGTTGTTCCCTTGGGAATGACATTTTATGGGGGAGAGTTCTTTTGAACTTGTGCTTAATTGCCAAATCTTTGTGGGGAGTGCAGATGTGGAATATAAGAAGGGTTATCTTGTATATTTATAAACTCCTTGATGAGTGCATTTAGCTTCGGCTTTATGATTACATCTAAACAAGATGATATACATTTACCTTTGGTCATGAAATGTCTCTTACGGAAATTTCATTAGGATCCCATTCTTGTACCTTTGCCAATTTTATTGACAAAAAGGGGGAAAATTAATATGTAGTTCATACTACAAATACATATGGTTTTCGGATCATTATATAAGGGGGAGTGGTTTCCATGTGAGATGGAGTATTGACTAAGGGGGAGTGAAGTATCACCATAGTATTGTTGTTAAAGTTGCGATGCAATTGGACTTTGACGCTGTGTAATAATACTATGACACTGTTTAACAATGATTGAGAACCACTGGTTTTATCATTGTTATAGCTATGGATTTTCAACAACGATGATGCTAAACTTACAACCTTTGGGATCATTGGACTACTTGGAAGTGACGAAGATTTCGAGTAATGTTGAAGATTAGACATGTGGAATAGGAGCTACAAAGTTTATTTATATATTTTTTGTATTCCATATGTATTAATAGTTTTGCCACTAAAACTGACATAGGGGGAGATTGTTAGAGCATTGCTCGGTCGAACTCGCATGCGTTGCTATCTCAAGCATGTTTGTCAATATTAGTGATCAAAACTATAAAGTCGTGATTTCTAGTCTACTATAGCTAAGGTCTCGGACTAGGATAGAAAGTGTAGTTGAGCTCAAGAACTCCATGGCGATCATCATACAAGATGAAGGACTACTCAAGGAACCAGTGGATCTTCATCGACTAAAAGGTGTGTGGAGACTTGAACTTATCTATCACTCAAAAGTCTATCTACTCTACCCCTATCTTGAGACAAAAGTCGTATTACTATATAGACTAAGATTATACACATATGATATTTCGAGCTGAGTATATCTCGCTTATCTATTTCTCGAAATATGTGTTGGTAAAGCTTTCGCTTTAGCCAAGTTCATCTTTACATAGTGACGAAAGTCATGTTATGTTTCAATCATTTTGGAAATCGCTCTGACGAGAAATAGTTTGTGAATAACAACTATATAACGTCCTCTGAGAATGTTTCAATGATTGAAATGAGAGTTTATACAATATAACCATTGGAGGATATAAGCATTGTTGTGGTAACACATATATGTATTAGTCCTTATTGCTTGAACCGAAGTTTGCGAACTTTGTTGATCAAGTAAAACCGGAGTAGTGCGTGAACTCAGTACGCGAACTCAGCATACAAGCTCAGTCTGAGAACTGGCATAGTTCTCGAACCTGAGAATTTCTGCTGGAGTTTGTGAACTCCGTCCGCGAGCCCAGTCCACGAACTTGAGTAGGTTATGTCTAAAAACGATGTTTGTGAACTTATCATAATAAACTTAGGAATGCTATTGCAAACCGTGGATTTATAGTTCATGAATTGATTCGAGTGAATCACATCGTTTTTGCTTCGATTGTGTCTTGTGTAGTACATAAAGATCTAAGAAATTGAACAACTCTCTAACTAGTTCATTTGAGTCATTTGGACTAGTTATGGTGAAGAAGAATATGGTTGATATGAAAGTTATCATTTGGCTAACCATTTGGTTAACTAGTGTTGAACCAACTAATGTACAAGTTTGGGTACGGTTTTCACAAGCCTACAAACGTGCATTTCATGTGTGTGTGACAAGCTAATTTTTGATCTAACGGTTGATAAATATTAGCTTGAATCTAATCAGGTTTTCATCTAACGGTGAATATTGAATGCTTTGTTACTAATCTAATATTGATTGTAAACCCTAATTTGAAGACTATATAAGGGAGAACTCTAGCAACTGGGAAACCTAATCCCCACACATTCTGTGTGATACTAGTTATGCTAAGCTAGAGTCGATTCTCCTTTAACCTTTGGTTATCTTCTTCTAAAACTTGGTTAACGACTTAAAGACTTCATTGGGATTGTGAAGCCAGACCGATACTACTTTTCTTTTAGTTGTGTAATCTGATCTTGTTGTTTCTATCATACAAGTACAATCATAATAATTGGCTTGAGATTTCTATCTCCGATAGGCAAGATATAAAAGTAATCATAAACATATTCGTCTCATCGTTTGTGATTCCACAATATCTTTTTTCGCTACATCGATTAAGACTATTGTGATGTGATTGATAAAACTGAGCTGTTCTTTGGGAATATAAGTCTAGTTTTATTAATTGGTTCATGTTCACCTTGATTTATCAAAATACGGAACAAAACTCATAGGTTTATTCGTGGGAGGCGAATTTATCTATCTTGTAGACTTTTCTATGTGATATAAATTTGTTTATTAAAGTCTTCGACTTTGGGTCATATCAACTCTTGGTTGTGGGTGAGATCAACTATGTGAATCAAGTACGCAGTATCCTGCTGGGATCAGAGGCGTAGGAGCATAATTGTACCTTGGATCAGTGTGAGATTGGTTTGGGTTCAACTACAGTCCAGACCGAAGTTAATTTGGAGAAGGCTAGTGTCTGTAGCGGCTTAATACAGTGTATGTTTAATCTGGACTAGGTCCCGGATTTTTTCTGCATTTGCGGTTTCCTCGTTAACAAAATTCTGGTGTCTGTGTTATTTCTTTTCCGCATTATATTTTGTTATATAATTGAAATAATACAGGTTGTGCTTTGTTCAATCAATTAGAATATCCGACCTTATTGGTTGTTGATTTAAATTGATTGACACTTGGATATTGGTCTTTGGTACCATCCAAGTTATCTGTCTTTAATTAAGACTCGCAGATTGTATTTGCTTGAGTAAATCAAATTGAGATTATAACTCCTTGAGATATTTTATATTGATTGAGTCTAGTTGATTCTCTAGAAAGTAACTCGGAATTGTCCATACAGATTGTTAATCGAAATATTGGGTGTGGTTGTTAGACCCCCGCTTTTTCAGTTGTACCTAATTCGATAAGGAAAAACTAAGATCACAATACCTTAGTGTTTTTATGAGGAAAGCGATTAACCATAATAATCGTTTCTTAACTTTGATAAGTCAAACTAGAATCGGAACCGGTGTAGTTACCTGTAAAAACAAAAGAATAATACAAAAACTACCTTTACCATGGAAAGGTTATATGACCTTAGCTATCACCTACCACTAGAGAAAGTAAAACGGAAACTACTCATATGTATACCTAATATTTGATTTATAGAACATAAATCAATACCACTAATATGTGACTCACATATGAGTTAACATCACCATCATCTTCTAATGATTTTTGGTATAACAATCCAAAAGGTTGGCTGTGAAAAACTGCTACAACTCAAAAGTCACAAATCATAAAAAGATAAGTCAATATGAGACCGAAACTTAGTTAATGAAAACCAAAGTTTTCTCATATATCCCAAAGCAACACAAATAGACATGTGTATTGGGAATAAGAATTGCAGTCACTACTATCAAAAGAATGGCACAAGATTTATATCTAGCAATATTTTTATTTAGGAAAAATTGGAGAAAGGAGAGAAGACGTGAAGAAAAATGATTGAAAATGTTGTATTTGTAGGTGAGATAGGTTGTATGTTGGAAATATTCTTTATATCGAGCGATATAGAGAAAATCGCCAGCGATAAAGACTACCGTTGGCGCTATAGTCAAGATCGCTCGATAGCATCTTCGCGTTGAACCAGTTTCTCATAGTGACACGGTTGGTTTGCCAGGCTACCTGGCATAGAAAATGCAAAAATTAGCTAGTATGCATAGGAACTGCCTTATATGGTGTCATAACTCCAATGTTTTATGTATATATATATATATATATATACACAATCACTTTTTAAGATTTCATCTTTAGTACGTCTAATTGTTTTGTACTGTATGTCTTCAATAACGGGTGATTGTTAAAGTGGAAGGAGTTAGGGTTACAGGTGTTGAAGGTGCTTTACCATAACCTATGATTGATTCTTGTTTTTTTATTTTTTATTTTTTGAAACAAGAGATGTATTGCTTAACTTTCAGAATTTACAAATTCTGCATCTTCCTGAAGTTGATAAAGGATACTTTCAGGGATTGATGTTAACCAAACACTACTAGTGTAAGAAACTCTAGCAAATTTAGCTAATATGTCTGCTATTTTATTTTTTTCTTTGGGTACATAATTGCATTGCCAAGAATTATTTCTAGAGAAGATAGATTTGGATACAATATTATCATCATTTTATTGCAACCGTTTATTTTTCTCCATCGCAACCGGTCATTTAGAAGCCACTATGATCATAACACGTGTCGATTTTTTAGATTACTGAAAGTAGGGGTAAAGTCTATGCAAAGTTTGTAAGTAGGGTAACGTTAATATGTTATACGAGCCGCGAGTTATAACCCCAAAGGTATCACTATCCATGTATAAAAACTCCAACAAAACAAATTGTTCACAAAAACCCCATTTAACGTAAACTGTCTATATTACCCTTTTAGTTTAAATCACCCCAACAAAAATAAAAATCAACTCCACCTTTAATTTTTATTATATTCTCTCACCACCAACAGCAACACACCACAGCAGCACCACCACCGAGCCACTACCACTGACCACCACCACCACCGCCATCACCGCCAACCACCACCATCGCCGACCACCACCACCACACACCGCCTCCGACCACCACCAACGTCGTCGCCGCCACCGACCACCACCAACGTCGTCGTCGCCACCGACCACCACCGCCACTTCACCACCACCACCGTCACTGCACCACCGCCACCGCAGTGCACCGCCACCGCCACTACACCACCACCGCCGCCAATCACCGACCACAACCACCACACACCGCCTCCGACCACCACCAACGTCGCCGCCGCCGCAGACCACCACCAACGTCGTCGCCGCCACAGACCACCATCGTCACTACACCACCAACACCGCCACCACCACCACCACCGAAGACCATCACCGCCTCCGACCACCACCATCGCGCCGCCACCACCTCCATTGCAACACCACTACCAGCCAATACCACCACTGTCGACCACCGCCGATCACCAACGCCGCCGACCACCAACGACGCCGACCACCACCGACCAAAACCAACACCACCGCCAACACCTTCCGTACAACCACCAGCACCACGACCGCCCACCACCACCGACCAAAAATACGATGAAACCGATTTTGGTTTAATCATAAATAATCCATATTTGGTTTCGTGAGAATTCAACTGCAAGAAAAATTATAAGAGATATTATACATGTTCATTGATAGAAAGACATCGTTGAAATGTCATGATTGACATGGCATGCCTAAATGCTATTTCTCAAAGCTTCGAAAACACTAACGGATGAAACCATCATTGCATAACATCTTATCTTTATACACTAGGGCCAAATGGGGAGACTTGTTAGCTGCATGTACATTTTGAACTGGGGGGTCTGAGCAGCAGCAACAGTTGAAGCAACAATAGGTGCAGATGGTTTTGATTCCTTGGGACTAGCAAAAAGATATCCTAAAGAACTCTGACCTCCTCCATAACTGACTCCACGACCCATTTATCTGAAACACCAACAAGATTGGTTTCGTCGACATAATATATAGAAAAAAAATCACATATTATATGAAACTAAAATTTCATTCAAACCTCAACAACATCATTAGCTACAGCTATAATTCAAACCACACAACTACCTAAACAACCTAAACATTATCACAGGTAATTCAGTTTCATAACATTCTGTAAAGCACCCACTAACAACATTTTGTAACTCAATTTTTTCTGTTTCATACTTAACCTAAACACAAATACCACTTCTTTGATTCAAAGCACATAATATCCATCACAGCTAGCATTGCAAATCCTAATCCATAGATATCAAACACAACAACAATTCAAACTGATAAACAAAATTCAATTTAAGTAAGGATAAGATTAGATGGAACCAAAATTGGTTTTGTCATAATTCAACTACAAGAAAAATTATAAACCATGATTCATTCTGTTTGACCACACCAACAACAATAACCTGTGTTGGCTAAATCTTCAATACTACTACATCTAAAATGGAGTATAGCAAAGGGAAACATACACAATAAGAATTCAGAAAACAAGAAAGAATTGAGCAAAATTTTCAATTAGGGCGTGGAATTGACCCATTTTGAAGTAGTTCTTACCAATGTCTTTGAAGATTCATCACGTACTAGACCTTGAGTAAACATGTTGTGCCTACACAATCAAGAGAATATTGTTAGGAACAAATCCATTTTTAGCCTCAAAAACTGAAAGTTTTATTCTTTTCGAAATCGACAAAAATTAGATGAAACCAATTCTGGTTTCATCATAAATAAGATGAAACATTGTTAGCAATATTCTGTCATGGAGACGAATACCCTCCACCGGTTTAACGCATAAACGTGCATTGCAGTACAACTGTTTAAACTCTATTTTCCGTCACAACACTAACATAATTCATCTGGACTCCCGTTTTTCCTGGAACTTTACACGACTAACCAGAGAGATTCTGCCTGTATATGAATCGTGCAAATTATTCAACATGATCCTGGCTACTATTCATTTTAAAACTAATATAGTAACAGGGATGACAAAGCATCGAACCAGTGACAGCAAAAACACATATTCCCTGATAACAACATATAAAAGAATGTTTTGAGTGCAACATCTATGGTTCAATAGGGTCTAATATGTTTCATCTAGAATATTCCTGATAACATCTGATAAGCTTATATGGAAAGTGCAGAATAGATAACACCTTGCCACTTACGAAACAGTTAAAATAAAATAGACAGGAAGAAAGACAGTGAAAGATATAATAATTCACCAAAATTGATTTAGTTTTCATGTATGTGCACCACGTGTACGGCGTGTACTATACGATGCAAAGTAGCAACTATAATCTAAAAGTTCAATCACTAACCATATGAAATCACAATATAAATATGCAAGTACTTAGCAGTCCTTAGTGATTCAAAATCTTGCTAGTTAAAATTACCACATCACACCAACAATACCAGCAGAGATTCAAATCTAACTCATTCTTCTGAATCCATATCTCAACTGCATTCTTGCTCTACCATGATCACAACCATCCATTTCTTGAATTTCCATACTTATACTCATTTCTATCTACAACTGAAATGTCTATTTCATCTCCGTTAACAGAATTCATCATCAGTTCACTCCATAACATCTCAAGCCATCACCTTCATCATATTTGTAGCTTCATAATCCCTGTAACTCATCATGACCTAAATTAATAATCACAACTATCAACTGCAGTTTCAAGAACATCTATAATTCTATCAATTGATATGCTACATATCAGTAAATATCTTTCGATGTCGAAAACCCATTTACCAAACAACAACAGCAACTCAATCTTCTAATTTGTTAAGAAACATAACAATCTCTTCCACTATTTCAACTTAAAATCAGATCCCGCTTCTTAACTCATCAGAGATTCAAATTCATCAACATCATTTTCTCAATCATCTCCTTCTTAATCAAACCCCTCTCCCTAAATTTTGCAGATAGATCAATATCAAAGAAGAACCCTAGTTTCTTAATTTAGGGAAGAACATAAACCGTAATTCTCAACGAAATTAAAATTAAAATTAAATTTCATACTACCATCTCTACTTCAAATCAGAACAAACCCAGTTCATTTCTAACAAACCATTGAGATTTAATAAAAAAGAATCAATCAAAACAGAAACCCTAAATTTGACCTCCGATTTACCTTTTATGTGAAGTCTGATTTCGATAATCGATTCAACAACATCACTCTCAATCAAAACAAAATTAAACTACAGAGATACGAATTACAATTAAGAATTAAAGAGGTTTTGATGCACTAACCCATTTTTAAGAATCACGATCTAGATTTAACCCTCTTTCTCAACTATTACGGAGAAGAAAACCAAAATTTGAAGACGAAATTGATGTTGGTGGTGACGTAAGTGTTGCTGCTTGTGGTGACGAAGGTGTTGCTGATGATGTTCGTGGAGATCTATTGTTGCTGCTAGCGGTGATGGTGGTGGGGAGAAGGAGACGGAAGAAAGAAGAAATGGTATAAAGGGTATGTTTGGACTTTTTTAAAAGTAAACAAAACTAAATTTACTCATTATAATTTGAAGTTGGGTTTTTGTGCCACTTTTTAGTCAAATGGTTTTTATTTATTAAAAATAATATTGTTGGATTTTTTTACCACTAGTTTGATCACCTTGGTGTTTTATGACTAGTTTAATTATCCAATCTTTCCAAACTTTTTTTTTATGATAGATAATCATAAATTGATAAATGATTTTGATATAATCATTTTTAAAATTAATTTTTCCAAACACTTTTTTCAAATAATTGATTATCATAGAACGATGATCTCGAAAAGGAGAAGAAAGAATAATGATCTATGATATTTTTTTAGTCCTATATTGTTTTGATGTCTCCCTCTTGATAGTTTAGAGAAAATAAGAAAAAAAAATTCAATTTGAGTTTTTTAGAAAAAATAATTGATTATAATAAATTTTCAAAACAATTTTTTCATGTTTATGAAAATAATGGATTTTTTCAATTATGATTAAAATAAACAATTATTATAATGGTTACCAAACGCATATAGAATCCATTATAATCTGCATAATGGATTATGAGATGATAATCCATTAAAATAATGATTACCAAACAGCCCCATACCACAACTTAACCACATCCCCAACTTGTCTCAGAATCCTATCACCTATCACTTGTTGGTATACATTGTCAGACTTCCAGCATTTACTTCTATTATTCTAGTTCCAGCATTGACCATGCTCGAAAAATTGGATCAGGTAGCAGAACCCATAGGCTGTTGGGTGGGATTCATAGGTAGCTTCGCATTGAGAAGACTAAGCAAAACGTGGAAAGAGTAAGAAAGGTAACACAATAACAAATGCATCTTATAAAATCCTTGATGAGCAAATGTTCTGTAAAATTAAAAAAGCAGGGCAATCCCATCAAGTTCTGAACCATGACCAGTTAGGGCACCCATTTTGACCACAATTTCTACTAAAAACGGAATATAACAATTCACAGAATTGAACACTACACTCCAGATTTAAGTATACTTGATTGCTCTTGCATTGGCGTATTTACTAGACGGATCCTGTTAGTTTTACATACATACCCCCCCTTGGTGAATCGAGTCACGGTAAGTTGGTTCCTCCCAAGCCAGCTTACTCATCCAAGCATCCCTCGTGGAATAAATCTAGGCCACACATGTATTTTTGCAGCCTTACGAATCAGGAATGGCAGTTGAGGAAGGGAAGAACCTCATAAGGAAGCTTGTGAGTGACCATATGCAGATAATTCCAAGGAACTGAAGGACATTTAGAAGCGTTGCCAATGAACTGTTTATGGCCAAGTTATGTGAGGTTGCTTCAGCCCCTCCAACAGTGAAAGAAAGGGCTGTCACCAGTTGTGCTGCTCTATTAAGTTGGTGGAGTCTATATACCTGCAAAGTTGACAAATATGATAGTACATTAGCGGTCGCTATTTTTCAACATACATGGTTGGAGGAAGGCACTGACAATGACATGAAGTGTGGGGAGGCACTAGAACAATCAAGCACATTAAAATGACTATATCTTTTGTTTTATGTTTTCTTGGTCAGTGTATAGCATGTGGCATTGAGCTCTAGGGTAAGCAATACGACCATTCATCCAATTCAATTAAGAGTGTGCATCTGACCTTACTATAGAAGGACTATGTAGTGTTTGGTATGCACCCAGGGTAGCAGAACATTTTTTCTACAGTCTATATTCTAGACAGAGCCAAATCTATGTTAAGGAACTGCATTTATTACGAAGAAAAGTTAAAGGAAGTTCAAATGAAACAAAAATGCCGAGAGTAATGCATGGCATGAAATCTATGCATTGGAAAGAAACAGAAGATAACCATATGCCAATTGTTGATACACGACTAATCAGTGTATAATTAATTGAAAACAAGAATTTCTTTTCTTTTCCTTGTGTGAAAGTACCTATGAATTTATTGGTAAAAAGTGTATCCATTGACTTGGAATTTTACCTGAAAGATAAAGGGAATGACAGGCCAGGAGGGTGATTTGAGATATCTGGCGTACTGCTCAAAAGCAAACTGCACAACAATCCCAACTAGAAACGGGGCAAGAGTGGCTGAAGCTGCAGGACCAGTCCATGGCCAGACCAAGCCCATTGTCACCATTGGGATTATCAGGCTGAGTGCCAATGCAGTAACAGAAGAAATGCGATGCACTAACTGAGTCCGATTATTGCTTTTAAGAGAGGATTTTAGTCCGAGAGGTCTATGTGAATGATGAATTAGCAGAAGAAATACAGCAACTCCACCGTAGAAGAGAGCTTCTGTGAAAAACAGTATGAGGAAATCTGCGAATAAAGAGCAGAAAAATGGATGAGAATAAAAATACATACACTATCAAAGATCCTTGGTGCTTTAAACTTTCTGGAAAAAAAATTAAGTAGAAATATTACTGAGGAATGGTTACCTGTCAAAAGGGAGTCCTCGAATATACTAGAAAGAATTCTCCTCAAGTACAATGATGGAACAATGAAGGAAGCAACAAGGACAGTGGGACCGATAAAAGAAAGCAAGTTCGACCGGCGCTTGATGGGAGGAGGTTCCACAATTATCTCAACTTCCTTATTAAGATGGGGACGACCAGAAAATGAAATAAAACCTGGTTTTCCTTCAGATCCTTCAACATTGAGTACCGAACTGCTCCCAGGAATATTGTCCTCGGCATTTAATTGTAGATTTTCCTCATCTGAAGCATGTGTCCTGAGCTCACTATTTAATGCAAGATCTTCAGAACTAGCAAGCACAATGAATTGCTTTTGTAGGTATCCCTTTGCCCTGTGCCTTCCATGAGTAAACTTAATTGGCTCACCTCCTTGTAGTACAATAACATATAAACCAACAAAATTTGAGCATACTACTCATATAGCTAATCGTACAACATAGTTAGAATTGCCAAAGTTTAACATAAACGTATGGTATAAGCAAACTGACTAAACACAAAACCATGCCACACTTATGTAGTTATAACTTACAACTGACAAGTACTATCCAATACAAAATGAAGCATACCTTTGAGGCTAGTCACTCGTTGCTGATCATGTCGTTGTCTATCAAATAACCGCGACGACAAAGTAAGCTGAAGAATGAACAAAAGGTTACAAACTTGACTGGAATAAACAATTACCAAATACAATACTTAGGTTAGGTGCTTATATGGACCGTCTATAAGGAAAAAATCTTGAACTCATACTAAAAACCCAATGACTTATTGTACCAATTATTCATTCATACAAAATATCAAACATGTTAAAAGCAATAAGAAGTTGCTCCTGAATACAAACACACACATACCTTTGAGCTTCTCCTGAGATGATTGGAAGAAGAGAAGGAAGAAGTGGCAAGTCGAGATATAGAAGAAGATCCAATTGATACTGACATTTTTCAGGAAAACCAAATTTTCAAGTAGAATTCTCGAGAGACAAAACTACTGCTTCAAAATCAATTTTGAACAAAAACCATTTGCTTTTAAGAAGACTAATGGATACCCATGGAAGGGTTTTGTGACTTGATGACTGAATCGCTAGTATAAGAAACCTCAGGTTTTGTTATTCTGTGGGAGGGGTTTTGTGTTTGCAGTTCTCTTGAGAAACAAACAAGGGGATTTTAATAAACCGTCACACTTACAATCTGATGTTAAAGTGCCACTATTTTTTTCAAAATTTATTTACATGGCTTGATTGGGATATACCCAATAAGATAAAAAAAGGGTCATTATGAAGTAAAGCCAAGCCACCCCTTAACCCAGATTTTTCAAAATGGCTAAAATGCCTCCACAATGATTAACTCTAATATAACTAAAATGATTAGATTAGTTAGTTGATTTATTTATAAGTTGGGTTTTAGAAATTATTTGGAGAGAGAATTAGTATGAAGTAGTAGAGGAGGTTTAGGAGGGAAAAGTTAGGGTTTTTGTGAAATTTGTGATATGAGTGATTCAAATCCTGATTTTGAAGTGGGGGAGTCTTCTAACTTTCCTCCTACAGATAAGTACTTGTATGATGATCTACCAGACCATGATCGAAAGGATTATTTGCATGATCCTCACTTTTATTTTCCTCAAACTCAAGATGGGTATGGAAGTGATGGATGTCTTGAGCCAAACGTATAATCCAATGACCAAGTAGAAGATAATGGATCTGCAAGTAATCAGGTAGGCACCTTACGTGGTGAAGATTGTGATTTTTCCATGCAAATGATCGATTTTGCCTCTCTTTTTTTCTTCACTTCTGTTGTACAGGGTCGGCAAGGTCGACGATTGTCGATCATGCCGGCCGTAAAGGCCGGCGTGGTTCCACTTTGCACAACGTACCGAGTTTTCATGAGCCTTTACCGCCGGCAGTGTAGGACATTTGAACCTTGCCGACTTATAATTTTTGAAACACAGGAGCCTTTACTTGAAAATGCTTACGCCGGCGTTTTCAAGTTTTCAGAACCTGCCGGATGTTTTCATGTCGGCAATGTTTATATTCTCTTACATGCCGGATATTTCTAGCCGACAGTGTTTTATATGTATACCTTGCCGACTCTGTTAATACATATCAACTAAACTTTTGATGTTTTGTAGATTGTAGCACTGGTACCTATGGCGGATCTTCCTTACTCATCAGAAGTAACTTTTTTACAGGGCAATTCTTTTCAGTTTCATCTTTAGGATCTTCTACATTGGGATAAATTGCATCAATAAATTCTAATAGCTCTGCTGGAGTAACCGAACATGGTGGATCTTCTTTTTTTTTCCTCTGGGAACCTAAACAATCCACAAATAAGATATATGAAAACAAACAACACCATACTGTTGAACTCAAGATATTGGTCGATTCATGATTTGAGTGAATACAATTTTCTAGCCGGCAAGGCCGATAAACTAAACAGTGCCGACCACCATAAAGCCGGCATGGTGTTAACCAACTACACTGCCGACTAGAGTAAAGTCGGAATGGTATTAATCAACTACCTTGCCGACAAATAAACCGCTGAAATGGTACTACCTAGGAAAGATGCCGACTAATATCTTAGGAAATTAAGGTTTTTGTGTCCTAACGTCGTCATGGTACAAGTCTAAAACCAAACCGACCAAATATAATCCGGCATGGTTGGTTATTATACCCTGTCGGCCCTGGTTATTGTCCAACAGTCTCCATGGCTCTGGTGAAAAGTCGGCAGGTTATTCATGCTGAGACCATGCCGGTGCTTTCAAAATACCATTGGTCGGCGTGTTGTTCAACTATCGACCTTGCCGGCCAAAAACCTGAAAATCATAATTTTCGATTTCTAACCTAATCTAACAATCATATAAAATAAAACAATAATGGGGTTGAGTTTATAAATCACTTACAATCTTCTTTTAGCCTGTAGAGGTTTCTTTTCAGCATCTTCAAGGATTGCATTCTTGGGTTTATTAGTTCCAACCTTTCCCTTACCTTTCCCCTCTTGTTTGGATCTTTTCATGTTACCAGTTGAATCTCTCTTGCTGCTGGATTGTTTAGAATCAACCATATTTTGTAGAAAATCAAAATTGAAAATTTTGGTTGATTTTAGGTTTTTGGAATGAAAGAGAAGAGGAGAGGGATTAGAGAAGAATAATTAGAGGAAGATTAATCAGTTTTTAGTTTTTAAGTTTAGGGTTTAGTTTTAGGCTAATTAGTGTAGAGGTATTATAGTAACTTTACCACGTTTTGGCCTCCCCTTAGTAAGGGCACATGTCCATTTAAATTTTGGTATACCCCAATTAATCTGGGTATACCCAAATCTCGCCAGGTTTATTTAATGCCACACATTTGATCTTTTCCATCCAGTTGTTTTCTAAACATCCTTTAATGCATAGGTGGCAATTATCTAGCTTAGTAAAAGATATTTATGCCCTCGAATCGTCTCACTATAGCTGAGTTAAATCAAGTCATAAGAGCGAGTCATTACTGAGTTAAGTTGTGAGTCAGAGCATCAATACTCATTCATACTCTGCAATACAACTGTAGTTTCAGAAAATCCCACAATACATCCCTCACAAGAATCCATAATAATCAACATATCTTTAAGATAAACAATCTCACTTTTTATTAATTGTATCTAGAAATCTCACAAAGGGGGAAATAAAATCAAGAATACAACACTGTTTTGGATTTTCTCTCTCCTCAAAACTTTCTCAACACTCTAAAATTGATCTCTCTTACCTTAAGCCTCTTCAACTCTTTATATAGGGCATTACATAGTGGATGACAGCTAAGCTGTCCTTTATTTTCGGATCTAGCCTTGCGATATTCGCAACTATACAAATGTTAAATCTCGCAATCATTCCTAAATCTCGCTAGGTCTTCACATATTTCTCGTGTTTAAGCTGTCGTCATCTGTCATGTCATTTCTGTAATCATCCTGCGACACTCGCAAGAGTGTTGTTACTGACAATTTCGCAAGAGTGTTATTGTTGCGATATTCTGATCCTACATCTTGCCTCTTCTCATGTCGTCTCTGCGAAGAGGAGAATGTCATGAGAATTTGTACTTCATAATGCCGCAGCTGTTCATCTCTTTATATTCTTCTACCGATAAGACTCCATGAATTAAGCATAACCGCCTACACGTGTTAAATACTCCTCTGTTCACCGGCACGTTCTCTGTTATCTAGTCACCATTTTTTGTCTATTTAAGAAGAGATTTAGAGAGATAATTTTTTTCTTTTACTTCCTCTTCTTCACCTCCACGCTCTCTGTAAATCTTCATCGTCTGCAACTTTCTTCTCTAATTTTTACGGATTCATCTTTCTGCTACTATTTTCATGGAGTCATCAAGGTTAGTTTTCCTTTTTTATTATTTTGATTTTGCTGGAACTAATCTCCTTATTTAATTTTGTTCAACTTTATATAATTTCCATACTTTTTCTGTTTCAGCAAAAGCACCTCTAACACCAAATTCTCAATTCAAAATCCTAATGTTCTCAAAGATTCGCAGCCCAAAGTCGCTGCAAGCAAAAGAAAGTCTGTGAATCGCAAGGTAGTAAGAAACACTATTCTTTTAATAACAATATTGTTGCCTATGTTTCTTATCTAGATTGTGATTCGCAGGGTGATGAAGATGCTAATAAACCCCCAAAGAGATCTCGTCACTTTAAGATTTTTGAAACTTCTGCTCCATTTCCCACATTTACTCCTTTAACTTCTTCTTTAATACCTTTACAAACTGAATCCCTACTTCCTATCTGCGAAAATATCGCAATAGGTTCAACCCCTTCAACTGATCTTTCTATAGATGAAACTCCCTTCATTAATCCTGTTGAGAATAAAACCTTCTCTTCTCCCGTTACTAATATCCCTTGACTTGACTCCACCTCAACCTCCATCATTAATCTTCCTCAAACTTCTCCTTCATCATCTGTAGTAAAGAATGTTTCAGTTTCCCAAGTTCCTATTATCACAACCTCTTCATCTGAAACTCTTCCTGTTTCTAAAGAAG
Organism: Papaver bracteatum; assembly: GCA_023529315.1. Taxonomy (NCBI): domain Eukaryota; kingdom Viridiplantae; phylum Streptophyta; class Magnoliopsida; order Ranunculales; family Papaveraceae; genus Papaver; species Papaver bracteatum. Next base: position 3,020,774 of record JAJJWX010002936.1, on the reverse strand, counting down.
CTTTAGATGGGATAGATATTGCTTTCAAGGCTTTATCTGATGTTCTGGATGACGTGAAGAAATCTTCCGCTGATCCTATTAAATTTTGTGTCTACAAAATTTTGAGTAAGTATTTTGGTTCTGACAGAGTGGCTTCATAAACATCTTTAGAGAAAGAAGTTGAAACTTTGAAACAAAAACTCCAAGCCATGACCTTAAAGTGTGACACTCTTCATCTTGAAAACCAAAAGATTCAAAATGTTTCGCTAGACTGTGATGATCTTCGCAAGAAGAACAAAGAATTAAAAGGTACAATTTTCTCATCTCTGTTCTTAATTTATTATATGTTTTTCCCCTTCCGTATTCAATTTTCTCAAAATCCTTTGTTCGCCCTTTAAGTTTTAAACCATAAATGGATAATGGAAAGATATCACTTTGAATCTGACGCTGAAGAAGCTCGCATGGATAGAGATATCTTGATGGATCGATATAATCAATTAGATAACCTTCATACATATTATGTCGATCAAATAGATAATCTTTCCAAGGAGAATACTCAATTAATTCAGGAGCACAACTCATTAAATAATGAAATATCTCGCCTCTCTTATTCTTTGACTAAATCTAACTTGGAGCTGGAAACTTTATCAGATGAGAATAAAACCCTATCTCAAGAGAAGCGAATTCTTCTAAATAAGACGGCGATCTCTTCGCAGCAACTTAACGTTCTCCAAAAAGTATGTGATGATCAAGAACAATCTCTTCGCTCATTGAGAAATGAAATTAAGGAAGCAAGTGAATCATCTACCGCTGAGAGAGAGAAACTTATCCAGGGTAGAATAACTTTAAGTGTAAAGGCAAATCAACTCAAAGATCAATACTCCGAACTAGAAGAATCCTACACTTCCCTTGCGAAGGAGAACACCTTACTCATTTCTAAAGAAAAGAATCTTCAATCTCGCTTGAAAGGTTTAGTTGGGATAAGTTTGATGATACAATGGATCACTTGGAGAATAGTTGTTTAGCTTTAATGCAATATCTTATTTCTCAAAAGGAAGGTAGTCACAAATATTTGACTGCCTCAACTATCCTATCTTCATTAAATCTTTTTGTGATATTTTCTTTGCGAGTCCTTTGCCTGAATGATTTTCTTGTTTTTTTCTTTTTCGCAGATTCTGAGAAAAAACTTCATTCCTCCATTTTTGTTTTGGATTCTAAACTTGATAAGATTCGCAAAGAGAATGCTTTACTTGTCTCTACCCTTGCTTGTTATCGCGATCGAGCAGAAAGAAGATATGATTATCTTTCTTATTTCAAAGATATGGAAATTAGAAACCGTGAGAGAGTGATCCTTCGCCAAGCTCATTTCCAAGCTGAAATTCTTGTGAATGATATCTTACCATCCCACTCTCTTCCTCCTACATCAATCAAGCCTTTGGAAGTAGATGATGATGAAGTTCCTCGTCCTGCTGATAGTGACTTTGATTATGAAAGTGGTGAAGAGGCTATCTCTCAAGAAGATTTTGCAAATGAGGAAGAAGCTCTCTTAAAGAAGAAACTATTGGTGACAACCCAAATGAAGAAGAAGATAGAGTAGATCAAGATAAAGAGAAAACAGATGTTTAAGTAGATCAGAACAAAGAAAAGATTGGCGAAAATGAAAAGGCCGGCGAAAGTGGAGAAGTTGGAGCAAACGTTGATGAAGAAATTAATGTTGAAGCTTGAACTTCTTGTGTAATTTTATTTTCTTGAGTTGTTTCATCTTTCCTACTTTTCGCGAATGATGTACTTCAGTCAACTTTGAAATGTTTTTACTCTTTTATCATTATACTCTTTTGCGAGAAAGATAATGCTTTTTGTTTATTAATTCCCATACTGCCTCTCATTATCTTTCTTGTGATGAGCGATATGCATGAGTAATAATCGTTAATGTTTATAAATTTTTTGTTGCGTCATGTGGTCTTATTTTGCCTTCCTAGTTAAAGGTCTTATTTTTCCGCCTCTTGTCAATGCGACAAAATTGCAGGACGTTCTTACATTTTCATGAAAGAACCCATTGATCTTGCCTTTACTCTCTCTTTTATTGGTATCTTTGTTGCGACAATATGACAGGTCTTAAGATTCTTGCGAAAATAAAGTCCCATGACATTGTCGTCTTACGAAGAAATCGCAGGACGTCCTTATACTTTCATGCAGTGACCCATTGATATCGCCTTATCTTTTTCTTTTATATTATTTCCTCTTCAGGATTGTCGCACAAATATTACAAGCCTAAATTTTATTGCGAAAATAAAGCCTCATGAAATTTGCGTCTTAAGACACTTATCAGCTCCCTAATGGAGGGTGCCGCCCTTATCTTCCCCCTGGTTGCCCCTTCAAGGAGACGTACCTCTACCATACAAGGTTGGCTCCTCCCATACGGTCTTAACAACAACTAGTTGTTTTCGCAGCCTCTTATCCCTTTTGCATATATGGATTATGGTTATGAGACTGCACCCTAAGTGGGGTTTTCTTCGGGCCGAGTGCATCATAGTCAAGACTTTCCAAGTACGTACCTCGGCGAGGTGTGTTTCATACGATCCAGGCACTCTTGGCTCAACCGTGTACCTCGACGCCTTGATCATATTCTGCAGTCCTTAGAAGAGACCCTCAGTCGTCCAACCTAAGTCATAAGCTTGGGTTGAAAATCCAAGGTATCTCTCCTAGATGGGATTTATTGACCCCAAATCTCCATGACTCGGGTTCCAGGGGATGTGTAACCTTTTCGCCGAGTCATGCAATAGGTACCCCCTTCTATGATGTACTTTAGGTCTTACATTTGCCTCTTGCAAAATTTTGATCCCACTAACTAGGGTGTACGCTATAGCAGGTTCGCCCCTTTCTGATATATCATTTATATTTGATTATCTCTTGGTAATATCATTATTTCTGCGAAATTTTTGCGTACTTTCATTTCTTTTTGGATATGTATAATTTCGCAATTACTCTTTCATAAGATTTTCTCATACATCCATTTTGTTTTAATTAGATATCATTTCACAATCTACTCTTTTCCAGAACCTCTTATGGGTAGTATCTCTTCAAGTATAATCTGTTCCATGGTCTATAAAGTCTTTGACCCACATCTTTACCTTCAGGATCCATCAATATATATGCCCCTGTTCCAACTATCTCTTTAATAATGTATGGCCCATCCCATTTTTTCGCTAATTTTCCACCATGTTCTCGCTGATATATTGGTGTTTCTCGCAGCACCATATCTCCTGGTTGAAATTCACGTGTTTTGACACGTTTATTATACTCTCGGGCTAATCTTCGTTGATAATTTTTTATATGTTGCAGAGCCCTTTCTCTCCTTTATTCTAATTTATCAAGCTTGGTTAAAATCATACCCGCACTAAGGTTTTTCTCCTAAGCCTCTCTCTTTGTTGTGGGAATAATAACTTATGTTGGTAGCACAACCTCAACTTCATATGTCAAACAGAAAGGTGACATTCCAGTAGCTTCTCTCCTAGTTGTGTTGTAAGCCCGTACTACATTATGCACCTGTTCGCACCATGCCCTATGGTGTCCCTCTAACTTCTTCTTCAGTATATCTGCAATTATCTTATTGGTTGCTTCTTCCTGTCCATTGGCCTGTGTATATAGAGGTGTTGACTTCCCATATTTTATCTTAAATGCATTGAGTAACATTTCTATGTTCTTCCCTTCAAAATGTTTCCCATTATCAGATACCAACTGTGTGGGAATTCCAAATCTACAAATGATATTTTCAAATATGAATGTAAAATTATCTTTGTCGCGAATGTGCTGTACTGCCTTTACTTCTTCCCATTTTGTGAAATAATCTGTAGCGATAATTAAATATCTTCTTTATCCAGAGCCTAGTACAAATGGTCCCATAATATCTAACCCACATTTTCCAAAAGGCCACACACTTGTTGAAGATGTTAATGGTGCTCCAGGTGCATGTATTTTCTTTCCATGCCGCTGACAATCTTCGCAACGCCTTGATATTCGTTTCGCATCTTCATGCATATATGGCCAGTAATAACCTTGCATTTTCACTCAAAGATCTTCCTCCATTATGGTTGCCAGCATCCCCACAATGCAACACCTTTAATATTTCTTCTCCTTATTTTCGTGTCAAGCATCTAAGTGATGGTCCATTAAAGGATCTTCGATACAATATCCCATCTCTCAGTTCATAATTTGTCGCACGGCTATTTAACTTGTGTGCCTCCAATCTATTTCTTGGTGTTTCTCCTTTTGCTAGATATGCATGAAGTTCTGCTCTCCAATCTTCTATATTGGGTATTTGTTCTTCTTCTCCACCTTCTATTATCATTACATCTACCTCTTCCTCTTCTTTTTTATTGATTGATGGTGATAGAAGTGTTTGTATCTTTATGCATCTCACAATTGGGTATGTCATCATACTTGAGATGAAAGCAAAGGCATCTGCAAGTCTATTATCTTTCCTTGATATATGTCTCCATTTTATTTTTGGGATTTTTGCTGATAATTCTTCAACAATTTTCTTATATTTCTTCAAGGATGGTTCATTTGTAGTGTATTTTCCTTTTATCTGATGAATGACTAGTTGCGAATCACTGGTGATTCTCACATTTTCCAATTTCATTTCTATTGCGAATTTTAGGGCATGTACCACAACTTTATATTCTGTCTCATTATTAGTGGATGCGAATTCTAGTCTGAAGGAAAAAGCCATTTTATTTCCTTCTGGAGAAATTAGGACAATTCCAACTCCATTACCTTCCCCATTTGACGATCCATCTACCAATATTTCCCATATATCGGGTTTTGTTAATAGATCTCTTGGGTTTCCATGTTCTTCTTCCACATCCATCATTTCCTCCACAACTTCATCATCTTCTAGAGGAAACTCTGCTAAGAAGTCTGCGACAACCTGTGATTTTTATGAAGATAATATTTCTTACTTCATTTCGAAATGTCCTACTTGTGTATTCCATCTCTCCACCCTGCCTGACCTTTTTGAATTCTTCATCACTGATTCAATTGTTACATTTGTCAAAACCCTTATTTTGTGTGCCTGAAAATATATGCGAAGCTTAAACGCTGCATAAACTAATGCCATAATTAGTTTTTCAATTTTTGAATAATTTTTCTCTGCGGCATTGAAAATTTTGCTGATGTAATAAATTGGTTTTTCAACTCCTGCGTCCACTCGCAATAGTGTTATTACTGACAATTTCACAAGAGTGATATTGTTGCGATATTCTGATCCTATAACAACGCATGGAAGTAACATTAGCCTCAACTCCACCAGCAATAGCATAACAACATCACCAACAAACACCAAAATCTCCAACATAACTGCACGCTCATCAGCAACTGAACACAACTCCAACCATTCTCGCTGCCTCCTGCCATATCTCTCTACACTCAGTATGTGTTGAAATTTTATAATGAGTAGAAGCTACGACTGCCCTCCAAAGTGCACCAGATCTTAAACTTAAACTTATCTAGTTACAAACCACATAAAAAATGCATCACCAAAAGCATAATATTTTTCAGCCACAATAGTTAGGATTTCATTTGTGAATTTTCATTATAAACCACTTACCCAATTATATCCTACGTTGCACTGATCAAAGGTCTTCCAAAAAGAATAGGTATAGATGAAACACTTATTATAGCTAAATAGGAAGCATGACCCCATTGGAGTGACTAATCATCCATTAAATACATGAGACAACTTTTGTGTTCACCGAAAATCATATCACAGAATCATATTCTATCGAATTAACAAATCTTATCCAAGACAGGAAACACAACACTACAACCATGATTATATATAAATACAAAGATATATCTTAAATGCATCAATTAACTCATGAATCTCAGTCAAACGAAAATATTAGCATTGATCTAAAATGCTATAATTCAAAGCACAAAGGCATCACATGGTCAATTTAGAAATACATACACAATCACCAAGAGCCAAATCAACTAATAAAAATTAGGCTAATGTAGATCAACTTCAACTTGATTAAATCTAAACTTTATTTTTTTTTAACAGTAATACCGTGAGTTTTAGTTCCATGACTCTAGTTTTTTATGGAAAAACAAGCAAAATTCGTTCCAAGCCTACTTTAATGACGAGTCTAAAGAAAACTTTCTCTCAACGGCTAGTTTATGATCTAACGGCGGATAGAGGTCGCGTTGTATTATTCAGCACAACACGCAGGACAATTCTGCGCTTATATTAACGGCTACATTTTGCAGCCCAAACTCATATCATTTTTCCTCTATATAAACTCAATACATGAACTCAAAATCCCTACCCTAAACTTGTGAAGTTTCGCTCTCTTCTTCTACTTTTAAATTAACACAAAATTAACTCAAAATCCCTACCCCAAACTTGTCGAGAGGATTTTTGTTAATTTGTGTTAAAATGCGCCTTGACTCCCTTGGTACTACTTGATGAGCTCCACTGTAGAATCCAATTTTTTGTGACATAAAACTGAAGCACTGACCCTACAAGCATAAAGTAGATGGGTTTAGTGATGCTGCATTCAAGAAACTTAAAATGAAAATTCAAACAAATGTGAATGAACTTACCATTGTCAAACCCATCGCAGAAAAGTTATATGGACAACGTTTCCTTGGAACTTCTACTCGCTCTTCAACACCAGATGCATTGATGAATGGTAAAGTGAAATCTATCTCCGGCAACTGTGACAGGGGATCATTCTGTATGCCATAAGTATAGGTATGTGGCATCAGATTAGAAGGCGGATGACTAGGTAACAAATGGATAGGAACATCTTGGCTACCCACTGCTATCTCATCGGTATTCTACGAATGGTATGACTCAGTGATATAAGCTCCAATACTATGCGTCTTCCACCACCTGCTATATTGATCCTCAATAACTTCCAAATAATATTCGGCGCATACACCTACAATCTCCCTGTCTCCAACTCTATCCAAATCTGTAGGATTTCTTGGAACTATAATCACACCATCTATCTGCCTATGGAATCATTCAGCCAAATAACAACTAACTCTTTTGTAGTTTTTTTCTAGGTTATAAAATACAACTCTCACTCTGGATAACTGCAGAGCATATTCATAATGTTCTCCCTCAGAATACTCATTACCTAGCCATAGTTTCCAAATACATAATGCACTGGTTCTAGTGTCAATCTGTGCTCTTGCAGTGGACACTGAGTGTTTCTTCGTATCCTTTTGGCCTCCTCCTTGGCCTCTCTTTCTTGATTTAATGTTAGTCTTCTTGAAGAGAATAGCCTTTGGGAAAAGATTACGGTGTTCTCCGGATGGTTTCTGACAAAGCAAAGGTTGCATGTTGCGGAAATAATAATAGTACCAATACTTAAGTACCATAACCATGCCAGATAAATCCTTCTCATTCTATGACCATCCATCAAGAAACTTATATGTATTACCTAAGGAAGCTAAACCCCAGTCATATTCCCCAACTTTATCCAAATTATCCAGTAATAAAACCCAGCGTTTATCTACTCTTCCGCTAGAACCCGCAATAAGAAAATGACCAAAACACCAAAGAAAGAATGCTCTTGTCAATACATCTGCACATTCAACATTGTTGGTGTTTTCTATACTTTTAATATAGGTTCTCAAGATACCCAGGGATATTGCATTATGCTTACTGTTCCAGTTATCAAGTTGTTTGATATCTTGAAAGTACAAATCATCTAAAGCAGGAATTGTTAGATCACCCAGTACCAGCATAACTACTTGATTTTTCGTAGGATCACCAATGGGAATTCTAGTTAACATATACCAATCTAAAGGAAGGAGGCCAAGCTCAAATTCTCTAAAATTGAAGCTCCTGGTTTTTTTCCGCCATCTCTCAGCTATGGCTTCAACTAAACCTCTATCTGCATTGGAAAAGTTAAACTCAAAGACAACATAAAACCCACAATTATCACAGTATCTTTGCGCTATCGGATTATCTTTAACTACAATTTTGTACAACGTTTGAACCTCATTAAAACTGCCTCTAAAGTTTATAGTTCGACTATCACTCAAATTATTTGATACATGTCTATCTTCCTTTGCCGAAACTATTTCCAAAGAATCTAAATGGTCTTCCATATTCATACTACAACCTTCCATATCCATACTACAATCAATAACAAAAGAAAAAAAATAATCAACCACATTTTATCATTTTCATCATAATCATACAAATTCACAATTCTATCAACCACATTTTATCATTTCATCATAATCATACGAATTATACAAATTCATAATTCATAAAAATTTAGCTTCATCAAAAATACTACAAGTTTCATAAATTTCATATAAATTTCATACAAATTTCATCATAATTTCATACAAACTTCATCAAAAATACTACAAGTATTATTTTCACTATAATCATGTAATTACACAAATTATTATTCAACTTCATCACAAATATTCAATTTAATCCCCAATATCAAATTTCATTCACAAAAATTCAAATTAAATCATACAATGTCATCTAAATAATAAATATCAATCATCTAAACATACAATTTCATCAACAAATCATTATAATCAGAAAAAAAAATATTTAACCCTAAATTTTCAAAATCTTACCAAAATCGATTTCATGGATGGATTCGCTCCTAACAAATCTCAAATGATTCAAATTTTGATGACGTTCAAACCCTTTAAATGAATTGAGATGAAAATCCCTGGAATTCACGATCTATGACATGCATTTTTTGAGCTTTTTTGAGTGAGGAAAAAAAATAAAATAGGAAGAAGAAGAAGATCCATCTTCTGAGGTTAGATCGATTTTTTTTGCGCTTAATAGTACAGCGCGTTGCGCGGAATAGTATATCAATTGACTGGGTTGACTGGTCAAGCGCGGGATTATTCCGCGAAAGAAGGTTGCGCGGAATGATATAGCTCTCGGCGCTGTTTTGTTTCAGCAACTAGCATACTAGACTAGCACTCCCATAAGACTTAGGCAATTTTGCTTGCTGACGTGGACTGCTAATCTAGGTGCTAGACTAGCACCCCATACGACTTAGTCTAAGAAATAGTCCAACCTAATTTCACTAATTTGACGTGATTTGACAGAATTAAAACGATTCTTGTTTTAAAAAAACTAAATAAACAAACCCAAATCTTAGCACAATAAAACAAAAATAACTAAATAAGTACGGACTTCAAGTGATGATTAAGAACTCACCGAGAATGGATTTACTTCTTCCTCGTTGAAGCCATTCAATTTTTTGGTGATACTAAGAATGAATTGAAGAGATCTGAGGATTTTGTAAGAAAAGGTTTTACTTATAAACGCAGATAAACAACACTAGGTTTTCCTCTTATTTGACGATGTTGTCTCTCACCACCACCGCGTGATGGATGGGAATGATACACACTAAACCAATCTCTATCAAATCTGTATTTGCAACTCAAAATTTTGAAATCTAAAACCAAAAGATCCAATCGATCTCTTAATTTGGTTTCGGTTTCGGTTTCAAAAACAAAAAAATAACCGTGATAAATCTGCTGATAGCAATGCGGAAGTGACAGAGGTGGTAGTGCTGGTTGTGGTGGCGGCGATAGAAATTGTGGTGGTGGTGGGAGTGATAAAGATGGTCGTGGAAAAAATATTTTGACGAGTTATTAGAACATGAAGAAGAAGGAAAGTAACCAAGGCTATATATGGAACTTTAAAAATATAATTTTTATACAAAATTTCAATTAAACCATTGGGGGTATTTGTAAAGGGTATTTGTAAAGTTTGTTAAGGGTATTTATGAGGACCCATTAGAAATACGGGTAATAATAATATTTCCACTAGATTAAACAACTAAATTGTTTATAAGGATGATAAAATATCGTATGTATTCAATGCACGTAAAGCATAGCCTTTAAGCAGCTCAAAGTAATCGATGTGCATGAAGCATCGCTGTTTTAAAGATCGATTAAATCAGTCACGGATTCCGCGTCTTAAAAATGCAGCGCAACCGGACACTATTAGGTGATCGTTTGAGTGCCCTATGGGCGAGCTATCCCTTGGTCGATCGCTCCATGTGGAGGAGTGATGGACGGTGGTCACAATGATACCTTGTTGGTTTTCTGAGAATAAATCTACACCATCCAACTAGGCTAGCGAAGTTGGATGGACGAGATAATTTGCGGCAGTTGTTTATTGTTGTTGAATTAGGTGTAAGCTGAAAAAGCGGGGGTCTAACAACCACACCCAAAATTTCGATTAGAAATCTGTATGGACAACTCCGAGTTACTTTCTAGAGAATCAACTAGACTCAATCAAATAGAAAATATCTCAAGGAGTTATTATCTCAATCTCTTGATTTGATTTACTCAAGCAATAAAATATGTGAGTCTTAATCAAAGAGAGATAACTTGGATGGTACGAAAGACCAATATCCAAGTGTCAATCAATTTAAATTAACAACCAATAAGGTCGGATATTCTAATTGATTGAACAATGCACAACCTGTATTATTTCAATTATATAAAAATATAATGCGAAAAAGAAATAACACATGCACCAGAATTTTGTTAACGAGAAAACCGTAAATGCAGAAAACCCTCGGGACCTAGTCCAGATTAAACATACACCATATTAAGCCACTACAGACACTAGCGTACTCCAAATTAACTTCGGTCTGGACTGTAGTTGAACCCCAGCCAATCTCACGCTGATCCAAGGTACAGTTATGATCCTACACCTCAGATCCCAGCAGGATACTGCGCACTTGATACCCTTAGTTGATCTCACCCACAACCAAGAGTTGTTACGACCCGAAGTCGAAGACTTTAATAAATAAATCTGTCTCACACAGAAAAGTCTACAAGATAGATAAATTCGTCTCCCACGAATAGACCTATGAGTTTTGTTCCGTCTTTTGATAAATCAAGGTGAACAGGAACCAATCAATAAAACCAGACTTATATTCCCTAAAAACAGCTCAGTTTTATCAATTACCTCAAAATAGTCTTAATCGACGCTGCGAAAAAGGATATTGTGGAATCACAAATGATTAGACGAAGATGTTTGTGATTACTTTTATATCTTGCGTATCGGAGATAGAAATCTCAAGCCAATTATTACAATTGTACTCGTACGATAGAAATAGCAAGATCATATCACATAGCTGCGATAAAAGTAGTATCGGTCTGGCTTCACAATCCCAATGAATTCTTTAAGTCGTTAACCTAGTTTTAGAAGAAGAAAACCAAAGGTTAAAGGAGAACCGACTCTAGCTTAGCAAACTAGTATCACAAAGATGTGTGGGGATTAGGTTTCCCAATTACTATAGTTCTCCCTTATATAGTCTTTCAAATCAGGGTTTGCAATCAATGTTAGCTTGGTAACAAAGCATTCAATATTCACCATTAAATGAAAACCTGAGTAGATACAAGCTAATATTTATCAACCGTTATATCGAAAACATAATATGTTATACACACATATACTTGAATATTTTGGGTTTGTGTAACCGTACCCAAACTTGTACAATAGTTGGTTCAACACTAGTTAACCAAATGGTTAGCCAAATGATAACTTTCATATCAACCATATTCTTCTTCACCATAACTAGTACAAATGACTCAAATGAACTAGTTAGAGAGTTGTTCAATTGCTATGAGATCTCATGTACTACACAAGACACAATTGAAGTAAAAATGATGTAATTCACTCGAATCAATTCATGAACTATAAATCCACGGTTTGCAATAGCATTCTTTAGTTTATTAAGATAAGTTCACAAACATCGATTTTAGACATAACCTACTCAAGTTCCCGGACAGGGTTCACGGACTCAAGTTAACCGGTTGTTTATGGGTGAAAACTATTCCTTCCGGATTTGGTAATTTGGGGTGTGTGGATGAGGAATGAATCTAAACCTTAAATAAATACACTGCGCGGTGAGTGCTTGTAGATTCGAGAAATCAATCTGTGCAAATCCGTCCTAAAACAAGAAATGGCCGTTCCAGACTTATTTCGGTCATAAAGTGAAGGAGATGGGGTTGATCTTATGGAGGGAAGCGAAGAAGGTGTTGAGATTGTGAAGGTGTTGGCTATGTATGACTTGTATCAGAAAGCTGAACTGGCTTGCAGGATGTAAGATATCAGTTCCGGTGTTTGAATATGATTGTATCAACACTTGCCTTTGTTGTCTTGTCTTGTTCCTCTTTGAAAAATAGGATGGAGAACCTATTTATACAAGTCTTTAGCCTAACCCTCGTATCTCGTGGGAAGTGGAGAAAGTGGAGTGATGGAGTAGTGAGTTAGTGTCACAAGACCAGTCTTGCCCATTTCTTCCATCATCACTAACCGTCCATGACTTCCTCACATGTTCTTGTGATGGCGCGTTGTGCGCTGCACGCTATAAACCGCCAGACCAATACCCCAGTATGTATCCCCCAGTTTGTGACATGTTTGATGTCTCGAGTGTGTGGATAGTGGGACCCACATAAAGTAGCATGTAATGCAAGATTAAATAACTAAGTTATTTAGGAAGTCGATACTTGTGCAGTATTGTGTGTATTCTGTACAGGTACTGCATTGAGTATACTCAACATGTATGAAGCATCGTTGTTTGAGCGTCTCAAAATAGCCTCATGTCCAGCCTACTTCATGTGATGGTTTGGAGGCTGCGCAAGCAAGTCCTCCCTTGGACGACCACATGGTATGGTAGAGTGACGGGTAGTGATCACCATGATGCCTCACTGACCAATTAACTCCTGAACAGGGTTGCATAACCAAGCCGGTGAAGTTGGACGAACGAGATGATCTTTGAGACACTCATCTGCGACCGTTAGTGAAATTAGGGTTTTCGAAGAGGTGCTCAAGTATCACTCTTCGGCCTGGTCGAATCCAAGTTTGGGATATGATTTTGGCAGGATCGATCGTACATGCGTGTATATGGCATGACGGTGTAGGCTCCCGTACCTTATTTTCCCGTGAAAGTACGATCCGGGCCACTCAATTTGTCCGGCGAAGTTGAGTGGTCAAGATCGATTTGCGACATAAATCAGGTGCCGCAAAAGCCGCGCGTCATGCCAACTTTGGGCACACGTTTCAAGATAACCAAACTTGGTCGGTCTTGGCCGATTGGTTAGGCGTCTGGGTGGCAGGCCGGTGTTTACATCCATACCTTAATATCCCATGGAAACGTGATCTAAGTCGCTCAATTTTTCCGGCGAAGTTGAGTGGTCGAGATTAGTTTGCAATTTGGGAGGTGCGACCACGCCTAGTTTTGGCATGCGAACCGAGGAAACCAGGCATAATATTCCTTGGCCGATCGGGTGTGGAGATAGATGGGCCCACGGTGGTCATGTTGGTATTCAACATACCTGCTTAGTCTAATCAGGAGAAAATGGACGCTCGTGATGTTCAAACCCTAATTTGGGTTTCACCGGCCGTGCGTCATGCCTTGTTTGGGCGCAAGAAATGGAACGACCAACTATAAATGATCCTGACTGATCAGTCAGGTATGCAGGCGGGCCCACGGTGACTGTGTTGACATGCTCTGGGCCCTTTGAATCTACATCTACACACTCCATTTATGCCTGCGAAGATGGATGGTTGAGACCATTTTGCGACACATGTAATGTGCCGCAAACCCTAATTTAGGGTTTTCATCCATACTGCTTTGGCTTGGACGTTTTGGTAAGCTATGCCAACCTTTTGGGGAGGCCGACCATGCGGGGCCCGCGTTGGTTCGGTAGCGAACATTCCAATACATGCATGTGGTCATGGATCCGATCTAAGCTATCCAATCATGCTGGTAAAGTTGGATGGTCGTGATCATTTCTGAGACTGACATGGACAGTCCAGATTCGAATATGCTCAGTCGGGCTAGTATAGCACACCGAGAGTAATATGCTCAATCGGGCTAGTATAGCACACCTAGAGTAATATGCTCAATCGGGATAGTATAGCACACCGAGAGATGCATCATGTACGGGTATTTTGTACATGCTTCATTACTAATGCTTGGAGGTTCGTGTTGCTCTGCTGAGAAACAACACTCAGTCGTCATGCCGCACTGATAATGAGTACAGGAAATACAAGGCTGGTCATCCATTAATTAATAATGATGTAAATTCACAGAATACTGGGATTGTTGCTACATGCTCCATTCTAGGTGAATTTAGTAAAGTGAAGAAGTATTCGTCACTTATTAATGGCTATATCTTTTGCAAGATGTGAGCGTACAATTTTGGTTTTACAATTTTAGCCTTAAACTAAAATCTACCATCAACATTAAGTCCCCTGCCTAGCACATAATGGTTACACTATTGTGGGGTAGGATATGATGGTGACAGTTAAAGATAAAACTTATGAGACAAAGTTAGATGTTACCAGGAGAGACGGGTCGTCCTGTCCTTCGACCATGTCACGTTCAAGAGACGTCCAGGCGAGCGTTCCCCTAGCATGATGTTAGTCTTGCCTGCTTCGATGGAATGTTATGCCTGCTTGATCGAATGTGTGCTTGATGTACCTGTTTCGTTCGTGGGGCTACTGCGTCTGCTTGATCGAACATGGGATTGATATGCCTTCTCGAGTTTCATCTTGCTACTTCGACCAAACACTGACCCATCTAGCTTTACTAAACACCGGACTTGATGCTTTGACCAAACACCGGACTTTGTTTTTGCTTCGCTCGAACGTGGACCCGATGTAAGCATACTTGTTTTAAAAAATGAACCTTGTGTGCTCAAATGTAAATGTGGGTCCTGAAGAAAGCGTTGAAGCAGCTTCTGGAGCAGGCCCGAGAGCGTTGAAGTGTTGGAGCTGAAATGCCTTTTTCTGAAGAGAGATAGAGCTTTTATTGGGGATGGATGTGTCTGCTTCGACCAATCTGGGGCTGGGATTAAGCGGAACCCGCCGCGTGCCTGACTGAACGTCGACCCTGTGTTTCAACTGAAAACCAGCCCTGCTGTGTAGCCCTGTTTTATTCGAATACCAGCCTTGTGACTTTGATCAATACCAGACTTGAAACTTGAGCAATACCAGACTTGTGACTTGATCAACACCGGAATTGAAACTTGAGAAATACCGGACTTATGACTTGATCAACACCGTACTTGAAACTTGAGAAATACCGGACTTGTGACTTGATCAACACCGGACTTGTAACTTGAGCAATACCGGACATGAAACTTGAGAAACACCGGACTTGAAACTTTAGCAATACCGGACATGAAACTTGAGCAACACCGGACTTGAAACTTTATCAATACCAGACTTATGACTTGATCAACACCGGACTTAAAACTTAGGCAATACCGGACTTGTGACTTGATCAACACCGGAATTAAAACTTAGGCAATACCGGACTTGTGACTTGATCAACACCAGACTTGAAACTTGAGCAATACGGACTTGTGACTTGATCAACACCGGACTTGAAACTTGAGCAATACCAGACTTGTGACTTGATCAATACCAGCCTTGCTTGCTTTGCACATACGGTTTATGTGCTTGATCAATATGGGACCTGCGGCGTGTCTGCTTTTCTTGGGGACGGATGTGCCTGATTCGACCAGACACCAAACTTGTTGCCTCACCCAACACCAGACTTGTCCCTTGACCAACACCGGCCTTGCTGCTGTGACCAACACCGGTTTTGCTGACTAACACCGGTCTTGCTAACTAACATAGGTCTTTCCTTTGCTCGAACGTGGGACCTAGGCGTGCTTGCTTTGCCCATATGTGAACCTTGTATATTTGAATGTGTTGCAGGTCCCCTTGAGAGTGTTGAAGCATCTTCTGGAGCGAGTTGGTCCTTGAGAGCGTTGAAGAAGTTCTTGACTGACAGCGAAGGAATTTCATGCTGAGCCTCAGTCCCCAAGCGTGGTCCATGTGGCTCTATCTTGTATGCCCGATGGGTCTTTTGTACGTAATAGTCATTGATATGGTGAAGCTATGGATGGTATCAATCGACGAGCAACAATAGTTCTTGGCAGCAGCTGTGATCAGAAGAGACTGGCGGGGAGAGGCGTGATAGATAGGGGCATGAACTTGGAAGTCTTCATATAGTGGTAGGGTTCATCTCATTGTTAGAGGGACAAACTGGAACCGATGTCTTACTTGACGTTTATTCATGAAATAGAGAAGAGGGAGGCAGTCCCCTGCCCACGAGTATCCAGAGCTTGTTTTACCATTACGGCAGTCGTGCATATGGTACTGGAGTTGGAGTTGGAATTTAGCGATTTTGGACGCGCAGGATGTTGTATCTCGGTGGCTTTCCTCTTGCTTCTTCAGTGAAACTAGTTCTTTCTAGCAGGGCAGATCATGTTGTAGATGAGCGTTCAACAGCTTCACGGAGTCCAGATGATGACCAAAAGAGCATATTCTCCAACATAACACGATAGACATGCACCATCGTCTGATAAAGTGATTCGTCCGGATCTTGATGAAAATGATGCGCGGACCTCGTTGTCTTCTTGAGGCTGCTCCCTTGATGTGTCGGCTTCAGTGGATCTGAATATTCCCCATGCTCGCTCTTGTCTGGACTGACATAATAGGCGAACCCTTTGTGTTGATTCGAAGATGACAATATTCGTTGAAACCTCCGAAACGCTTCCTGTTGTAGTGCAGTCCAGACGAAACTTGCTCCTTTCTTCAGCAAGGGGTAAAGCAAAAGTTCACCTTTCCCATGAAGTTTTGGAGCTCCTTCACGGTTCACGACTATAGTTTCAGGAAAACCTACACTACACCCTTCACAACAATTCACAATAATCAACACATATTTGAAGATTAAAAACAACACTTTATTATTTGATTCTCAGAAATGTTTACAAGAAATGGAAGAAATCAAGAATACAACTGTTCTCTTGGATTTTCTCTCTCCTCAAAACTTTCTTAACGCTCAAAAATTCATCATCTTTTCTGAATCTACTGGGTCTCTTTATATAGGATAGTTACATAATGGATGACAGCTAAGTTGTCCTTTAATTTCGGATCTGACTCGCGATATTCTCGTAGCAGTGATAATTCTAATTCTCGTAGATGATATAACCCTCGCAGAATTGTCATACTCTTCTCATGTTTCATATATCGTCATCTGCTACATCACTCTTTGAGTCATTCTGCGATACTCGCAGTATGTTGTTGAAGATCTCGCAGACGAATTCGCAGAAGTGTTGTAAATCTCGCAAGAATAATATCATGATTATATTCTGGTCCTACATCTTGCCTCTTCTCATGCCTTCTCTGCGAAAAGGAGAAGATCATGAGAAATTTATCTCTTCTTAATGCCGCATCTACCCATTTTTTCATCTTATTTTTCCGACAAAACTCTGTAAATTAAGTGTAACCGCCTACACGTGTCGAATATTCTTTTCTTTACCGGTTAATCCTTTATTATCCGGTTACCATTCTTCTGTCTATAAAAGAGAGAATCTGTCAAAGAAATATTTTTCTTCTTTTACTTCTTCGTCTTCTTCACCTCTTCGTTCTCTGCAAACTTTTACCACCTGTAATTTTCTTCTTCTACAAATTCACATGCTACTGCTTTAATGGAATCACCAAGGTATGTGTTATTCTGATGTTATTAGACACGATTTTGCTTGTGTTCTTCTAACGTTATTAGACTCGATTTTGCTTGTCTGAACTATGTTCATCCATATTATTCAATCTTTTCTACTTGATTCTTCATAATTCCCATACTGTGTTTTCTTTTCAGTGGAACTACTCCTAACACCCGGTCTGTAATCCAAAACCTTAATCTTCTTAAATATTCGCAGAAAAAACTAGTTGAAAAGAAAAGGAAGCCTGCGAGTCATAAGGTAGTAAGAAATATTTGTTTCTTAATAACAATATTGTTTCCTCTGTTTCTTTTCTAAATTATTATTCGTAGGATGACGAAGGTATTGCTAAACCTCTCAAGCGATCTCGCCAATCTAAAACTGTTGAGATTGACATTATCATTCCCAAATTAACATATGCGAGTTATGTTCCTACAACCTCGCAAATGGAACCTCCATCCTCTATCCGAGAGAATATTGTTACCAATATTCCCGTCTCAGCTGATTTTCTGACAAATGAGACTCCTAAGGTTGTTATGAACAAAACTTCTTCCACTCCTATGTCACTTCCAACTGTTACTTTTCCAGACACTCCACCTTATGATAATGCAATTATTGTGAATGATTCAGATCTCCAGATTTCTACTATCACTACTTAACCATCTGCATCTCTCCCTTCTTCTAAGGAAACTTCAGTAGGAGTAGATGTTGCTTTTAAAATCTTGTCTGATATTTTAGATGATGCTAGGAAGTCTTCTATTGATCCTGTCAAGCAAGGTGTCTGCGAGGTTTTAGGTAAGTATTTTGGTTCTAACCAAATGGCTTCACAGGCATCTTTAGAGAATGAAGTTAAAATTTTAAAAAGAAGTCTCCAAGCCAAGACTTCAGAATGTGACACTCTTTTCCAAAAGCTTCGCAATTCTTCACTTGATTGCGAAAATCTTCGCGATAAAAACAATGAACTAAAAGGTATAATTTCCCTTCCTCTGCCTCTTATTTTTCTGTTCTAGCAAATTTTCATCTTTTCTGTACTCAGTTCCCTTTATAAATTCTTGGTCCGCATGTTTAGTTTTAAATCAGAAATGATTCATGGAGAGATTTCAATTTGAGTCTATTGCTGAAGAAGCCCGTGCTGAGAAAGATTCTTGGATTAACCAATATAATAGACTAGACAATCTTCACACATACTCGATCGATCAAATAGATAATCTTACTAATGAGAATGGCCAATTATTGCAAAGGAAAAATTTATTAAGTAGCGAAGTTACTCGCCTCTCATATTTGTTAACCCGGGCTAACTTGGCGATGTAATCTTTATCATATGAAAATAAAACTTTGTCTCAGGAGAAACGTAGTTTTTCAAACATGATGGTGATTTCCTCGCAACAATTGAGTATTCTTCGAAGAGTGTGTGATAATCAAGAGAAATCTCTTCGTTCACTAAAAGATGAACTCAAGGAAGTAACCGAATCATATGCCACTGAGAAAGATAAACTTATCAAGGGTAGGATAACTCTAAGTTTAAAGGCCAGTAAACTCCAAGATCAATATTCCCAATTAGAAGAATATTACTCTTTATTATCAAAAGAAAATTCATATCTCCTCTCCAAAAAAGAAAATATAAAATCTCGCCTGAAGGGTATAGTTGGGGATAAATTTGATGATGCCATGAACCAATGGGAGAATTGTTGCTTAACATAAATTCAAATTTAACTTCGCAAAAGGAAGGTAGTCATTTTGACTGCCTCAATTGTTAATCTCTCTGTTAAATTTCTCTGCTATACTTCTTGCGAGATCTTTACCGGAATATCTTTTCTGTTAATTTGTTTTTCTCGCAGAATCTGAAAAAAGCCTTCATTCTACCATTTCTGATCTGACTGACAAATTGGCTAAAGTTCGCAATGAAAATGAAGTTCTCACTTCTCATCATGTTCAATCTCGCGATCGAGCAGAGAGAAGATATGACTATCTTGAATACTTCAAGAATATGGAGATTAGAAATTGCGATAGAGGTTTCCTTCGCAAAGATCATCTTAGTGCTGAAGTTCTTGTGAATGACATTCTAATATCCAAGTCTCTTCCCCCTGTATCCATCGAGCCTCTAGAAGTAGATGATGTTGAAATTCCTCTTCCTATAGATAGTGATCTAGATTATGCAAGCGGTGAAGAAGATATTTCTCAAGAAGACCCAACAGAAGAAGAAAAAATCCCTCCTATAAAAGTAGCTACTGGTGGTGAAGCAATTGCTGGTGAAGAGTTAGAAGAAGAAGAAGCTCGAATCAATCGTAATGAGAAGAATATTGGTGAAGTTAATAACATTGGCAAAAATAATGAAGCTGGCAAGACCAATACTGAATCTTGAGTTTTGTTTTTGTTTTTGTTTTCCTTTACTTCCTCTTTTTTGCGAGTAATGTACTTTTATGCAACTTTGGAATTCAATTACATTTATGTTATTTTGAATATTTTCAAGAAAGATAATGATATTTTATTTATCAATTCCCATACTTGCCCCTCATTATATTTCTTGTAATGGACAAGTGTTTCCTGCATTTTAGTATATTGCCGCGAACAGTGTTGCGAATAGGACTACGAAACTATGGATAGTGCTGCGAGATTGTAAATAATCCTTCTGAGAAATTCTGAATAGTACTTGTTTCTCACTATCTCTCTTGCGATGAACAAATCTTTCCATAATTCTTAAAAGAGAATAGTTAATGTTTGGGATCATTCTGTTGGTCTTATTTTTCCTTCCTAATTAAAGGTCTTATTTTGCCAATTTTTTGTTTCTGCGAAAAAATCGCAGGACATCCTTATAGTTTCATATATTGACCCATTGATCTTGCCTTATCTTTATTCTTTCAATGTATTGCAACAATATGAAAAGTCTAAGCTCCCTTGCGAGAACAAAGCCTCATGACATTGCCGTCTTGCGATGAAATCGCAGGACGTCTTTGCACTTTCATGTAAAAACCCATTGATCTCATCTTAACTTTTTCTCATAGCTTGTTGCCTATGTATAATACTTGTCACGCAACAATATGAAAGGCCTAGATGTTTTTGCGAACATAAAGCCCCATGACATTTCCGTCTTTAGACACTTATCACCTCCCTAATGGAGGGTGCCACCCTTATCTTCCCCCTGGTTGCCTCTTCAAGGAGGGCACATCGGACATACAATACTAGATCCTCTCATTCGGTCTTAACAACAACCAGTTATTTTCGCAGCCTCTTATCCTTTTTGCATATATGGATTATAGTTACGAGACTGCACCCTAAGTGGGGTTTTCTTCGGGCCGAGTGCATCCTATCCAAGACTTGCCAAGAATGGCCAGGGTAGTTTCGTACGCCCCGAGCACCCTTGGCTCAACCGTGTACCTCGGAGCCTTGGTCATACTCTGCACTCCTTAGGAGATACCCTCGGTCGTCCAACCAGGGTATAACCTTATATATATAGTTGGAAATCCAAGGTACCTCTCCTGGATAGGTATCTCTCATGGAGATGGACCCCAGCTCTCCATGACTCAGGTTCCAGTAGTGGTATAACCTTATCCCTGAGCCATGCAAATAGATACCCCCTTATATGACGTACTTTAGGTCTTACATTTGCCTCTTGCGAAATTTTACTCGCGAACTAGGGTGTACGCCATAAAGGTTCGTCCTATTCTATTAATCTCTGCGAAATTTTATTCGCGTTTCTTATTTTCTATGTCATTTTAAAAATCTTGCAGCTGTGATAAAAAAATATTATTATCCATTTCATCATATAATATACCAGCATCTCAAATCTCGCAGAATTTTTCATTGATAATATCTTTTCAGATATAATTTATTCAATGGTCTATCAAGTCTTTAACCAACATCTCTACCTTCTGGATCCATTAACTTGTATGCCCCTATTCCAGCTATCTCTTTAATGATGTACGGTCCATCCCATTTTCTCGCCAGCTTTCCACCATTTTCTCATCGATAACCTGGTGTTTCTCGCAACACTAAATCACCTGGTTGGAACTCACGTATTTTGACACGTTTTTCATACTCGCGAGCTAATCTCCGCTGATAATTTTCCATATGTTGTAAAGCTTTTTATCTCTTCTCTTCTAACTCATCAAGTTTATTTAGAATCATACCAGCACTAAGATTTTTCTCCCAAGCCTCTCTTTTTGTTGTAGGAATAAAAACTTCTGTTGGTAACACAGCTTCAACCCCATATGTCAAACAAAAATGTGACATTCCAGTAGCTTCCCATCTAGTTGTATTGTAAACCCATATTGCATTATGAACTTGCTCGCACTATTCCATGTGGTGTCCTTCTAATATCTTCTTCAATACATCTGCAATTTTCTTATTTGTTGCCTCTGCCTATCCGTTGGCCTGTGGATATAGTGTTGTTGACTTTCCACATTTAATCTTAAATGCATTAAGTAACAATTCTATATTCTGTCCTTCAAACTGCTTTCCATTATTAGATACCAACTGTGCAGGAATCCCAAATCTGCAAATTATATTTTCAAATATGAATGTAAAAATGTCTTTGTCGCGAATATGTTGTACTGCCTTTACTTCTCCCCATTTTGTGAAATAATCTGTAGCGATAATTAAATATCTTCTTTGTCCAGAACCCGGTACCAATGGTCCCACGATATCCAACCCTTATTTTCCAAATGGCCACACACTGGTTGAGGATGATAATGGGGCCCCTGGTGCATGTATCTTCTTCCCATATCGCTAACAATCTTTGCAACGTCTTGAAAGTTGCTTCGCGTCCTCATGCATGTATGGCCAGTAATAGCCT
Organism: Papaver bracteatum; assembly: GCA_023529315.1. NCBI lineage: Eukaryota > Viridiplantae > Streptophyta > Magnoliopsida > Ranunculales > Papaveraceae > Papaver > Papaver bracteatum. The sequence goes on along the minus strand of JAJJWX010002936.1, from coordinate 2,998,456 downwards.
TGCATTTTTGTTCAATATGCCAAAGATCTTCCCCCACTGTAATTACCAGTGTCTCTACTATGCAACATTTTTAACACATTTTCTCCTTCTTCCCGTGTCAAGCATCTTAGTGATGGTCCATTAAAAGATTTGCGATATAATACTCCATCTCTTAATTCATAATTTGTTTCTCGGCTTTTTAATTTATGTGCTTCCAATCTATTTCTTGGTGTTTCTCCTCTCGTCAAATATGCATAAAGTTCTGCTTGCCAATCTGCAATATTGCCTCTCGGTTCTTCTTATCCACCTTTTATCATCATCACATCTGCCTCTTCTTCTTCTTCTTCTTCTTCTTTATTGATTGAAGGTGATATAAGTGTCTGAATTTTTATGCATCTCGCAGCTGGATTTGTCATCATGCTGGATATCAAAGCAAAAGCATATGCGAGTCTGTTATCTATTCTTGATATATGTCTCCATTTTATTTTTGGAATTCTCGCAGACAATTCTTCAACAAGTTTCTTGTATTTCTTCAAAGATAGTTCATTTGTTGTGTATTCTCTTTTTATCTGGCGAATAACCAATTGCGAGTCACTTGTAATTCTAGCATTCTCCAACTTCATTTCTATTGCGAATTTTAGAGCATGAATCACAACTTCATATTCCGTCTCATTATTAGTGGACGGGAATTCCAATCTGAATGAAAAAGCTATTTTTTCTCCTTCTGATGAGATAAAGATAACTCCAATTCCATTTCTTTCCCCATTTGATGATCCATCCACTAATATTTCCCACCTGTTGGGTTCTATTAATAGATCTCTTGGGACCCCATGTTCTTCTTCTACATCCATCATTTCTTCTACAACTTCATAATCTTCTAGAGGAAACTCTGCTACAACTTGTGATTTTGGCGAAGATAGGATTTCATAATTAATATCGAAGTGTCCTACTTGTGCATTCCATCTCTCAACTATGCCTGATCTTTTGGAATTCTTCATTACTGACTCAATTGGCACCTTTGTTAGTACTTTTACTTTATGTGCTTGAAAATAGATGCAAAGCTTGAATGTTGCATAAACTAATGCTAGAATCAACTTCTCAATCTTTGATTAATTTTTCTCTGCAGTATTAAATGTTTTGCTGATGTAATAAATTGGTTTTTTTGTTCTTTCATCCACTCGCAGTAACACTGCACTAAATGTTCTTTAATTCCTTGAATTCCTTGAAGATGGATATGTTCATTAAATGGATATGTTCATTAAATGTTCTTTAATTCCTTGAAAAGACTTTTCACATTCATCTGTCCACTTGAACTTTGTTCCCTTCTTGAGTATATTAAAGAAATGCTTGCATTTGTCTGATAATCGCGAGATTAATCTCCCTAACGAAGCGAAAAGCCCATTCAACTTCTGCACATCTTTTACTATTGTTGGCGTTGGCATGTCGCGAATTTCTTGTACTTTATCTGGATCAACTTGTATTCCTTCTTTTGACACCCCCAAATTTTTTCCTGAAGCTACTCCAAAAGTACACTTTTCGGGATTCACCTTGATGTTAAAATGTCACATTTGATCGAAAATCTCCTTCAAGTCCTGCACATGGTTTTTAGCTTCTTTACTCTTGATTAGCATGTCATCTACATATACCTCTAATGTTTTATGGATCCACTTCACAAACACTTTTTCCACCATTCTTTGATACATTGCACCAGCATTTCGCAAATCGAAAGGCATCTTTGTATAGCAGTACAATCCTCTTGGAGCAAAGAATACGGTGTGCTCTTGATCTTATTCAGCGAGAGGAATCTTATTATACCCTTTATACCCATCTAATGAAGATATTCTATCATTTCCCGCTGCTGATTCGACCATTTGAGGAATATTTGGTAATGGAACAAGCTTTGTTTAAGTCATTAAAGTCTATACAAATTCTTATCCCTTTATTTTTCTTTGGAACCACCACCATATTTGCAATCCATTCCGGGTACTTTTCCTGCTTTATAATTCCTGCATCAAGCATCTTCTGCAATTCTTCTTCTATTTGGGAATGGTTTGTTGTTGCGATTTTTTTTATCCTTTGTTTAAATGGTCTTACATCCTTGTTAATTTATAACTTAAGACATGCAATTGACGGGTCTATTCCAGGCATCTCATCCATACTCCACGCGAAGATGTCTTTATATTCTCGCAAGAGGTTTACGGTTCGCTCTTCCTCATTTGCGTCCATCTTCGTTCCAATTTTCAGTATCTTAGGTTCTTCTTTACTCCCAATATTTACTTCCTTTGTTGGTTCTGCAACGATGTAAATGGCTTCTGGATCTCCCATTGGTGTTGAGGTTTTCACAACTCTCACGGGTTCATCTCCTTCTTGCGTGATTTCTCTAGGTATTCCTTTTCCTTCTTTTGCTCTTATCATGTAAACTTTAAATTCTTCTTCTTTCTTTGTCTCTTTCGCCATTTTTCTGCGAGCTTTTCGCAGCTTTGTACGCCCTTCATAATTTCTCACTTGAATTTGATAACACAGCTTCGCAAGATCAATATCTCCTCTAATTTCTCCAATTCCACTGGGCATAGGAAATTTGATGCATTGATGCAATGTTGATGCAACAACCTTGATTGCATGTATCCATGGTCTTCCCAATATCATGTTATACGGCGATTCCACGTCTACCACACACAATGTTACTTGTGTTTCAATCTTTCCTAGCGAAATTCGTACCACTATTTCGCCTTTAGGTTTTGTTAAAGATTTTCCAAAGCTATGAATATGATATATTGAACAAGACATTTCTTCATCCTTGTATCCCATTTTCTTAAATGCATGATAAAATATTATATCTACAGAACTTCCTGCATCCACCAAAGTTCTATTTACAGCCCATTCTTCCACAGATCTTGTTGATTTTCCATTTTTCATTTGTATAACGGATACCGTAATTACCAAAGGAGATGTATGATTCAAATTTTCTGTTGGTATTTCTGTTGTTGTAAATGTGATTTTTTGCTTTTCCCAATCCTTCAACGGTGATATTTTCTCCACTGTCATAATTTTCTTTCCTTCAAAATCTCGTTTATGTATCCTCCCTTTAATGTTTTCATGAAATTTGTCGACCATTGTTCTTGTTATCATACCACACTCCAATTTCCTACAATTTTCTTTGGCTCTAATCATTTTTCCTTCAACTATTTCACTGATTTGTTCAATTATCTTCTTAATCTTGAATAATTCTCATCTTCAACCTCGTTTTTTCTATGATTTTCGTTAATTCAATCCGTGTTTCGGGCGCCAAAATGTAGTTGCAGGAAAACCTACACTACACCCTTCACAAGAATTCACAATAATCAACACATATTTGAAGATTAAAAATAACACTTTATTATTTGATTCTCAGAAATGTTTACAAGAAATGGAAGAAATCAAGAATACAACCGTTCTCTTGGATTTTCTCTCTCTTCAAAACTTTCTTAACGCTCAAAAATTCATCATCTTTTCTGAATCTACTGGGTCTCTTTATATAGGGTAGTTACATAATGGATGACAGCTAAGATGTCCTTTAATTTCGGATCCGACTCGCGATATTCTCGCAGCAGTGATAATGCTAATTCTCGCAGATGATATAACCCTCGCAGAATTGTCATATTCTTCTCATGTTTCATCTATCGTCATCTGCTACATCACTCTTTGAGTCATTCTGTGACACTCGCAGTATGTTGTTGAAGAACTAGCAGACGAATTCGCATAAGTGTTATAAATCTCGCAAGAATAATATCATGGCGATATTCTGGTCCTACAAAGGCAGCGACATTGTGAGGATAGCTTGAGTTTTGAATTTGACTACTATATCATCCACGTAGTCTTCGACTTGCTTATGCATCATGTCATGGAAGATTTCCGTCATAGCGAGTTGAGACGTCGCACCGGCATTCTTTAAACCAAAGGGCATAACAGTATAGTAAAAATTTCTAAGAGGAGTTTGAAAGGATGTCTTACTTGCGTCATGCTCATACATCCTTATCTAATTATAGCCGATGTAACCATCCATGAAGGAGAACATGCCATGTTCGTTGGTGGCGTCTGCTAACATGTCGATGTTAGGCAGAGGAAAGTCATCCTTGGGGCAGCACTTGTTCAAGTCTCTGAAATCTATGCAGCACCGGATCTGCCTATTTTTATTCTTTACTAGAACCACATTAGCTAACCAGGTCGGATGATAAATAGGTTTGATGAAACTAGCCGCTAACAACTTCTGAATTTCATTTTTGATTTGATCTTCCACGTCGTGTCTAAATTGCCTCGGAGACTATTTGATTGGCTTGGATCCAGGTATGACATGTAGATGATGGGTGACCAATATTTTATCCAGACCAGGCATTTCCTCATACGTCCAGGAAAACACATCTTGATACTCCTTGAGAAGTTGGACAAGACTCACACGTTTGTCTGTGGACAAAGCCGAACTGATGGAAACCGGCCTGGGAGATTCTTCATTCCCGATGTTAACAGTCTCGAGCTTGTCAGTTGTGGAGTTAGTGCCATCTTGTAACTGTCATGGAGCATCCAATATTTCCTCTTGTAGCTCGTCGTTCTTGCATCATTCAACTGGGCGGAGAGACTGGGTGACAGTCTCTCCTGCTAATTGCTAACAGCGGCGCCGGTATATTGTCTTCCCCTTCTGATCACGGTTTGCCTCGAAAGTGCGTTCCCTTTTGGTGTGAGCATGGGTTGAAGCTTCACCGGATAAAGATGGACGCCTCGTCAGAAAAGGCGTGTTGTGGTGCTTAGCCCCCAGTGATGCAAGTCGGTCTTCTTCCTGGATTGAATCCCACGTGGGTAGTGGGGTGCACATGACTTTGTCTAACCTTCCCTGCGGAGTTTCTTTTGGATCGAACAGTTCCACTCCGCATATTGGTGCGTACGGAGACAATGATGCAGGAATATGGATGACTTCCTCATTCAGCATGGTCTTCAGGAAATGGTGATACGTTGAATTGATGACCTTATTGTCATGAATCCACGGTCTCTCTAGTATCATATGGTAGTCTGAATCCTTTTCTATGACTTCAAATTTCACTTTTGATTGAACGGGTCCTACTGATAAATTAAGATTGACATGCCCGTATGTGCTGGTCTAGTTTCCTTCGAAGTCCGTCATTGTGATGGGCTGTCGTACAATCTTGCATGGGCTAACCTTAGTTTTCCTGAGAGTATTGAGAGTAATCACATTCGAAGATGCTCCTGTGTCGATGAGGGCCCTCCTGAAATCTAAAACCTTGATGCGTGTAGTGACATGTAGGGCACGGTTGTGACCTTCCTATGGTTGATTGAAGCAAAACTTCTCCGCGCGCTGATTCTTCGATAGGTGTGAAAGTTCGCATTAACTTTTCACTAGAAAAACCGCTTCCCGATCCATCGGCCTTTGGTTCATAGTGAAACTATTGACTCGAGGAGGATCGTTGTGAGGATCAGCCCCCAGTGTAGGAGTCTCCATGACAGGACCGCTCATATCTGATGTCGCTTCTTTGATCAGGTCCATATAGGTCCGCGCCGCTGAAGTACCTTCTCCGGAGTGTTGAATGCGTCCCTTGTTGGCTCCAGGGGGTGTCGCGGCGCTTGTGGAAATCGATCAGTTAATGTCTTAAGAAAAGTGAGTACCTCTTGCTGAGTTTCGTCCATATCCGTTTGAGTCTTAGCAAGAACTTCCTGCTTCTTCATCAAGTCTGCAATGGTAATGGGAGATGGTCCTCCTCACATCCCTCCGTCTCCTCGTCCGGATAAAGGAGTAGAAGTTGCCGTTCTGGTGACTACCAGAGGTGTTACGCTTATTGGAACATCTCCTGCTACGCTGGGTCTGGTGGTAGAAGTGACGGCTCCACGAGATGTATTGACCGCGGTAGCTCCACTGATAGGTCCATCGACACCGGGAGTATTATCCACACTAGCTCCATCAAAACCGATTGATGATATGGACTTGAGTTCTACCATCTTGAAATAAATTGATGATTAGATTGGTCCTAAGATCTACCCTTTTTGAAATTGATAAAATTGAATCGAATTTCGAAGAAATTGACATTACAACTGAGAGATTAACCTCCCACTGTGGTCGCTTATTGTTTATGGGTGAAAACTATTCCTACCGGTTTGGTAATTTGGGGTGTGTGGATGAGGAATGAATCTAAACTCTAAACAAATGCACTGCGCGGTGAGTGCTTGTAGATTCGAGAAATCAATCTGTGCAAATCCGGCCTAAACCAAGAAATGGCCGTTCCAGACTTGTTTCAGTCACAAAGTGAAGGAGATGGGGTTGATCTTAGGGAGGGAAGCGAAGAAGGTGTTGAGATTGTGAAGGTGTTGGCTATATATGACTTATATCAGAAAGCTGAACTGGCTTTCAGGATGTAAGCTATCATTTCCGGTGTTTGAATACGATTGTATCTTGTTCCTCTTTGAAAAATAGGATGGAGAACCTATTTATACAAGTTTTTAGCCTAACCCTCGTATCTCGTGGGAAGTGGAGAAAGTGGAGTAGTGTGTTAGTGTCACACGACCAGTCTTGCCCACTTCTTCCATCATCACTAACTGTCCATGACTTCCTGACACGTTCTTGTGATGGTGCGTTGTGCACTACACGATGTAAACTACCAGACCAATACCCCAGTATGTATCCCCCAATTTGTGACATGATTGATGTCTTGAGTGTGTGGATCGTGGGACCCACATAAAGTAGCATGTAATGCTAGATTAAATAACTAAGTTATTTAGGAAGTAGATACTTGTGAAGTATCGTGTGTATTCTATGCAGGTACCACATCGAGTATACTCAGCATGCATGAAGCATCGTTGTTTGAGCGTCTCAAAATAGCCTCATGTCCAGCCTATTTCATGTGATAGTTTGGAGGTTTCGCAAGCAAGTCCTCCCTAGGCCGACCTAATGGTGTGGTAGAGTGACGGGTAGTGATCACCATGACGCCTCACTGACCAATTAACTCCTGACCAGGGCTGGATAATCAAGCCGGTGAAGTTGGACGGATGAGATGATCTTTGAGACACTCATCTACGACCATTAGTGAAATTAGGGTTTTAGAAGAGGTGCGAAAGCATCACTCTTCAGCCTGGTCGAATCCAAGCTTGGGATAATATTTTGGCAGGAACGATCGTACATGCGTGTATACTGCATGACGGTGTAGGCACACGTACCTCATTGTCTCTTGAGAGTGCGATCTGGGCCACTCAATTTGTCTGGCGAAGTTGGGTGGTCAAGATCGATTTGCGATAGAAATCAGGTGCCGCAAAAGCCGCGCGTCATGCCAACTCTGGGTACGCGTTTCAAGATGACCAAGCTTGGTCGGTCTTGACCGATTGGTTAGGCGTGTGAGTGGTAGGCCGGTGTTTACGTCCATACCTTAATATCTCATGGAAACGTGATCTAAGCCACTCAATTTGTCCGGCGAAGTTGAGTGGTCGAGATTAGTTTGCAATTTGGGAGGTGCGACCACTCCTAGTTTGGGCATGCAAACCGAGGAAACCAGGCATAATATGCCTTGGAAAATTAGGTATGGAGATATATGGGCCCACGGTGGTCATGTTGGTATGCACCGGACCTGCTTAGTCTAATCTTGGACCCTTCATTCGTGCGGGAGAAAATGGAAACTCGTGATGTTCAAACCCTAATTTGGGTTTCACCGGCCGTGCGTCATGCCTTGTTTGGGCGCACGAAATGGAACGACCAACTATAGTTGGTAATAACCAATCGGTCGGGTATGTAGGCGGGCCCACGGTGACTATGTTGACATGCTCTGGGCCCTTTGAATCTACATCTACACCCTCCATCTATGCCTGCGAAGATGGATGGTTGAGACCGTTTTGCAACACGTGTAATGTGCCGCAAACCCCAATTTAGGGTTTTCATCCATACTGCTTTGGCTTGGACGTTTTGGCAAGCTATGCCAACCTTTTGGGGAGGCCGACCATGCGGGGCCCGTGTTGGTTCGGTAGCGAACATTCCAATACCTGCTTGGGGTCATGGATCCTATCTAAGCTATCCAATCATGCTGGTGAAGTTGGATGGTCGTGATCGTTTCTGAGACTGACATGGACAGTCCAGATTCGAATATGATCAATCGGGCTAGTATAGCACACCGAGAGTAATATGCTCAATCGGGCTAGTATAGCACACCAAAGATGCAACATGTATGGGTATTTCGTACATGCTTCATTACTAATGCTTGAAGGTTCGTGTTGCTCTGCTGATAAAAAACACTCAGTCGTCATGCCGCACTGATAATGAGTACATGAAATACAAGGCTGGTCATGCATTAATTAATAATGATGTAAATTCACAGAATACTGGTATTGTTGCTACATGCTCCATTCTAGGTGAATTTAGTAAAGTGAAGAAGTATTCATCACTTATTAATGGCTTTATCTTTTGCAAGATGTGAGCGTACAATTTTGGTTTTACAATTTTATCCTTAAACTAAAATCTACCATCAACATTAAGTCCCCTGCCTAGCACATAATGGTTACACTATTGTGGGGTAGGCATATGATGGTGACAGTTAAAGATAAATCTTATGAGACAAAGTTAGATATTACCAGGAGATACGGGTCGTCCTGTCCTTCGACCATGTCACGTTCAAGAGACATCCAAGCGAGCATTCCCCTAGCATGATGTTAGTCTTGCCTGCTTCGATGGAATGTTACGCCTGCTTGATCGAATGTGGGCTTGATGTGCCTGTTTCGTTCGTGGGGATACTACGCCTGCTTGATCGAACGTGGGATTGATATGCCTGCTCGAGTTTCATATTGCTACTTCGACCAAACACTGACCCATCTAGCTTTACTAAACACCGGACTTGATGCTTTGACCAAACACCGGCCTTGCTTTTTGCTTCGCTCGAACGTGGACCCGATGTAAGCATGCTTGTTTTAAAAAATGAACCTTGTGTGCTCAAATATAAATGTGGGTCCTGCAGAAAACGTTGAAGCAGCTTCTGGAGAAGGCCCGAGAGAGCGTTGAAGTGTTGGAGATGAAACGCCTTCTTCTGGTGAAAGAGCTTTTATTGGGGACGGATGTGTCTGCTTCGACCAAGCTGGGGCTGGCATCAAGTGGAACCCGCCGCGTGCTTGACTGAATGTCGACCATGTATTTCGACTGAAAACCAGCCCTGCTGTGTGGCCCTGTTTTATTCAAATACCATCCTTGTGACTTTGATCAATACCAGCTTTGAAATTTGAGCAATACCAGACTTGTGACTTGATCAACACCGGACTTGAAACTTGAGAAATACCGAACTTGTGACTTGATCAACACCGGACTTGAAACTTGAGCAATACCGGACTTGTGACTTGATCAACACCGGACTTATAACTTGAGCAATACCGAAATTGAAACTTGAGCAACACCGGACTTGAAACGTGAACAATACCGGACTTGTGACTTGATCAACACCGGACTTGAAACTTGGGAAATACCGGACTTGTGACTTGATCAACACCGGACTTGAAACTTAAGCAATATGGACTTGTTATATGATCAACACCGGACTTGAAACTTGAGCAATACTGGACTTATGACTTAATCAATACCAGCCTTGTGACTTGGGGCCGGCTGTGCCTGCTTCGCTTGGGGACGGCTGTGCCTGCTTCGACCAGACACCAAACTTGTTGCCTCACCCAACACCAGACTTGTCCCTTGACCAACACCGGTTTTTCTGACTAACACCGATCTTGCTAACCAACATCGGTCTTCCCTTTGCTCGAACGTGGGACTTAGGCGTGATTTCTTTGGCCAAACGTGAACCTTGTATGTTCGAACGTGTTGTGGGTCCCCTTGAGAATGTTGAAGCATCTTCTGGAGCGAGTAGGTCCCGGAGAGAGTTGAAGAAGTTCTTGAATGACGGCGAAGGAATTTCATGCTGAGCCTCATTCCCCAAGCATGGTCCATGTGGATCTATCTTGTATGCCCGATGGGTATTTTGTATGTAATGGTCGTTGATATGGTGAAGCTCTGGATGGTATCAATCTAAGATCAACAATAGTTCTTGGAAGTCTTCATATAGTGGTAGGGCACGTCTCATTGTTAGAGGGACAAACTGGAACCGATGGCTTACTTGACATTTCTTCATGAAATTGAGAAGAGGGAGGCATTCCCCTGACCACGAGTATCCAGAGCTTGTTTTACCATTACGGCAGTCGTGTATATGGTACTGGAGTTGGAGTTGGAATTTGGTGATTTTGGACGCGCGGGATGTTGTATCTCGGTGGCTTTCCTCTTGCTACTTCAGCGAAACTAGTTCTTTCTAGCAGGGTAGATGCTGTTGTAGATGAGAGTTCAACAGCTTCACGAAGTCCAGAGGATGACCAAAAGCACAGATTCTCCAACATAACACGATAGACATGCACCATCGTCTGATAGAGTGATTCGTCCGGATATTGATGAACATGATGCGCGGACATCGTTATCTTCTTGAGGCTTCTCACTTGATGTATCGGCTTCAGTGGATCTGAAGATGTCCCATGCTCGTTCTTGTCTGGGCTGACATAATAGGCGAACCCTTTGTATTGATTCGGAGATGACAATATTCGTTGAAATATCTGAAGCGCTTCTTGTTGTAGTGCGGTCCAGATGAAACTTGCTCCTTTCTTCAGCAAGGGGTGAAGCAAAAGTTCACATTTCCCATGAATTTTTGGAGCTCCTTCACTGTTCACGGCAGCAACATTGTGAGGATAGCTTGAGTCTTGCATTTTACTACTATATTATCCACGTAGTCTTCGACTTGCTTATGCATCATGTCGTGGAAGATTGCCGTCATAGCGCGTTGATACGTCGCATCGGCATTCTTTAATCGGGCTAGTATAGCACACCGAGAGATGCAGCATGTACGGGTATTTCGTACATGCTTCATTACTAATGCTTGGAGGTTCGTGTTGCTCTACTGATAAACAACACTCAGTCGTCATGCCGCACTGATAATGAGTACAGGAAATACAAGGCTGGTCATGCATTAATTAATAATGATGTAAATTCACAGAATACTGGGATTGTTGCTACATGCTCCATTCTAGGTGAATTTAGTCAAGTGAAGAAGTATTCATCACTTATTAATGGCTTTATATTTTGCAAGATATCATCGTATAATTTTGATTTTACAATTTTAGCCTTAAACTAAAATCCACCATCAATACCGGTTGGAGTTTACAAACTCCAGCAGAAATTCTCGGGTCGAGAACTTCTGTCAGTTCGCGGACTGAAACTGAGCTATAACTCCAGCAGAAATTCTCGGGTTCGAGAACTACGCCAGTTCGCGGACTGAGTTCATAGACTGAGTTGATGGCTCAAGTTCCGGTTTCACTTGATCAACAAAGTTCGCAAACTTCGGATCCAGCAATAAGGACTTATACCAGGGCCGTTCCTGAGAACTTTTTGCCCCGAAGCGAATACAATTTTTGTTTCCCAGATAAAGAAACATTCAAGCACAACCTTAATTGCATTCATTCATATCATTTCATCTGCCACTATGATACGCAACATACGCTATCCTTATTGGATTTTTTCAAGAGATTCATAATGAGATTTTTCTACAAGAATACCACCAAAAGATGCAAGCAAATTAGGACATATTAAGTATAGTAAGAAAGTAAAAAACTATCAAAGTCTTAACTAATCCCGTTGAATATCTATCTTTATATTTTATGTAAATCATAGATAGGTTCCCTGTAATTATTTATCAAGGAAAAACTCTAAATGAAAATTTATATTATGCAGATTATAGATAGGTCCTTGTAATTTTTGTTAACGAAAAAATCCAAATAGAAAATATGTATTTGGTTGCCCCCTCCCTTTGTTGCCCCAAAGTGGAGCTTGTCCTGCTTACCCTTCAGGACCGGCCTTGACTTATACATATATGTGTTACCACAACAATGTTTATATCCTCTAATGGTTATATTGTCTAAACTCTCATTTCAATCATTGAAACATTCTCAGAGGGCGTTATATAATTGTTATTCACAAACTATTTTTCGTCAGAGCGATTTCCAAAATGATTGAAACATAACATGACTTTAGTCACTAGGTAAAGATGAACTTGGCTAAAGCGAAATCTTTACCAACACATATTTCGAGAAATAGATAACCGAGATATACTCAACTCGAAATATCATGTGTGTATAATCTTAGTCTATATAGTAATACGACTTTTGTCTCAACATAGGAGATAGAGTAGATAGACTTTTGAGTGATAGATAAGTTCAAGTCTCCACATACCTTTTAGTCGATGAAGATCCATTGGTTCCTTGAGTAGTCCTTCATCTTGTATGATGATCGCCATGGAGTTCTTGAGCTCAACTACACTTTCTATCCTAGTCCGAGACCTTAGCTATAGTAGACTAGAAATTAATATTTTATAGTTTTGATCACTAACATTGACAAACATGCTTGAGATAGCAACGCATGCGAGTCCGACCGAGCAATGCTCTAATAATCTCCCCGTTTGTCAATTTTAGTGGCAAAACTATTAATACATATGGAATATAGAAAATATATAAATAAACTTTGTAGCTCCTATTCCACATGTCTAATCTTCAATAATACTCGAAATCTTCGTCACTTCCAAGTAGTCCAATGATCCCAAAGATTGTAAGTTTAGCATCACCGTTGTTTAAAATCCGTAGCTACAACAATGAGAAAACAAGAGTTCTCAATCATTGTTATACAGCGTCATAATATTATTACACAACGTCAAAGTTCAATTGCATCACAACTTTAACAATAATACTATGGTGATACTTCACTCCCCCTTAGTCAATACTCCATCTCACATGGAAACCACTCCCCCTTACATAATGATCCGAAAACCATATGTATTTGTAGTATGAACTACATATTAATTCTCCTCCTTTTTGTCAATAAAATTGGCAAAGGTACAAGAACTGGATCCTAATGAAATTTCCGTGAGAGACATTTCATGACCAAAGGTAAATGTATATCATCTTGTTCAGATGCAATCATAAAGCCGAAGCTAAATGCATTCATCAAGAAGTTTATAAAGATACAAGATAACCCCTATAATATTCCACAGCCGCACTCCCCACAAAGATTTGGCAATTAAGCAAAAGTTCAAAAAAACTCTCCCCAAAAAAATGTCATTCCCAAGGGAACAACAAGAGCGACCTTAATTTCAAAATAAAAGAAAGATTTTGAACAAAACACACTATAGAAAATCAACCTATGTGAAATAAACACAAACATGGTGTAGACCTACTGGTGTTCCAACTCAATTGCCAAAGGATCGGGATAAGCACAGGGTAAAGAGTTACGAAAATAGCTAATGAACTGAAACAACACCAATGGACTGACGTAGGTGCTGAAAAGTGGCAGTGTCTAATGGTTTGGTGAGAATGTCAGCCAATTGTTGTTCGGATGGCACAAATTCCGTATTTATGATACCATTCTCATAAATATCTCGAATAAAATGGTACCTTATGTCAATGTGCTTCGTTCTTGAGTGCTCAACGGGATTCTCAGTAATTCAAATCGCACTAGAGTTATCACAAAAGATCTTCATTATTCCAGTATCAACTCCATAGTCAGCCAGCATTGGTTTCATCCATAGAAGTTGAGTACAACATGACCCAGAAGCAATATACTCTACTTCGCATGTAGACAGGGATTGAGAAGTTTGTTTCTTACTGTGCCAAGCAACAAGATTCAATCCTACATAGTAGAAACCCCCTGATGTAATATTTATGTCTTCTACACATCCCGACAGTGTGATTGACATATCGTATGATCCTTTTTGCGCTGCAAGATGGGATTCCTTTGGATTAGCCTGAAACCTGGCACAACAACCAACACTAAAAGAAATATCAGGTCTAGTAGTTGTTAGATATAAAATGATTCTAATAATAGATCGATATAAATTTTGATCTAATTTTACTCCTTTCTCATCTCTATGTAGTTTACCAGTAGTAGGCATAGGTGTCAATTTTGGAGAAGACTTATCCAAGACAAATCTTTTCACAAGATCCCTTGCATACTTTTCTTGGGATAAGTAAATTCCATCCTTATGTTGCTGAATTTGTAATCCTAGAAAGAACTTTAATTCACCAACATTACTCATTTCAAACTCTCTAGCAAGTGAAACTTGAAAATCCTTTGCTAGCTTCTCAGAAGTTGACCCATAAATGATATCATCTACATAAACTTGAGCAATGACAATGTTTTTCCCATTCCATTTGGTAAACAAGGTCTTATCAGCTCCACCAATTGAAAAACCTTTCCTAATAAGAGAAGTGGTAAGTTTTTCAAACCATGCTCTAGGTGCTTGTTTTAACCCATATAAAGCCTTTTTGAGTCTGAGATCATGATCTGGAAAATCACGGTTTTCAAATCCTTTTGGTTGAGCAACATAGACTTTTTCTTTTAAAATCCCGTTTAGAAACGCAGATTTTACATCCATCTAGAAAATCTTAACCTTGAGAAAACAAGCATGAGCTAATAGAAGTCTAATGGACTCAAGGCGTGCCACATGTGCAAAGGTTTCATCAAAATCGATACCTTAAGTTTGTGAATATCCTTGAGCGACAACTCTGGCTTTATTTCTAATAATTGTGCCATATTCATCAGACTTGTTCTTAAATATCCATTTGGTACCAACAATATTAACATTGGAGGGACAAGGCAAGAGTTCACATATGTCTTGTCTTTGATATTGATTTAACTCTTCATGTATTGCATTTACCCATGCGGGATCGCTAAGAGCTTCATCAATATTTCTTGGTTCTACAAGAGACAGATAACAACCAAAATTACAAATATTTTGAAGTTGTACACTTGTTTTAACTGTATAATATCTTCCTCTAATAATACTGTTTGGATCATGATTCCTTTGAACCCAGAGGTGTCGTGGAGGGACACGTTCTTGTTCTTCAGGAACGGATTGATCAGAGTTCTTCTCCTCGTCACTAGAAATATCAGGATCTGTAACAGTTAGGATAACTTCAACTGATTTAGGTATTTCTTTGACTTTCTCAATTGTCTCTGAAGGAGGCAATTCAACAGGAGAATTGTCATGATGAAAATTACTAATATCATCGATGATAACATTAACAGATTCCATCATGACTTGAGTTCTGAGATTGAACACTCGGAAACCACGACTATCAGAAGCATAGCCAAGAAAGATACCTTCATCACTTTTGGTGTCAAATTTCCCTTTCTGTTCTCGATCTTTCAGAATGTAGCACTTACTACCAAACACTCTAAGATAGTGTAATTTTGGTTTTCTACCGTACCACATCTCATAAGGAGTGTTGAGGGTTTTTGATCTTAAATATACACGGTTGATCAAATAACATGCTGTGAAAACAGCTTCTCCCCAAAACCTTAAAGGTAGATTTTTGTTATGGAGCATTACCCTGGCCATTTCCTGAATATTCATGTTCTTTCTCTCGGCGACTCCATTAGCTTAAGGAGTAATAGGTGGAGAATATTGTTGAATAATTCCCAGTTCGTCACAAAATTAAAACACTTTAGTGTCCTTGAATTCAGTTCCACGGTCGCTCCTAATTTTCTTTAGTTTGCGACCTTGTTCGTTCTGGATTCTACTAACAATAATCTTGAATTTCCCAAGGGTTTTATTCTTATGGGATAGAAATGAAACCCAAGTGAATCTTGTGTAGTCATCTACCATAAACAAAGCATACTTCTTACCAACAATAGTCAATTTGTGAATTGGTCCGAAGAGTTCCATATGAATTAAATCAAGTGGAGCTTTGGTGAGAATATCTCGATATGATTTATGGTGAACTTTTGTTTGTTTACCCTTTTGACAGGCACCACATACACCTTCAATCTTTGCATTGATTTTGGGAACACCTCTAACAAGTTATTTTTTAATGATCTTAATTAGAAGGCGATAATTGATGTGACCAAAATGTTCATGCCAAAGATGTGTAGATTCCACCTTAGTCAAATTGCAACAATTGATGAACTGAGTATCAAGAAGGTAACAGTTATTTTTACCACGATTTCCTTGAAAAATTACTTTCCCAACTTTGTCTACAATGTCACATCCATTTGCATTGAAGACAACTCGATGGCCTTTATCACAAATTTGACAAACAAAAAGAAGATTTGAATTCATACCTTTTACGTACACCACATCATGAATTTCAGCTATGCCAGGTAATTTGGTCGTTCCCTTTTTGCTGATATAGTAACATCTTCCATCACCAAATGTTACAGGTCTACCTTCATAGTCGTATGAAGAAAAAAACCACGTGAGATCACCTGTCATATGTCTGCTACATCCACTATCGAGAAACCATTGAAAAGGTGATGTTGATTTTAAAGCAAAAGCTCCCATACTATTCGTACTATTCTGTTTGGGATTTCCAAATAGTTTTGTATGTCTTTTTAGAGACGTAAATAGTTGTTTAGTTCTCTCATGAAGATTACTTGCAACTCTTAATCTCTTTTGAAAAGACACACATTTATGTTGAGAGTGATTCGAGAAATAACAAAACAAACATGGGCCAACATCTTTTAGTTCCGTAGAGCAGTTCTGAGTCATATCAGTTTTCACAACATTTAACCGTTCTTTATCAGTGGATGTGTGACTTTTCCTTAGAGGGAAACTACTAGGAACTCTCATATCCTTTAAAGGATTTATGACTGGTATCAAATCCTTAAGAAATGCAATTTCTTTAAAAATATCAGAATTGATCCGGATTTGTTCATCCAACCTTTTCTGGAGAATAACCAGTTTATCAGAACTTTTTCTACGATTAGCTCTTATTCCTAGTGAAGTGTTACAAGAGACTTTATCGTCCATAGAGTCAGATCGCTATAAACACAGACTTGTGAGGTCTTGAACATGTTTGCCTGCTCTAATACCAATTAAAAAAGCGGGGGTCTAACAACCACACCCAATATTTCGATTAACAATCTGTATGGACAACTCCGAGTTACTTTCTAGAGAATCAACTAGACTCAATCAAATAGAAAATATGTCAAGGAGTTATTATCTCAATCTCTTGATTTGATTTACTCAAGCAAATACAATCTGTAAGTCTTAATCAAAGAGAGATAACTTGGATGGTACCAAAGACCAATATCCAAGTGTCAATCAATTTAAATCAACAACCAATAAGGTTGGATATTCTAATTGATTAAAAAATGCACAACCTGTATTATTTCAATTATATAAAAATATAATGCGAAAAAGAAATAACACAGACACCAGAATTTTGTTAACGAGGAAACCGTAAATGCAGAAAAACCCCGGGACCTAGTCCAGATTAATCATACACTGTATTAAGCCGCTACAGACACTAGCCTACTCCAAATTAACTTCGGTCTAGACTGTAGTTGAACCCCAACCAATCTCACGCTGATCTAAGGTACAATTATGCTCCTACGCCTCTGATCCCAGCAGGATACTACACACTTGATTCCCTTAGCTGATCTCACCCACAACCAAGAGTTGCTACGACCCAAAGTCGAAGACTTTTTAAAATACGGGGGTCTAACAACCTCACCCAATATTTCGATTAGAAATCTGTATGGACAACTCCGAGTTGTTTTATAGAGAATCGACAAGACTCAATCAATAGAAAATAATCAAGGAGTTATTATCTTAATCCCTCAATTTAATTTACTCAAGAAAATATGATTCGCTAGTCTAATCAAAGAGAGATGACTTGGATGGTACCAAAGACCAATATCCAAGTGTCAATCGATTTAAATCAACAACCAATAAGGTAGGATATTCTAATCGATTGAACAACGCACGACCTGTATTATTTCATTTATATAGCAAAATATAATGCGGAATAGAAATAACACAAACACCAGAATTTTGTTAACGAGGAAACCGCAAATGCAGAAAAACCCCGGGTCCTAGTCCAGGTTAAACATACACTGTATTAAGCCGCTACAGACACTAACCTACTCCAAATTAACTTCGGTCTGGACTATAGTTGAACCCCAACCAATCTCACACTGATCCAAGGTACAATTATGCTCCTACGCCTCTGATCCCAGCAGGATTCTGCGCACTTGATTCCCTTAGCTGATCTCACCCACAACCAAGAGTTGTTTCGACCCAAAGTCGAAGACTTTAATAAAAAAATCAGTCTCACACAGAAAAGTCTACATGTAATAGATAAATTCATCTCCCATGAATGAACCTACAGGTTTTTTTCCGTCTTTTGATAAATCAAGGTAAACAGGAACCAATAGATAAAACCATACTTATATTCCCGAAGAATAGCTCAGTTTCATTAATCACCTCACAATAAACTTAATCGACGCATCGAAGAAGATTATTGAGGAATCACAAATAATGAGACGAAGATGTTTGTGACTACTTTTATCTTGCTTATTGGAGATACAAATCTCAAGACAATTATTACAATTGTACTCGTACGATAGAAACATCAAGATCAGATCATACAACTACAAGAAAAGTAGTATGGGTATGGCTTCACAATCCCAATGAAGTCTTTAAGTCGTTAACCTGGTTTTAGAGAAGAAAACCAAAGGTTAAAGGAGAATCGACTCTAGCTTTAGCAAACTAGTATCAGACAGAATATGTGGGGATTAGGTTTCCCAGTTGCTAGAGTTCTCCCTTATATAGTCTTCCAAATCAGGGTTTGCAATCAATATTAGCTTAGTAACAAAGCATTCAATATTCACCGTTAGATGAAAACTTGATTAGATACAAGCTAATATCTCTCAACCGTTAGATAGAAAAATTAGCTTGTCATACACATATGTACTTGACGTTTTGAGTTCGTGTAAGCGTACCCAAACATGTACAATGGTTGGTTCAATATTAGTCAACCAAATGGTTACCCAAATGATAACTTTCATATCAACCATATTTACTTCACCATAACTAGTCCAAATGACTCGAATGAACTAGTTAGAGAGTTGTCCAATTTCTATGAGATCCCAAGTATTACAAGAGACACAATTGAATCAAAAATGATGTGATTCACTCGAATCATTTCTTGAACTAAAGCCACGGTTTGCAAAAGCATTCCTTAGTAATTTAAGATTAGTTCACGGACAACATTTTCAGACATAACCTCTTGAGTTCGCGGACTCAAGCTAACCGGTTGAAGTTAATAAAATCCGTTAGTTCGCGGACTACACCTGAGCTTCAACTTCAGCAGATATTCTCGGGTTCGAGAACTTACGCCAGTTCGCGGACTGAGTTGCTGCTCACGTTCCGGTTCCACTTGATCAACAAAGTTCGCAAACTTCGGTTCAAGTGTTAAGGACTTATACATATATGTGTTGCCACAACAATATTTATATCCCACAATGGTTATATATTCTAAACTCTCATTTTAATCATTGAAACATTCTCAGAGGGCGTTATATAGTTGTTATTCATAAACTATTTTTCGTTAGAGCGATTTCCAAAGTGATTGAAACATAACATGATTTTCGTCACTAGGAAAAGATGAACTTGGCTAAAGCGAAAGATTTACCAACACCCATTTTGAGAACTAGATAAGTGAGATATACTAAGCTCGAAATGTCACATGTGCATATTCTTAGTCTATATAGTAAAACGACTTTTGTCTCAAGATAGGAGATAGAGTAGATAGACTTTTGAGTGATAGATAAGTTCAAGTCTCCACATACCTTTTAGTCGATGAAGATCCACTAGTTCCTTGAGTAGTCCTTCATCTTGTATGATGATCGCCATGGAGTTCATGAGCTCAACTACACATTTTATCCTAGTCCGAGACCTTAGATATAGAAGACTATAAATCAAGACTTTATAGTTTTGATCACTAAGATTGACAAACATGCTTGAGATAAAAACGCATGCGAGTTTGACCGAGCAGTGCTCTAATAATCTCCCCCTTTTTCAATTTTAGTGGCAAGACTATTAATACATATGGAATACAAAAATTATATAAATAAACTTTGTAGCTCCTATTCCACATGTCTAATCTTCAACAATACTCGAAATCTTCATCACTTCTGATTTATGATTTTTCAAAGTTTTAGTAGTAGTAATTAAGATTCGTTCTCTCAGATTTGCGAAGATTAAATTTAAAGGTTGATGAAAATAATAAAAGAGAGAGTCACTGGGTCTAAGTTCCACCGAATTCACAACACGAGGTTCAATTATTTATTCTCAACAATTATCGCTCAGTAAATAAATAAAACAACGACTCTTGTTTTTCCAAGGTAGATCCTCAAAACATTAATTGTATCCCCTAAGCATAGGTTATCTAAACAAAGCATAACCTATCTAATTGAATCACAACTAATTTTATCGAATCATAAATCAATTCAAAATAAGTGCAAAAGTCAAATAGGATAATATGAATCCTATGCCGTAAAAAACCTCCAACCAGAACTCGACCAAAATCTCTCACAGAGTCTTGGGTACGGGACATGCTCTGATTTCTTCAATTTGATGTTCTAGGCAAATGTAACGACCATACCTTCCCTGTTGATCTTAAACAAGACATCGCATGAAGTTTCAGCCATTGAATCCTTCTAAAACATGATTAAAATTCGAACCCTAATTCTTCCAGTTCAAGAACTAGTTTCCCGCCAAAAGCATTTTTCATGTTTTGCTTCAAATCGATTATCTAGCAAATTTTGATCGAAACTATGACCCATACCAGACCTGTTTAGGTTTAAGGAAGATACCAATTCAATTTCAGCGCTTTAGTCTCACTAGAACACCTCCAAAATCTAAACCCTAAATCTGCCACCATTTTCCCCGCCAAATTTGAAATTCAAAAGGAAGAAGATGAAGTGCCCCTTATCCGAGTCTGGTGTGCGAATAACAATTAGGATGCCCCTTAGCCAAAATTGGAGTCCGTTTAGCAAATATCCTTCGGGGTGCCTTAAGTACTTTTTCGAGCAACTTTCTCCATAAGAGCTTATTTGACAAAACACCTACAAACAAGATTATTAGCGATAAAATGTGTCATGGCTAATGCATTTATGGGTGAAAATGCGTCGCACTTTCGTGCTCATCAACTTCCAAGTAGTCCAATGATCCCAAAGGTTGTAAGTTTAGCATCATCGTTGTTGATAGTCTGTAGCTATAACATTGAGAAAAGCATTGGTTCTCAATCATTGTTATACAGTGTCATAGTATTATTACACAACGTCAAAGTCCAATCGTATCACAACTTGAACAACAATACTATGGTGATACTTCACTCCCCCTTAGTCAATACTCCATCTTACATGGAAACCACTCCCCCTTACATAATGATCCGAAAACCATATGTATTTGTAGTATGAACTACAATTAATTCTCCCCCTTTTTGTCAATAAAATTGGCAAAGGTACAAGAACGGGATCCTAATGAAATTTCCGTAAGAGACATTTCATGACCAAAGGTAAATGTTCTATCATCTTTTTTAGACGCAATCATAAAGCCGAGGCTAAATGCATTCATCAAGGAGTTTATAAAGATACAAGATAACCCCTAAAAATACCACAGCCGCACTCCCAACAAAGATTTGGAAATTAAGCGCAAGTTCAAAAGAACTCTCCCCCATAAGATGTCATTCCCAAAGGAAAAACAAGAACGACCTTAATTTCAAGAGAAAAGAAGGATTTATTTAGTTTAGACTCAACAAATTGCATACAAGTATGAATTTGGAATCCAAAATATTCAATCATATTAACCAAAGCGAACCAAGATTAATTTGACTAAATATGCTCAACACAAGTAAACTTATGGAGACTTAATTCATCAATTAGATTATTCACAAGAGAACCCATAAATATTCTAACCAGATTATACAATTAAACTAATCACAAAGTAATTAATTCAATTGTCCACACTCGACATAAGAAAAATCTATAGAGTGCTAACTAAATAATCACACAAGATGATTGATTTAGTTCATTTGGGCTCAACATAAGAGATTATGGAACCCCGACTAAGATGATAATAGGAAATGATAACCTTAACCGTACATGTACTCAACATGAGAAAACTCATGGAATACAAACTAAATAACCACAAAATGTTGATTAATTTAGTTCTTAATGCTCAACATATAGCATCTAATGGAACAACCAACCATGCCAATAAGAAATCGACTTAGTTGTATCGTGCTCAACATGAGATACACAATGGAACCTTCATGGTAATACATAATAATTTGGAACAATTAAGCTCTATACCGTGGATAACAAAACAATGACCTATTCTATTTTTCCATCACAAAGTGACATAATAGACTTTATCCTTGAATCACAAAATATTTTAACCCATCTTACATCAATAATTGAAAATATAGGCTTAACTTTTGTGTTTTGCCAAAATTCCATTCATTCCTTTATCAATATTTGCATACCAATTCGTGAACGACTTTACTTTTGACAAAATATGGGACAATCAAGTTCACGGACGTAAACACACATATCCCATCAAAATATTGCAATATATAAAAACAAAAAGATTAATACTGCAATCATCATCTTCCAAACAACTTTAGAATTTTTAAACTAAAAAAACTGAAAACAAGAAGATGAAATCATTGGACATAGTTATGTGTAATCACAATCATTGTTATTCCAAAACACTAGTTATTCTTCTAAACAATAGAAAACATAGAAGATTTACTAGACATAATTAGCTCAATTATATAGTAGAACCCAATCACAAACTAAAGTTCACATCTGAAAGTTTCATGGGTTTCGAGATCCTTGAGCTTGTGATTCACGTCAACTTCTTCTTCCAAGAATATATCCTTGTTGAGAAGTTCTTTAACATGTGTCTTCATGAGACCAAGGTCAGCAATAACCTTTTCCAACTCACTTCTAACCACACCAAGATCTCTTATTGTATCAACAAGTTGCAGTTTAGCTTTCTCGAAGTACTTTAGAAAGTCATGAACCACTTCAGCGGAAACCATGTCCTCACTCTCAACATCTTGATGTGAGTATGCATAAAAGCATGAGGCATTGGGTGCACCATCTTCTACAAGAGTTATTTTCTCCCTTTCTTTCAATTCTACACTAAAACCTTTCTCAAGAAATCCCTTAGCAAAAACACCATAGAGAGATGAAGAAGAAGACAGATGACCTAGAGTAAACGTACGTGAACTTATGTAACTCAATAGGTCGACTATTTAAAGGTTTTATTTTAAAGGAGGACCTTTAGGGTTTTCAAACTGTAAACTCGAGATGGTAACCCGTGTACTTATCTGAACACAGTATACCCTATATATAAAAAACTAATACTAAAACAAGACACATACTTTTAGGCAATATTGTTTGCTTGCACTAGTTTATCTATAAACGATAAGAGTAGAGCTTAACTATGCAAAATTCAAATTGCCAAAGTATACCTGATTTTTACACATTTTGCTCAACAAGAATTTTATGAGCAAATTCCTATTCTTGTGATTAATTAGCACAAGTATGAGCTTTGAGCCCATCTAAGGAACTGTATCTATGATCGAGTCTCTTTTTCCTTCTGAAGTTTGAGAGAGGCTCCTTTTGTTTTGAGAAATTATCATAAAACTTACTATCATCAAAACATGAGACGTAGTTTGGATTCTTACCAGAAGAGTCTTGACTTGAGGAGGATGACAACCTATCAACAATTTCTTTATACCTTTGAATCATCTTTATCAGGTTGTTTTTTGTATCATCAATTTTTCTGATTTCTTCTGGGATTGTCTTTAAATCAAGGGAAGCATTATTTTCATAGAAAACCACTTGATTTTTCCTTAGATGATTCTTATAAATAATTTTGTTCTGCTTCCTAATATTTGAGGAACTCATTGAACTTACCTTCCTGTAGCATACACAGGGTTCATATGAAAACCAATAGGTTTCGACATACGAATGTCAGTTACACCTTTGAGGATTAAATCTAAGGTGCGTTGAAGTTGAACAATAGAGTTTTTATTCAACTTGGAGTTTCCTATCAGTTTAACAGAACCTTTTTTTCGCAAAAGTGATATACTTTCTGATCACAACCGTGATTAGTAAGTTTAGTCTTAACATTCTCGTCATGAGATTTCTTCCTTCCATGTGATGTGAGATTTCCTTGATCAGAGGAGACTTGCACATTTTCCTTGCTTGGAAGGGACTCCGTTTTTTGTTTTGGAGCATTTACTGTCATAGCAGAACTAGTTGATGTATTAGACTGCCTAGAGCATCCTTGAATGGAGAGTTTATTCAAGCGATGTTTTCTATTTCAAAAGCATCCTTTAAGAAGCTTGCTTCAAGAGTCATACATGAAGAACACTCTTCAGTATTTTCTTTGATTTTGTTGTCTTTAATTACACCAAGAAGATTATTGACATGTTTCTTCAACCTATTAAATCTATCAGCTTGAATTCAAATAAGATTTAGAATCAACTTACCCTCTTCAGCTGTTTCCCGTTCATTTAGAGAAGTAACCTATTTTGAAGGGCAATCGGAATGGTGTATGTCAATATATGCATATCTGATTTTAACACAGTATTTGTCTAAACTTGATATTTTAGAATCTTTATATTTAATAGACTTTGACAGGACAGATTCTTTATTTTCGGTGACGCGTTTAACAGAGATACTACTCTTGTCCATAGAGTCTGATCGCTACAAACACAGACTTGTGAGGTCTTTAACGTGTTTTCCTGCTCTAATACCAATTGAAAATGCGGGGGTCTAACAACCTCACCCAATATTTAGATTAACAATCAGCATGGACAACTCCGAGTTGTTTTCTAGAGAATCAACAAGACTCAATCAATAAAAAATACTCAAGGAGTTATTATCTCAATCCCTCGATTTGATTTACTCAAGCAAATATGATTTGCGAGTCTAATCAAAGAGAGATAACTTGGATGGTACCAATGACCAATATCCAAGTGTCAATCGATTTAAATTAATAACCAATAAGGTCAGATATTCTAATCGATTGAACAACTCACAACCTGTATTATTTTAATTATATAACAAAATATAATGCGGAATAGAAATAACACAGACATCAAAATTTTGTTAACGAGGAAACCGCAAATGCAGAAAAACCCCGTGACCTAATCCATATTAAACATACACTTTATTAAGACGATATAGACACTAGCCTACTCCAAATTAACTTCGGTTTGGACTGTAGTTGAACCCTAACCAATCTTACACTGATCCAAGGTACAGTTATGCTCTTACGCCTCTGATCCTAGCAGGATACTGCGTACTTGATTCCCTTAGCTGATCTCACCCACAACCAAGAGTTTCTACGACCCAAATTCGAAGACTTTAAAAAACAAAAAAATGTCTCATACATAAAAGTCTACAGGTAATAGATAAATTCGTCTCCCATAAATAAACCTACAAGTTATGTTCCGTCTTTTGATAAATCAAGGTGGACAGGAACCAATCGATAAAACCATACTTATATATTCCCGAAGAACATCTCAGTTTAATCAATGACCTCACAATAAACTTAATCGACGCATCGAAGAAGATTATTAAGGAATCACAAACAAAGAGACGAAGATGTTTGTGACTACTTTTATCTTGCCTATCGGAGATAGAAATCTCAAGCCAATTATTACAATTTTACTCGTACGATAGAAACATCAAGATCATATCACACAACTACAAGAAAAGCAGTATCAGTGTGGCTTCACAATCCCAATGAAGTCTTTAAATTGTTAACCTGGTTTTAAAAGAAGAAAAACAAAGGTTAAAGGAGAATCGATTCTAGCTTTAGCAAACTAGTATCACACAGAATGTGTGACGATTAGGTTTCCCAGTTGCTAGAGTTCTCCCTTATATAGTATTTCAAATCAGGGTTTGCAATTAATGTTAGCTTAGTAACAAAGCATTCAATATTCACTGTTAGATGAAAACCTGATTAGATACAAGCTAATATCTCTCAACCGTTAGATCGAAAACTTAGTTTGTCATACACACATGTACTTGACGTTTTGAGTTCGTGTAATCGTACCCAAACGTGTACAATGGTTGGTTAAATATTAGTCAACAAAATGGTTACCCAAATGATAACTTTCATATCACCCATATTCTTTGTCACCATAACTAGTCCAAATGACTCAAATGAACTAGTTAGAGGGTTTTTCAATTGCTATGAGATCCCAAGTATTACAAGAGACATAATTGAATCAAAAACGATATGATTCACTCGAATCATTTCATGAACTATAAAGCCACGGTTTGCAAAAGCATTCCTTAGTAATTTAAGATTAGTTCACGAAAAACGTTTTCAGACATAACCTCTTGAGTTCGCGGACTCAAGATAACCGGTTGAAGTTAATAAACTCTAGCAGAATTTCTTGGGATGAGAACTTCCGTCAGTTCATGGACTGGTTTCGCGGACTGCACCTGAGCTTCAACTTCAGCAGATATTCTCGGGTTCGAGAACTTACGCCAATTCGCGGACTGGGTTCACGGACTGAGTTTCTTCTCACATTCCGTTTCCACTTGATCAACAAAGTTCACAAACTTCATTTCAAGTGTTAAGGACTTATACATATATGTGTTTCCACAACAATGTTTATATCCCACAATGGTTAGATAGTCTAAACTCTCATTTCAATCATTGAAACATTCTCAGAGGGCGTTATATAGTTGTTATTCACAAACTATTTTTCGTCAGAGCAATTTCCAAAGTGATTGAAACATAACATGACTTTCGTCACTAGGCAAAGATGAACTTGGCTAAAGCGAAAGCTTTACCAACACCTATATCGAGAAATAGATAAGCGAGATATACTCAGCTCGAAATATCACATGTGCATATTCTTAGTCTATATAGTAAAACGACTTTTGTCTCAAGATAGGAGATAGAGTAGATAGACTTTTGTGTGATAGATAAGTTCAAGTCTCCACATAACTTTTAGTCGATGAATATTCACTAGTTCCTTGAGTTCTTGAGCTTAGCTACACTTTCTATCCTAGTCCGAGACCTTAGCTATAGTAGACTAGAAATCAAGACTTTATAGTTTTGATCACTAAGATTGACAAACATGCTTGAGATAGCAATGCATGCGAGTTTGACCGAGAAGTGCTCTAACAACTTTAATAAACAAATCTGTCTCACAGAGAAAAGTCTACAAGATAGATAAATTCGTCTCCCACGAATAAACCTATGATTTTTGTTCCGTATTTTGATAAATCAAGGTGTACATGAACCAATCAATAAAACCAGACTTATATTCCCGAAGAACAGCTCAGCTTTATCAATCACCTCACAATAGTCTTAATCGACGCAAAAAAATTTATTGTGGAATCACAAACGATGAGACGAAGATGTTTGTGATTACTTTTATATCTTTCCTATTGGAGATATAAATCTCAAGCCAATTATTACAATTATACTCGTACGATAGAAACAACAAGATCAGATCACACAATAATGATAACAGTAGTATCGGTCTAGCTTCACAATCCCAATGAAGTCTTTAAGTCGTTAACCTGGTTTTAAAAGAAGAAAACCAAAGGTTAAAGGAGAATTGACTCTAGCTTAGCACAACTAGTATCACACACAATGTGTGGGGATTAGGTTTCCCAGTTGCTAGAGTTCTCCCTTACATAGTCTTTCAAATCAGGGTTTGCAATCAATATTAGCTTGGTAACAAAGCATTCAATATTCACCGTTAGATGAAAACCTGATTAGATACAATCTAATATTTACCAACCGTTAGATCGAAAACATAGCTTGTTATACAAACATATACTTGAAGATTTTTGGTTTGTGTAACCGTACCCAAACTTGTACAATAGTTGGTTCAACACTAGTTAACCAAATGATAACTTTCATATCAACCATATTCTTCTTCACCATAACTAGTCCAAATGACTCAAATGAACTAGTTAGAGAGTTGTTCAATTTCTCTGAGATCTCATGTACTACACAAGACACAATTGAAGCAAAAACGATGTGATTCACTCGAATCGATTCATGAACTATAAAGCCACGGTTTTCAATAGCATTCCTTAGTTTATTAAGATAAGTTCACAAATATCGTTTTTAGACATAACCAACTCAAGTTCACGGACAGGGTTCGCAGACTCAAGTTAACCAGTTGGAGTTTACAAACTCTAGTTGAAATTCTCGGGTCGAGAACTTTCGTCAGTTCGCGGACTAAAACTGAGCTACAACTCCAGTAGAAATTCTCGGGTTCGAGAACTACGCCAGTTTGCGGACTGAGTTCACGACTCACGTTCCGGTTTCACTTGATCAACAAAGTTCGCAAACTTCGGTTCAAGCAATAAGGACTTATACATGTATGTGTTACCACAACAATATTTATATCCTCTAATGGTTATATTGTCTAAATTCCTATTTCAATCATTGAAACATTCTCAGAGGGCGTTATATAGTTGTTAGTCACAAACTATTTTTCGTCAGAGCGATTTCCAAAATGATTGAAACATAACATGACTTTCGTCACTAGGTAAAGATGAACTTGGCTATAGCGAAATCTTTACCAACACATATTTCAAGAAATAGATAAGCGAGATATACTCAGCTCAAAATATCATGTGTGTTTATCTTAGTCTATATAATAATACGACTTTTGTCTCAAGATAAGAGATACAGTAAATAGACTTTTGAGTGATAGATAAGTTCAAGTCTCCACATACCTTTTAGTCGATGAAGATCCACCGGTTCCTTGAGTAGTCCTTTGTCTTGTATGATGATCGCCATGAAGTTCTTGAGTTTAACTACACTTTCTATCCTAGTCCGAGACCTTTGCTATAGTAGACTAGAAATCAAGACTTTATAGTTTTGATCACTAATGTAGTTGCAGGAAATCCTACACTACACCCTTAGTAAGAATTAACAAAGATTAAGACATAATTTGAAGATAAAGAACAATATTTTTATTAATTTGATCCAGAAAAAATTACAGGAAATATAAGAAATCAAGAATATAACCGCCTTTTCTAAGTTTTTTCTCTCTCCTCATCACTCAAAAATTATCTCCCCCTCTCAAATCTACTGGTCCTATATATATAGGGTAGTTACATAGTGGATGACAGCTAAGTTGTCCTTTAATTTCGGATCTGGCCCGCGAGACATTCGCAACAACTATAATATCAACTCTCGCAGGTACTTTAATTCTCGCAGAATCATCACGCTCTTCTCGTGTTTTGGCTGTCATCATTCATTACGTCATTTATTATATCATCCTGCAACACTTTCAGTATGTTATTAGAGAATCTCGCAGAATAACTCGCAGGAATGTCGTTTATTCTCGCAAGAACAATATAGTGGCGATATTCTGGTCCTACATCTTGCCTCTTCTCATGTATTTTCTGTGAAGAAGGAAAGATCATGAGAATAAAATGCCTCAACTGCTCATCTTTCCATTTTTTTCTCGCTTTGGCACGTTTCTACATCCTTCGCTAGATTTATCACACGTATTTTTTCTTCCATTCAATTTCTGACACGTCTTTTTCAACCGTTGCGTTTCAGCCGTTCACGTCTTCTCTTCAAATTAAATACATTATCTTCTCGAGATTCTTCTTCTTCTATAAATACTTCCTTCATTATTTTCTTTCCTTCTTTTTACCTTCTTCTTTCTTCGCTCTGCAAATTTACTGTTCTTCCATAAATTATGGATCTGCTACTGTAGTTTTTCTTCCTCTTTTGATCTTCGATTATTTTTCAACTCTTTTTCCATTCCCATACTAAAAAATGGCCCTTGTTATTCGTATAAATCAATATACTTTTGAACTTCATCAACATAAACTTCAAGGTCTAGGTTTTAAATTATCTACCATCCCCAATCAATCTCCTAGATCTAAACTTTCTATCAATTTATTTTATGATCATCCTTCTTCCAGCGAGAAAATTATGGTCTCGCTAGGTCAGTTAGAAGTTGTTCTTCCCATTCCCCTTTTCAATCCTGAACTTCCCTTATTTTATGAAATTCGCATAAAAAAATTTCGCGAGCAATATATCAATTGAGTGGAGATTGTATCCGTCTGTTACTTGAGTATGATACTCGCGGCGCCGGTAAAAAATCTCTATATCCTGATACCGCGAAGAATCCCAAATTTAAAGATATTCCAATCATTCCTGAAAATTATACCGTGGAGAACTTTTTCACAAATTATGAAGTGATCCCCATGAAGAAGGATAAAACTTGTTGGGGTGTCCATCTACAAAAGAAAGATGGCATTACTGACGACAAGGTTCTTATGCTGGACATTTACTGGCAGCCAGGCAACAATTCATCCCCTAGCTATTCTAAAGATGATAAATGGTGCAAATTCCCCTTGATGTTAGAGGGTTCTTACATCTCTGGTACTCATAATTTACCTGTGAATCTCGCAGAGTATCAACCATGGATCTTTAATTGGTCTGAAAAAGATTTTGTGGTGTGTTCCTAAATTATTATTATTGTTTTCATATCTTGATATGTATTCTCGCTGATCATTCTAATTTTTCCAGATTAAAAGAATGAAACTTAGCTACCAGAACACTGGGAATCCCAACATTTATTTGGCTCTTAAGTCCTTCATGGATGAAGTAAGAAATACTCTTTACTCATTCTGAACAATATATTGTTTCCTCTATTTCTTACCTTCATCTGTGTTTTTGAAGGTTATTGAAGAAATTGAACCCATAAAGCATGCGAAGACTAAAGGGAAAGACAAAAGCAAAGATGGTCCTCGCAAAGAAAAATCTGTTATTCCTCGCGGAGAAAAATCTATTGTTCCTCCTAAGGGTAAACCCGATGTTCCTCTCAAGGAAAAGTCTACTGCTCTCCCTTCAAAAAAGAGAAGAATTCAAACTCCTACACCTTCTTATTCTCAATCTAGTGAGAGTTCCAGCGAGAATACTGATGATAATGACAATGATGATGATGCTGGTACTTTCACCGTGTGGGAAAATTTTCAACCTGAGTCTTCTATGACTCAATTATCTCATATATTTGGTAACCCTCGCGGCATTCCTCGTGACTTTGGAGATGAAGCTGTTAATGAAACGTGTTTATCTCTCGCAAAGATTTGCGATGTTACCATGTTAGTTGACAATGACTCTTTTGAAGGAATTTCCATATCAATGTCTCCCAGTCTTCTGAATTCTCTCAGTATTTTGGTATATTTTTATTCCTTCACTTCTTTCTTTTATTCCGAAATTCTGATTAAATTTTTTTTGACAAACTTAACCATTTCTTCATAGACTGGTAGAGCTTCTTTTGCCGTTGCCTCAGACTTGGAAAGAAGGCGTGCCATTTTTGAAAAGAAGAGCACTGATTTTCGCAACCAAAGGGATGAACTAGAGTCTGAGACTATAGTTCTTCGCAAGAGTAAAGCATAACTAGAAGCTGAGGTTGCTGAATTTCGCAAGAAAAATAAGCAATTAGAAATTGATGCTTCAAGTGATAGACAAAAGATCTCTAATCTTGAAAAATCTAATCAGCAACTTTATGGTATGAATTTTTCCTCCTTTTCTTTTAATTCTTTTTCCCTATTTTAGCTTATCCAAGTAACCATTTTTGCAGATATTTATAATCTTACTGATGAGACTACATTCCTCCGATATTTCCCTGAACCTGTAGATGAGGATACCCTTCTTGCTCACCTTAATAACTCTTTAAGTAATTTCTCAGATGATCAAATTAGATCTCTTTCCCTAGATGAACTTAAATCCAAACTTCATCTCTTGAAAATTGAGCACAGATTCAACTTGAGCTTAACCGATAAATTTAAGCGTCTTTATCTTGATTCAAAAGAAGAAACTAATAGACTAAGAAGTAAAAGTAGTGATCTTATTGATGAGAAAGACCTTATTGCTAAAAATGGTGCTAAAGCTTAGCAGATTTTCATAAATTTCTCACTGATGTTAAAATTGAGAGGGATAAACTTATCTGCGAGAATATAGATCTTCTTGCGAGGGAAAACCAAGTTCGCTCTTGTCTTCTTATTAGTAATGATGAAGAATTTGCCTGGGCTGCGAAAGTTCTTAATAATGCCAGGAATAATCTAGGTGTAGATGTTAGTATTCATACTGAACAAGAAGCTTTGATTAAATATATGATCACTGAAAGAGAAGGTTGTTTATTATTCCTTCTTAATATCTTCTTATCTCTTATATATTTCTGTCAAATCTCTGATATGTTATTATATACCCGCAAAATCTGAGAAGAGATATTCTATAAGAGTTGAAGAACTTGATGCTGAAAAAGAAAAGCTCACGAAAGATCTTTCTTCTCGCAATGAAAATGTTCAAGGTTGAAAGAGCAATTAAATTTTTTTACTGCGAATTTTAACAATGCTCTTGTTGTCGTTCGCAATGATTCCGTCAAGAAGGTCTAGGATGCTCATAATATTTCTTATTCTTTGTATCCTTTCCTCACGGAAGAAATCCCAGTGAACACTCCCAACCTAATTATCTCTGATAGTGAAGCTGAAGAATTTAGTGGAGATGATAATGAAGATGAAGAACAATAAAAATCTGGTGAAGACAATGATGAATCGAAGTAGTCTTGTTTTCCTCTTTTTGGTCCTTTTTATAAAATTTGTAAACTTATCTCTTTTTTCTTGCGGATTTTTCCAGTTTTAAATACTCCTTGGTGTATAAATTTCCCTTGCTTCTATCTGTGTACATTAGAAAACAATTTCTTTTTGAAATATGGTTAATATAATCATCAATCTTTAACTATCTACACAGATTTATCATATAATGATGAATAACAATGTTAATATTTTATGCATTCCCATACTTGCCTCTGTTATTCATCTACAATATGATGAATTTAGTAGAATAACATCCAGAATTATTGCCATAATCTCGCGGCTATTATGTGTTTTCTGATAATCTTTAGTGTGGTCTTATTTTTCCTTCCTAATTAAAGGTCTTATCTCGCCACGTTTGATCTTTGCGACAAAATCGCAGGACGTCCTTACATTTACATGTAACAACCCATTGATCTTGCATTAACTTGATTCTTTCAATATTCTGCGACAATATGACAAGTCTAAGTTCCCTTATGAGAACAAAGTCTCATGACATTGCCATCTTGCGATGAAATCGCATGACGTCTTTACACTTTCATGTAAAAACCCATTGATCCCATCTTAACTTTTTATCATGGCTTGTTACCTCTATATAATATTTGTCACACGATAATATGACATGCCTAAATGTTCTTGCGAATCATAAAGCCCCATGACATTGCCGTCTTAAGACACTTATCAGCTCCCTAATGGAGGGTTCCGCCCTTATCTTCCCCCTGGTTGCCACTTCAAGGAGACGTACTTCTGCCATACAAGACTAGCTCCTCCCATCCAGTCCTATCAATAACCAGTTGTTTTCGCAGCTTTTTATCCTTTATGCCTATATGGCTTATAGTTACGAGACTGCACCCTAAGTGGGGTTTTCTTCAGGCCGAGTGCATCATAGCCAAGAATTGAATATAATATCAATGTTATAAGACTTTAATTTCGGATATGGCCCGCGAGACATTCGCAACAGCTATAATATCAACTCTCGCAGGTACTTTAATCCTCGCAGAATCATCACGCTCTTCTCGTGTTTTGGATGTCATCATTCATTATGTCATTTATTAGATCATCCTGCAACACTTTCAGTATGTTGTTAGAAAATCTCGCAGAATAACTCGCAGGAATATCGTTTATTCTCGCAAGAATAATATAGTGGCGATATTCTGGTCCTACATCTAACATTGACAAACATGCTTGAGATAGCAATGCATGCGAGTTCGACAGAGCAATGCTCTAACATAAGAAGCGCGACTAGTTACCTTTGGGCGATCGTTTGGGATCTTTATGGCTCGGTCGTTGCTTGTCCGATCACTCCTGATAAAAGAGGAGTGGATGGTGATCATGACAACATCTTGTTGGTCACCTGAAATCAAATCCAGGACGGTCGACTTGGATGGCGAAGTTGGATGTCTGAGATGTTTTGCGGTAGTTACCTACTGCCATTAATTTAATTTAGGGTTTAGAATCCGTGCGGCCAACACTATTTTGGCTAAGCGATTTAAAGCGTTGGGCGCTAGTTCAAGCAAGTCGATCAGCTATGCGCAAAGACAAGCCTTTGGTGTGCACGTTGACATCTCTTGGGCTATATAAAATTAGATCTAAGTCATTCGATTTACCTGGCGAAGACGAGCGGTCATGATCGATTTGCAGCAGTAGCATATTGCCGTAAATATAAATTAGGGTTTTTAGACGGCCGCATCCACCCTAGTTCGATCGAATGGTTGGATGCGTTATTGACTTTCGATGAACAAGTCGATCGACTGGGAAGAAAATTGGGCCGACGGTGAACACCTAGGCACTTCTTTGATCGTTCAAGATGCAATCTAAGCCGTCCAACTAGGCTAGAGAAGTTGGACGGACGCGATGGATTTTGAGACCGTTTTTTCCGGTCTTAGATCGTTTGAGCTAGTTCTTCCAACAACGCCATCACCCACATTATGGTTAGCGTTCGAAGACATTGGAATGTGCTAGATGGAGTCCGACCGGTTGGGGTATTAGTGGGCCCACCGGTGACCATCGTGATGATTGCCTAGTTCTACCAGAAGTAGGCTAGGACTATTAAATTGTTTGGCCAAATCATGTGGCCATGATCGTTTCTTAAGACTGATATGGACAGTCAAAATTTATCTCAAGGAATTTAGACGCGTTCGATCGCGCTAACTTTTAAAAAGGTGTGTAAACACGCTAATCTCTTTATCAGAGAGTAGTGTAGCCTACGTGAGTGTTTTCATGCATGTCTCAACACTGGAACTTTAGGAGATTCATGCTATGTGAGTGAATAATGCAATAGGTTAAAACTTACAAAATATTAGGTATTTTTGCTTCACGCACCATTCTGGACATGATAAAACTTCCATGAACAAGTCGATCGACTGGAAATCAGATCCCGGAGGTGTAAAGAGATTTATCTGGCTATTATTCCCCTTTTCAGGGGTATCGGATCTCTTGATTTCCTTTGGTTTATCTCACAAGTTTGACTACAAGCATGTGTAGTTTTCAAAAGAAACGTAGACATGATAAAAGGTATGTCAACGCAGATATATTTCAACCAATATCTTTTAAAACTGTTTGTAAGGTGTGGAACCTCTAATAAATGTATGAAATGAACATGGGTCTATCCATGAAATTTATTATATTAAAACGTTTTTGAAGATGTATATCTACAAAAATAGACGTGGATCTACCCATACGTTTTTGTTTCCAAAGGCAAGAGCTTAAAAACGCTTTCGAAGATGTAGATCTACTAAAATAGATGTGGATCTATCCATACGTTTTATTTTCCAAAGACAAGAGCTTAAAAACGCTTTCAAAGATGTATATCTATTAAAATAGACGTGGATCTATCCATACATTTTATTTTCCAAAGACAAGAGCTTAAAAACTCTTTCGAAGATGTAGATCTACTAGATAATGCATGGGAAGACCCATAAAGACGTGTTTTTTTTTTAAATAAAAAACGTTCTAAGCACCGCTATTCCCAAAGAGCGGTGCTCGAAACGTCCGGATTGTTCAAATCACAGGATAAGATAAATATTTTACCGGGACAAAGTCCTTGTTTCTAGCGCTAGATTGTGAACGCGTAAATTATGATGGCATCTACGTGTTCACAAACAATGATCGCACACATTAAAATTCATAGATTAGATATAATATGCGTAAAGCGAAGTAAATACACCGATTTATCGACTTTGAGTCTTCGGACTCGTCCTTGTCTAATCGTATGTTTATCACTAACAATGTTCGTATAATAATGTAAATAAAGACCGAAAAGTAATGTAAAGCTTGTCATACAAAATACTGAATATAGAGTGCGGAATATAAGTGTTGAATGTAAATGAGATGAGTATTTACATGGTTCAGCACTAAGGATTACATCCACGGAGTTGGGAGGGTTTCATTATATGTAGATTGATTACAAATATAGTCGAATGACTTTGAAGTTCTAATTGAGGCTGCGGGATTAGGGAAACTACTTACTATTCCTAGTTCTCTCTCCTTTCCTTTTTTTCTGAATCAACCTCCCCTCTCTCTTAGTGGGGAGGGGTATTTATAGGGGTTCCGACATGGGGTCCTCTGATGAGGGCCGTTGTAATCTTATCATCTTGTGTTTTGTGCCATTACGCGGAACTCTTCTTATTTCATGATGCTCCTGTCATTTCCTCCTTATCTGACGAAGAGTTATAGCCGCGTCTTCCTTTGGTTGGCTAACACATATGTTGCCCAAGGCATTTAATGCGGGTGGTTGGGTCGTCTGCACACGCCAGACCACGGTCTTCTGCTCCTGTCATGTCCGTGTCAGTAAGCTCGGTCCTAGCCGTCGATATGGGACCTCTCTCGAGATGGGATAAATCAAGCCCGAGGGTGTATTCAGTACTTCGCAGCAGCGCTCTGTTTTGGTACTCCTTCACTCGGATCCATTGGATCTACTAGATGAGGGCCTCTTCCTGATGATACGCGTTTTTTGGATGTATGCACGTGGCATCATCTCTTGATGCTCTGCATCACATGTCTTCCACGTGTTTAACCGAGGACACGTGGCGAGTGGTGAAAATATGTGCACACACATAAAAACCATTGTCATATCCCTATTTTCACCACCATCTAGGACAACAACACTTCCAAATTTCCTCTTCCTCTCTTCTCCCAACATATCTCCAATCTCCCTCTGTATCCCACCATTTTTCGATTCTAAGATTACTCCATCTCTATAACATTCGTCCACATGAAAAACTCACAAAATAATTCAAGTATCACCGTATCCATCCATAACCAAAAACTCAACTTCTTCTCCCTTTCCTGCCAAAAAAAAATCCAACACATATAGCACGAAATCTTGGTAATCCAACTAAAGCAATCCACTCATCTTTCTTAACATTATTATACTCGACTGATATCAACCTACTCCCAATACAAGCAAAACTACCTCGAGGTGAAATTATAGGTGCCAATTTCTCCCAATGTATTATAATTATAAACATGTAAACGAAATCACAGAAGAAGTTGGTGTTGGTGTCTTCATCGGAAATGATCTAGTATCAAAAACTGACCCACCGAATACATATATATGATGACCTAACGAGATTGAAATAAAATTTGAAATACCCATAAGCTTGATAAACCTGGAATTAGGCTTCAATAACCAACTATAATAAAGAGATTAAGACGAGATAGTTACAAATCTATACTTTAATCATGAATCAAGTTAGAAAAATCGATACAAAATCGACGAAAGTAGCTTACAAATGAGTTCTGAATCCAATTTTGAAATCGAAATATTGATAATCACCATCTGATAGTAGTGACGAAGGTGTTAGTGCTGGTTGCGGTGGAGGAGATCGAGATGATGATGGTGGTGGGAGTGATGCAGATGGTGGTGGTAGGAGAGATAGAGTATTTTTCGGGTTCTGTAAATTAAACAGGAAGGACCGATAATAGAAGGTTAAAATAGAAATTATAAGATTTATGATTTTATTAAAAATTTCAGTTATGCTATTAGGGATATTTGTGAAGTCTTTTAGGGATAATTATGAAGGCTCGTTAGAAGTACGGACATTTATTCAATTTCCACTACTTATAATCGGTAGACAATGACATTCAATTGGCTTCCGATTATAATGCAGCCCCAAATTGGATTGTGTCAAAATCCTTAAATTTTCGAATTCTCTGCACAAACATAATCGGTAGTAAAATTTCAAATTTTTGTGATGTTCATTATCTACCGATTGTGGTAGTAGCCCCAAATTCAAAATTTTCAAAAACCAATGGAATTTTGGATTTCTCTATTTCACAATCTGTAGTTTCTTTATTACCTACCGATTGTACAATCGGTAGTTTCGTGATGTTCATTATCTATTGATTGTGGTAGTAGCCCCAAATTCAAAATTTTCAAAAACCAATGGAATTTTGGATTTCTCTATTTTCACAATCGGCAGTTTCTTGATGTTTATTGCCTACCGATTGTACAATCGGTAGTTTCGTGATGTTCATTATCTACCGATTATGGTAGTAGCCCCAAATTCAAAATTTTCAAAAACCGATAGAATTTTGGATTTCTCTATTTTCACAATCGGTAATTTCACGATGTTTTTTGCCTACCGATTATACAATTGGCAGTTTCGTGATGTTTATTATCTATTAATTATGGTAGTCGCCCCGTATTCAAAATCTTCAAAACCCAATGGAATTTTGAATTTATATATTTTCACAATTGGTAGCTTCTTGATGTTTATTATCTACCTATTGTACAATCCGTAGGTTCATAATGTTCATTTTCTACCGATTGTGGTAGTAGCCCCAAATTCAAAATTTTCAAAACCCAATTGAATTTGGAATTTCTCTACTTACACAATCGCTATTTTTTGTGATGTTTATTATCTACCGATTGTACAATCGGTAGTTTCATCATTTTCATTTTCTACCGATTGTGGTAGTATCCCCAGATTGCAAAATTTCAAAAATCAATGGAATTTGGAATTTCTCTACTTACATAATCGCTATTTTTTGTGATGTTTATTATCTACCGATTGTGATAGTAGCTCTGAATTTAATATTTTCAAAACAAAGCAAATAAGAGAAGAACACAGTCATAATCGGTTGTTAAAACCAATACCAAACTACCGATTATACAAGGGCATTTAGGTATTCTTCGAACCACTAGGACATCCTATAACCATATCCGTGGGATGAGAATAAAAAAGTCGTCCCTGATTCTTTCGGGGTCGCCCCTAAAAATGCTAGGATAAATAAACTCACTACTTCTTTTTCCTGGATAAAGTATTTCCCAAAACTTTTGGTGTCTCACGAGACTCTCTATTCTTTGGTAACAAAAGAATCATATTATATGGGCTCCAAAAGTATGGTTTCGAAGGCTTACAAGATGACAAAAAAATCGGGTCATCAAATAGTAATCTGTAAAGCCCCTTATTTTAATAATTAATTAATTTTAATGCTTAGGTTAACTAAATTAAGCAAGATTATTGATAAGAGTAGTAATATGATTAGACAACTCATTTGATTTATAGTTAATATTTGAAAATCAAAATCAAAAATTCGGATTATTTTATTTTTTTTGAAAATGAAGTTACGATTAGGAAACCTAACTATATATTTTATTCGAATAATTGTAGAACTTATTTTTTAATCTTTAATTTAATCAAATCTAACCTATTCATGGGATCAAAAGCAATAAAAAAGGCTGGGCTTTTCTATTCTTACCCAATTAAAGTTATTACTGGAGAATCGGCGATTAATCGCGTTGGAGAAAAAAAAAATGGAAGAAGAGGCGATGGAGGAGAAGAAGACGCGTTTTTTTTTTTTGGGTTTAGGTCTAGGTTTAGTATTTGATTTATTCATATTTAGGCTTGGTAATTATTTTGGTTATCAAAGGGTAATAAATTAGGTCACCCCTTATCCATATTTAGGATAATTGAATTCATAGGAACCCTCGTAACCAAATCTTTGGAGCCCCTATAATAGGTTTCTTACAAAATGCTAAAGTAAAATAAAGACAGCATGTGTGGGTCTAGCTAAGATAATTTAATGTTGAGAAAATTAGCCGCAAACCCAAAAGAAATAATATTCTTATTGTTATGCCCATAATTAATTTTTAGTTCGTGACACCCATAATTATATGAAATTTTGAAAAACGTCTGCATAACGGGTTATGCACCAGGGGTATAATTGGCAATGCAACTTGGATATAACATATCTAAAAAACCGCGCCTTGGAATTTTATAAATTTTATATCGTCGGAAATCTTTTTAAGAGAGCTACACAACGAGTACAAACAACAATATCAAATTTTTGTTTTTCATGAAAAAGTTGGAGGTGATCATCATTTTATGGGAAAAATTTGAAAACTGACTACATATTCGTTATGCAACCTCCAAAAAAGATGCATAAAACAATATGCATACACCACAAAAGATGCATAACACGTTATGCAACTATATATTTGTTCACGCATATATTATTTTGGTTTATGCAACCACTAAAACGTTGTGTATGCCTGAATCCAACAGAAAAACAGACGCATAACGAATTATGTAACTATTTTCTTAATTGGATAACAACATCTATAAAAGGTTACGTGGCCATTGTTTTGGTTGATTTTAGTGCGTACAGATAAAATTGATGCATAATGCATTATGCAGTTATGTTTTCGGATGCATAACAGGTTATGCATCCATTTCCACGACTGCATAACATGTTATGCAAGTATTATTGTACGTGCATGACAAGTTATGCAGTCTTTTTTTTGTTGGTTTCAACAATAACAAAAAAGTTGATGCATAACGTATTATGCGAACATTTTCTGGACTGCATAACAAGTTATGAAACAACTTTTCAAGCTGCATAACAGGTTATGCATCCACTACTCCACCTGCAAACACCCATTATGCACACACCCATTGCAAACCAACATCAACACCATCATTCATATTTCATTTACCACCATGAACTACAAACACAAATACCAGTATCAACATCGTCTACCTAAAGTACCCAAATTAGATCCACCAGCTCATTGCTCCCTCAACTGCAATCATTTCTATTTCAGATACCACCATGAACAACAAACACAACTTCTCTCTACTCCTCGCAGATATCTGCCCTTTAAAACTCTCAACAATGCCCCGTTGATGCCCTAACAACGGAAAATTATTCAAAAACTCCTTATTCTCACTACTCAGAACCAAATCATGAACCAATTTCGCCCAAATGTACCTCTCAGAAGCCTCTAAAAACATAAATTCATCTAAACACCCCTAAATATTCTCATATGTATCTACCATATACTTAACCCTACAATAAATTCCATGCACCCTTACTTTAAAAGGACTACTATAATTCAGGGTATTATCATCATTATCATTGTAATTTTTCGAAAGCGAATGATTGTAATTATGAATCATGGAACTGTTTGTTGATATAGATTGACATCATGATTTCATACATATAATTGAATCAGCTGAATCGATTAGATCACGGTAACGATTACCGACTAATTGACGGAGTTCTTCTTTCTTTTCCCCAATTTCTTTTTGTATTTTAACCTCGATTGTTCGGATTTCTAAGATGGGTTTTGTTTGGAAGAGTGATTTTGCGTCCCGGAATCCTGATTCGTTATTCGTTGTTGTTGCCGGAGTTGCTGTTGAGGTACGAGGCATTCTCATTGTGTCGAAACCTTAAATTTGTGTTCTGAGTTCTGTCAGTTGAGGTATTTTTTGTAGATTGGATCTGGAGATGGAGGAGAAAGAGAGAAGAAGAAGAAAGAAGAAAAATAAGAGTACGATGAACATATAAAATCTCACGATAAAACTTAATTTCAATAATTTTGGGTCCGAGAATAATTTTTCCCTAAAAAATGGGTGCGCGCCTTCAGATTTTTGGGCGTGGGTTTCACAGTGGAAAAAGTCTGAAAAATGGGTTTGTCTGTAGTTTTCACTTTAATGTTTTACCTCACCATTTTGCCACTTCGGTTGGTCAGCACAACTTCGTGTCGAGATGGCTCGGGTTTCCAGCTTAACCTGAACATAACCCAAGAAACCTGTACTTTTAGGCAAAAGTGTTGCAATTCAAAAAAAAAATTGTTGTCTATTTGTTAACACTAGTCTCTCTCCTAGCATTTGCTCGCATGTGAACCAGTAGCGAGATAGTTGCGCTAAATGGTTCCGCGCCACAAAAGTTACCTTTTCGCAAAATGGTTCACCACATCTACATTTATTTTTCGATGTGACAGCTAAAATTGGTTGCGCTGAACCATTCAACATTGGGCACTTTTTGATTCTGCGACTAGCATGCTAGATTAGCACTGCCATATTACTTAGGAGGTTGTCCTAGCTGACGTGGACTACTAATCTAACTGCTAGATAAGCACACCATAGGACTTAACCTAAGAAAAAACTGCTTCTCTGCATTGGGGCGGAGGGAATATTACATAAATCAAGGTCCGGTTCTTCAGGTAGCCCAGTGCGGTAACCAGCACCCAACCTAATTTATATTTGAGCGTAGACAGTTTTACCTTGGCCCCAAATCCAACAACAACTAACCCATGCTTACCCCATTGTTGGGTTTTTCCCATCGGGCTCGAACTTTTCCGCTTCAAGTTCCGCACCTAGATCGGAGTTCGGCTTTCCCCTTGAAAAATTGTTTCTTTGAAGAATTCACACACTAAGAGGAAAAAAATAAAAATGCATTAGTCATTTGGCATATTGGCCATCTGCCCAGCACGATGGAGACTTGATAGTAAGCCCATGTTGGGAAAATTCTTAATACGCAGGTATTATTGCAGAGCTTTTCTACTCATAGAAACTAATTATTTGAACTTTCGCAACACAATTGTTTGTTTTTCTTTCTTGGTCGACCTTTGCTTTTTCCTTTGTCTAGATTCTTTTAGCTAAATTTTCAAAGTTCAAAATGTGTTGATAATTTCATCTTTTTGATCGATATCATATATTGGAAATTTGTTGTCAAAAAGGAGCTAAACCATATATATAATGTATGCGACTGACTCTAGTAGCCTAAGACAAATAAGAATATTACCACTTCCGGTTGAGTAAGTCGTCCATATTCCACTTCAAAAAAAAAAAAAAGTCGTCCATATTCCAATGTTTTCCTTTAATTATGCATGCGTGATTACGTTAATTATCTTAAAAAATGATACCAAAATGCCGTTGTAGTCAAGTACGTAGTATTTACATTACTGTTCGAGGGAGGATTTGTTGGATGGTTGGTTTGACATCATTTGACAACCGGGAAATCCATAAAACTCGAATGATAATAAACATTTCTTTTTACTAAAATGCTAGATACACTTCGAGCTTATCCCGAAGAACACACCGACTGAAACAAAAAAAAATGGACTCAGCTTACCTTTACCCATCCCAATGTTGAGAGTGTTTATAGGAGCCATATGATTTCCTCTCGGTGTATTCCTTTGATGTGTCTAGCACCTCTGTTTTTTTTACCCTTTTTTTTATCTTTTTTTTTTTAAATCAGCTCTTTTATGCGTGCCGCGTTAAAAGACAAGGCAAAAACTGCCCTTGCACATGAGGGCCGGCCTTGCACCCCAAGATTTAGCAATGGGTCCAGATTTTAGGCATCCCGACACTATAAATGTGAGAGGGTACGATTTTTGAGTTTTTTTGGGCGGTAAATTTAGATTTTTTGTTTTATACTCTTACTTATGGTTCTTCACATTTCATACTAAAAATTAGTACTAAGATATTAGACCTAAAAATCTGTCATTTTGTATTTTAATCATTCATAGATGATTTTAATATGGTAAACCGTGATGTTACACATGTCCGATTATGCGGATTGTGCTATAATAAAGTAAGAATAATATGTTATCAAATTGTAATATGACACGGGGATGGTTATGTTAAAAGGATCTTTCGCCCTATTAATTAACATCGACTCCGGGTTTTTTTTATAGAAAGAAAATTTTATTGACTTAAAAAGGTATGTGATCTTTTGCCAGAAGATCACAGATGTCTGAATCAAAGTTTACATAATTTTCAAAGTGCACAGAGGATATCCTTGCAGTTTTTGCAATTAAATCTGCCACTTGATTGTCATTACGGGGTATTGAAATAAAAACACAATGTAAAAACTTGGAGAATAGATATTGTATCTCCTTTATTATGTTCTTGTTCTCCCATTGAATGAGAGAAATGCTTCCATTAATAGAATCAATTACTAGCTTGGCGTCTGCTTCAATTTGAATACTGGTAAAACTCTTTTCCAATGCCCAAAATAAAGCATCTCGTATCGCCATACATTCCACTGCTTTTGTATTCAATGCTCCATCTCCATGGCTCCCTTTGACTCCAAGACAAGTGCCTGAATGATCACGTATAACAACACCAATTCCATAGTGATTAGTCTCGTGATCAAAGGATCCATCTATATTAAATT
Organism: Papaver bracteatum; assembly: GCA_023529315.1. Classification (NCBI taxonomy): domain Eukaryota; kingdom Viridiplantae; phylum Streptophyta; class Magnoliopsida; order Ranunculales; family Papaveraceae; genus Papaver; species Papaver bracteatum. Next base: position 2,954,568 of record JAJJWX010002936.1, on the reverse strand, counting down.
TAACCACACCTTCAGGAGGTGTTTTCCAGTTAGATATAAAACTAGTCATGCATACATTATGAGAAGACAAACTGAGAGGGGTATAAGTATGCATATGAGATGCTAGATGGTAAAAAAAATTATGCATCGAGGAAAGAGGGTTGAGAGTTACTCCCTGAAATACCACATCACACCTATCTTTCCAGATTATCCATATGCCAATCATTAGCAGCAAAAGATTTCTTTCTTCCAGGGGAGGTTTATCTGGAGTGAACCATCTTAAAACCCATTCTGAGACAGAAGTAAATTCTTCATAGATATCATCAATATTAACCTTTATACCTTTCCACACTACTTTTGCATGTTTACAGTGAAAAATGATGTGTTCCATGCTTTCTGTAGTGTAGCCAAAAATGTCACAATGTGTGTCTAAAGAAGCATTGAAATGAGCTCTTTTAGTCTTAAAAATGTTGAGATTCCTTATGCATTTCCATGCAAAGAACTTTATTCTATGAGCAGCTGCACAACTCCATAGAGACTTCAAGACTTTTGAGTTATTGATTTGAACATTGCTATTGTTGGAAGTTAAAAGCTTGTAAGTTCTCTTAACAGAGAATTTTCCATCTTTAGAAGGTGGTCATAGCATTACATCTTCCTTACTAACATAAATTAAAAGAGACTGAATCTTGAGAGAAGTAGTAGCATCAAAAAGTTTATTCAGTAGCTTAATGTTCCACTGACTTGTATCTTGTAGATATAACTCAGCTACATCTTCATAAAATATGTGCAAATCACTAATGGGATTAAGAGGGTGAGACATACCAGGTATCCATCTATCCTTCCAAATCTTTGTTTTCTTCCCATTATTGATTTCCATGAAGTAGTTATCTTTTATGATCTGTAAGCCTTTGGTAATACCATTCCAGGTATAAAAACAATTTTATGTAGTAATGTTTTGATGGAGAAGATCACCACCTTTGAAGTACTTGCCACCCAAAACTTGCGACAATAAGCTAATGGAATCTGAACAGATTCTCCATGCAAGCTCGGTGAGAAGAGCCAAATTTAACATCGACTCCTTAGTACCATAAAAATGTGCTTTCCTGATTTTGTTTTTCTTTCTTTTTTTGTTCTTTAAAATTTCGTTTTCATATTACGAATGTTAATAGTGTCTTATACAAAATTTCGTACACTTTCAAGCAAATTAGAACCCCTATTATTTGGACGTCCGAGAGGAGTTCTTCTATGTGTTCACAATGGAGGCCAAAAGTGCAATTGCAGGTAACGCTTTTCTCTAAATTTTCATCGCAAAAATTGAACTCTAATTGGTATTTTTTCCACGAAATTAGATCGAAAATCGGAGAGTCATCAACCTCGACTGCAGTTAGGCGCAATCAAAACTATTGGAATTCGAACCAATTGACGGTAATTGCGGCGTGAAAATGGCAAAAAACAGTCACCTATACTTTTAGTTTTGATCATAACCGCTGATTATCAGCAAAATTCAGCCACTCGATATAAAGTTGTTGTTGTTATTACAAAACTGTTATAAAAAGTATTACAAAATTGTTACAAAATAAGTATTACATAAATATTGTGGTTATAAATGTTATTAAACCACTTTTACAAAATAAATAGCCCCTACAATCCCACTGGAGCGCTCCCAAACTTCCCCTTATTCGGTTGACCCCACACTACATTGCGGTAATCTAGTAACATTGATCATGGATTTTAGCGGTTTTAATCGGGATGATTTCAAAATGAAGACAATATTTTGGGAACACTGTAAAGTAAATTAGAACCCCTATTAATAATACTTGGTCATGGATTTTACGGGTTTAGTCGGTATGATTTCAAAATGAATACAATATTAGGGTTTACAATAAAATGCCCATGTATGGATATGAATTTAAGAAAATGCTCACGTTTTTTACATTATATATATAATGCCCATAGTTTGACCTATTCTGTCCCGTTTTTTTGAAAAAACGGCTAAACAGATGTTCGGGTGCATGTGGAAATAATTAAGGCTCGGGAAAATACATTCAAACCCGACCTGGTTAATCCGTGTTACACTATCTGGTTAAATCAAAGCATGTTAAATGCCCGACATAACCAAGTTCAATCATACGGTTAATGAATTGTTAAGATCGCCACCGTTTGGAGGGTGTCCAAGATTGCACCACCTGCTCTCCTTCTTCTATGTCGTCGGTCCCTTCTCGGGTCTAAAAACTACTGGTGGAAATCCAATTCGTGTTTGCATCTATTAAAAATCAATAATCATCCTTTAATTTAAAACTACAACTACCCAATTAATCATTAGCAAAAGAAATTTACATACGATAAAATCCCCAAATTTCGTTAAGAACCAAGACTAATTAGGTCTTTAATTCTGCAAATTCAAACTCCATTCTTTGTTGTATCCATCCAATTCCAACTTAAACAGCTCTAACCACTACAATAACATCAGCTCCACCCATCCCCAAAATTCCATCTTGTGTTGTTGTGGATTCACATCGAATATGAACCCAGCCTTAAGAATCAATGAAAGCAACAATAGCTCTTGTTTCAATCAACCACATAACTAAATAAATTACTCCCAAGCAAATCCAGATCTAGAGACTTTATTGCTGCAATCTAAAGACAATCGAAAAACTCTTACTTAAACCCTAATTTGAATATGTGTTTAGAAATCCCAAAATCTATTGTTGTTGGAATGGGAAGAAGAAATCCACAATTGGTCGGGAGATGAAAAAGATGAAAATCACGAGCCTCATATCCATTCCCCCTTTCTTTTACCATTTTTATTTTTCTGTAACATTTAATCTGTCTGATAAAAAAAAGTCTCACCTGATGAAGAAAATTCGGTAGCAGTAAGATAATGGGAATGAACCCACTCCCCACTTTAATTGGGGGCCCCTGAAAACAATTAGGGGCCCTGACCAATTCATACCCACACCAAATTTTTTAGGGGGTTCCAAAAGTTGGTGAAAATATCATTCTACCCTTACTACTTAAAAACCTATTAACCCTAAACATAAGGCCCCAATTATTTTCTAAAACCAAAATCAGTTTACTCTCCTCCCTCCCTTCCTATCCCACCCGAGTTCTCTCTTCTCCACTCTATTGACGACACATTTTTTCTTCTTCGTCGATTCATTGTCATAATCGTCGATACGAAAAACTTTAATCGACGATTAACTTCTTCTATAAACATGGCTCGAACCAATGAGTACAAAGGAAATTTTGGTAACCCTAAATTGGTAGAGAAACCCATATTGAAGATTAATCTAAAAACCAAGGTTGCGGTATCAAGCCAGTCAGAATTAGGATAAGAAATGGCGCCGATTAGAAAGTAAGTGACTAAAACCCACTGTTGGTTTTGATTATTTCTTGAGTTTTGATTGTGAAATTTAGTTTTGGAACCGATTTTTTCCAGTTTCAGTGATAGGGTCGTTACTCTGTGATTTACTACATCCTAACGATTCTTCATGCATATGAAGAATCGTTAAGCTATATGATTTTTAAGTTAACGACCCTAATTACGCTACTAAAATTTTGTTGCTATTTATTTTGGTAGTTACCCGTGTAACCGAATCTATTGACGACCCTAATGATGCTAAGAACGGACTCTCTGTCTTAAAAATTGGAAGTGTCGTCAACGTATATATTAGAATCGTTATTGGACTCTTATGGTTTGGATTAGAGTCGTTATTGTTAGTTGATGACCCTAGTTGCAAAACAAAAGTACTCAATGTCCAAAATATTTATAGGGTCGTCATATAATTTGTTAGAGGCGTCATATTTTCTGTTTGGGTCATTTCTGTTTTAAGGAATATGGTGACGACCCTTGTTTTGATAGCATGAAATACTTAAATTATTTGTTGTTTTTTTGTGTATGTTACCATTGTAGTAAAAAGAAAGACAAGGAACACCCCACTCCACCTTCCAGACCTCCCCGGCATGACAAATACTTGGCAGCCGGACAATTTCGCGTAAAACGTGCGAGTGAGGTAGCCGTTTCTATCTGCGAACCTAGAAATCAAGGTAATGATTCGTCGGATTCGTCGGATTATTCCTCCCCTGTTGTATCCTCTTCTGGAAGCGATGAGGAAGAAATTATGGAACAAGAAGAGATTCATGATGATGTTGCCGATGGTAAAGGTGGTGGTAATGGTAGTTCTGGCCTTGGTGGTGGTGATGATGCGGAAGAGGAGGAGAATGATGCAGGTAATGATGGTAAGGGTGTTGGTGGTGATGATGAGGAGGAGGATAAATAGGATGATGAAGGTAATGATGGTAAGGGTGTTGGTGGTGATGATGAGGAAATAGTGGAAGAGCAGGCGAAACCGTCGAGATGAAAGGATGGAAAGCCAGTTGCAGAGAGCGCGAGACACATCCCCCCCACACATTTTATGCTGGAACGTCTTCGTGGTGGTAAATCCAGAGGAGAACCCAGAGATGGATGCGAAGTTCTATTTGGATATAAGGGCAGCTGGGCTTGTACCATCTACGAAACAATCGTAACAATCTAAACTTTGCTTTTATATTTGATTTGTTAATTTTAACTTTAATTTGTTTTTATATTTACTTGTTTTTTATTTTGTAGGATCATAAAAATGCCGTACGCCTTTTCAGGCAGCAATCTTCTTATGTGAAAATGTCCTTGTGAGATCTAAAAGATGAATGTGAAAGAGTCAAGGAGATTATTGAAAACTGCTCTGTATATTGTTGTTGTGAACTCTGTGATTGCATATGACAAGGTTGCAGTATCAAGTTTCAGTGAGAGGTTTTACGGCGAAACCCATACATTCTAATTCCCTTTTGGTGAGATGGCATTGACACCCGATGATGCAGATCAGATATTAGGGCTGCCAGTCGAAGGAAAATACACCAAGTTCAAGAAAAGGCTTAGTTGGGAAGAAATTTATGGATTCACCGAGAGATTATTTGGCTGGGATCAAGAGACCACATATTGCCTTTTCGTGAAGGGAAGAAATACCCGAATAAAGAGTTCAAACTCATAGATATTAGGGAGATGTTTGCTGGAACACTAATCAAAGAAAGAGTTGATGGTTTCTCTGATGCTGAATGTCGTTATGCGGCGGCTGGGTATTTTTTGTACACACTTGCGTCGGTCATATTTACCGACAGTAAGAGTAACCGGGTGAGTGTCAACCTTCTTAAACTTTTGGATCATTTGGATGATGTGAACAAGTACTCTTGGGGTACTACTATGGTAGCACATTTGAATTGTCAGCTATCAATTGCATCTCGGGAACGATCTTCTCAAATTCATGGCAATACGGCTTTACTCCAGGTAATAGGATTGAACTTAGATTTATCCTCTATTTATATTTTTTTGTTGTTTGAATATTCTTATACCTATAGGATTGTTTTATTTTATTTTGTTTGGTGTCAATATAGGTATGGATTATGATCGTTTCCCGCCATTGTTGAAAGACAATCCCGACGTCACAATCAACCCACAATGGAACAAAACCAAACCAAGAGGGACTCGATACTTGTACACTGGATGTCAGGATAAGGAACAAAAGGATGCGTTGCTAGAAATGCGCCAAAAATTGGATAACATCACAGCTGCAGAGGTAATCTTTGATCCTTATAAGAATGATTGGGTGAGCGCAATGGAAGATGTTGTGTATTACAACGGCCCTCTGTTTTACCCATATGGATTTTCAATGTATAATCCAATGAGAATCATGCGTCAGCTCGGGTTTATTCAAGATTCACCCGCACCGATTTATAAACCACGATTCAAGCACAAGTTAGACAAATACGAGTCTAACGAGTCGGACGTAGTGGTGGTTTATGAACCTGAACCATTGACCAAGCATTGGGATGATATACACAAGCGTGATAGCAAAATAAATGTCTCTTTTTGGGAGCATGTGAATGAAGGTCATGAGGTAACATCAGATTACTTGGAATGGTACGATCGCTTCTCTCACCCTCAGGTCATCCGGATAGATGCTCCTGGCACTCGAAGGAGCAACAAGGCATCTTCATCGGCTTCTACATCTGACACAAGAGATGATTCAACCATTCTTAAGCTTGTGGTAAGCATTTTTTTTTTGTTGGTATTGTGTTATTCATAAACATAAAAATATAAGTTATTTAATATGAATTAGTATTTGAATGCAAATAGAGGGAACGAATGAAGATTCTTATCAAGGCATTTTGTTGCACGACCGACAAAGGAGAAGTGGTATAACCTGAGCGACATCGAAAGTACGCTGATTATTGTATTCAAATTGAAAATCCAAAAGCAAAGAAAATGTTTGTTGATCTGGCTAAGCAATGTAAGAGGCCCAGGAAAACCCGTGAACAAATGAAACAAAAACGTGCTCAACATGGTGAAGCATGCCAAGTTGGACGAAGCCTAGGTGAGGAAATCTCGTAGGAAAGAGAAGATGATGAGTCCCAAATAGCTAGTGCAAGTCAAGGCCATCGTAAGAGAAGTCGGTCATTAGCTGGTGAAGGAAGTCAGGGAAGTCACGGAGGGTGAGAAGGAGGTCGAGGCCGGGGTGGAGGTCGAAGCCGAGGTGGAGGTCGAGGCTGAGGTGGAGGTCGTAACCTTGAGTGAGGAGATGTTCTTCTAATGTTTTGATGGATGACTTTAGTTTTTCACCAACTTCAACTTATGTTTCTTTGTTTGGTCATGGTTTGATACAACTATCTTGTATTTGTTAAACTCGGTTTGTTAACACATTGGCGCTTTAGTTTATATGTTTGTAGTTTTTTTTCAAAAATTAGTGTTAATGTTTTGAATTAGTATTACTTAAACAAATGATCCACCATAGGTGTCGTCATCTTAATATATTGTTCTATGATGACTGTTAACTAAATAGTTGAAACATATCAAGAGGCGTTACAATTTATAAATAAATCAGTGACGACCCTAAGTGACAAAATCATCCAGGAGATGAAACACATATTTCTCCCCTAGAGTCGTTACCATGTCGATTGTGAAAAATAACGACCCTTAGAGAAATTAAAATAGAGAATTCGTCGTGGGAAATGACTACCAATATGACGACCCTAAGTGTCACACTTTACATGGAGTTTTGGTTTTAGAGTCGTTCTTTTGTGAACCAAAAACAATGACGACTTTAGCTGACCATCCTAAAAATTGTCGTCAATCTGTATTACACTACCCCTAACGATTTTTCGTAACCTGGAAAAGTTGCAGGTTTGAGTCGTTATTGGTAGTATCAATGATGTGACGACATTAAAGAGTCGTTTGGGTATACACATGATAGACACATTTTTGTGTCTGAATTGTCCTCAGTGTCTCTATTGTTAGTCTCGATTTTTGTACTAATTTTGGTGTTTTTATGTTTGTTTAGGTGTTATTGGAGAATTACACTTAGGCGGAAAAAGTTGCTCGAAAAGTGCTTTTTGGTCCCCCGGAGGACATTTTCTTTTCGGACTCCCACCTTGGATAAGGGACAGCCACGTCTATGTGTAGCCCAAATTTGTCCTCAGCACCCACGGATATATACAGACCATTTATCCATCGCACCCACCCATCTTCTTTGTTTAAATTTTAGTTTTGGCAGGAAAAGAAGTTGCAGATTAGGGTTGGATTTTTGGTAATGTTTTAGCGAGATTCAATAGCTGTAATTTCGCGGGAATACTTGAATGAGATCAACAGGCGTGGTATGGTCTTCATAATCGATTGAATTTGGCTAGGAAATCCGAGAGAAGAAAACAGAGCCAACACATACACGGGAGACGTTCTTCACGGGTTTGCATGAGTTTTGGATGTGTTTGAATGTGTTTTGTGCACGATTATTGACTCGAGCAACATTTTGGAGCGTGCTGGAAGAATTTAACGCGAGAGAAGGCAAGAAAGGGAAGAAAATATTCCCGAGAAGATTTTATTTACTGCCGAGCTATGGAAAGATTTTCCGGCGTAATGAGGAGTTATTCTTGGTCCAAAGGTGTATAAATATGTTGCTGGGGTCGAGCAGAAGAGTTATGGAGAGTTAGGAGACCAAATAGGGTGAGAAATCAGAGGTTGCATAAGTGTTTCTGCTGCTGCACCTCAAGAACACGAAGAACTTTAGACTACAGAAAACCGCCGTTCATGATACAGTAACAACGACAAGGAATAGTGGGTCGTATCTCTACAGCGGAAGCAACAGTTTATATCTATCGTTCTTTGTAATAGACGAATTTGTAACAGAAATAAGTGTTACAAACCCGGTTTTATATTGTTTTCCTCCCATTTCATTATTGAGAACACCTTTTTGAGCAATAAAAAATTCTTTTGAGTGTGTTTTCACCATGCGGAGCTAGAACCCATCACTGGGACAACGGAGGAAGCAACTTTTCATGATTGTGGTAAATGAGTTAATTCTTTATATGACTTTTTGCATAGATTAATTGTTTCATGATTTCTATTAATTATTTGTTATTTTGTCTAATGTCGCATGCTTGGTTTTAATTACTTTTGATGCATCATGCTTACGACTTACAGATAATGTTTTATGAAATCTATTTTTGGCAAAGAATTAGAGTCACAACTTCTTTTGTTTGAGCTATATTGGATAGAGTTAATGACTGAACCACAATAATATGAAAAGTAGTGAAACCCTGCGTCCTAGTGTCTCTTCATCATGTGACAATATTTGTATATATTTTTATCTTATTTTAGTTTATTAAGTCTAAAAATCTACTTTCACAAGTCTTGAAAGAATATTCTTACTACAACATCATTGAAAATACCATCAATTTTTGGCGCCGTCGACACGGACTTGTCTTTAGGCTAGAGTTTTTAGATTTTTTTTTTAGGTTTGTATTTGTTTTTATTTTATTTGTTCTTCTTTACGTTTTTGGGTTTTTGTCTTTTTTTTTTTTTTACATTAAGAAACTAGAAATGATTTTAAGAAAATTTGCATTACAGATTTTGGAACTTGGAGCAAAAAGAAAATTTGCCAAAGCTTTTGGTGTATACTTAAAAGACTTAGAGTAAAAGGCAAAGCGAAAAGAGCGAAAGAAGAAGATTTTTTTGATTTATTATTATAAAAAAGAGAGGAAAAAAAAAGAGTTTATTCTTTTAGATTGTATTAGGATTTCTCTATTCTTGTAATTTTCTTTTTATTTTGCACTTTACTTCTTGGACTTTGAACTTGGACATTTGGACATTCTTTAATTTTTAAACCTTACGGAAGGGTAGTTTCAATTATAAACTGCATAGGGAAGGACGGTGATTATGATATCACCTCGTCCCCTCGAGTTCGTACATGACATAGGAGTCGTGTCCCGAGTCGACTTCAACGGTTCATCCCCCGTCTGGAACGGGAGGTAAGAATTCTAAACACCCGTGAATCCCCTGTCAGCGGGTTTACTGGATGATTTTGTATGCATATATGTTGAGATTTTGAAAACGGTCGCTTTAATTTCCTAGTAAAGGGCAAGGACTGGCCATACAAGATAAGGGTTCGGATTTCATCACCGTTCTCTTCTTTCTCGCCTTAGGAAAACGATACCAAACGCGAACCTAAGCCTAAAATACTGACTAGAATGAGACCGATAGGGTAACGAGCTTAATAGGAAAGTCATTCGAAAAATATTGGTTACTCTTTTAAGCATACTTCGAAGTTCATGATGGTTTCTGTGAGTTGAATGCGTGACTGCGCCGCCTTGTAATACGGTGAGGCCTTGGGTATCAAAGCTCTACGCAGCTTCCTTCGCCTCTATTCAACTTACTTAAACTAAGATTGATGCCAGAGGGGTCTACTTAAATTGTAACGAATTCCTTTTCGAAGGATTAGAATCTGGTCTAGAAACAATCTAAGTGGAGCCATCATGCTTTTTGTTTGCTATAAATCAGTAGGTTTGTTGTGGTCGAGTCAGCCTTGTTTGTGCTTGTGTTGAATTCCCTTGCAGTTAGGATGTTAAATTGGTATTATAATAGCCATCACAATGAATATGAATACCCAACTGAACAATATGGATATCACTCTTTTTATAGTGTGAATAGTGGTTGGGAACGCCAACCTTTTGAAGGATATGGGTCATACCATGGTGAGCCCAATTACTATCCACACGTGCATCAGTATTACGAGCAAGAATATTATAATACTAGTTATTCGTCTCTAGAGGATACTATCAAACTATTGAAAAGTAGTCCTTTTTATGATCCTTCTGTTCCTATTCCTCCTTTAGAAGAGTCCCTCAGGAAGTTAACTGAGTCAACACGTAAGTTAGCTGAGATGAATGGTATAGTTATGGACGAAAGAACTACAATAATGAGTGAATCTACTTTAGAAGATACCCTCAAGTGGATAGCTGAGACGAACAAAAGAATTGCTCGAAATAATCTGAATTTCCAACACAGTGTTCCCAGTTTCACCCTTGAAAATGAGGATAGTTACTATTCACCTAATCAAGATGACGAGGATAGAATTGGAGACACTATTTTAGATGAGGTTCAACCATTTTCATATTATTATAATTATGAGGATAGTGTTAATGAAGAATCATACATATGTAGGCATAGTGATAAGGATATTGTAACTCCAGCTGAGCTTTATAATGATCGTATTATTTCTGTTTCAAATACCAATAATTTTAATGATTATTTACCTATTCAAAAGGATGAGGATTTGACTAGAGATGCCACCGTTTTAGACGATGTAGTTCATGATCCTTTAGCCTGCAACATGTTGGATAATCCATTATTTGATGTGCCTATAAGTGAATCGGAGGAAGTAACTATGATTAACACCTTAGTTAATGAGCCTTTACTAAAAACTTTCACTGATAATCCTTTATATGATTGTGATGATGGTTTAGAGGAAAGAGTTTACCCTGAGAATACTGTTTTAGAATCTAGCGAGTTAGAAACGCTAGTCTTAGAAGACGATAAACTCGTAGAGATGAGTGAGGATGAACCTGACTTAGAAGAATCAATTGACCATTTCCAGGAATCTGATGACCTAGAAATTAGGGAAGTTGTGACTAGTCTTTCTAGAGACCCTGAAAACTCTAAGTTTGGGGGTGATTATCATCCTCCATGTGCTTTAACTCTTAGAAAGGTCACTCACTTGGGACTTGACATTTGTGCCTCAACCATTTTACAAGATTATCTTCATACACGTTTTTCAGAACCTCATGATGTCCATATAGAATCTCAGTTGTTAGAAACCCATCCTCTGGTTTATGTGGTTAATCTAGGCTATGATACCAAGATTGACTTTGTTTTCCCACCAAATATTTTCAACCAAATGTGGGAACGTATAAGTTTTAGATGTGTCAATTATTAAGTTTTAAGACAAAGCCTAATTACTTTAGGAGATTAGGGTCGACATATTTTCTTAAGGAAGACCACCTCTTTCATTGTGGTCAGCTGTGTGAGTCAAATCTGATTGACTTAGAGGATCCCCAGTTATTCAAGTTAATGTTATGTGCTTCTAAGGTCTTATTCGAGTTTTTCCAGACTCTAGGACCTGAACATTCGGATCTAACTTTTGAGGAAATACAACCCATGAAAATTTGTTATCTAGACCCAGTTATAGAACCTGAACCTGAACCACAACTATTTTTAGTTGTCTTAAACAGGAAACTAGACAAGGGTGTGCTTTATTTGCTAATTCTCTTGGGATGTTGTAGATTCCTTTTACTTGTGATAGCCCTATTTGGTTTTGATGATCCATGGTTATTCCGGCTATTACTTTATGATTCTATGAGGTGACTAATTCCTTCTGATGTCTGGCTGAAGACTTTAAACTTAGCACTTCTTGGGAGGTAACCCAATATTCAAGCAACACGGTAATATTTTTCCTTAACTCTTTTCTTCAAGTGGTAACAGTTTCTCCTTGTTCATGTTTTTAATTTCATCTTTAGAACATTGAGGAAAATGTTAGATTTAAGTTTGGGGGTGAGGAAGAACTTTTTAGTTGCACTTTTGAAACTTCTAGTGTCACATGGTATCCGGTTAGCTAAGTTTACATACTATTTCTCACCGAAAAGATAGAAATTGGAATGCTAGGGATAACAACCTATTGAGACATTAGAGAAAAATACATTGAGATCCTTGAAATTCAGGAGAGAACTTGTTCCTTTTAGATGGTAACCGTGATGGACCTAACCATCCATGATGGAAAGGAAAGTAGGTTAGGAAATGCCAGAAAGACAAAGCAACCTCACAATGTAGTCTTAGTTGCTGGATTACGACACTCTCTCAGTAGAATCTTATCATCATCAATAATCGGAGCGACATCAAAATCTATGAAGAAAGTGGAAGACGTTTAAGGTTTAGAAGCAACAATAGAAAATCAGAATTCAAAACCAAGGGTTACAAGAAGTTATAAGAGCAAGAAAAATCAAACGATATAAGTTGTTGAAGTTCATGATACTAAGACATTACAAGTTGCGGAGATCCAAGTGTTAAATTCCTTCTATGATGGCCATGTAAATTTTTGTCTTGTTATTACTCTATGAAAAAAAAAAGGAAAAAATGAAAAAACGAAAAAACGAAAGAAAGAAGTTTAAATTTTGCTCAATAAGGCCATAGGAAAGTAGAAATCTATAAGGAAATTTCAAGTGAGAAATCGAAGAGAAGAGTTAATTGTCAAGTTTCTACGAGTTTCAAGAATTTATCATCAACAGTTGAAGACCGAAGAAGACGTTGTTTCTACTGAGCATTATGAGAGAGTCGAAGAGAGATGCATTTGGTTGCTTTGGTAGTCCTCTTTTAATCTGGCAAAAGATCTTTCTAGCACTGGTTTAACTCATCACACGTAATTAGTCCAGCTGTGTAGCAGATGTCCCTCTCATATTTTCTCTCTCCTAATCTTATCCAGCTATAAATCAGCGGACGCATCTTACAATGTTTATCTAGCTGTGTAGTGGATATCTCTTAATCTAGCAGTGTTGCGGACGTGTCTCCCATTTTCCTCAGTCAGCTTTAGAGCTGGCACCTTTAATTTCTCTGGCATTCTAGTCACTTGGAGATAGGTTGAGAATTTGTATGTCCTCATAGATCTTTGGATGCTTGTGACCAATTAGAAGTACAAGTTTTGTGGGTACACCTCTGGTAAACCCTCCGGAGACAACACTCCGCCGCTATGGCCACCTAGCAGTTTAACGGCTTGCTGCACGTGCTAAGTGTAGTCATTTTATTTTCTAGATTAGATTTGCTCGGGACTACCAAATAATAAGTTTGGGGGTATTTGATAGACACATTTTTGTGTCTGAATTGTCCTCAGTGTCTCTATTGTTAGTCTCGATTTTTGTACTAATTTTGGTGTTTTTATGTTTGTTTAGGTGTTATTGGAGAATTACACTTAGGCAGAAAAAGTTGCTCGAAAAGTGCTTTTTGGACCCCATGAGGACATTTGCTATTCGGACTCCCACCTTGGATAAGGGGCATCCACGGCTATGTGTAGCTCAAATTTTTCCTCAGCACCCACGGCTATATACATCCATTTATCCATCGCACCCACCCATCTTCTTTGTTTAAATTTTAGTTTTGGCGGGAAAAGAAGTTGCAGATTAGGGTTGGATTTTTGGTGATGTTTTAGCGAGATTCAATAGCTGTAATTTCGCGGGAATACTTGAATGAGATCAACAGGCGTGGTATGGGCTTCATAATCGATTTAATTTGGCTAGGAAATCCGAGAGAAGAAAACAGAGCCAACAAGTACACGGGAGACGTTCTTCACGGGTTTGCATGAGTTTTGGATGTGTTTGAATGTGTTTTGTGCACGATTATTGACTCGAGCAACAGTTTGGAGCGTGCTGGAAGAATTTAACGCGAGAGAAGGCAAGAAAGGGAAGAAAATATTCCCGAGAAGATTTTATTTACTGCCGAGCTATGAAAATATTTTCCGGCGTAATGAGGAGTTATTCTTGGTCCAAAGGTGTATAAATATGTTGTTGGGGTCGAGCAGAAGAGTTATGGAGAGTTAGGGGACCAAATAGGGTGAGAAATCAGAGGTTGCATAATTGTTTATGCTGCTGCACCTCAAGAACACGAAGAACTTTAGACTACAGAAAACCGTCGTTCATGATACATCAACAACGACAAGGAATAGTGGGTCGTATCGCTACAGCGGAAGCAACCGTTTATATCTATCGTTCTTTGTAACATCCGAATTTGTAACAGAAATAAGTGTTACAAACCCGGTTTTATATTGTTTTCCTCCCATTTCATTATTGAGAACACCTTTTTGAGCAATGAAAAATTCCTTTGAGTGTGTTTTCACCATGCGGAGCTAGAACCCATCACCGGGACAACGGAGGAAGCAACTTTTCATGATTGTGGTAAATGAGTTAATTCTTTATATGACTTTTTGCATATATTTAATTGTTTCATGATTTCTATTAATTATTTGTTATTTTGACTGATGTCGCATGCTTGGTTTTAATTACTTTTGATGCGTCATGCTTACGACTTACATATAATGTTTTATGAAATCTATTTTTGGCAAAGAATTAGAGTCACAACTTCTTTTGTTTGAGCTATATTGGATAGAGTTAATGACTGAACCACAATAATATGAAAAGTAGTGAAACCCTGCGTCCTAGTGTCTCTTCATCATGTGACAATATTTGTATATATTTTTATCTTATTTTAGTTTATTAAGTCTAAAAATCTACTTTCACAAGTCTTGAACGAATCTTCTTACTACAACATCATTGAAAATACCATCAACACCCCACGACTATGACGACCCTTACACTGAGTTGTTCCATAGTGTGGATGATTCGACCACTTGGAGCAACAAACACACAAATCGAAAGGTATAAGATGTTTACCTGATTGTTTTGAGCTTGGGGTTCCTCATTTTGAGGGTTGGTTCCTTCATTTTGACCTATGGGATCTTCATTTGCACCAATATTCATGGTTCCTCTATTAACATATTTTCATCAAACATCCAATCCATAGGATTAGTTGAGACAATCTCACCATCATCACAATCATGTTTGTAATTTGAAGCTTCACCAACATCATTTCCTCCACTAGAATCATTCATTTCAAATAACCCTAACTTTTCCGCCAAAAACTCAACTTTTCCTTCCCCACAACACAAAAACACATATTTTTTTTTCAAATAATTTACCCAAAATCTGATTTTAATCTAATTAAACTACTAAACATCTTAATTTACCTAATTAACTTAATTAACACTAATGACTTAGAGGTAGTTTAGCCATTTCAAAAAAAATAGGATAAAAGATAACTCAAAATTACTATTTCATGTCCCTTTTTATCTTATAGTGCAGGACCCCTAATTATTTTCAGGAGCCCCCAATTAAATGAGGCTAAGAAAATGTGTTCGATACACTTTCTCACATATACCATTTTAAAGCATCTCCAATGCTAAGGGTGGAAGTCATCCAATGTGGGCGTCTTATTAATATTTTTTCATTAGGGGTGATTCCTATGTGGCTAAAACAAATGAAAATATTACATTTTACCTCAAGTTTCATCTCCAATGTTAAAGTCTTCGTACCCTAAAATAAATTTTGAAAAGGGGTCATAATTATGGGAAAAAACATCTTTGAAGTTATCACCCAATAAAAATATTTTTTAAATTAAAAGAAATCAATTTTGGAATAAAATATTGGTGATGTGTCAATAGACCCAGGGTCATGAAGAAGGTGAAGATATGACCTTCTCATGAGATGGCATCCTTGTCATGATTTTCATTAACCTTGACCTTAGCATTGGAGATTATTTTTTGGTTTAAAAAGTAATAAATTCTAGGTGTCATGTCTTTTTAAGACCTTCACCCATTGCATTGGAGATGCTCTTAGAAATATGGTGGGGTACATGTACACGTCCTCCACCTGTCTTTCCTCCACTTATCTTTAACTCATCCACCTGTTTGCAACCCAGATAACACATTCCTTTCATTTACCATGTAAAACCCTATGAGCCGTCGATTAATCAATGGACGGTGAAAGATGATATTGCAACATTGGGTATTTTAGTAATTGCGCCCACTAAAATATCATTTCAGCTAACTAAGTCCACGAGAATTTACTAATTCAGTTGGCCCAAACGGAAAAGCAAACGGCATGACATTAAATATATAATGGTTATTTTTTTAAATGCATTTCCTCGTATTAGCATTTTTTTTTTAAAATTCACTACAATATTTAGATCCCGTACTGTATTGGTAATTACAAGCTAAATAAAATCGATAGAATTAAGATGCAAGATGATAAAAAGAATGAAATAAACAAGTATTATAGTTGTACGTGAAGGCCTTACAATCCCCATGAAACATGTCGCCATTAATTTTGGGACCGTATTCCGCGCCAGCAAGTGCAAGTACTCAGTCACTCCAACCAAACTCACTCAGCATCTGTGCTTCTTATTAGCCCGACAACACAAAGTCATTTCCTATTCACTACACTGACTCTCACTGACCTCCAACCCCGACATCGTCCCCACCTTCTTTTTACCTTCCTCCTCTTTTATTCGAGTATAATACTCCCTCCATTTCAGGAAAAGTGTTACTTTCACTTTTTTAATTTGGCCTGTAGTAGTAAATATCATTAGGTCCTAGGAATATTATATTAGGATGAGTGTAGTCCATTTGACCCAGTCAAATATCTGTTTGGTTCTATTTGATAATATAAATTATAATTTAGTCCTAAAAATTATTATTTGGTCCTACACTGATGTCATTGATGATGTAAATGTCATCCTGTAGTGGCACAAATACCCTTTTGGGACCATATATATATAGAAAGAAACCCAAAAAAATATCTAATTTTCAGATTTACTTTCTCTCTCCTCCTATTTTCAGATCTAGTTTCTCTCCTCCCCATTTTTTCTTTTTTCTGTTGCTGCTCATGAAGACGATGAAGAACGACGAATATT
This sequence comes from Papaver bracteatum, assembly GCA_023529315.1. Taxonomy (NCBI): domain Eukaryota; kingdom Viridiplantae; phylum Streptophyta; class Magnoliopsida; order Ranunculales; family Papaveraceae; genus Papaver; species Papaver bracteatum. The sequence continues at coordinate 2,937,719 of JAJJWX010002936.1, read as the reverse complement.
TTAGGTTTTTCTGCTGCTGTGTATGACGAAGAAGAAAAAAAACATGAAGAAACACATTAATGCTGCTGTTGTTGGCGAAGAAGAAGAAAAAAAATAATTATGCTACTGTTAACGAAGAAGGAAAAGATGAAGAAGAAAAAGACGAAGAAGAAAATACTTTCTGTTGCTGTTGTTGACAAAGAAGAAGAAAAAGATGAAGAAGAAAAAGACGAAGAAGAAGAAACACATTTTTCTGCTGCTAAGGTTTTTATATGGACTTCATTCCTGGAATGAAGTCTGTTTTTTTAGGTTTTTATATGGACTTCATTCCTGAAATGAAGTCTGGTCTTTTTGGTTTTTATATGGACTTCATTCCTGGAATGAAGTCTGTTTTTTTTAGGTTTTTATATGGACTTCATTCCTGGAATGAAGCCTGTTTTTTTAGGTTTTTATATGGGAATGAAGTCTGTTTTTTTAGGTTTTTATCTGTTTTTTTTACATTTTTACATGGACTTTCATTTCTGTTTTTATATGGACTTCATTTCTGGAATGAACTGCTAAAAGAAAAAAAGTAAACATTAACACGAAAGGGTAATTTTGTCAGTTTAATATTTTTAAATAATTATGGACCAAACAATAAAAGGCGGTTGACCAAAGGACTAAACAGACATGGGCCCACCTAAAAAGGGACCAAACGATATTTTTCCCAATATCATATCCGTATGATATGCATTCAAATTTTATTGAGTTTCCCAAGTTAAACATCGCTTGTTTACCGGCAATGCTTTATATCCCGGGAGAAAATCCCGGGACTTTTACGGTGTCTCACAAGTGGGGGACCCACTTATGCCCATTTATGATCTCGATGCTAGAGAGCATTACTCTCATGCATCCGACCCCCTCACGGTTTTTTCCACGGTTGTTTTCGCTGTCAACCTATCATCACTCCTTGTTTACCGTTCCTCGGCTTTCTTGATCCCACTCCCCCAACATGGCTTTCATTCCGGGTGTTAATCTGTCGGAGGTGATATGTTGGCCTCATTTTCTTTTTAAACCTTTTAGTGCACTGCATATGACATTAGAGGTTTGCCACGCTAAAGATGAGTGCAACGGAGAGAATTGTGGTAATGACAATGACATAAAGCAGTGGCTAAAGCCTTTGAAAATTATAATTCCTTTTCTCTCTGCTCAAAAGCAGGTAAGTTGAGTAAGGATTTCAAAATAGGAGAGGATTGGATTCTCGCCAAGAAAAAGAGAAAAACGAGGATTTCTCTTTTTCATTTTTTTCTTTTCACTTTTATAATAAACAAAATCTAATAATGGGCCTACTTTATATATTTAAAATTATTAAAATTTATAATAAAGATATTTAAAAATAGTAAAACTCTGTAAAAAAATATATAATATGTTTTGGGCGAGGAAACATTCCTCGCCCATATCCTAATTACCTCCCCATCGCTACACTCAGTCCTTGCTCCAACGTTACGTGGCAGAACTGTACAACTACTAAGTTACCTCCTCCACTACACTCAGCCTAATGACTCATCACTCAAGGATCAATGCCATAATGTACACACGTATATATACTCCCTTCGTTCATCAAAGATGACCAATTTTAAGTTTGCATTATTTTTAAGGCAAAGAGGAATTATTGATATTTTTTAGATATTTCTTACAATTATATATATCCTTGTGAATAATAAATGGTAACATTTAGAAATGATATATTTAGCTTACTGATTTAGAGTTTTTTTTTACTCTTTTTCCGAAGATAAGGTTATATTAAAAGAGAAAAAACGAATACAATTATAAGTTAAGCTAATCACTCACTCATGAGTGCTTCCCAATTGCTCCAGATGAGGCTAGGGGGAACAAAACTAAAAGTATCAGTGTCACAAGACCATAAAATAACAAGTTGCTTAACAAGATCAATATTCTCCACACCATTTTTCTGATGACCACCAAAAACTCTTTCGTTTCGCTCCTTCCACGACAAGTTGATTTAGAATGTCTCTTACAGTCTTTATACGGTAGTTAATGACCAAACATCGTTCATGTGCAGTCTTGTACAACCACCTAAAGGTGCATATTTCGATTTCCTTTTCTTTTCCAAATCTAACCAATTACACTACACTTATTCTAGATGGTCATGGTATTTATCATGCAGTTATAAAATGCTTCATAATTATCACATCTCGTCACCTTTTCCAGCCATAAGCGTAAGGCTTTCAACTGTGCATGACCGCCACTTTGAAGCCATTATTTTGTTGTCATATATGAAGCTGATTAGGACATGATCCCTACTCTTTAGGTTACCTAAGATGGAGTAAATCTAAGCCAATAATCGTCCCAAAATGTTGAACGACTTGCTCCAAGTGCCATGCACTTTACTTAGTTAAATAGGAAAAAAAGTTGCTCTCACACTGCGGGAGCATTTTTGAACAAGCATATTCACATCCTTTGGATCTTGGGAGATATATACCATTTAACTATGAGTTAACCCCGTTGTCTCCGCGAATAATTGGTTAAACTGAAAACTTTTCCACTCATAATAGATAGTTGGGCAATTTATGGCTACCTGCTTTGCACAAATTTACAAAATGTCGACCTTCAATAATCATCGATATTTGTTTTTCGTTATCAAACAAAGCAATCTACTAAAATCCCTTAATTTGCTTCCTCAACATTACCATCCATCTCAAAGCTCTTTCTCATGTTTTGGAAACAGTCTCTACTGTTTCTTTTTTTCTTCTTTTTTGTTTTGATGTTGATTGATCAATGATCAAAATAATTAAGTGCCTCCCATGTCGGGTAAACTACTATTCAACTTGAAATTACAATGAAATACTTTTCCTCACCAACCAAAAACAAAGTTCATCATCAAAGCCTTCGATATATCATGGTTAAGTTAATCAATGTCCACGTCGAAACATAGAGTGTTAATTATTTCGTTTATGCCTTCATCATCAATTTAATAATCATTCAATAGTTATCATCATCACCATTAATACCAATATAAATAGATTTAGTACTATTAGAGCAATAACCATAACAATATCAACTTTTTCATCTCCACTCCCGCCGGAGATTTTCTCTGTTTGATAGAGTTGAAAAAGCGGGGGTCAAACAACCTCACCCAATATTTTGCTTAGCAATCTGTATGTACTAACTCCAATATACTTTCAAGAGAATCGACTAAACAGTTTTATAAAAACTATATCAAAGAGTTATATCCCAATCTCTCAATTCAATCAGCAATCAAACAAATATAATTTGCGAGCCCGATTGAATATAAGAGAGATAACTTGAAGGGTATCAAATACCAATGTTCTAGGATCAATCAATTTCAATCAACAACCAAAGGTTGGATTTACCAATTGATCGATTCAACGCACAAACTGTGATATTTCAATTATATAACAAAATATAATGTGGAAAAGAAATAACACAGATACCAGAAGTTTTGTTAACGAGGAAACCGCAAATGCAGAAAACCCCCGGGACCTAGTCCATATTGAACACCATAATGTATTAAGACGCTACATACACTAGCCTACTACAAACTAACTTCGGTCTAGACTGTAGTTGAACCCCAATCAATCTCACATTGATTCAAGGTACAATTGCGCTCCTTATATATCTGATCCCAACAGGATACTACACACTTGATTCCCTTAGCTGATCTCACCCACAGCTAAGAGTTGCTATGACCCAAAGTCGAAGACTTGATAAACCAATCTGTATCACCCAAAAAAGTCTATAGGAATAAATAAAATTTTCTCCCACAGAAATGCCTACGAGTTTTGTTCCGTCTTTTGATAAATCAAGGTGAACGGGAACCAATTGATATACCAGACTTATATTCTCGAAGAACGGCCTAGAAATATCAATCACCTCACAATAATCTTAATCGACTAGCGAAACAAGATATTGTGGAATCACAAACAATGAGACGAAGGTGTTTGTGACTACTTTTCTATCTTGCCTATCAGAGATATAAATCTCAAGAAAATCTTACGATTGTACTCAAACACAATAGTAACAACAAGATCAGATCACACAACTATAGAGAAAATAGTTAGGTCTGGCTTCACAATCCAAATGAAGTCTTTAAGTCGTTAACTTACAAGGTCTCGTGAGAAACCTAAGGTTAAAGGAGAATCGACTCTAGCTTATACAACTAGTATCACATAGGAGGTGTGGGGATTTGGTTTTCCAGTTGCTAGAGTTCTCCTTTATATAGTCTCCAAATCAGGGTTTGCAATCTAAGTTACCTTGGTAACAAAGCATTCAATATTCACAGTTAGATGAAAACCTGATTAGATTCAAGCTAATATCTTTCAACCGTTAGATCGAACTTAGCTTGTTATACACAAATGAAATGTAACTTCATTTTGGTTTGAGTAACCGTACCTAAACGTGTACACTTAGTTAGTTCAATAATAGTTAACCAATGGTTAGCCATATGAGCACTTTCATATCAACCTTATTCATCTTCACCATAACTAGTTAAAGTAACTCAAATGAACTAGTTAGAGAGTTGTTCAATTGCTTAGATCTTATAGAAGTTTACAAGACAGAATCGAAGCAAAATCGGTTTTGATTCACTCGAATCGATTCATGAACATTATAGCCACGGTTTGCAAAGATTGAATTCCTTAATATATAAATGTTTTAGTTCATGAAAAAACCGATTTTAGAAAGTAACCTACTTAAGTATGCATACGGGTATGCGTACTTAAGTAACCAGATTGAGTTTATTTTTTACTTTCAAACTCTAGCAGAAATTCACGGACGTGAACTTTCTTCCAGTATGCGTACGAGTACGCATACTTACCCAGATTCCCAACAATCGCCAGTACGCGTACGGGTACGCATACTTTGGATTCCTGGTTTTGAACTTTTATACAAATGTGAGAACACACCATGTTTATATCCAAAGATGGTTACACGTTCTAAACTCTCATTTCAATCATTGAAACTTTCTTAGAGGATGTCATATAGTTGTTATTCACAAACTATTTTTTTCCAAAGCGATTTTCAAGTTATTGAAATATTCAACATGACCTTCGTCACGAGTAAAGATGAACTTGGCCAAAGCGAAAGATTACCAACACATATTTCGAGAAATTGATAAGCGAGATAAATTCGGCTCGAAATAACAAATGTGTATAATTGAAGCCTATATAGCAATACGACTTTTATCTCAAGATATGAGATAGAATATATAGACTTTTGAGTGATAGATAAGTTCAAGTCTCCACATACCTTTTTGTCGATGAAATTCCACAAGTTCCTTGAATAGTTCTTCATCTTTGCATGATGAACGCCGTGGAGTCTAGAGCTCAACTACACTTACTATCCTAGTCCGAGACTTAGCTATTAGTACACTAGAAATCAATACTTATAGTTTTGGCAACTAAACTTGACAAAAAATCTTGAGATAGTAACACTTGCGAGTTCGACTGAGCAGTGCTCTAACAAGAGTAATTTCTAGGCTCCCAAAAGTAAGAGATTTGTAATCTCATGGCGACACCAAATAAAAATGGAACGCCGAAATACTATAGTGTTTAGCAAGGGAAGAAAACGAACAATTATCTGTGTAATTTATCGGATAAGTCAAATATCCAGTGGGTAACTGATGGAGTAAACCGATAACCAGACGACATCACATCTTACTGAATCTAAAGGCTGGGAATATGCTAGATCAAAAAGGTTCCCATAGTGCGAGAGCGAAAAAAAAAATCCTGTTAAATAATCGACCACATCGGCAGATTTAAGATGTGACATTAACCTTCTTGCACTGCATTGGTCACACCTTTGACCATCACATATATCATTGCATAACCTATTTAATGTCCTTAAATCTTTTCTTGACAAGGGCTAACAGTGAATTCTTGGACATGCAACATTATGCTGTCAATTTTTCATATGTCAATGACATTACTTTCCTTTGCTTAATGTTGCATCATAGTGGTAGTAATGTTACTGCATATTTCTGTGCCACTCGACAAGGGGCTAATAGAAACCATATCTCTTGGATCCTTAATAATTTAATTATGAGAAAACCCATTACTTCTCTGATCTATTCGGTTCTTATTATTACTTTTATTTGTTTTACTCCGATAATCCTTAGTCCTTTCTTGTCGGATTTCTCACTATTGTACTTGTATGATATTATATGTTCTTTTGTATTTTCTTATTTTCGGTCTTAAACTTATCATAACTTTGAATTTTCATTTGTGGTCGAATTGTCAAAAAAATAAATAAAAGAATAAAGTGACCGACCATAATAAAGAACCCAAGTTTAGGGATGCTCCACAAATTTAGGGATACTTAGTGTCAAATGGAGTTCGGTTTTGTCATAAGGGGAGGTTTTGAGTGATGAAAATACTAAATTACAGTTTATTTCTTTCTCTTAATAAAATGTTTAACACAAAACCTACAATATATATTTTCATTTTCATTCTCCTCGTTTCCTTTCTTTGACGACAGTTTTTCAAATTAAAATTTGTACACCACGATTTTTATTTTATCATATTGATGAGAAGATATGTGTTTTCCTTTTTTTTTTGGTGTCCAGGTTCATTTGATCTAGTTTGTAGGTTGATATAAAAGATTAGAATAAGGATTTCAGTTACAAAATAAGACTTGGCATTGACTGGACGATGAATACCATGTCGACTGTTACCAAGACTACCATTTCGATTGTGGTAATGTATTTTGTTTGAATACCATACCGACTCAATTGTATAGCATTGGTTTACCGACAGTTTACCAAATCTCTAATGTCGAAATACCAACAATCGACATTGTCGACCCAATTTCTAACAATGCCGACTTCAAAAGTAATTCAACCTTTGACAAGGGGATTCTAATATTGTTTCATAATATCTCTGTTTGTACCGAAAATTACTTTAATAAGCACGATTGATTTGATGATGATGTTGTGAATTAGGACTAGAAAACGAATTAGAAATAAAAAGAATTTAAAGGAGACAAAGAATTTAACGTGGTTTGGCAAGTTGTGCCTACATTTTGCGGACAAATCCATGTAAAAAGAGAAATTTTAATATACAATTTATGGTTTAGACTCATGTATTTATATAGCTGTACAAACTTGTTTGTCAAGTTACTTGGGGAGCACGACTTGTAAAAAACTTCTCGAACCTCCTTTAGGCTGAGTATAGTGGAGAGATTTTGGGTAATGACAATGATAGATTTCCATGACTAAAACATTAAAAAGTTAAAATCCCATTTCTCTCACTCGAAAATAGATAAATTGAGCGGAGATTTAAAAAAAATTCCTCGCCACGAAGAAAATAAAAAATCTAAAAAGGAGGAAACAATCCTCGCTTACTCTTTTATATATTATATTATAAAATATAAAAAACTACATAAAATATATTAATATCAGATTTTATGATCACCTTTGATTTTTTATATGAATAAAGACTAAGACCAGCCCTACCTCCTACATAACGTGGCACGACTATACAAGTACCCTCTTACCTCCCCACTGTACTCAGCCTAGTTAGAGGACTTTTTGGTTATTTTATAGTAGTGGTAAAAATAACTTCTATTTTGTCTTTTCGAGTGAAAAAATTATAGAGACATTCCCTAGATGGGGTTCGTAATAAAATGGTCGAGTCGAGACTTGAGAACAAATGGAAAATGAAACTGCCCCTGCAGAAGTTTGACCGCAATTTGACTGATTATGAGGGGTAAAATACACATGCACATTCATGAATGGGCCACAAACACACTCTCAGCAGTGTGGAGATGATAATAACTGTAGAGAGAGTTGTAGTACTCAGTTTTTATGACACCAGCAGCAGCAGTAAGCCTGTACCAGACACACAACTAGAGGAAGAAAAGAAAAGAAAGAGAAAGAGAAACATAAACATAAACTAAAGTTACAGAGAAAGAGAAACTCAAAGTGATGAGAGGAAGAAATCAAAATTGTTAAATCAACGAAACACAATCACTTATTACTGTCATCACCATCATTATAGTTCACTTAAGAAGAAGAAGAAGAAGAAACAAATTTCATTTCATCAACATCAATTATTTTTCAACAGTTTGATTATGAGAAGAGAAGAAGAAGATCTGTGTTAGACCATAAAATGACATCACCTGAAGTTTCTAGTAAAGGAAATTATATTAATATTGGAGTTGAGAGTTTTTCTTCAGTAAATTGTACTGCTGAACCAAAGGATGTTATCGGTGGTGGTGGTGGAATTATCAGAAATGGCGGTGCTAGTCTTATAGAACCTCCAACAAATGTTTGTAAAAGAAAGTTTGGTTAGTTTTGCTATCAAATCTCTCAGGATTGACTGATTTTTTGTTTTTGATTTTTTTTGATTTTTTTTTTTTTGATGTGTTTTACAGATTGTGATGAAGATGCACTATACTCAGAGCTATGGCATGCTTGTGCTGGTCCATTAGTTACTGTTCCTCGTGAAGGTGACCTAGTTTTCTATTTTCCTCAAGGTCATATTGAACAGGTTATTACTTTGTACTTCGATATTCTTAGTTAAATTTTTCTTCAAAATTCCTTTGATTTGTTATTTATTGATAAGAAATTAGTGGAAGATCTGATTTATTATGAAATTTAGGTTGAAGCGTCGACGAATCAAGTAGCTGATCAGCAGATGCCGGTTTATGATCTTCCAACGAAGATCCTTTGTCGTGTAATCAATGTACAACTGAAGGTAAAATCTCAATTCATAACATGTATTAGGGTTTTAGGGGGTTTTCTTTCATGGTGCTGATGATTTTCAATTTTTGACTTTTGCGTGTCTTTAGGCTGAGGCAGATACTGATGAGGTATTTGCACAAGTGACTTTGTTGCCAGAGGGAAATGTAAGTATTCTCTCTTTTATTATTAGGTTTTGGTTGAAAGAATGTTCTGAATTAGGAAATCAATTTTATGTGATGTGTTTCTCTTCACTACCAGCAAGATGAAAATCTGATGGAGAAGGAAACTGTTCGGCAATCCACTCCTCCTCCTCTTGTGCATTCATTTTGTAAGACTTTGACTGCTTCTGATACAAGCACACATGGGGGGTTTTCTGTTTTGAGACGGCATGCAGATGAATGTCTACCTCCACTGGTAAGGATAGTATAGTGATTGTGTTGCTGCTTCTTATGAGTATTTGTTGTTTGAGAGGCCTTTGATTTTGTTTTTTTCGATTTTTTAAAGGATATGAGCCGGCAACCTCCTACTCAAGAATTGATTGCTAAGGATTTGCATGGAAATGAATGGAGGTTTCGCCACATCTTTAGGGGTAAAATGCTGCATATAAATGCTGCAGAATTCCATTACCCATTAGTGGATTTATGTTTGTGCTGTTTCAATACAGTTGGATATATTTGATCTTAAGATTATTGACAGCTGTTATTTTGGTCCAAGTATTATTGCATTTTGCATTGATGAAACTGGTCTCTCTACTTGTCAACATGGTTCCTTTTCCATAGTTAATCATCATCATGAAATGGCCAGGTCAACCTAGAAGGCATCTGCTCCAAAGTGGCTGGAGTGTCTTTGTTAGCTCCAAAAGGCTTGTTGCTGGGGATGCATTTATATTTCTAAGGTATCTTATCTTGTCGATGACCTCAATTTCCTATCTTCAAACCATCTCTGTTTTCTCTATATGATACAGAGCTAATGTGCTGTTTGCAGAGGTGAAAATGGGGAACTTCGTGTTGGCGTACGCCGTGCAATGCGACAACAGAGTAACATTCCGTCTTCAGTCATATCTAGCCACAGCATGCACCTTGGTGTTCTTGCAACCGCATGGCATGCTGTCTCGACAGGAACCATGTTCACTGTCTATTACAAACCTAGGTGTGTAGTTTGGATAACACATTTATCCTAAATTATATTTGAGTTATGGAAATAACAAATAAGTACATTCTACATTTCTTTTTGTGTTTACATACTTAATATAAGATATTCCTCCAATCTCTATTACAGGACAAGCCCCGAAGAGTTTATTGTTCCATATGGTCAATATATGGAGTCCGTGAAGAACAGCCACTCGATTGGAATGAGGTTTAAAATGAGATTCGAAGGAGAAGAAGCTCCAGAGCAAAGGTACATTTTTTTGTCTATATACTTATCTTCAGCATGACAGCATACTTCTACCAATCTTCCGTATTTCTAATGCTTATCTATTTTCTGTGTTGCAACGATACGGATACGGTATCGGATACAAGATACCAATACGCTACTATGATACACCAACTTGAAAAACTAAAATACGGCGATACGGCATACTCATTATTGATGAGTAGTTTAACATAAATATATTATATATAAGATAGAAACTTAACAAAATACATACATGTGTTTGCATGATTAAAATATAATATGTATGATTAACCTCACTGGAGAGACAAAAAGTCACGGTAAGAAGGAAGAAAGTCTAGAGCAAGATCAGTGGACAGATTTGGAACTAATATTCTGTCAGTATTAGTTAAAACTTCTCATAGATTTGGAACTAATATTTAAACTATCTAAATTTTCTAATATTTAGTCAAAGTTTTCTAATTGAGTTGTATCTTGAAGTATTGGAAGTATTAGTACGCGTATCCGTGTAAATACGTATCCATACGTCTGAAAAATTAATTTAGGTGTATCGTTGTAACACAGTCTATTTTTCATTCACAACAGGTTTACAGGCACTATAGTTGGAACTGGTGATGCTGATCCGAACAGGTGGAACGGATCAAAATGGAGATGCCTCAAGGTAGTATTTACATATTCTTTTGGTCTTTTGGCTTATTGTTCTGATTGTAACAAGACTTTAGCACTGAAGATACTTGTTCTGTTTCATTTTTTAGGTTCGCTGGGATGAAACTTCTTCCGTTCCTCGTCCTGGACGAGTGTCTCCATGGAAAGTTGAACCTGCCTTGTCTCCCCCTGCATTGAATCCCCTTCCAGTACCCAGGTCAAAAAGGCTGCGTACAAACATGGTGCCCTCATCTCCCGACTCCTCTGTTCTAACAAGAGAAGGTAATGATCAGCACAACATCTCTTGATTGTGCATTCATTCTCTAATAGCATTTGAGGGAGTAAATCACTCTGAATCCATGTTTATTAGGGTTTGTCCGAAGTCCCTAGACCTTTCACTAATAAATGGGTTGTCAAGGGTCTTGCGAGGTCTGGGATATTTTCAACCTTGAGTGGCACTTTTGGTGAACTTCTGGAGTCAGATATTGATGCTAATTGCTAAGCCTCTTGTGTGTGTGTGTGTGCTTCTTCCAGATGATGGGAAGACAATTCAGAGAAGAATACAATTAGACAGCTCATCACCTCAAATGAAATATGAATCACCATATACGGATCTCTTGTCTGGTTTCCTCGGCACCAAAGATTCCCATCATGGGTATCATCCTCGTTTTGTAGACCGAAATCTGGGCAATGCTAACTCTTTGAAGAAGCATTTTCAAGACAAGGAAGGGCAGTTTAACTTGCTCCCCAGCTCACAGCCAATGAGCTCTTCACTAGACGTGATGGAATCCAGCAGGAAAGTGCTTACACAAGATGGCAATCTACAATCTCAGACAGGGAGTGCCAGATATACAGGCTTGAGTTGGTTTCCCGAGATGCGAAGTCCCAGAGTTGAGCAACAACCAGGAAACTGGTTGATGTCTTTACTGCCACAGTCTGACTCAGAGGATCCACCACATTCAACAGAGGTAACACCAAAGGTTGCTGTACTCGAGCAATATGAGTCTGTTCGAGCCAAAGGCGACAGCGACTACAAACTTTTTGGTATTTCACTATTCAGCAGTCCTGTTGGACTGGAGGCACCAAAATCGAGTTCAGATAAGATGAACGAGGCAGGAGGTCATATGCACCCTCTACTGTCGCACTTACAAGCTTCACATCCTGACCAACAGTCTGATCAGCAGGAAAAACTTCCTCGAACTTGTCAGCAGCCTAAAAATGTGCCGAGCAACCATAAGGGTGGTACAACAAGGAGCTGCACTAAGGTTTTCCTTTTGTACATGTTCGTAATAATGAGCTATGTAGTCTAGCTCCATAGAAGAGCTAAAGTATTATATATTTGGTTTTTGTAGGTTCAGATGCAGGGAATTGCTCTTGGGAGGTCTGTGGATCTCTCTAAGATCAATGGCTACGATGAACTAATTGCCGAGTTAGATCAGATGTTTGATTTTAATGGTGGGTTGATGGCTACAGACAAAAATTGGCTAGTGGTATATACTGACAATGAGGGTGATATGATGCTTGTTGGAGATGATCCGTGGCAGTAAGTACTCCTGTTTTTTGATGAGATATGCTTCATTTAATTGGTTCCATTTGCCCTTATTAGTTATTGTTATGAATGTTTCCATCGACTCTTCTTGTGAAACAGGGAATTTTGTAGTATGGTTCACAAAATCTGCATTTATACTAGAGATGAAGTTCAGAGGATGAACTCTGGGACTTCGAGCCTGAGAATAGAAGAAGAGAGCCAATTGGTTGAAGAGGAAAAAGTTGTTGCTGCTACCGCAAATGAAACAAAAGATGTTCATTCTTCTGCAACTAGCCTCGAAAATTGCTAGCTCCTTAGCTCATGTTACTACTGAAGCACGGAGATAATTATTAAATAGCATAGTTGGCCATATTGGGTTGGTTTTCTTTGTAAGCCATTCACAGTAGTCGAATCTATTATATGGATAAAAGTAAAAACAAAAAAGAGTAGTCGAATCTATTGCATATATAGGACGTATTACCAGTTTTAAATATACTGTGTATCGGTGCTCAACATACAGTCAGGCTAGAACTTTTGAGTTCTTAATTATTGTACATAAAGCAAATCTCTTTCTTGTCTCCTCTACTACAATTTTGAGTTCTTGTAGCCGATACCACTTGTTATGGGCATCCTGTTCATTCTGCTTTTGTTTTTAAAGGTATAAAGTTATGTATTCTCATTTGCACCGAAGACGCCGAGTTTGCAAAGAAACAAACACCCTGTAAAATAAAGATGGTTCGTATTCTTGCATGCGTCAATCAGCTGGATTTCTCCGTGGAATGTGATCATTGTTCCCTTTCCGCTACAGACCAAGGGGGAAAGAATGGATTTGAGGAGGGAATTAAAATTTGGGAGGAGGGATTGACCCTTTGAAAGAATGTTAGAATGTCCTTGATATTTAATGTCGTGGGGTTTAGCAATTTTGGTTCACAATTGGATATCTGCTATGCATTGATAGTGAGTTCACGCTTTTAGTTTTTAATATTAATTCCATGAGATGAACGCTCAGTTAAGAACTGTAACTATGTTATCGAAGAAACACCAAAAATTTAAATTAAATTTCAACTTCTATTCATTTGTTGAAATTACTTCAATAGCTTTGATATACAAATTTTGTTATCTTAATAAAGTCAAAACATGATTAGAGAAGATGGTGTAGCAGAGTTTCTAAAAGGTATTTATTCTTACACGGAGATTCATGACTTATTTTTGATTCATGTATTCGTTCATAATCAACCAATAAATTAGGAATAGGATTGTGTGGGTTATAAGATCATGCGGCTTATAGTCCTTAGGGCCACTCCAGTCATTATTTGTGTCGAGTCATTTGACCGCACCATTATTTTACTCTGCGTCACCCGATTTATTGTCCATGTGGGCGTGTTAAGATTATTAGTCCCACATTGTCTGAGTTATCTAAGATCATGCGACTTATAATCCTTTAGGGCCACTCTACTCATTGACAATTGATTTTGAGTTGGATGCCCATATTCTAACACTAATAGCCCGTTCGGTTGGGAGTTCCAATTCCTTGAACCGAACGGGACAAATGAACTCTATGTAATTGGGAATTTCAATTCCTAGGAATCCAATTCCCTCCAAAATGATAGATTTCCATTGCATTGGTCCAATGATGCAATGGAATTGGATTCCGGGGTAATAACAAAGGTAATTGAATTACCTCAACCGAACATAAATTTTTTGGATTGGAATCGAATTCCAAGAATTGAATTACCCCATAATTGAATTCCTAGGATTCTAATTCTCCAAACCGAACGGGCTATAAAACTCTTCCATGCCATGATTTTTTTTTAGGAGGAGGCTCTTTCGCGTGATTCATGTAATTGTTCACAATCAATCTTCGTGACTCCTTGAGGCTCTTCCATGATTTAATTTCATCGGGACCACACTTTTAAGGTTGTTTATTGTTTAATTGCTTTTATGAAAAACTAGGGTTGTTTTTAGGGGATGGCGATGAATAACGATGGATTCTGTTAGGTTAATAATAAGGGGGAGATTGGTATTTTATAAATGTTTACTTTTTTTAATTGAATTTGTCTTTGACCAAACTTTGACTTGAATTTAGGGAATTTCCTTCCCTCCTAAAATCCATTATTTCCTTCTTAATAACAAGACTTAAATAAGTAACTATCAGGTGGAAGATGGGCTTTGTCGAGCTGAACCCACTTTGTGTGTTATTAACATTTATTGGGCCGACCGACCGACCGGAGGGCCCGAAGAGCCCGTAGGGAGGGAGTCCCTTTTATGACCATTTTTTTGTTAAATGGATCCTAACGCAAATTGCTTTGTTAAATGGATCCTAACGCAAATTGCAAAAAGATTTAGAAAAATTTCTGTGTCAATTTTTGATATGGACCGTTGGATCAAATAATTTAAAAACACGGAATTGATGTGAACCATTCATCTAAAAAGGAATTTCTGTGTGTAGATTTGATATCATTCCTTGGATTGAAACATGATGGGAGCCGTTCATTTATAAAGGTCCAGAATACCCTTATATTTATAAATCATTTCCTTTATAATCCTAAGTCTATCTATTTTTCACCAGCATAACCGCCATCACAACTAGCACACCACCATTAGAGCTGGAAAACAAGCCAAAACCCGCGGGTTTGCCCGGCCCGACCCGTGAAAAACCTTTAGACCTCACTCGTACTGTTATCTAACAAGCCGGGTTCGGGTTGGAGAAATGCTTAGGCCCGTGGAAAAGCAGTTAACCCGACCGGACCAGACACCCGCGGTACAACCCATCAACCCGCGGAATCACACATATATATATAAAATGTTACCCATAAGGGCCATAACCCTAAAAATCTAAAACGTTCGGCACTTCTTCTCACCACTGCAATGCTATGAAGTCCTAATCTGCTTTCTCTTGTCTAGCATCTCTAAAGATTTCTTCACAAATTCTTGATTTTAACCTTCAATTCAACACAGACCACATCCTCTTCTCCATCGCTGAATTATATCAAACCCTAATTTTAATTCTGTAACATCTCTCGCTGCTACTGTTTTCTCTATCGTGTTTGATTCCTTGTTCAAACAATTGCATAGAGAGATTTGTGAGATGCAATTTGGTTATCGAAGCTTAAATTCAATCTGTTTTCTTTCTATTTCCTTTTCTCTTTTTTCTCTGGTTCTGTTCTTTGTCCGAGAGAGATTTGTGAGATGAGAGTGAGATTTGATTTGAGGAAATCAATTATTGAAGATGGATAGATGAAGATGGGGTTGTTGTTTCCGTGATTTTGAGAAAGGTGGTGCTAATGAAGAATCAGAAGAGGTAATTAGGGTTTCTGATTTTAATTGATATTTTTGTTTGATAATGATGTGATTGCGAATAGTAGCTTATAATTGGGCTTGCTGTTAAGTTTGAGTTAGAGATTTGTATGAGTTTCACAGAGAAATACTTATTTCTGGATTTAGGATTCATCTGATTCCTCCGATTTTAATTGGATAATGTTCGCTGATTTTAATTGATATTTTTGATTGGATAATGTTCGCTGATTTTAATTGATATTCTTGATTCATCCGATTCCTAATTTAGGATTTGTACGACTTCAATTGAAGGGGTTTGTGTGAATTGGTGTATGAAATCAGAGTTTTTATGTTGAATGATTTACAAGAAGAGAAGTTGAATACTTATTAGTGAATTTAAGTAGTTTGTTCTGAATTTAAAGTTGTTCTTGGTGGTAGTGAGGAAATGGAACTTAATCCGTTGTTATTGTTGATATGAGAACTGGAATGAAGTTTAACTGAAGGTATGCTTGCTATGTCCTGAGTGTTGTAGCTGCAAATGGTATACAGATTATTGTGGTGTTGCTCAATTGGTAGTATTAGATTGAGTTACAGTAGTAAGTTGTAACTAATTGAGTTGGTAATGAACTGTGTTGGATCCTTGTTAATTGTAATTTGTCATAAATTAAGTTAATAAATTTTTAATTAAACAAGTCGGGCTAACCCGTGAACCCGCAAGTTTAACCCGTTACGGGTGCGGGTTGAAGAAATGACCACCCGTGAAGAATTTCAACCCGCGGGTTTTGACCCGTGTTAACCCGAACCC
This sequence comes from Papaver bracteatum, assembly GCA_023529315.1. Lineage (NCBI taxonomy): Eukaryota > Viridiplantae > Streptophyta > Magnoliopsida > Ranunculales > Papaveraceae > Papaver > Papaver bracteatum. The sequence continues at coordinate 2,921,393 of JAJJWX010002936.1, read as the reverse complement.
GTGTAACCCGTAACGGGCCAGCCCCGACCCGCCCGTTTGCCAGCTCTAACCACCATTACCAACACTGCTGCTTAAAGTATTGCCACCACCGTTACCAGCACTGCCACCGCCACCGCCACCTCCATCACCACAATAACACCACCGCCGCCACCACGACCACCATCTCCACTGCCGCTAGTAAATCACCAGTACCACAGCGCATCACCATCAACGCCATCATCGAATTTGGCATCCCTCCGGTCAACAATTTGACACTGAAATCAATTTCCTTCAACATAGCACACCCACCAATCCCCACTGGAATTACAATGTTCAATTTTCTCCCTAAACTAACAGCTCTCAGATTAAACGCCTTCTCAATCCCGTCCGGCATTTCTCCGACAAGCAAATTATCGGGAAAATCAATATATCTCAATCCGTTTATCCCCAAATCCCTTCCGGCAACGTCTCGAACAACTGATTCGAACTGAAATTTTCATTTTTTGAATCTGCGACTCTGCGTGATTCAAATACAATTCAAAACTTTGGGGAAGAAAATTCAAATACATACAATGACAGAAATCTTTGAGAAATCAATTTTTCTAATAAACTATCGAAACCATATATATTGATACTCAAAGATTTAATGATATACATTGGTTTGGTTTTTTGATAAAAATAAACTAACCTGCAGAAGAGATGAAGAGGAAGGGGAAGACGAAAGAGAGTGAGAAACCTGTTTGGTTTTCCCCATAAAGATAAAAGTATTCACATGAGATACACGTGTTTTAGTCAAAACTTTGAAAAAGTCAATAAGCATATTTTCTAAACAGGTTAGGTTTAGACACCCAGCTAATTAACACCCAACTCTCCAGATAATTGACACCCAGCTCTCCAGATATGGGGCACCTGAAGTGGCAGCTCCTAATTAAAGGTTAGCTGGTGATAGCCGTGAGAACTCATGGTTTTGGTAGTGATTCTTGGTGATTCTTGGCCACCCCTTAACCTGCATGGTTGGCTACTGATAGCACTTGGATGTCAATGACTATTTTACCCAGCGGTAGGCGTGCTGGGTGTTTGTACATAAATAAATTTAGTAATAAATAATCTCAAAGCACAGGATATCCATTTAGTCTCATAGTAATAAATTATAATGGCACGGGGTTTCCATTTAGTGCCATTCCATTGCATCAGTGTTTCTCTATCTTTTCCGGTTGGCCCTCCCCAATGTGGTAGCGGTGTTCTAGTTAGTCTCTTTCATCTCTTGTAATGTTTGAAATTATTAATATAATCTTATGACTTACCTATAAAAAAATATAACATTTAAGGGAAGTTCTAATGTAAAGTGAAACTTCTACTTGCAATAATAATATAAAATTGAATCAAAAACACCATGAAATAGAATTACTAACCTTTCAATTTAAGCTTCTTCTACCTTTAGAATAAGGAAGAAACAAAAATCAAAGTTTTTCTCTATAATACTTACAACTTCTACCCAAAATTAATTGGAAGCTACAAGTTTATTGAGGCATCTCCTCACATCAACTCAACTCAACTCAAAGAGAAAGATTGAAGGAAAAGGAAAACAAGGGTTCTAACCAAGTCTCTATTAAAACTAAAACATGGGAGGAGTAGAGCTAGGGATTCAAAACATATAGTAAAGGTGAAGGATAAACAAGAAATAAAGCCAAAGAAAGGGGGCAAAAGAGAGAAAGATGTTAGCAAGGGTATAAGTGGAATACCACTATGCATCATCCTCCCCTACATAAGAGGAATTCTCCCTCGAATTGTCAATACCGGATTCCGTAGCATTGTCACCCCAATATAGAACCAAATTCTCCATGTTAAACACATCGGGTGTGCGAACGGAGCTTGGTAAGTTGAGGAAATAAGCATTGTCGTTAATCTTTTCTTCAATTGGAAATGGTCCAATTTTCCTTGCCTTGAGCTTGTTGTATTCACCTACGGGGAAACAGTCTTTAGTAAGAACCGCATAAACAAGATCTCCTACTTCAAACTCAACCACCAGCGCCTTTGATAAACCTTGTTCTTGTATTTTCTTGATGAAGCTTCTAAATGCTTTCGGGTACGTTCATGTATAAGGTGGAGTTGGGAAACAAAGTCTTCCGCCTTAGCATTTGGCTTTTTCAAATCCGGTACTAAAGACAAGTCAAGTGGTACTCTTGGATTGAACCCGTACACTACCATGAATGGTGAATACCCACTACTCCGTTTCACCACATGGTTGTAAGCAAATTCCTCCTTACATAAAACTTGGTCCCATGTCTTCAAATTCTCCTTAACCAAGCATCGAAGAAGATTACCTAGGGAATGATTTACCACTTCGGTTTGTCCATCCGTTTGAGGGTGATAAGCGGTGCTAAAACTTAAATTGGTCTTGACCAACTTCCATAAGGTACGCCAAACGTGCCCCACAAAACAAATATCTCTATCAGAGACGATGGAAGAAGGAATACCATGTAAATGGTAAATCTGTTTAAAAAAGAGTTGATCTACCATGACCGCATCCGTTGTCTTTTTACAAGCAATGAAATGAGACATTTTGGAAAAATGATCTACCACTACAAATATTGAATCCATTACCTCTTTGAGTACGCGGTAATCCCAAGATGAAATCCATGCTCAAATCTTCCCATGGACGAGAAGGAATAGGAAGTGACATGTATAATCCCGCATTAGTGGCCGTTCCTTTAGATACTTGACATATATGACATCTCTTCACATATTGATGAATCTCCTTCCACATTCCCGGCCAAAAGTATGAGCTTGAAACCAAGTTCCAAGTACGAGTAGTCCCCATATGCCCCTCATCATGAAGCTCCTTAATAATTTTCAACCTCAAGCTTGATTCCGGAATGCAAAGACAATTTTTACGGTAAACCCACCCATCGAAAATAACATAATCACCATTACGTAGTAACCTTTCATCAACCATAAGAGGACCAAAATAAGTATCAACTTTTAAAATCTCTCGGATGTCATCGAATCCCAAAATACGAGCCCGCATTTGTGTAAAAAGAGAAGTACGTCGACTCAAGGAATCCGCTACCTTGTTTTGTACACCCGACTTGTGCTTGATGGAAAAAGTGAATTGTTGCAAATAAGAAGCCCATTTACCATGCCTAGTAGAAATCTTGTATTGAGAATTGATATGCTTCCATGATATGTGGTCCGAAAATAAGATCAACTCCTTGTGAATAAGATAGTGTCGTCAATGTTTGAGTGCTTGGACAATAGAATAAAACTCAACATCGTATATACAAGTCTTGCCCCATTTAATTTTTCACTATAAAATGCCACCGGTTTCCCTTCTTGACTAAGAACCGCCCCAATGCATAGTTTAGAAGCATCACAATGAAGTTCAAACGGTTTATCAAAACTTGGTAATATTAAGATTGAAGATATACTTAACTTTATTTTCATCAATTCAAAGGCTTCGTCCGCTTCTTGAGTCCATGAATACTTTCCACCCTTCATGCATTTGGTTATTGAAGCCATGATTGCACTAAAGTTTGCAATAAATCGACAATAAAAAGAAGCTAACCCATGAAAAATTCGAATATCAAACAAAGTTTTTGGCTTGGGCCAATTCCTTATGCATTCCACTTTATCTTCATCTACCGAAATCCCATCCTTACTAACCACATAACCAAGAAACAAAATTTTATCGGTCATGAATGCACACTTCTTCAAGGTAGCATAAAATTGTTGTGCCCTCAAAATCATGAAAACCTCACAGAGGTGACTATATGAGATTCCATATTAGGACTATAAACAAGTATGTCATCAAAGTAAACAACCACACACTTCCCAATCGATGGCCGAAGTTCTTGATTCATTACTCTCATAAATGTACTTGGAGAATTTGAGAGCCTAAATGGCATAACCATCCATTCATACAAACCGTCCCTAGTCTTGAAAGCGGTCTTCCATGCATCTCCCACCTTGACACGAATTTGATAATATCCATTTTTAAAATCAAGTTTGTTAAAAACACATTCTCCACTTAATCTATCAAGTAAGTCATCCAAACGAGGAATTAGAAATCGGTACTTCAATGTGATTCTATTGATTGCCCTACTATCCACACACATAATCCATGAACCATCTTTCTTTGGTATTATAAAACCTTTGGCTATAAGCTCTTCAACTTGGCGACGTAATTCTTCATGTTCTTTGGGACTCATCCGGTAGTGGGATTTATTGGGAAGACTTGAATCGGGTACTAGATCAATTTGGTGTTGCATATCTTTTAATGGTGGTAATGCATCCGGTAAGTCAGTAGGAAAAATATCTTGAAATTCTTCGATAATTGGCTTGACTAGCGGTGGCACGAAATCATATGATGGAGATTTTTTAACATGAAGTATATAGAAAACCTCCGAATCATCCAACTCTTCTATGAACTTGTGATAAGTAAGTAGATTTTTACCATCACCATTTTGTGGCTTAGGTATAAGCTCACGATTAGGTACAAGAGTCAACTTCTTATTTCTCCACATGAACGAATAGTTGTTTGTTCTCCCATCATGATTCAAAAACCGATCATATTTCCAAGGCCGCCCAAGAAGTAAATGACATGCATCCATCAAAACAATATCACACCAAACTTTGTCTACATATGTGTTACCAATAGAAAAATTAATAAGACAATGTTTAGTGACTTTTACCTCGCTTCCTTGGTTAAGCCATGATAAAGAATATGGAGAAGGATGGTCTTTTGTCTCTAACTTCAAATTTCGAACCACTTCTTCGGAAACGATATTTTCACAACTCCCCGAATCAATCACAAGCTTGCAAACTTTCCCACCAATTATGCAAGTGGTTTGAAAAATATTATGGCGTAGCCATCGATCACCTTCGTCGAGTTTTGGAGTAAAATAGTTACGCAACACAACCAAACATGGTCCTTGGTCACCGGTGATAAACTCCTCTTCCACTTTTTCGTCGGGTTCTTTATCAAATATTGGTGGCTCCATAAGATCCAAATATACATCATCTTCATCATCACCATGAACAAGTAAGTTTTTCCCCGAGCGATCACTCTTCCTACATTCATATGCTTTGTGGCCATCTTCTTCATACTTGTTACATTTACCTTGAAAGACTTGTTGAGAGGTATTGGGTTTTGATGGAATGTTAATAGTTGGAGATCGAGTAGTTGTCATTGGAGAAGTAGTAGGTTTAACACCTCCTTGAGTGTGAGTGCTCCAATTGGCATGAGAAACTCTCCTTGCATATTGCTTCTCCAAAGATAATGCCCTTTGATATGCTTCCGACACCGAATAAATATCAAATAAGTTTAAAGTATCTTGATATTGCATTCTCAAACCTCCTATATACCTTGCTACAAGTTTTTCTTCCGTTTCTTTAATATCATTGCTTGCAATCAATTGATAGAAATCTTTGGTGTAGTCATTAATCGACTTCGACCCTTGACTAAGATTTTGAAGTTGTTGATAGATAAGTCTTGTATAATTATGGGGTAGAAATGCAAGTCTCATATGTTTCTTAAGATTCTCCCAAGATTCAATTTTATCTTGACCCCTTATTGACCTCATTTGTTTAAGTTGTTGCCACCAAGCGCCGGCTCTTCCTCGAAATCTAGTTGCAACCAACCCAACCTTCTTATTTTAGGACACTTCCTTGAAGTTTAATATTTCTTCAGCCGTTGCCAATCAATCAACAAAGTCTTCCGGAGCTAGACCCCCATGGAATTCCGGAGTATCAACCTTGAGTCCACCTTCCCATCGGTTTTAAGTAGTAACATTATGGTTTCTCGGTCTTTCTTCAAACATTTGTCTTATCCATTGTGGATGAACATGACTACCAAAAGAAGTGGTCTCCTAATCCTTCACTTCTTCTTCATAATTACGATGTTGAGTTTTATATTGATCTTGATGGATATTTAAGTTACCAAGTCTTAAAAAAAATATTCAAATTTTGCATCCATTATTTGTTGCATTTCATCAAACACTTCATGCTTAAGGTCTTCTGATTCTTCTTTCATAGAAATTTCACCTTGATTAACTCTTTTTCTTGGAGCCATAATGAAATCACAAGGAGAATGAACCCAATTTGACAATATTCCACAAAAATATTCAAAACCCCCAATTACTTGACAAATAGAGAAGTAATAATTAAAATCTTCACCACAACGTTCCCAAAAAAAAATCAACCAAATCTCTTGATACCAACTAATGTAAAGTGAAAATTCTACTTGCAATAATAATGTAAAATTGAATCAAAAACACCATGAAATAGAATTACTAACCTTTCAATTTAAGCTTCTTCTACCCTTAGAATAAGGAAGAAAAAAAAATCGAAGTTCTTCTCTATAATACTTACAACTTTTACCCAAAATTAATTAGAAGCTACAAGTTTATTGAGGCATCTCCTCACATCAACTCAACTCAACTCAACTCAAAGAGAAAGATTGAAGGAAAAAGAAAACAAGGGTTCTAACCAAGTCTCTCTTAAAACTAAAACATGGGAGGAGTAGAGCTAGGGCTTCAAAACATATAGTAAAGGTGAAGGATAAACAACAAATAAAGCCAAAGAAAGGGGGCAAAATAGAGAAAGATGTTAGCAAGGGTATAAGTGGAATACCACTATGCATCAAGTTCTACTTTGGGTCGAAGGAGCAAAAAGTTTGAAAGATATTAAATGGAATAATTACAGAATATAATATTTGTTGATATTGAAAAGATCAACCCCAACTATGGTGCTCAAGTCCTCTAAATGTGGTAGATAGCCAAGGCTTTGTAGCATTTGATAGTAAAGCCTTGGAACATGGTGCTTTGGGGTAAAATTTGATTCTGGTGAAAGGGTAAAAACTAGGGTAGGCTGATGAGAAACGAGTCTTGGCCCTGAAACAAAATGTACAATTATAGTATATTTGAGAGATCATTAGTACAATTCTGACATAAACCAAGAAAAGACCTTTCTAGTCTTGCTTTGGTCACACAGAAGGAGAAGGGTTGGTATTAGGGAGGGAATCAGACGAAGTGTTGATATCAGAGTGATAGACTCTATGAGGTGTGGTGTTTATGACCGTGTATGATGAATTCTTTGTGTGTGACTGAGAGAAGACTTCTGTGAAAATCAGATGATAGACTTGTTCGAAAGAATGTTGTGCTCTTATTGTCTAGTATGTTATGTGTATTCTCTTTTGATTTTTATTGATTCATAACTACACACCTTGACATCGTAGGAAGTGGAAGTTGTAAAGTAATGTTGAAGTGCAGGCTGTGGGAATGTGATGAAAAACCGTGTCCCTCTTTATTAGGGAAGACTAGACGGTCACATACCCACTATTCCTCTACTCTTGTCAACCGCACATCCTAATACTTTATCGTAATGGGTGTATTGCTACCCCGCATGTCGCAGACCGTTAAACTAATACCCAAGTGAATATCCCCCTATTTGTGATATATTTGAAGTCAAATGTGACTTGCATAGTCAAGATAACTGGTGATTTATCATGCATGTCTAGACATGACTGACAAGTCTCGATGAATTTGAAAAGATTTGTGAGGCTCGTATGGAGCAGGATGACTGACATAAATAATTATTTTGGCATTATGTCAAGTATATGAGACTCTCAGATAAAATATGAGAGTTCACAAGTGTCAATCAGTATTGACATGCATCTATGAACATATAATCCCAAATATGGACGCTGAGTGAATCAAGTACTTCTTTTCATGATATCAACTGAAATGAGATAATCAAAAAAGAGTTAAGAAGAAAATATATGAACATGAATATATGTAGTAGGACATATGTGTGAAGCCACATAAAAACACAAAAATTCTGGAATGGTAAGCCAAACTTCATGGGAATATGACTTACATGCAAATATCACGTGATAGCGGGACAAAGTAAGTGTGTGGCACACTTGGTAAGCTGAATTTAGGGGGCCACACAAAAATAAAGTAGATGACACATGTCAGGAATGACTTTATGCAAAATTGATAGCCAACTAAAGTCGCGGATCTCCTTTATAGACATTTTGCAAACTTGAAAAGAGTTGTCTGCTCCAGCCATTGAATTTGCAGCAATAATTGAAACGTTCATAGAATGTGGAAGTCGAATAAGCCGATATGCAAACATTTTGCAACGCTTAAACGTTGACCGTTCCGACCTCCCGTGTTCTAACGTTGTTTTGACACATTTATAAGCGTTGCATAGAATTGGTTGTGTCAATTCGTTGTTTGTCTCATGCGACTTTTCTGGACAGTCGCATGTGTAGTTGACATGCTTAAGGCAGCCTGTCTGGCCAACTTTGGGTGAATTTTTGGAGATCGTCCGACCGAGTTAAGAGGGTATGATTCATTGGACAAGGAAGATGAGAGGCCGTCCGTGTTGCCCGGACAAGATCAATTTGAGACTGTCTTGCTCAGTCACTGTTAGCCCTAATCAAGGTTTTTGTTATTTTCGTCCAATATTGGTGTAATGACGCAACCAATCTATTGAGAAATTTATTCCAACTCGACCAAAATAGAGTCCGACCAATGGGATAGAAATTTTTTGTGTCTAATACAAAATTGAGTATTTTGAATAAATTTGTATCTGGCAGAAAATTGAATCAAATTGAGAAAATTTTCAGATTTCTGTACTTTTTGCGTCTTGCACAAAAATTACTTGATTTTGTGGACATAGTTGCGATGTTTCAACCAAGTATTTTTGTGTGTAGCTTTTTGTGGGTTTTCATATAAGCTTGTTCAGTCACTGAAGTAGATTCATATCATTGAGATGAGAATGGTTATTGCTGCTAGACAATTTTTACGAATTCAATCGTGGAATATATGACTAGAGAAGACTGAATTTTCTCCTCACTAGTGAGCAATCCAACTAGGAGCTTGAGATTTATTATAAAAATCATAAGAAATATCTGGTAGTATTGCATCAAGCACCATCAATATTCTAGTAATTCTATTTTTATACTGATACTGAATTGTATAATAAATATAGTTGTGTATATATATATATATGCGTATTTTCGAGTTCGAGCAAAACACATATACATATAGAGATAGGCATAAACACATATACACATATTATGACTAAGTATATTCACAAAAAATTATTTGCGGAATGAAAATATGCAGAAGTCTAATATTTCAGATATTGGGTCCGAAATTATTTGTTTTACAATTTATGCCTTAAGAAAAACCCACCATAAAATTTAAGTCCCCTGCTAAGCGCGGAATAATAATATTGTGCGGTAGGCATTAGATGGTGAAACTCTCCAAGTACTGAAGATCTTATATATATACACAATACTGTATAAATATTAGTGCATCAATATTGTTCAGTGAAATCTTATTACTAATATCTGAATATAGAACACTCAACTAAGAGTAAGCATGGATGGGTTCAACGATTCATTATTGATAAATAGACGTCAAATATTGAAGGTCTATATAGATACTGTGAATGTAGTAACAAATCAATATTTCTCAATATGAGTCTTTATATTAATTTGTATGTATGAAACGAGTTCATGGAATAAGTTCAAGTTGATCTATACTAGTGGACAATCAATGTAGGAGCTAGGTTCAAGTTGCTCAATACTAGTAAAAAATCCATATTGGAGCTTTTTTATTCAAGAGCAAGTTCAAGAAATTAGGTGGCACAAGAGTATATTCTGAATATCTTGTACAACCAGAGGACATCTGGGAAGAGTCATATCAAGTACCAATGTCATTCTGAAGAAAAATTCGTTATATACTAGTGGTCAATCCATCAAGGAGCTTTCTAATCAATAGAGATTAAATACAAAGTGAGTACTGAGTCATACAATACACGTATTTAATGTACATAAAACATTGAGAGTTAAGCTGGGTGAATCCCTAATACTTATACAAGTGTATATACTTTCTAGAGATGCTATATGATCAGTTTAGAGTGCCTATAGTTATTAGTTAAGTCCTTTAGTCTTAATTCTTTGTAGATTCAAGACTAAATATAGAATATTTTTTATGATATAAAGGTGTAGAAAAACTTCAATATTGCCTTGGAGCCATGTCCACTAGTAGGATAGTCCTCGTCATACACAATCATTAGCGAAATAGGAATATCAACTCGTGATGCAATAGTAGAGAGAATTCAACCATGTGTAATGGGATCATCCAATACCAAGGTAGTTAAAGTATGATCTAACAATAGCAAGAATGGTAATAATAGTAGTTATTCCCTTTGGTCACCAACAACTCCAGTACCAGTAATAAATCAACAACATTGGCGGGAGACAAGTTGCTTGGTAACTAACATCTCAGCTTATCTGCCATATGCTCATACCTTGAATTGTATGCCCATAATATGCTTGATAATAATTAAGTTCTCTGGAAAAACTTGTTTAGTTAATAATGAAAAACTGCTTGGTAACAATTTGGTGGTCACTACTTGTTTGAGAAACTATACTTTTTGCAACCCAATTTTACGCATTGTTGAATACCCCATTGTCTCATACTTTTGGGAATTTAATAGTGTCTTAACAAGGAATTTCCAAGGGATAGGCGGTAATGAAACTAGGAATAGCTTGCTAGATACGCTAAATAAGAAAAATCCTGATATTTTGTTCATTTCTGAGACTAAACAACAAAATAAAGCAATGCATAACATCGTGAGGAGTTTGGATGTCTATAGATATTGGTTAGTTCCTCCTAGAGGTACTGTTGGAGGTATTTGTTAGATCATTGCTCGGTCGAACTCGCATGTATTGCTATCTCAAGCATGTTTGTCAGTATTAGTGATCAAAACTATATGTCTTGATTTCTAATTTACTTATGACTAAGTCTCGATCTAGGATAGTTAAGTATAGTTGAGCTCCAGACTCCATGGCGATTACCTTACAAAGACGAAGAACTACTCAAGGAACCATTGGAACTTCATCCGATCAAAAGGTATGTGGAGACTTGAACTCATCTGTCACTCAAAAGTCTATCTACTCTATCTCCCACTCTTGAGACAAAAGCCGTATAAGTATGATAGTTTTCATACATACACATTTGCAATTTCGAGCCGAGTTTACTCGCCTATCTTTTTCTCGAAATATGTGTTGATCAGCTTTTGCTTTAACCATTTTCATCTTTACTCGTGACGAAAGTCATGATGATGTTTCAATCTTGAAAATATCTTTGATGATGATAGTCGTGAATAACGATTGTTATAACATTATAGAAGAATGTTTCAATAATTGAAATGTAGAGTTGAGGTTATGTAACCAACTATGGATATAAGCATATATAGTGTGTTAGCACATCAGTGTATAAATCCATATGTCGGAAACCAAGTGCGTGCATTTGTGTGCATGCGGTATTGGTGAATGAAATAGGTTGGGTACCCATACCCATACGTGTACCAGTGGAAGTTTTCGAACCTAAAATTTCTGTTGAGTTTGTAAGTTTGCAAACTGTTAAACCAATCACCTTAGGTATGCATACCCATACGTGTACCCACGGAAGTTTTCAAACCGAAAATTTCTGCTGAGTTTGTAAACTCAAAACTAGTTGCTATGGTACACATACCCATACGCGTACCCAAGCTGGTTATATCTCTCAAATCGGAAGTTCATGAACTTAAACAATAAATCAATAAGGAATGCAATCTTTGCAAACCGTGGCTATATTGTTCATGATATGATTCGAGTGAATCAATCCGATTTTGTTTCAATTGTGTCTATACATAAAGATCTAAGCAATTGAACAACTCTTCAACTAGTTCTTATGAGTCATTTGAACTAGTTATAAGAAAGATGAATTCAGTTAATATGAAAGTGCTCATATGGCTAACCATTGGTTAATTATTTATGAACCAACCAAATGTATACGTTTACGTATGGTTACTCAAACCTAAATGAAATACATTTCATTTGTGTGTATGACAAGCTAAGTTTCGATCTAACGATTGAAAGATATTAGCTTGGATAAATCAGGTTTTTCATCTAACGGTGAATATTGAATGTTTTGTTACTTAGGAGACATCTAGCAACTGGAAATATTAATCCCCACACCTCCTGTGTGATATTAGTTGGTTTTGCTAGAGTCGATTCTCCTTTAACCGTAGGTTTCTTGTTGAGACACTGTCCGTTAACGACTTAAAAACTTCATTGGGATTGTGAAGCCAGACAAAACTACTTCTCTTGTAGTTAAGCGATATGATTTTGCCATTTTCTATCGTACGATTTCATTTGAATAATTGGCTTGATATTATATCTCCGATAAGGCAAGATAAAAAGAAATCACAAACATCTTCGTCTCATCGTTTTTGATTCCGCAATATCTAGTTTCGCTACCATACGATTTATATTATTGTGAGATGATTGATAATTCTAGGTTGTCCTTCGGGAATATAAGTCCGGGTTATCAATTAGTTCATGTTTACCTTGATTAATTTTATCAAAAGACGGAACAAAAACTCGTAGGTTTATCTGTGGAAGACAGATTTATCAATTATCGTAGACTTTTCTGTGTGATACATATTTGTTTATTAAAGTCTTTGACTTTGGGTTGTAGCAAGTCTTAGTTGTGGGTGAGATCAGTGAAGGGAATCAAGTGCATAGTATCCTGCTGGGATCAGAGACGTAAGGAGCGCAACAATACCTTGAATCAATATGATATTGATTAGGGTTCAACTACAGTCCAGACTGAAGTTAGTTTGTAGTAGGCTAGTGTCTGTAGCATCTTAATACAATGTGGTGTTCAATCTAGACTAGGTCCCGAGGTTTTTCCGTATTTGCGGTTTCCTCGTTAACAAAATTTCTGGTGTCTGTGTTATTTCTATTCCGCGTTATATTTTGTTATATAATTGAAATATCACAGGTTGTCCGTTGTATCGATCAGTTATGAAATCCAACCTTTGGTTGTTGATTGAAAATTGATTTATCTTTGGATATTGGTCTCTGGTACCATCCAAGTTTATTTCTCTTGTATTTGATAAAGACTCGATGATTCTTATTTACTTGAGTATAGATCAATTCAAGAGATAGAGATATTAATTCCTTGATATACTTTTTATTAAGACTGAGTCTGACTGTCTAGTTGATTCTCTTAAAAGTGTATTAGAGTTAGTCCATACAGATTGCTAATCGAAATATTGGGTGAGGTTGTTAGACCCTCGCTTTTTCAGACTTTGCCAGATTCGGAAAAACAATATAAAACTAAATGTTGTTCTGCTTCCTAATAATAATAATAATAATTAAAAAAAAAATCCATTTCACGTTGGAGAGAGACTCTCTGGCGAATACCCAGGCGATTGAAAACCTGAGTTACCTTTGCTATTACTATACCATCATTCGACCAACTTACTTCCCATGAACCTATTCAATCGATTTATCTTCCAATTCCCCATCTTTTCATCAATCGATTGATATATTTTTCTTTGCGTCGCACTCCCAAATCCATAGATGGTTACGGCAGTTACCTTTGGCACTGCAATGCCGAGAACTAGGTATTCATCATCATCTCAAGACCAACAATCAGACCCTGACGATGACGATACAGATTTGTCAAATACGATGGCTCATTGCCCCTTCAAGTATTTTGATGAGTGTCAAGATGGTTGCAATGGTCGTGGCTACGCAAAGACATCCATTTTAAGGCATATCCGGGATCAACACTGGCCTTCACAGGCACGCTTACGGATATGTAAAGAGAGAATCAGCACTCATCTTAGGTTTTATCTAGCATGGGAACGACTTTTGTGTGTTTTACAGATGTGGTTATGTGGAGATTGCATGAAGATACAATCATGGAAGAGACCACCTGAAAAACAATATAAAACTAAATGTTGTTGCCAATGAAGCAAGATCGCTTCCTAATAATAATAATAATAATAATAATGTTGAATGGATTATCACTTGTTTTTATGGGAACCCCTGCACTCATTTGAATATTGAATCTTGGAATATCATCAAACATCTAGCTAGTAGTACGAACAAACCTTGGGTAATTATAGGTGACCTGAATGTGGTATGCATGCTGAAGAGAAAAAGAGTAGATTTCCTTTTAATGGTAGTGAAGCCATTGTTTTTAATAATCTTATTAACTCATGTGGTCTCATTGACCTTGGTTTCTTGGGCTACACTTTTACTCGGAAAAAAGAAAGAAAAAGATAACGATAACGATGGTATAAAACAGAGAATTGATAGGGCTCTATGTAATCCCCTATGGATTACTAGTTTTCCCAATTGTAGTATCAAACATCTCGTGCCTCTGCATCTGATCATGTCCCTATAGTTCTTAACACACATAATACTTGGAATGATGGAGATACCCCATTTAAGTATTTTAGAGATTGGATGAAACATGATGAATGTAATCCTTTAATATATGCTTGATGGGAAAATGAAATTAGGGGTTCCCATCCTCATATCATGAATAAGAAACTTACCTCTGTCAAACGTATTCTTAGGGACTGGAATGAATTCACTTTTGGTAACATAAGAACAAACATAGAAAAAAATAGGGCATACCTCAAGAGAGTCAATAGCATAAATAGTTATCCTAATAAAAACAAGGACATTCTATACTTAGAAAAAAATTTACTGAATGGTATATGATACACGATTTTTTTTGGAAAGTTAAAAGTAGTGATCAATATATTATATTAGGAGACAAAAACACTAAATATTTCATACTAGGGCTTAACAAAGGTTTAGAAGAAATATGATAGAAACATTAAAAGACAAAAATGATGTATGGATTAACAACAGACTTGAAATTGTATCTTGTATTGCTAACCATTTTCATGAAATAACCACTACAGTAAATCCATCCTTGTTTAGACCAAAACATGATTGACATGATTCCTGTTAGCATTGATTCAATTGTTAATGATATGCTTTACGCCATCCCTTCCTAGCTGAAATAAAACAAACTTTTTTCTCACTGGAGCCAGACAAAAATACGATGCCTGATGGATTCCCACCAATATTCTTTCAAAAGAATTAAGAAATCATAGGCCCTGACTTAACTAAAATGATCTATATTTTCTTTGAAATGGGTTATTTATCTATGGAGATGAATGCTTCATTCATTTCTCTTATCCATAAAACTTTAAATCCAATCACCCCTGCTGAATTTAGACCTATAGCGTTAGCAAACACAACTTATAAAATTATCTCTAAACTAACGGATAATAGAATGAAAGGTCTCCTTAGCAAAATCATATCCCCATTTCAGTCTGCCTTTATTCATGGAAGGAAAATATATTAAAATATCACTTTATCCCATGAATTAATTTATAAAATGAGAAACAACAAAAGTAAGAAAGGTTTTATGTGGCTAAAAATAGACATTTCGAAAGCTTTCAACGGACTGGAATGGGATTTCTAATCCGATCATGCAAAGAATGATTTTTAATGAAAAATAGTGTAATCTTGTTTACCAATGTATCTCTACCGCTACTCTAGCAATTCTCATTAATGGATCCCCAACAATTTTTTTTAAGCCAACTAGGAGATTAAGACAGGGAGATCCTATATCTCCATATTTATTTATATTTTGCATGGAGGTCCTTTCGAGAACCACAATGACCTTTTCCTTAGGACTATGTACTTGTACATTTCGTGCATCAAATTCATAGTTAAATTTAGGAAATACCTGAAAAAGATATCCAATAAGCCTAATAACCAACTGTTGCGGCATAAAGAAACGATGTAGAAAATTTTCATCATAGAACTATATTGTAGTCACTATATCGTATATATAATACACCGAGACCTAACGAAGTGTTTGAAAAAACAGAGACACCAAATTCAGATAGATGTCCCAGACCCAAAGCAGGATATCCAAGGAGCTGGTTAGCAATAAACAGTTCAGAGCATCGGGAGATATACAACATTATCATCCAGTGGCTAAAGGTCCTTTTGTGCTAGAAAATTCTATTAGCTATAGCTTTGTGGTGGTTAACCTTGAACTCAATCTTAAAGTAATAAAGGTACTTATAACTTGTAGTTTATCTTCCATATTCTCATACCTTGAATTGTATTCCCATAATATGTTCGATGATAACTAACTTCTCAGGAAAAAATTGTTTAGTAAATAATGAAAAACTGCTTGGTAATAATTTTGTGGTCACTACTTGATCGAGAAACTACACTTTTTGCAACCCAATCCTATGCATTTTTGAATACCCCATTGTCTCATACTTCTGGGAATTTATTAGTGCCTTAGCATGGAATTGCCAAGGGTTGGGCAATAATGAAACTAGGAATAGCTTGCTTAATACACTAAATAAGAAAATTCTTGATATTTTGTTCATTTATGAGACTAAACAACAAAATAAAGCAATGCTTAACATCATGAGGAGTTTGGAAGTCTATAACTATTAGTTAGTTCCTCCTAGAGATAGATGGAGCTCTTTGCTGGATTTGGATAAATAATATAAAACTAACAATCTCATATTATGCTCATAATTACATAAATGTTGTTGTGCTTCCTAATAATAATAATGTTGAATGGATTCTCACTTATTTTTATGGGAGCCCCGACACTAAGTTGAAACTTGAATCTTGGAATATTATAAAACATCTAGCTAGTAGTATGAAAAAACCTTGGGTAATTATAGGTGACCTGAATGTGGTATTGCATGCTGAAGAGAAAAATAGTAGATTTCCTTTTAATGGTAGTGAAGCCATTGTTTTTAATAATCTAATTAACTTATGTGGTCTCATTGACCTTGGTTTCTCGGGCTACACTTTTACTCGGAACAACCACAAAAAAGATAACGATGTTATAGAACAGAGACTTCACAGGACTCTATGTAATCCTCTATGGATTACTAGTTTTCCCAGTTGTAGTATCTAACATCTCGGGCCTTGCATCTGACCATGTCCCTATAGTTCTTAATACACATAATACTTGGATGATGGAGCTACCCCATGTAAGTATTTTGGAGACTGGATGAAACATGATGAACATAATCCTTTAATACATGCTTACTGGGAAAATGAAATTAGAGGTTCCCATGCTCATATCATGAATAAGAAACTTACCTCTGTCAAACATATTCTTAGGGATTGGAATAAATACACTTTTGGTAACATAAGAACAAACATAGAAAAAACTAAGGCATACCTCAAAAGAGTCAATAAAATAAATACTTATCCTAATAAAAACAAGGACATTGCTATACTTAGAAAAAATCTTACTGAATGGTATACGATACATGAAGATTTTTGGAAGGTTAAAAGTAGAGATCAAAATATTCTATTAGGAGACAAAAACACTAGATATTTCATATTAGGGCTTAACAAAGGTTTAGAAGAAATATGATAGAAACATTAAAAGACAAAAATGATGTATGGATTAACAACAAACTTGAAATTGTATCTTGTATTGCTAATCATTTTTATGAAATAGCCACTACAGTAAATCCTTGTTTAGACCAAAACATGATTGGCATGATTCCTGTTAGAATTGATTCAATTGATAATGATATGCTCTGCGCCATCCCTTCCTAAATGAAATAAAACAAACCTTTTTCTCACTAGTGCCAGACAAAAGTGGGGGCCTGATGGATTCCCACCAATATTATTTCAATAGAATTGGAAAATCATAGGCCCTGACTTAACTAAAATGATCCATACTATCTTTGAAACAGGTTAATTATCTAAGGAGATAAATGCTTCATTCATTTATCTTATCCTTAAACCCAATCACCCCTGCTGAATTTAGACCTATAGCTTTAGCAAACATAACTTATAAAATTATCTCTAAACTAACGACTAATAGAATGAAAGGTCTCCTTAGCAAAATCATATCTGCATTTCAGTCTTCCTTTATTCGTGGAAGGAAAATATCTGAAAATATCACTTTAGCCCATGAATTAATTCATAAAATTAGAAAAAACAAAAGTAAGAAAGGTTTTATGGGATTAAAAATAGACATGTCGAAAGCTTTCGACAGAGTGGGTGGAATTTCCTAATCCGAATCATGCAAATAATGAGTTTTAATGAAAAAGGTGTAATCTTGTTTACCAATGTATCTTTACCGCTACTCAAGAAATTCTCATTAATGGATCCCCAACAAAATTTTTTAAACCAACTAGGGGATTAAGACAGGGAGATCCTATATCTCCCTATTTATTTCTATTTTGCATTGAGGCCCTTAGAGAACCCTAATACATGCTGAAGATCTTGGCTTAATAAAAGGAAACAATGCCCCTTCAATTAGCCACTTAATATTTGCAGACGATTGTATTATATTTTGTGAAGCAGATAATGTCTCTAATAACTGGTTTGTTCAACTGATCCTACTTTAAGGATTATGTGGAGACCTCGGGTCGGTTAATTAATCTGACCAAATCAGGGGTGTTCTTTAGCTCTAAAACCGATCCTACTTTGAGGAATTGTGTGAAGCAAATTTGAGGTGTAAATGAAATACCTATAAATGACAAATACATAGGTTCTCCTTTATTCACTTGCACTTCAAAAATAAATTGTTTTGAACCCCTAGTGGAGAAAATGAAAAATAGACTGATAGGATGGAAATGTAAGCTTCTAAATCCTGAAGGAAGAGCTGTAATGATTAGAAATGTTTCATCATCTATTTGTAAACACCAAATGAATTGTTTTAGAATACATGTTAAGATTTGTAATGACATAACTAAATTGCAAAGAAATTTGTGGTGGGGAAGAGATGAAAATGAATTGAATGAGAAGGTAAAAAAGGTATTTGTCTAATGGGTTGGGAGAGTCGTGCTGTGACGAGGTCACCCCGTGACAATCACCGTAAGGGTGCACTTTTCAACCCTTGGATATTATCTCATAGATGTACACACACATCCCGAGACAATATTTCTAAAATAAAAATATCTTTTATTATTTTTGTTATTTTTATTATCTTTTTTATTAAATAATATTCAATTTTATTTATGCTCTTAACCCATGGCAATTTTAGGATTTTAGCCCGCTAGATTAAAACTTAACTTTTAATTTTTTCGGTGTTTCTAAACCTAGATGCCGGGTTTTATATCTTTTTGAATATGGATGATGATATGATTGTGATCAATAGTGATATATGTCGTTAAGCAACTCACCAAGGAATTTTGGTCTCTTAATTTTGACAAGAAACTGAACAAGATTAAAAGACTCGGACAACATTTTCTTTAAAAGAAATAAAAAACTTCACACATAGAACAATCCCATCCTAGGGGAAAAAAAACACAGTTGAATGATAAACACTTTCCACTAGTTTCGACCATAACTATCAAGGTGATTATTGTCGAAATTAATTAGTAGAGGGATCCATATTCCATTCCAAGAGATATTATCACTTTCGGAATCTAGTGAAGCAAGCTCCATGTACGGGTGTTGATTAGCCTTCCTTTGTTTTTGAAAACAGAGAAACCACTTGGGTTCTTTACATTTAAGTAAATAAATAAGATATTAGTCTATCAATCAAAAATCCTATAGATCACAATCAGATCATAAAGACAATACCATTTATAACAATCAGATCATCATCCATATTCTACGTCTAGGTTTAGAAACACCGGAAACACTAAAAAAACCTAAAACATGAGTTCTAATCTCACGGACTAGAATTCTCAACTTGCCAGAGGGATTAAAGGACAAACAAAATTAAGTACATGGACTTCAAAGATAATATAAATAATAAAAGATAATAAAAAAAATTTATTTATAAATATTGCCTCGGGATGTGTGTGCATCTATAAAATAATATCCAAGGGTCGAAAGGTGCACCCTTACGATGGTTGTCACGAGAGTGACCTCGTCACAGCACGACTCTGGGTTGGGATAACATGTATAAATCTCTTGAGGAATGAGGCTTATGGTTCCAAAACATGAAATTTTTTAATATATCAATGTTGGCTAAGACAAGTTGGAGACGATACAAAAATCCTGATTCTTTAATGGCGTTAAAAGTCTTAAAGATAGGTACTATCCTATGTGTGATATTCTTCGTATAAACATTGTTCCAAACCAAAGTGATAGTTGGATATTGAAAGGCATACTTCTGGGAATAACTTACTTAAATAAACATTGTTTTTGGCAGCTAGGAACCAGAGAAAACATAGATATATGGGACGATTATTGGATCCCAAATGTAAAACCAACCGGAAACATTACTAGGACAGGGAATGTAGGTATCACTAAAGTATGTCATTTGATTACGACTAATAAAACATGGGATCTAACAAAACTAGCAGGTTGTTTCGATATCATAACTATAGACAAGATAGGGGAGATACAAATTCCTAGCAATAGTTTAACAGATGTCCCTCACTTGACTTTAAACAACTCAGGTATGTTTACTGTTAATTCTTTATATAAAAACATTAATTCTACTGGACAAACTAACATGTAGTGGAACAAAATATGAGAAATGAAAATAACTTCCTCAATCAAAAACTTTATCCGGAAGGCAGCACACTCTATACTTCCAAATAGTGTGAGAGTTGTTGCCATAATACGAGAAATAGATGTCTGCCGTAAACTCCGCAACATAGAGGAGGAATCTCTTACTCATCTATTTATGAAATGTAATTTCACAAAACAGGTATGGATGCATCTTAACTTTGATATTGATAATGTAATGCAAGGTGCTAACCCTTTTAAGGATTGGTTAAATGGTTGGTTTACTCTAAGAGATAGAGAAAACAATG
This sequence comes from Papaver bracteatum, assembly GCA_023529315.1. NCBI lineage: Eukaryota > Viridiplantae > Streptophyta > Magnoliopsida > Ranunculales > Papaveraceae > Papaver > Papaver bracteatum. The sequence continues at coordinate 2,900,756 of JAJJWX010002936.1, read as the reverse complement.
CACTGGAATGGAAGGTTTTCTCTAGTTACGTAACATGGCATGCTTGGAAAGCAAGATGTAATTGTGTGCTCAAAAAGGAAATTCAAAATAGTTGTGCAACACCAAGGAGGGTAGTAAAGTTCATAAATAGTTTTATGTGGGTTAACATAAAAGACTACAATATCATGCAAACCTTATATTTCAGCCCACTAAATGATGACTCTCTAACTATTACCAGCAGTCAATCTTGGGATACTTCGGGATATATGGCAATAACAATAAATGTAGCATTATTCATGCATGATCCTATAACTAGTTTAGGAGTTGGACTAACAATGACTGATTTTGCAGGAAGAACCATTGAAGCTAGGGGTAATTGCAGAAACGTTACTACCAGAGAACAATTAAAAGAACTGGGAAAAGAGGTGGCTTTTCAATGGGCAGTTGAAGTGAGTGGCTACCATATCATTTTTCTAAGTGATTCACAACCAACTCTAAAGCTGCTAATAGGGATGTATGCCACAGCTAGAGAAAGAAGGTTCAAAAAAAGCTCAAATTTTGGGAACGATTCACTCTTTGATATAAACTTTAAAGTTATAGCCTTTGTCTTGACAACTAGATACCGAAAACAATTCACTCTTTGATATGATCTTTAAAGCTATAGCCTTTGTCTTAACAACTGGATATGATATCATTTGGGCAGCAAACCTGTCAGTTTATTGTAATAGATTCATTATCCAAAATAATTGGAAAGGTGAAAGTCTTTTATCTATTATGAACTATCTAGATATTCAAAACTTATGTATTGATGAAAAAAAAAGCGGATTACTCAGTGTACCAGTTTATAGCAATAAAGAAAACATAAATAACTCAAAATGAATAGTGTATATCATTTTGAATGAACTAGCTACAGCACATTATGTTATCCAAAGCCAGCATGAACCTGACGGTAAGGGAATTTGCTCCCAATTAGCCTACATCTCTACTAAACGTATGTTTAAGGGACCTACAAATAAGCTTTTGTTACGAACCACTTTGATTGAACTAACCTAAATTTGGCTTTGCTTCCATTTACAGATGCTACATGATCCTCCATAATTATCAAAAGGAACACATCTACCGTGTTAGTAAGCTTGCTGTTACAAGTTCAACTCAATCTGCTCGTGTGACTGTTGTTGAGATCTTGAGATATGTGTTGTATCAGGACATCACTCCGTGAAACCCAGCCGAGTCGAGTAGAATCGACTTGATGTGCTCTGGCAGCAGATCAGAGCCTTCTTTGCGTTGCTGAAGAAATGTAGGGAAAACAATTTTTTTGTGAACTAGACAAAAATGTGTCAATATACAAAAACTGACTACATGTGAAGGTTAATGTGCTACAAGTTTTAACAAGATGAAGCTTGAAATTACCTCAGCACGGAAAACATCCAGAGAGAACCCCTCCAAACAACTGATAACAGCCTGCTCGATATCTAAACCAAGATCATCCAGAGCCCTGATGGTGGAGAATAACAAACCTGGTCTGCGGGCACAGAACATGTGGATGTTGACACCTTTTCCTTCGCTTAACCTAACTTCAACCTGCAAATTCCAAAAAATGGACAATATGTAATGGCAATAGTTCTATTGCTGAGAGGTACAAAAACTGGAAATTTGAAATGCCAATAGGCAATACATAGATCTCAAGAAGGTAAAGTGAGAATATGGGGGATGGAGTAGTAGTGGAAATTTCATGGCTTAGGTTGAATGAAATGCCTAATTTCACACATAATCCGTTCAAGCAGAAAAGTTCAGAACTGAGTGCATTTCATAGATCCCACCAGGTGAATGAGTATATTGGGGCACCATTCATGAGATAACTAAAACTTAACCGTCACAAGTATTAGTCCATAATAGGGTGACCAAGAATTCACTAGAGTTCCATGAAAGCATACCCTTGTAGGTTGGCCGTTTGGACTAGGCAAAGTGATTGGGCAAAGTTCCTCCTTGACGCGGGAGGGTAGCGTTGCTGGGGTAGATGTCGAAGGGTAGACGCTGGACTGTGTTGAAGAATCAGGTGGGGACGTTTCTAGTTCATTTTGAAGATCGTTAATCCTTTGCAGAAGCTCTTTCAAATATTCAATGGCATCTCCTAGTATAGAAGCTCTATCCATCTGCAGTTCAGGAAAAGATAAACAAGGTAAAGATAGTTTGTGTGAAATCAATAAAGCATATACGGCACTGAGAAGGTGCAAGTTTAAGGTGCTTATGTACAGTACATTAAAAAAAAAAAAAACTTTGAACCCAAAGTACATCAAAGAAATTAAACCATGGAATCAACAGCCATTAGGTTATCTATGTAGTATGAACAAGGACTTAGTTCTAAACACAAAAATATTGAGTACTCAGTTAAACTGGAGTCCTAGAGGGTAAAAATCAAACGACATTATGCCTGTGCGCAATTTCCTATAGCTGGTTAATTTCCTGTCCCCAATATGTCATCTCGTACTAACCCTATACCAGTTGCACTATCAGTGTTCCACGAATCTCCTTGAGCCCAAGCTAGAAATATATCGGAAAAATGAGTATTGAAACTTGAACAACTAATACTGAAAAGTTGCAAGCCTAAAAGCCTAGATGAACCAAAAAGCAGAAACATAAAGCAATTGACTAACAATAATGAGCACAGAAATTTTCACCTTGCTAATCTTGGGAACAACAGATCTCAGCATGTAAAGCCTATCATTAAGCTTCTTCCGCCGACGTCTCTCGGCCATCAAATTCTTTGCCGGTGCTCCTTTTCTCTTCCCCTTTTGGTCTCCACCGGTGACAATAGTACTATTCTCATTCTTAGAATTCACATTCTCATTTCCCTCATCAGAATCATAATTCAAACAAGACCCATCAACACTCTTCTCTTGTTCACCTCCTAAAAACTCCAATTTCCCTTTGACATCATCCTCCATCATAACTGAACTCTGACCATTATTATCTGAACAACTAAGAAACCCTAAACCACCATTCACCGGTGTAGCTAAATTCTGCTTAATAGCAGCAATTCTTTTCTGGAAAAGAGTGGGTTCAACCCCATTAGCTGAGCCTGCTTGACTAAATGCCCTACAGGTTTGGCCAAAGTCAATCTCTAAGGGTTTGAGAGAAAAGGGTTCTTGAAAACCAGTAAGATTGATGACGTTTTCAGGCAACGGAATCAAATTTGAAGAACCCATTTCTTCTTGAGAGGTTAAATTAGTAAACCCATTGTGGTTAATCTGTAATGGTGGTAGAAATTCAGGATAACAACTTAAATCAAAGTTATTCTCCAGTGGGTTATTACAAATAACATTGAGGAGAGAAGAGAATGAAAGGTCTTTGGTTTCATGGTTTTGATGAAGTAATAAAGGGTTGTTGCTGTTGTTCATAAACAAGTCATCTTCTAACATTAATTTAAAGTTGGACATAGAAACCAATTCGTCACCTTCTACTACTTGTTCCTTGTTATTCCTCATCCATGAAATGGGCTCTTCTTTTTCTTCTGCTTGTTCTATCCATGCAACTCCATTATTAAACCCTGGCACTGGTAGCATTTTTTTTTGTTGAGAAAATTCAGTTTTTTCTTTTCTGGGTTTGTAGAAAGGGAAGGGAGAGGGCTAGAAAGAGGGAAAAAGGAGAATGGCTTTTAAAAAGACTGTGTTGTTGTTGTAGAAAGAAAGAAAAAGATAACTTTAAACGTTACACTGATAACTGTGTTGTTTGTTGTACTGCTACTGTGCATTTAGCTGTGAAGTAGTACTAGAGGTCGGTTTATATTAGACCGAGAAGGAAGTCAGGAGGCGGACCAAAAGTGACGGTCTAAAATTGACCCAAGGCTTCATTTGTTTGGTTCACAGTATAGTTGTTCAGCTAAGAGCAACTGCAGTCATACGACTATAACTAAAGAGTAAAGACTAAAAAAAATTTGAAAATTTTGGGTTTACTCCGTGTGCGACACTACGGGTGAGAAGACCAAATTTGGTTAGGCGCAACTTATGATTGCGCCCCAACTTTTTTTTTTTTTTAATTTTTTTTTGGGCGGAACTTATGAGTTCCACCCCATTTCAATTTTTTTTTATGGCGTAACTGTGAATCGCGCCCCAATTTTTTTTTTGTTTTTTTTTTTTGGATCGGGCGTAACTTGAACTTGCGCCCCATCAGGCGTAACTGGAATCTACGCCCGACTAAAGACTAGACTAAAGACCAAATTTGGTCTGGTATTTGGTCTTTGGTTTGATCTTTAGTCTCTCAATAGTGTCTGCTCTTTCGATAGTATTTGGTCTTTAGTCCCATGACTGTGGTTGCTCTAATACCTACGGTTTTCCAATTTTCTATTTCGAGATCTAAGGTCTAGAATGACAATTTTACAGTTCTCCTAGAATCAGTGACGTAGCCATACTTTTACTCAAGTAGAGCAAATTCATGCGGTAAATTTTCGGGCATAACGGTGGTTATGAGGCCGAAGGAGGTCCGATTTTTTTTGGCATCTTAGTTGGTTTTGTATTATTTTCTAGGTGAAAATCAAGTTATAAATTAACCTGGCGAGATTGGGGTATACCCAATTTTAAGTAGACATGTGCCCTTACTAAGGGGAGGTCAAAAATGAGAGAATTTACTTCAGTACCCCTGCACTAATTAACCTAAAATTAAATCCTAAACTTAAAAACCTTTAGGTCGTGTTTAGCATCTTTGACAACATTAAACTTAACTGGGTTAGAGTTTTCTCTTACTTAATTAGGATTATCAAAAAAAAACAGTTAATCTGCTACTAATCTATCTTCTCCTCTTCTCCTTCATTCATCTTATTCCATCAACCAAAAATCACCAAAAATTTTCAATTTTGATTTTGTACAAAAAATGGTAGATTCTAAACGATCCAGTAGCAAGAGAGATTCAACAGGTAACAAGAGAAGATCCAAATTAGAAGGAAAAGGTAAGGAAAAAGTTGGAAGTAGCAAACCCGAAAATCCAATCCCTGAGAATGTTGAAAAAAAAAACCTCCGCTGGTGAAAAAAAGATTGTAAGTGATTTCTAAACTCAACCCATTATTCTGATGTGTTATATGATTGTTATGTTAGGTTAGAAATCGAAAATTATGATTTTCAGGGTTTTTGGTCGGCAAGGTCGATAATTTCAAACCATGCCGACTGTTGTTGTTTTGTAAGAGCCGGCATGGTATCAGGATGAATAACCTGCCGACTTTTCATTGCAGACATGACGACTGTTAGACAATAACCAGGGCCGACAGGTTATACTAACCAACCATGATGGCTTACATCTAGTCGGCATTGTATTAGACTTGTACCATGCCGACTTTAGGTCACAGAAACCTTAACTTCCATTAGTTATTTGCCGGCGTCTTTCTTGAATAATACCATGCCGACTTTATATTAGTCGGCGGGGTATACGATTAAAACCTCTTCGACCATTGTTTGGTCGACAGTGTTAAGATTCCATACCCTGCCGGCTTCATTACCAGAACCATGTTTCAAAGTTTAGAATTCCCATATCTCTTATTTGTGTATTTTTTAGGTTTCCAGAAGAAAAAAAGAAGATCTACCTTGTCTTGTTAACAATGCAGAAGAGTTATTCCAATTTATTGGCGCAATTGATCCCAATTTAGAAGATCCTAAAGATGAAACTGAAAAGAATTTCCATGTAATAAAGTTACTACTCATGGGTAAGGAAGATCCTGAAGATTTCCTAAGGTTTATAAACAGTCCTAGCAATCCCCTCAACTATGAAGAATGCACATCATCAGAGGAGGAACAAGAGGAGGTTGATCCAAGGACTTTTTTCAGGGCATGTGACTTTTCTGGAGTGAACCCCTATTACAATGAGGTCGGTGACTACATAGGTCCAGATAAGGGAAAATCAAAAGATGATGCTGGTGAAAATGCTAGTGATGGTGAAAAAACTAGTGATGGGGAGGAAGATAACAACAATGAGAAGGATCCATGAAATTTTTAACCTTTATTATGCTTCACTTGGTTTAGAAACTTAGATTGTGGTTTGAACTCTTTCATTATGTTTTGAATTGTTAGATTGTGGTTTTAGACTTGTTAAACTTATGGTAATTTTCAGTTTCAGTTGCTTTAGTTATTTATTTTTTTTGTGCAGTTTTAGACAATGTTAGAGTAGTACTAAATCGGCAAGGTCTGTAAACTGGACCATGCCGACCATCCTTGGCTATATGCTATAGTGCTGTCATGGATAGGTAGTCGGCGTGGTTGTAAATTTGGACCTTGCCGACGTGTATGTTAGTAGTATAAAATTATTACTTTTTAAGTACAAAGCACAAGACATTGAATGCTCAACGGCTTTAAATTTCAAAATCAAGATAATAGGTGTGTTGTTATTATAAAAGCATTCTCAACTTCATCTTCAACCTTGCATAAAGAATGGAAGTTTCAAGTGCAACACAACCAAATATTTGTAGTCTTTGTACACTGAGTGGTCATGCGGCAAATGATTGCCACTTTGAAAGAAGAAAATGCACTATTGAAGGTTGTAAGGGATTCTTATTTCCCATGAAAGCTGCAGTAGGTAATGTATATCAGCCGTATGCTTCAAAATGCACTTGTTGTGGGTTTTTCTATTGGATAGATGAGCGGCTAGCTCCGTATGAAGATGAAGTTGCTAAAATCGACCTTTTACCATGCACAGATCCAGATTGTGACGGTAAGATGAAGCTAATTACCTCTCCTAAGAAGTTGTGTACCGGAAAAAGAGACTATCTATGTCCCAAATGTGTTAGGGTTAAGTTTTTAACGTTTGTATGCTTTAATTAAGGTTTGTATGCTCTAATTAAGTTTTTAAGCTTTGTATTCGATGTGTAGTCGGCATTGTACTAAATTAATAGAATAATTTTTTTCTATTATGATCGGCAAGGTTATCCTTAGAAATCATGCCGGCTAATATTTAGTCGGCAACGTTATCCTAATACACCATGCCGACTATGATGTATGAGAACATCCAGAAATGACTTTTTTTGCCTGTTTTGATCGGCATTGTTATCCTCATAAACCATGTCGACTACACAACATCCGGCAACCTAATGAAACCAAGACCATGCCGACTGTCCCAGGCGTTTTTTCATGTGCTGTCACGTAGTGCCGTCGATGGTCTGACGAATTTAGAACATGCCGACCCTGGTGAAGTCGGCGGGGTCGTGTAATGAATACAATGCCGACCAAATGAGTATACACCAAAAAATACACATCCATTTCATTCATTTGTAGTACTCCAAAGTACATTACACAAAACACAAATGCGATTACAAAAGTACTCCAAAAAGATTCCTTATTCCCTAATCACTCATCACTCAAATCAGTCGGAGGGAGTTCATTCAAATCCCTAAACTCATCTAAAGCATTCCAAAGGTGCATGTTGTCCTCATAAAGTTTCATCCATTCCCTGCTCTTGTTGACTATGAACTTTTCCCAAAAACTAAACCTACAAAGAGGAGGTAATGGACATTCCTTGTTGAGTTGTAGACCATTAAAATGATTACCATCAACCAAAGCCATAACAATCCTTCTATGCTTGAGATTCTCCACACAAACCGCATGCTTTGGTGCAAATGCTACACTTAGTCCTTTACTAAAAAAATGTACCACGCATGACCACGTATCCGCGAATAGATGGCCACACTCCGGCATTCTAAACCACTGCTCCCATTTGATCGGTGCACTCCCCTCCGGACCTTTAACACTAGTAACCAATTCTTTAAAAGTCGCTTCTTTGTCCTCCATGGAACCTTCTAGCATCATTGAAATATGAAACTCCTTGTCCATATCTAGTTTGGCTGCCATCTTCTTTCTTATGTATTGACATGGGGTGAGATTCTCCTCAACCGCCCCACCTGGGTGTCCCAATTGTTGGGATGCAACGTGAAATCCACAATTTCCATCCTTTGGGACGTCATCGGTACCAATAACGAACTCTTGAATAATTTGAGGGAGTTTGTACGTGATATTCTTTCAATACCGGTTTTACTACCTTCCTCGTACGACCTATTTTCTTCACAACATACCCTTGACTTACTTGACTCTCAATAAGTGAAGTTTCATTCAAGTATGAAACGGTTGGAGTAGTTTTTTCTTTGATCGACCGGCCCCTTTTCTTTACAACAGTTGCTTGACTCTCAAGAAGTGGAGTTTTATTTGGATTCAAGTTTGAAACCGTTGGTGTAGTTGTTACTTTCCTCGGATGACCTATTTTCTTTACAACACTTGCTTGACTCTCAAGAGGTGGAGTGCTAGTTGGATTCAAGTTTGAGACCATTGGTGGTGTTGTTTCTTTCCTAGGATGACCTTTTTTATTTTTAGCCGACTCCTCTTTGTATTCCGCCTCGGAATACATATGTCCGGATGGATCGCATTTCGTACTCAAATACTCTTTAAGTTGTTCCCTCTCTTCCACCCTCGTCTTTTTGGTAGGTGGTCTACCTGTTGGATCTTGTTTCCCCGGTTATTCAAGTTCTTCCATAAAAGGGTAAACAATCGGCATCAACTTGTGCTTCATAGTTTGTTTGTCCAACCTATTCAACTTGGGGTACTTGTCAAGGATTATTCTCCCAAATTCCATGTCGCCAAACTCTACACCTGGATCTTCTCTTGGAGCCGGTATCGATATCTTCAATCGTAATGGGAGTTTTATACCTACCAAGCATATGACGACATGGAAGTCCGATAGCCTTCATTATCCTACACTTACAAGGAGTGTCCGGCTTGTCATACTTTTTATACAATGCGAGATGTTTCATCATGAAATGTATTTCCCAATGTGAGACATTTTTATGTATACCAACAAGCAACCAATCATCCTCCTTAAACTCCTTCAACTTCCGGAATATACTTTCTTCGAATTGCTTTTTTATCTTGTTGATATCATTATTAGTGTACTCGTGGATAACATGTTGCACCGTCACAATCCCATTTTGACTCGTGAAAAGTAGACTTTTTAGTCTCCTATGAGCTTTCTCTACCATACTTGTGGAGTCAAGTTTGAAATGTTTATAGTCGTATGTAAAAGCATACACAAACCTCTCTTTGTGTGGCATCAACCATTGTCTCTTGAAATATTCCACTACTGTGGGGTAATTAGTGCCCCAATTATCCTCGAACTCCTTCAAGTTTATCTCATATCTTGCCACACTCATCGACCAAACCAACTTATCCCACGCTTTCATGAATAATTCAAACTTGATCTCACCTTCTTTCCATTCTTCGTCTTCTTTCTTATTCTCTTCCTCTCTCTCTTCTTTAGTTTACTAAGACGTTCATCTTCCTCCTTTTCACGTTTAGTACCTTTCTTTGCCTTTGGCTTTTCGATATGATTCCTACAATTCTTTCTAAGATTGCATTGTATATGCCAAGTGTAAAGCAAATTTTGTGCATTGGGAAAGACAATCCTCACGGCGTTCATTATTGATTGCTCATTGTCGGTCACCACAACCCCGGGATTCTCGTCTTCGTGGTAGAGAAGCTTCAACGTTTCCAATGCCCAAAAATAGCTCTCATCCTTCTCCCGATTCATAAAACATCATGCCACCATGAACGATTGCTTATCCGAGGTTTATCCTACAATGTTCAACAAAGGCATGTTGTACCTATTCGTCTTATAAGTACAATCCATGAAAAAAACTTGGTAAAAGCACCGCACCAATTGAATCATATCGGGATGCGCAAGAAAAATACGATCCACCTTCCCCTCCAATGAGTCATGGTGTCTCACCGTGTAGTTATATTTGTGTGCCGACCATTGTGATTCTTTCATTACCTTTCTTCCATCCCATTCAATTCTTTTGATAGTTACCTTGGCCTCATAAATTGTAGACAATGAAGAGAGCTTATGCGGGTCGTCCCTCTTGAACTTACTAAGTAGCTTGCTTGGTTTAATTCCACAACTTGTTCTTACTTGTTCGAACTCGTGAGGTTTCAACTTGGCAACTTGGCAATGCCCAACAAGACTTAGCGGATCTTTATGGTTATGCCAACCAACATCAACTCTACTCATTCTCCACGTGTTATCGATTTCTTGGTTCCTCCCAAAAATAATATTGAATGTGCATCCACACTTCTTTGACTTCGTCTTGTACACCCTTGTCGTATTCTTATCATACACATAACCCTTTCTCCCGTGACTTGCATCCGGCAACCCATTACACTCGCATACCACTTCAAACCGCGTAGATTTTTGTTGGGTGTTTTTAACTAGAATGCACATCTTCTCTTTTTCTTTCTCAATAACCCACTTCACCGCGTCGTCTTTTTCCTTCCACTTCAAATCATTAGCATAATGTGCGGAAGTATCAGGGCCCCTAACATTGTGAGCTTGAGGCTGATCCTTCATCGGTACCAATGCAATCTACAAAACAACACAAGTTAGTTGATATCAACTACAACAGTCGGCATTGTCGATATATAAAACAACGCCGACTAATAAAAAGCCAACATGGTATAAAAATACAAAAATTCCGACGAAACTATAGTCGGCAGGGTCTACGTATCCATGATAATACCGGCCTAAACATTTTCAGATCTCGTATATTGTGCTTCAAAAATTCTGGTCGTTGGCATGGTTAATATTTTCTACCTTGCCGACCATAATACTGCTCATGAAATATCGGAGCATTGGGTAATATATACTACGCCGGCTTTTAAAGTCGGCATGATCGACAATCGTCGACGTTGCCGACCCTGGACAACAACAGTTAAAAAAAGAGAGGCAAAATCGATCATTTGCATGGAAAAATCACAATCTTCACCACGTAAGTTGTCTACCTGATTACTTGCAGCTCCATTATCTTCTTCTTGGTTATTGGATTCTAAGTTTGGCTCAAGACATTCATCACTTCCATACCCATCTTGAGTTTGAGGAAAATAAAAGTGAGGATCATGCAAATAATCCATTTGATCATGGCCTGGTAGATCATCATACAAGTACTCATCTATATGAGGAAAGTTAGAAGACTCCCCCACTTCAAAATCAGGATTAGAATCACTCATATCACAAATTTCACAAAAACCCTAAAAAAATTTCCCCCAAAACCTCCTCTACCACTTCATTCTACTCCTCTCTCTAAATTATTTCTAAAACCCAACTTATAAATCAACTAACTAATCTAACTTATTTAACTAATCTAATCATTTAAATTAAATTAGTGTTAATCATTGTGGGGGCATTTTTGCCATTTTAAAAATAGTTGGTTAAGGGGTGACCACTTTTACTTCAAAATGACCCTATTTTGTCTCATTTGGTATACCCCAATTAATCTGGGTATACCCCAATATCGCCAGGTAAATTAAGTTAAAGATGGTAATATTTACTTGTATTTAATGCATTTTTAATTATTAAGTTTATAATTTTGTTCAAATTAAGTAAAATTTTGACTTTATCATCCTAGTCAAATTGGGGTATACCCGAATTAATTAGGATATACCTAATGAGACAAAATCCAGGTCATTTGGAAATAAAATAGGACATCCCTTAACCATGTATTTTCAAAATAGCTAATATGTCGTTGCTTAATTAACACTAAATTTTTTGATTAGGTTAATTAATTGAGTTTATATGAATTAACTAAGTAGATTAAAACTTATGAATTTAAGTTATGAAATTTTGTTTTTGATTGAACTCATGTGGGAAGATTTTTTATGGGAAAAAAAATTGAGATTTTTTTTTGCAACGGAAATGAAAGCATACTACCCCAAACATTTCTAAAAAGGGGATTGTAAAGCTGATGGATGAAATCATATTCAAAATTAAAGAAGAAATCGACACTTTCAGTCCTATGAAAAGTCGGCAGGGTCAACGAATGAAGAAAATGCCGACTAACTTTGGCCGGCAAGGTTGACGAATGAAGATGATGCCGACTAACTTTGGTCGGCATGATTGTTTCTATATAACAATGCCGACTTTTTTTTTTTTTTGACACACATGAGACTGTTCTAAATGCTTTACTAGTCGGCAGGGTCGATAACCACAATCAATTCCGACTAAACAACATTCGGCAGGGTCGTATTCGAATACCATGCCGGCTTATAACAAAATGGAACACATAAAATACAAATGATTTTCCAAACAATTAGTAGGCAGGGTCTATAATCCATACAGTTCCGACTAATACGCAGTCGGCAGGGTGGTGATGTAGTTTTACAAGTGGTAAGTATAGGGTTTGATTCTCGGACTTTTTTTTTTAAAGATTTGGTTTTAGACAAAAAGATGGCGATTTTTATAAAACTTATAAAATAATGGAAATGCTAAAAATGATTTTTGTGTTCAATTAAAATAGTCTAGGATGTCAAGATTCCATCACTACTACACATACTAAATGATTATAACTATTCCCTATAACATTCTCCCAAAATTACTCAAGACGATTTAGGACAAATAATACGTCTCGGAAAATAAATCTTTTCAAGCAATTATTTTTCTCAAAGAATTAACAATCTTCTTCACTATAAAATGCTATTCTCTAACATAGAATATATAAATCAATTATCAAGCATCATAGGACACATGAAGAAAATTATTACCTTACGAATCAAGAATAAGGACCAAGAGAATTATTATAGAAAATAATCAAAACATTCTAGCACACATAGTAGGATTTCCTCCCTAATCCTAGATAGAAATTTAGCTACTCATAATTAGAAGTACTAACAAATAAAAATAGAAGAAGGAATAAAAGAAGAGTATGTAGAAGGGGGTGTGGGATGGAGAGGTGTGTGATGTATTACTATTTATACTAGATGATGCCCGACCCATTTTAATTTTCTTAATTTCTTTTGTTTCGTGCACTAGGCACTCAACAACAGTGGGTGTTGCTTTTCTTTTCTTTTTTCATTCTTTTCATTTGCTTTCGGCAAGGTGCTCTACGCACTAGAGTGGTGGATGCTTTTCACCTTCTCAGCATCATTGCCATTCACCATCATCTCCTCTCGGTTCCGTTTCCCTACCGAGCCACAGCAGCGAACCCGAGCATCATGGCTTCTTAAAAGCTCATCACCAAGCTCGGATCATTAATTAATGGCAGCAACAGCTACCAACACTTCATCATATTCCGGCCATGCATGCAACGATATCACCGCCATAGCAGCCACCATAGTTCAGCTCTTCTCTTTTTGTTTTCTCGAGCTCCGTCAATGTCACGGCCAACATCCATTCTATACTCTCTTCATCACCACGATCACTGCTAACAGTCCCAGTGCAGCAACTCGTCAATCCGTGCTCCAACAGCAAACTGAGAACCATGTTCTCATCATTCCTCAGCCATCACCGAGCTCCATGTTGGCATTCTTCACGTTCATTTCCAACAGCTCAGTCCGTTACCGGATGAACTTATCAAAGTTGGCAGCGAACCAACTCTTCACAGCAGCCAACTCTTCTTTGTTTTATCAAGCTCGAGCTCTTCTTCTCCTGGACAACTCCATTCCCCGTTCTTTCCCTGGCATGCATGCAGTCTCATCAGCCAAGGCAATTAACTCATCACCACGGTCACTTCCAAGCTCTCGTTATCACCAATGGCAGCAACCAAGCTCCATGTCTGCCATGCTCATCACAGAGACTTCATGCTACTGCCAAGCCCGAGCTATCTTTGCCTCCTATGTCTTCACTTAGTCACCGGTGCAGCAGCTCGAGTATCACTTCCAACAGCAAACAGAAACAACACACCATTAAGATTAGTCACCCGTGATCACTGCCAAGATTAAGCATCACCATTTCCGCCAACAACAAACTCCACCCGTGAGTTATATAGCCATTATGTGATGAAACCATACTCATTACCATCCATGTTTAATCAAAACAGGGTGATATCAATCAACCCCGGCCGTTAAATCTCAAAAAATCACGTCCGAATTCTTCCCAGAAATTTACGCAGGTGAACAAAAAATTCCCGCCAAATATTTTTTTTTTGAAACCGTGAAGAAGGTGGTGTCCCCCTATCCAAACAAGGAGTGCGAATAGCAGGTGTCTACTTAGGATGCCCCTTATCCAAGGTGAGGGTGCCCTTAGCATACTGCATTGTAAATGACTATTTTGCTCTTTTTCCTATTTTGCCCATAACTTCTTCATACGGACTCCGAATGACTCCGTTCTTTCGCCATTGCCATTTCCTTTGCCTTGTCGTCCTCTACCCAATGAAAAGTAGAAATCTTGTATTTTAACGAGTTACATTTGGTCTTTGGTCCTTCCTCACTCTTAGATAGCTTCTTTTATTGCACAACTAAGCTCCAATTCACTTCTTTTTGGATTATTCACCTAATAACACACAAATAAGAGAAAACACGCGTAACACACAATAATATGCAAGAAAACCAACACCTACTAGCATGGATTTAACACAAAATATATGTGAAATATTCACTTATCAAATTCCCCCACACTGGCTTTTGCTAGTCCTCGAGCAAACTAAAAATCCTAACTCACTGTCGCAGGCATCACGATTGCATTTAGCGTATGCAATAAGCCTTTAAACCCCTAGGTGTCCCTAGTGGCCGAGTTATAGTCTCGGGAGGGTTTACCAGAGGTATACCCACAAAACCTACTCCAACTTCAAAGCGTTCCAGCGTCCCAAGCATCCAAAGAGTTATGAGGACATAGAGTTTCTGCATGCTAGTAATAAGAAGTTAGAAATACCAAAGAACATATTCTCATTCTTAAATATTGAGTGAGAAATAATCACACCATAATGAGAGAATGCGTGTTTGAGAAACGACAAATAAGCATTTCGCCTCGACTTCTGCCTCACTTAAATGATTTTATGATAATTGCACTCAATAAGACAGCTTTTTTATGGGTTTCACATGTGTGCAGGTAGGAATGAAGATAGAACTCCTACACACGTTGAATGGTGGGAAGGAAACCTTCCGAATTATTTCTGGAGACCCCACAAAATCGTGGGAAGTAAAAGACTTTTTCTGATGATCTCTAAGAAAGGAAATCAACCACTTATAGCAAGGATGAGAGTACTTACCACCTTCACATCTGATTGCACTGATGATAACACCACTCTCACAAAGATCCAATAGAAACGTCTTCCTTCGGCTCGTCTTCTTCATCTTGGTCTTCGGTCTTCAACTGTTGATGATAAATTCTTGAATTTCGTAGAACTTTGACAATTTATAACTCTTTTCCTCTATTTCTTGTCGCTTGAAACTTCTTTATATATTTTTCTTCCCCATGGCCTTATTGAACAAATAAATCCTAAATGCAAATCTTTTTGTATTTTGTATATATTTTTATTTTTTATTTATTTTTTATTTTAATTAAGATTGCAACTACAATAATAAAATTAACATGGCCATGAAAGAAGTACTTTACCACTTTGATCTTCACAACTTGTATTGTCTTTGTATCATAAACTTCAATATTTTTCATCTTTTGATTTTCTATGCTCTTGTAAATAAGTCTTCATACTTAGATATAAAATTTGCTCTTCCTTGAATTGTTGCTTAAAAACCTTAAACTTCTTCAAATTTACTTGTAGATTTTGATGTCGCTCCTTTGCTGATGATGTGTTTCTATGGACCTGTTGTTGGCGAGAGAGAATGGTGCTAACTGCAAATCAAACTACAAGAAGGAGGTTTTCATCTATAGACGACACCCTCATGATTGACAAAATTAGCACTCAAGAGATCAAAAATAGTGCTGAAAATAGTGTGAAGTTGGGTAGCTCACCATTCTACCCGGAATTTACGTATGGTGACACACACTCAAAAGAAAGCTCTTTAGTCAGCTTCTAAGAAATCTGGTCTGGTGCCTCTGTTGATTTGAAAAAGGTAGTCTCCACTAATGATTGATCAGCAACTCTAATAATGCATTTCTCTCTGCTCCTAATTTGCATCACCGGCATGATTAAATCCATTATTTAACACTCCAATTCGTAAGAAATCCGAATGTAGCTCTCTAACACTTCCAAGTTCAGTTATGTCGGTCAGAACTCTCTATGTAAACATACCTAGAAGTATGCTAGTGACTCTAAAATCTCTAAAAGTTGGAGGTTTTATTCAAATAATTTATTTATATATATATATATATTTTTTTTTTTTTGAAAATTTTTAATCAAAAAGGCTAAAAATTCTATATGCAAAAGGTCAAAACACTCCCCCACACTTAAACTCTACATTGTCCTCAATGTTCTAAAGATAAAATTAAAAGCATGAACAAGGAGAAACTGTTACCATCTGAATCAAAAGAGTGAAGGAAAGATATTACCGTGTTGCATGAGCATGGGTTACCTCCCAAGAAGTGCTAAGTTTAATGTCTTCAGCCAGACATAACTGTACCTGCAGAAAATTAGTCGTGATAAACGGGATCCTGTAAATTTGTATTTTCCACATCCGGGTTGGTCAATTCGATGAATGGTTTCAATCGCTGACCGTTGACTTTAAAAGTCTCTCCAGTATCATGATTCCTCACCTCAATAGCACCGTGCGGATACACGGTCTTAACATAGAATGGGCCAGTCCAACGAGATCTAAGCTTACCAGGAAAAAGGTGAAGGCGAGAATTATACAAGAGAACTTTCTGTCCTGGTGTAAACGACTTTCGAAGAATCGATTTGTCGTGAAAAACTTTTGTTTTCTCCTTGTAAATTTTCGCATTTTGGTAAGAATCATTACGAATTTCTTCCAACTCATTGAGCTGAAGTCTACGGTTATCACCAGCAACAAGTAGGTCAAAGTTTAGCCGTTTAATGGCCCAATAAGCTCGGTGTTCTAATTCTACATGCAAATGGCAGTCTTTACTGAAGACAAGTCTATACGGAGACATCCCAAGTGGAGTCTTAAAAGCGGTTCGGTAAGCCCATAATGCTTCTATTAAGCGCAAATACCAATCCTTTCGGGTAGGGTTTACGGTCTTCTCTAAAATTTGCTTGATCTGCCTATTAGACACTTCTACTTGGCCACAAGTCTGTGGGTGGTAAGGTGTAGAAACATTATGAGTAATGGAGTATTTCTTCATGAGCGTCTCGAAAGACCGGTTACAAAAATGTGATCCTCCATCACTAATGATTGCTCTAGGCATACCAAATCGAGAGAAAATATTTTCTCTAACAAACTTGATCACAACATGGCGATCGTTTGTTTTGGTAGCTATTGCTTCAACCCACTTAGACACATAATCAACAGCTAATAAGATGTAAAAGTTTCCATAGGAATTGACAAACGGGCCCATAAAATCTATGCCCCACACATCAAATATTTCTATTATCAGTATAGGATTAAGTGGCATCATATTTCTTCGGGTCAACTTCCCTAACTTCTGACATCTCTCACAACTTTGACAAAATAGGTGGGAGTCCTTGAACAGAGTTGGCCAATAAAGACCAGATTGTAGAACCTTAGCAGCTGTTTTCTTAGAACTAAAGTGACCCCCACAAGCTCCAGAATGACAAAAAGTCAGAACATTGGATATGTCGTTGTCAGGAATACAACGACGGATGATCTGATCAGGGCAGTAATTGAATAAGTATGGATCATCCCAGAAAAAGTATTTAACCTCAGACAAGAATTTAGCTCTATCCTGTTTAGACCAATGGTCGGGCATTTGACCAGTTACCAAATAATTGACAATGTCAAAGAACCAGGGTAACTCAGAGATGGAAAATAGTTGTTCATCGGAACGTGTCATGGATTGGTATCTCATCATCTCTAGTCTTATCAAGGATACGGGATAAATGGTCAGCTACAACATTTTCAGACCCTTTCTTATCACGAATATCTAGAGTAAATTCTTGGAACAGCAATACCCATCTAATCAGCAGTGGTTTAGAGTCCTTCTTTGAAAGGAGATACTTGAGTGCGGCATGATCAGAATAGACAATGACCTTAGACCCTAGGAGATATGATCTAAATTTCTCCAAAGCAAAAACGATGGCTAACATTTCTTTCTCAGTGGTTGTGTAGTTCATCTGGGCATCGTTTAGGGTCCTATTGATAAGCATGTAAATGCTACATTTTATACCCATATTTATATTAGATAGGACTCAATATTTTGACTAATGACATTATTTTAATGCTTTTGTAGAAAGTTTGAGTGAATCCGATCACCGAAATGATAAATGGCCAAGTTGAGAGTTTTACTGGTGTTTGCGACTCATCTTACAAAAGAGATGGGCTTAACGAATGATGGGCTGCTTTGCTATCTGCTCATGTTGATGGTAGCACTTAAATCCCCGAATGGCCAGACTGATACAAGAAAACAAAGCATTCTCTTTGTTAATTGAAGCACGTGAATTCCACTAGTGAGTGGACTAGAGAATTC
The DNA here is from genome assembly GCA_023529315.1 of Papaver bracteatum. Lineage (NCBI taxonomy): Eukaryota > Viridiplantae > Streptophyta > Magnoliopsida > Ranunculales > Papaveraceae > Papaver > Papaver bracteatum. Next base: position 2,882,492 of record JAJJWX010002936.1, on the reverse strand, counting down.
TTTTGTTAACTTAACTATTTCAAGCAGGAAAAGCCACAAATGGCCAGAATAAATTTAAAAGAGAAAGTGGGACGTGTCTATTTATAACCACGACATTTTGTGTGGTTCTCCATCACCACAATTCGGATTGATTTCTGGGGTTCGTATGCAATAAGTTTTGGGTCATACTTGACCTGAATTGTTTGCCGTGGAAACATACAAGGGAAAGTTGTGTTCGGTGATTGGTGGATGGGTGTGTGTTCGAGTGGAGTTGGTGATGAAGAAGCTGATGCTGCAACCAAGATTAGGGATGTGTCCGTGTTGGTATGGTCTTAAACTGAGATGTTCTACTGGTGGAGGAAGAAAGAACGTGAGCTGTTGCTGCTGCCTTGGAAGCGAGACAAGAAACTGGTGCATGATAAAATGAAAAAGAATGTATGCGTGTCATATGAGTGGCGAGAATGATTGATTATTATGGCTGTTTTGGCAAGGATCAGAGATGGACATTAGCTTTGGTCAAGAATTCGGCTTCTGAGGTTTGGCAGTGCTGTGATCAGTGTCTGAAGGCTCGAGAAGAACAAGAGCTTACTGGCAGCGACATAGAGTCAATCTCTGCAGGACCGGTCATGGATTTGTGGTGTTTTGCCTTGAAATGGAGTCGAAATCGTAATAGAATGGAAGTTGTTGATGTGGTCGAAGCTGACAGTGATGGTTTTATATTCTCATACTGGTTGGGATGGCTGAAGTGTTGGCTTGTCGAGAAATTGTCTCATTAACTAAGCAGGGGAAGAAGGTTTCGAAATGGAGGGAAAATGGTGATGTTTTGGTTCACTTTTTGGCTGGTGTTGTTGCCTGAAGTAAGAAGATGAACATGGCTGCTGGTGTTGAGTTATGCATGAGAAGACTAAGAAGAAATGGGTGTTGATGGTTGAAACCAGGGGTCCAATGGAGACGTTGAATATCCGGAGTTAGAAGGTCAGGGAATATAATTTGGCGTGGATCGAAATGGAGCCGGAGTTAGAAGGTCAGGGAACAAAAGCCTTGTGGTTACTGGTTAGATTTTGGAAAGAGGTGGCATATTTCAGGGACCGTAATAGTAGTGATGTTTCCATATTTATTGGAGTATATGCAATTACGTTCTTACATGCAAGATCTTTACCAAGTTCAGATGAAGACGAGTGTTGGAAGAGAGGACGTGGCGGAACCTTATTGGGTGACTTTTTTCATCACTCGACATGTGCCATAACTCAATTGGCTAATGACGTGATCTAGACAATGAAAAAAAAGAAATAAAAGAGGAAATCAAATTCCTTTGGCGGCTAGACAACCGAGGGGGAGCGGCTGCTACTTCATGGAGAATAGGGTTTGGAGTTGGAAGGGGGAGCTTTTTATTTTTTGTTCTTGTTTAGCTAATTTTGATTTTAATCTTTTTATGGCTTTTGAGAAAGTCATGGCTAGCTAAACCCCTACATTGGGTCGATGGAGGAAGCCGAACTTTACACATGGGTGATTTTAATTTATTTTCTATATGACTTTTGCACTTAATTTTGATTGATTTATGATTCGATAAAATTAGTTGTGATTCAATTAGATAGGTTATGCTTTGAATTAAGATAATCTATGCTTAGGGGATACAATTAATGTTTTGACGATCTACTGTGGCAAAACAAGAGTCGGTGTTTTATGAGCGATAATTGTTGAGAATGAATAATAAACCTCGTGTTGTGACTTCGGTGGAATCTTAGACCCAGTGACTCTCTTATATTTATTATTTTATTTAAGCCTTTTAATTTAATCTTAACAACATCCGAGTGAACGAATCTCAATTACTACAACGAAAACATTGAAAAAAATCATAAATCATTTTGGCGCCGTTGCGACGCGGAATTGTTTTTAGATTATTAATTTTTAGGTTTATTTTTATTTTGTACAGTATTTTCTTTTAATTTTAGTTTTTATTTTTCCTTTTTATGCGTTTCTTTTTCTATTTCTTTTCAGGATGATGACTTCTTTTGAGGAGACGTCACCTACGATGACGTTAGCGGAATATATGCATAGAAAGTCGAATAATCAGGAAACCTCATCTGAGATGACGCTTGCTGAATATATGCGTAGTCAATGGTATGGAGTTTCTGCTCCACATGAGGTAAGTGAAGAATCACACCAAACTATTTATGAGAAGTATTACAAACACGCACCACCTAGTTTGGAGCAAAGATTGAGAGTTCTTGAATGTCAAAAATTATTTGTTGATGAGGATGAATCTGATAGTGACTCTCTGTTCCAAACAGAACATATAGATGACCCTGTGGATGATTGTGTGGTTGATTCGCCTAATTCAATAGATGAATCTACCTCACAAGACTATTCACCCGACTTAGCGGTTGTTTCTAGACCCATAGACTTCCAAAATTTGCCTAATTTAGGGTTAGAATTGTGTACTTCTAAAGTGTTGTTGGATTACTTTGCATCTAAGTACCCAGAGGACTTGCCTATTCCTGATATCGTGAATGAATCAATTGATATTTCCCCAGTCTCAATCGAATCCCCATACTTTGTTCTTTACGCACTTCCATGTGCAGTAAAAACTTGGTTTCGGGGTAAATTTTGTTTTCTGACAGTTTCAATGTCCCATTTTTTCCATAAAATAATTGTGAAGCTGTCATTTGTAAATATTGTATTTTGGGTCGATCCCCAAGTTTTCAGGTTATTAATTTATGGGGATCTGTTTTTGTACATTCCAGTAGGTATAATTATTTATTTTTGTTTAATTTTATTTTTATTTCCCATCTTAATTTTTACGTTGGATGACTCAATTTCATTGAGGACAATGTAATATTTAAGTGTGGGGGAGTGGTTAACGTTTTATTTTTCTGTTTCAGGAATTTTCTTGCTTATCATGACCAGCTGTGGAGCGGGTCTCAAAAAAAAAAATTATTATGACCAGCTGTGTAGCGGGTCTTTAAAAAAAAAAAAAAAAAAAAAAAAAATTTTTGCATGATATGACCAGCTGTTGAGCGGGTCTAATTTTTTATTTTATTTTTGCATCATATGACCAGTTGCTTAGCGGGTCTTTCTGTCTAGCTGTTTAGCAGACATCTCTATCCACTGTTTAGTGGATTCGTCTCGCTGTTTAGCAGACATGTCTCGATCTCGTTGTTTAACAGATCGGTCTAGCTGTGTAGCAGACATCTCTAGACCACTGTTTAGTGGTTCCGTCTAGCTGTTTAGCAGACGTCTCTCCATGACCAGCTGTGTAGCGGGTCAATTTTCTGTTTTGCTCGAGGACTAGCAAAATATAAGTGTGGGGGTGTTGATAAGCATGTAAATGCTACATTTTATACCCATATTTATATTAGATAGGACTCAATATTTTGACTAATGACATTATTTTAATGCTTTTGTAGAAAGTTTGAGTGAATCCGATCACCGAAATGATAAATGGCTAAGTTGAGAGTTTTAATGGTGTTTGCGACTCATCTTACAAAAGAGATGGGCTTAACGAATGATGGGCTGCTTTGCTATCTGCTCATGTTGATGGTAGCACTTAAATCCCCGAATGTCCAGACTGATACAAGAAAACAAAGCATTCTCTTTGTTAATTGAAGCACGTGAATTCCACTAGTGAGTGGACTAGAGAATTCTTTTGTTAACTTAACTATTTCAAGCAGGAAAAGCCACAAATGGCCAGAATAAATTTAAAAGAGAAAGTGGGACGTGTCTATTTATAACCACGACATTTTGTGTGGTGCTCCATCACCACAATTCGGATTGATTTCTGGGGTTCGTATGCAATAAGTTTTGGGTCATACTTGACCTGAATTGTTTGCCATGGAAACATACAAGGGAAAGTTGTGTTCGGTGATTGGTGGATGGGTGTGTGTTCGAGTGGAGTTGGTGATGAAGAAGATGATGCTGCAACCAAGATTAGGGATGTGTCCGTGTTGGTATGGTCTTAAACTGAGCTGTTCTACTGGTGGAGGAAGAAAGAACGTGAGCTGTTGCTGCTGCCTTGGAAGCGAGACAAGAAACTGGTGCATGATAAAATGAAAAAGAATGTATGCGTGTCATATGAGTGGCGAGAATGATTGATTATTATGGCTGTTTTGGCAAGGATCAGAGATGGACATTAGCTTTGGTCGAGAATTCGGCTTCTGAGGTTTGGCAGTGCTGTGATCAGTGTCTGAAGGCTCGAGAAGAACAAGAGCTTACTGGCAGCGACATAGAGTCAATCTCTGCAGGACCGGTCATGGATTTGTGGTGTTTTGCCTTGAAATGGAGTCGAGATCGTAATAGAATGGAAGTTGTTGATGTGGTCGAAGCTGACAGTGATGGTTTTATATTCTCATACTGGTTGGGATGGCTGAAGTGTTGGCTTGTCGAGAAATTGTCTCATTAACTAAGCAGGGGAAGAAGGTTTCGAAATGGAGGGAAAATGGTGATGTTTTGGTTCACTTTTTGGCTGGTGTTGTTGCCTGAAGTAAGAAGATGAACATGGCTGCTGGTGTTGAGTTATGCATGAGAAGACTAAGAAGAAATGGGTGTTGATGGTTGAAACCAGGGGTCCAATGGAGACGTTGAATATCCGGAGTTAGAAGGTCAGGGAATATAATTTGGCGTGGATCGAAATGGAGCCGGAGTTAGAAGGTCAGGGAACAAAAGCCTTGTGGTTACTGGTTAGATTTTGGAAAGAGGTGGCATATTTCAGGGACCGTAATAGTAGTGATGTTTCCATATTTATTGGAGTATATGCAATTACGTTCTTACATGCAAGATCTTTACCAAGTTCAGATGAAGACGAGTGTTGGAAGAGAGGACGTGGCGGAACCTTATTGGGTGACTTTTTTCATCACTCGACATGTGCCATAACTCAATTGGCTAATGACGTGATCTAGACAATGAAAAAAAAGAAATAAAAGAGGAAATCAAATTCCTTTGGCGGCTAGACAACCGAGGGGGAGCGGCTGCTACTTCAGGGAGAATAGGGTTTGGAGTTGGAAGGGGGGAGCTTTTTATTTTTTGTTCTTGTTTAGCTAATTTTGATTTTAATCTTTTTATGGCTTTTGAGAAAGTCATGGCTAGCTAAACCCCTACATTGGGTCGATGGAGGAAGCCGAACTTTACACATGGGTGATTTTAATTTATTTTCTATATGACTTTTGCACTTAATTTTGATTGATTTATGATTCGATAAAATTAGTTGTGATTCAATTAGATAGGTTATGCTTTGAATTAAGATAATCTATGCTTAGGGGATACAATTAATGTTTTGACGATCTACTGTGGCAAAACAAGAGTCGGTGTTTTATGAGCGATAATTGTTGAGAATGAATAATAAACCTCGTGTTGTGACTTCGGTGGAATCTTAGACCCAGTGACTCTCTTATATTTATTATTTTATTTAAGCCTTTTAATTTAATCTTAACAACATCCGAGTGAACGAATCTCAATTACTACAACGAAAACATTGAAAAAAATCATAAATCACCTACTAGCATAATAAATCACACTAGGTGTTTTATCATGTCGTTGGCCAAGGACAGCACCAACCGCATAATCGGACGCATCACACATGATTTCAAATGGGAGGTTCCAATTGGGTGGTTGGATGATAGGGTCAGAAGTCAACAATAATTTAAGCTTCTCAAAAGCTTGAACACATGCTTCATCAAATACAAAGGCAGTATCTTTAGCAAGTAGGTGCGATAGAGGTAAAGCAATCTTGCTAAAGTCTTTGATGAAACGACGGTAAAATCCAGCATGTCCAAGGAAAGATCTAACATCGGTTACATTCTTAGGTTGTCTTAATTTGGAAATTAGGTCAACCTTGGACTTATCAACTTCTATTCCCTTAGAGGACACCACATGTCCTAACACTATTCCAGATTTAACCATAAAATGACACTTTTCCCAATTAAGGACTAAGTTCTTTTCTTTACAACGTTCTAGAACTAGTGTAAGGTGGTGCAAACATTCATCGAAAGAGGATCCAAACACTGAAAAATCGTCCATAAAGACCTCGAGAAATTGCTCAACCATGTCCGAAAAGATACTTAGCATGCAACGTTGGAATGTTGCGGGTGCATTACACAACCCAAAAGGCATACGCCTGTAAGCAAAAGTACCAAATGGACATGTGAAGGTTGTTTTCTCTTGGTCTTCCGGGGCTATAGGGATTTGGTTATAACCAGAATAACCATCTAGGAAACAATAATAGTTGTGGCCCGCTAATCTTTCTAACATCTGGTCGATGAATGGTAAAGGAAAGTGGTCTTTCCTAGTTGCTGAGTTCATCTTACGGTAATCTATACAAACTCTCCACCCAGTAGTAACACGGGTAGGTATCAATTCATTATTCTCATTCGCAACTACCGTAATCCCAGACTTCTTTGGGACAACCTGAACATGGCTGACCCATTTACTATCAGATATGGGGTATATGATACCCGCATCTAATAACTTGAGCACCTCAGTGCGAACAACTTCCTTCATATTAGGATTCAAACGTCTCTGCATTTCTCTTGAGGTTTTGGCACCTTCTTCTAAGTAGATGTGGTGCATACAATCAGCAGGACTAATTCCTTTCAAATCTGCTATAGTCCACCCTATTGCAGTCTTGTGCTCACGAAGAACACTAACTAGTCTACTTTCCCCGGTCGGGCTCTAAGTCAGAGGCAATTATGACAGGAAGAGTATTCTCATTACCAATAAATACATATTTCAGTGTATCTGGTAGTGGCTTTAATTCAAGGGTGGGATCCTTAACTGATGATGGGAGGGGTTTATCTATGGTCGGCGGAAGAGGTTCTGGTTTACGCTGCTATTTTCCATAACCCATTACTATCGCAGAGTCTAACAACGCATTAACTTCTTCAAAATGACTATCCTCATCATAGTAAGCTCCAAAATGGGCCAAGCACGCCTCTAAAGGATCGCTAACACTATTGGTGGTAAAGGTATTCTCCACTAGAGAGTCAATCATGCATATAGACTCATAGTGTTCGCGATCCTGTGGGGCTTGTAACGCCTTAAAGACGTTCACTGAGATTTTCTGATTCCCAAAGGAAAATTCTACTAGGCCATTTTGACAATGTATGACTGCATTTGCAGTGGCTAGAAACGGACGACCTAGGATGATTGGGATATTGATATCTTGACTAGAGACGGGTTGAGTGTCTAAAATCACAAAGTCAACAGGATAAATAAAGTTTTCTACCTGAACCAAAACGTCTTCAATAATTCCACGTGGGATTTTGACTGACCTATCGGCTAACTGTAGTGTTATCTTAGTTGGCTTCATCTCCCCTAGTCCAAGTTGTTCATAAACCGAGAAAGGTAAAAGATTCACACTAGCCCCAAGATCTAATAGAGCATTGTCTATCGTTTGGTTACCTATGACACATGTGACAGTAGGACAACCAGGATCTTTAAATTTGACTGGGTACTTTTGTGAGATTATGGAACTAACTTTTTGGGTCAAAAAGGCTTTTTTATGGACACTCGCCTCTCTCTTGACAGTGCACATCTCTTTTAAGAACTTGGCCATAGCGGGTACATGTTTAATTGCATCTAACAAAGGCAGGTTAACCTTAACTTGCTTAAAGATGTCTAGGATTTCATCATATGTACTATGTTTTTTTTAGCTAGTCTTTGAGGAAATGGTGCAGGTGGTATGTACACTCTCTCAGGGGTATCTTTATCACTTGGACTCTTAGCACACTCAGGCCCATTAAGGTCTTTAGACGAAGTTTGGTCAACTTCTGTCTCCTTTTCAGCTGGACTCTTGTCCTTAGGTGGTTCTACCGAGTTCTCTAGAGTTTTACCACTCCTAAGGGTGATAACTGCTTTGACATGTTTATTATGTTTAGAACTACCCGACATATTAACCTGGTTAAATCCTTTTGGATTTGGAGTTGTTTGACTAGGGAATGTCCCACTCTCTCTATCATTTAACCGGTTCGAAAGTTGACTTATTTGAGTCTCTAGGTTGGCAATAGCTCGGTCACTATTTTGTTGGTTACGCTGACTCGTCAGGACAAATTCATCGAGCTTCTGACCTAAATGGTTGACATTTTGGGTAGTCTCGGCATGGTTTATCACACTACGGGCAATAAAGAGTTTTAGACTTTCCTCTAGGGATGACACCTTTTTATCAATCTGGCTCGGTTCCTGAACTTGAGATTGGTTCCTAGGAAAATTGGGTGGTGAGCTACTCGACGGGCCACCTTGATGGTTACCTTTAGACCACGAGAAATTCGGGTTATGTCTCCAACCAGGGTTATTGGTATTTGAGTATGGGTCAAACTTGGGTCGAACCTCATATTTAGAGTTCATACCACCATGTAGGACACTAACCTGGTCACGAGTAGTTTCAGTTGGGTAAAACTGGGGACACTGAGATCCAATATGACTTTGATCACCACAATTGGTACATGGATATGTTCTGGGCTCACTATTACAGCTCATAGTTTGGTTGGACCCTTGGTTTATCTCTAAGGCCTCTAGACGCCTAAGCATGTCAGACCCATTATCAACTCTATTGACCCTATGGATAGGGTTCCTAGTTATTTCGGGCTCCCTCATTGAAGCCCATTGACGGGTCTTTTCAGCTAACTCGACCAACTCGTCAAAACATTCAGCTGGGTCTTGATGGGTAAATTCTCCACCACTCATTGTTTCTACCTGCATTCTGGTTTCACTATCAAGGCCCTCATATAAAATTTGGGACATGTGGGCTTTATCAAAGCCGTGATGTGGGCATTGGTATAACAATTCATTAAACCTTTCTATATAACAGTGTAGGTGTTCACCTAATTTCTGCTTAAAGGTTTGGATAGACTGTCGAATAGCAGCAGTCTTATGGTGTGGGTATAATTTCTTAACGAAAACCTCTACAAGTCCATCCCAAGTAGTGATTGTTTTGGAAGGAATGATATGATACCACTCACTGGCTCTTTCTTCTAGGGAAAAGGGAAACAAACGTAACCTAACATCGTCTTTGGTGACATTTGGATAACTCATGGTATCACAAATCATCTCAAAGTCACGGATATGGGTATACGGGTTCTCATTCTCTATTCCCTTAAACTTACGTAGCATGCCAAACGTCCCAGGTTTAATATCAAACTTCACGGTAGTGGCCGGTAAGACAACCCCAGGTTCACGTATCACCCTAGACGGGTTTAAACGGTCCCTAAGGGTTTTGGTTGGCACAACTTCACCCTCATCATTTTCATTAACCATTTCGGTAAAAATAGAATTACCACCTAAATCCGTGTAACGGGTCGGACTTAAATTAAAAAGGTCGTTTTCTACAAGTCGATGTTCTACCCGTTTCCAACGTCGCATACACACACAATAATACTAGTGAAGCAATTGGTGTGTAATTTTTTTTTTTTGAACAAAGAAAGATAGAAATAAAAATAAAATAACACAAACAAGGAAGGGAAGTTCTATTCAATCACAAAAAAGGCTGACTCCACCACAGTAAACCTGCTGATTTCTAGCAAACAAAAAGCATGATGGCTCCACTTAGATTGTTTTCTAGACCAGCTTCTAATCCTTCGAAAGGGAATTCGTTACAATCTGAGTAAACTCCTCTGGAATCGATCTGAGTTAAAGTATATTGAATAGAGGCGAGAGAAGCTGCTAGAGCTTTGATACTCAAGGCCTCACCGTATTACAAGGCGGCGCGATCACGCATTCAATTTACGAAACCATCATGAATTTCAGAGTATGCCTAAAGAGTAACCAATATTTTTCGAACGACTTTCCTACTAAGCTCGTTACCTTATAGGTCTCGTTCTACTTCAAATTTTAAAGCTTAGGTTCGCGTAGGTATCGTTTTCCTAAGGCGGGCAAGAAGAGAACGGTGATGAAATCCGAACCCTTATCTTGTATGGCCAGTCCTTGCCCTTTACTAGGAAAATAAAACAGCCGTATTCAAGTCCTCAACATATATGCAAACGAAGGAATACAGTAACTCGCTAATAGGAGATTCGCGAGTGTTTCGACAAACTTACCTCCCGTATCATACGGGGGATGAACTGTTGTTGTCGACTCGGGCCACGACTCCTATGTCATGCACGAACCCGAGGGGCCGAGGTGATATTGTAATCACCGTCCTTCTCTGCAAACAGTTTGATATTTAATATTACCCTTCCGTAGGGTTTTTAAAAAAATAATAAAAGAATGTCCAAGTCCAAAGTCCCAAAAAAAAAAAAAATGCAAAAGAAATATAAAATTACAAGAATATAGAAATCCTAATACAATCAATAAAATAAAATAAACTCTCTTTTTTTTTTTATGTAAATTTTTTTTTCTTCTTCTTTTGCTCTTTTAGCTTTGCTCTTTACTCCCAAGTCTTTTTACACATTCACCAAAAGCTTTGGCAAATTTTTCCGCTTCGAATTCCAAATTCTCTTTTGGTATGCAATTCCACAATAAATATAGAATATTACCTGCACAATAAAGAAAAATAACAAGAATAATACCAAGTAAAATCAAAGAAAATAAAATAAAACTAAAACTAAACTAAACTAAACTAAACTAAAATTTAAAATTTAACTAAAAAGAAAATAAAAATCTAAAACCTAACCTAAAGGCAAGTCCGCGTCGACGGCGCCAAAAACTGATGTAGTTTTACAAGTGGTAAGTATAGGGTTTGATTCTCGGACTTTTTTTTTAAAGATTTGGTTTTAGACAAAAAGATGGCGATTTTTATAAAACTTATAAAATAATGGAAATGCTAAAAATGATTTTTGTGTTCAATTAAAATAGTCTAGGATGTCAAGATTCCATCACTACTACACATACTAAATGATTATAACTATTCCCTATAACATTCTCCCAAAATTACTCAAGACGATTTAGGACAAATAATACGTCTCGGAAAATAAATCTTTTCAAGCAATTATTTTTCTCAAAGAATTAACAATCTTCTTCACTATAAAATGCTATTCTCTAACATAGAATATATAAATCAATTATCAAGCATCATAGGACACATGAAGAAAATTATTACCTTACGAATCAAGAATAAGGACCAAGAGAATTATTATAGAAAATAATCAAAACATTCTAGCACACATAGTAGGATTTCCTCCCTAATCCTAGATAGAAATTTAGCTACTCATAATTAGAAGTACTAACAAATAAAAATAGAAGAAGGAATAAAAGAAGAGTATGTAGAAGGGGGTGTGGGATGGAGAGGTGTGTGATGTATTACTATTTATACTAGATGATGCCCGACCCATTTTAATTTTCTTAATTTCTTTTGTTTCGTGCACTAGGCACTCAACAACAGTGGGTGTTGCTTTTCTTTTCTTTTTTCATTCTTTTCATTTGCTTTCGGCAAGGTGCTCTACGCACTAGAGTGGTGGATGCTTTTCACCTTCTCAGCATCATTGCCATTCACCATCATCTCCTCTCGGTTCCGTTTCCCAACCGAGCCACAACAGCGAACCCGAGCATCATGGCTTCTTAAAAGCTCATCACCAAGCTCGGCTCATTAGTTAATGGCAGCAACAGCTACCAGCACTTCATCATATTCCGGCCATGCATGCAACGATATCACCGCCATAGCAGCCACCATAGTTCAGCTCTTCTCTTTTTGTTTTCTCGAGCTCCGTCAATGTCACGGCCAACATCCATTCTATACTCTCTTCATCACCACGATCACTGCTAACAGTCCCAGTGCAGCAACTCGTCAATCCGTGCTCCAACAGCAAACTGAGAACCATGTTCTCATCATTCCTCAGCCATCACCGAGCTCCATGTTGGCATTCTTCACGTTCATTTCCAACAGCTCAGTCCGTTACCGGATGAACTTATCAAAGTTGGCAGTGAACCAACTCTTCACAGCAGCCAACTCTTCTTTGTTTTATCAAGCTCGAGCTCTTCTTATCCTGGACAACTCCATTCCCCGTTCTTTCCCTGGCATGCACGCAGTCTCATCAGCCAAGGAAATTAACTCATCACCACGGTCACTTCCAAGCTCTCGTTATCACCAATGACAGCAACCAAGCTCCATGTCTGCCATGCTCATCACAGAGACTTCATGCTACTACCAAGCCCGAACTATCTTTGCCTCCTATGTCTTCACTCAGTCACCGGTGCAGCAGCTCGAGTATCACTTCCAACAGCAAACAGAAACAACACACCATTAAGATTAGTCACCCGTGATCACTTCCAAGATTAAGCATCACCATTTCCGCCAACAACAAACTCCACCCGTGAGTTATATAGCCATTATGTGATGAAACCATACTCATTACCATCCCTGTTTAATCAAAACAGGGTGATATCAATCAACCCCGGCCGTTAAATCTCAAAAAATCACGTCCGAATTCTTCCCAGAAATTTACGCAGGTGAACAAAAATTTCCCGCCAAATATTTTTTTTTTGAAACCGTGAAGAAGATGGTGTCCCCCTATCCAAACCGGGAGTGCGAATAGCAGGTGTCTACTTAGGATGCCCCTTATCCAAGGTGAGGGTGCCCTTAGCATACTGCATTGTAAATGACTATTTTGCTCTTTTTCCTATTTTGCCCATAACTTCTTCATACGGACTCCGAATGACTCCGTTCTTTCTCCATTGCCATTTCCTTTGCCTTTTCGTCCTCTACCCAATGAAAAGTAGAAATCTTGTATTTGAACGAGTTACATTTGGTCTTTGGTCCTTCCTCACTCTTAGCTAGCTTCTTTTATTGCACAACTAAGCTCAAATTCACTTCTTTTTGGATTATTCACCTAATAACACACAAATAAGAGAAAACACGCGTAACACACAATAATATGCAAGAAAACCAACACCTACTAGCATGGTTTTAACACAAAATATATGTGAAATATGCACTTATCAGGTGGCATTCAAATACCATGCCGACCTTATCACTTTATGGACTCAGGAACACAAACATTTTCAAAGCATTAGTCGGCATGGTAAAAATTTAAAATCCAACGTCTGTTAAAAACACCTTTAGTTGACATGGTATTAAGGTTGAACACCTTGCCGATTATGTAAAAAGCAGTTACAGATATTAACAGTCGGCATGATATTCAACCTAAGATCTTGCCGACTAAACCTAAATATGAAAAGTCGGCAGGGTCGTGAATCAGAAACCATGCCGGCTAAATAACTGCAGATTCATAAATTCGATTTTTCTACCATAATTTGACATGCAAACATCAAATTGAAGTATTAGATAGAGTTTTAAAGAATTAATCAACAATGAAAAATTCTAATTGACGATTTTTTTTCATTTGAAAACGATAAAATATAGAGAAGAAGAAAAGAATATTGATTATTAGAATGATGAAGAAAAAGTAAAAAAAGAATAAGGTTTGGATCTAAAACCAAAAGGGATAGTTTGGTTATTATTAAGGGAAGGGTAGTTATGTAACTTTATACATATTAGACACCCCTTAACCCACTATTATGGTTGGGAGCAAAATGAGTATACCACTACACCCCAATTAATAAACTCCATATATTAATAATTTTGTGAAGTCCTAAGGCTATTAATATTTGGAGTTTTTACTGTATATATATGATTTTGAATAATGAGATCCTAAATATGAAAGATAATGAGAACGATAAACCCTAATAATTTGAATTATGCGATCCCAGAGACTGAATATTTAATTATATTATCCATAAGGGTATAGTTGTAAAAAAATACTTAAAATACTAGTTTTCTTCTTTGCCTTAAGAATTATACAAACTTAAATAATCGGACGGAAAGAGTATAATACTATGAGAACAACATAGTACTATGAGAACACTCATCTCAATGAATCCATTATTACTTGTGTCATTTTCTTTAAGAGCCAAGTGAAGTTAAACCAGAAATCAAGAATGAACGAGTCTTGACATGACTTCGGTGAAACTAAAGAAAACATAAATGTACCAAGAAAAGGCTTTTCTCGGACAAAAGGAAAGGGCCCTTCTACTATAATGCAATATAATGCAAGTAATGGAGACTTTTTGACAGAAAGAGAGAATAAAATAAAAAGACATAGCTGAAGTAAAAACAGAAAACCAAGAATGCATTTTTTTCCAGGATTAATTGGGGGCTAGAAGAACTAATCGGGGGCCTGACCATTTGGTCTCCCAATAGCACTTTGGTGCTACCCCTTATCCTAATTTTTTAAAATGCCTAAATTACCCCCAACAATAATTTTTATTAATTGAGTTGATTAGGTTAGATTAGTTGTTAATCTTTTAAGTTAGATTAAATCAGTTTTTGGGTAAAAACTGAGTTTATAGAAGAAAAAAAATTGGTTGGATAGAGAGAAAGAAAGTGAGTTTTGGGGGGAAATTTAGGTTAAAATGGTTCCAAATGAAGATCCTTTTGGTCAAAATGATGGAAACAATACTCAAAATGAAGAACCCAAATCTCTAAACAATCATGTAAACTTCCTATACTCTTTAAATCGCGTGAATGGTGTTCCAAGTTGTCGATTCATGGTCACTATGCAACATCTCAGTGTGAGAGTCGTTAGGTCGGGAGTATACTAATAGGACGACCCTTAAGAGTCGTTAGTTATTAGTCAAGGAAAGAAACGACTCTAATCTGCAGTTATGAAAAATCGTCATTCAAGTTTAAACAAACTGACGACTCTAATCTACAGTTATGAAAAATCGTCAAACATTTTTGAAAATATTGACGACTCCATTTGTAGGTCATTTAGAGTCGTTCACTAAATATATTTATAACCCAACGACTCAAAAACCTTTTACTCACTGTCACTAATATTCTAAGGGTCGTTAGGGTCATTTAAAATTTAAACAAGAGTCGTTACATTAACTTTCTTTTCATGTAAGGGTCGTCATTAGATTTCTTAGGATCATTACATTAAGCTTTGTAAGGGTCGTCATTAGTTTTCTTAGGGTCGTCATTAACTTTCTTAGAGTCGTCATTAGCTTTCTTAGGGTCGTTCATGGAAATCAAAAATCGTTAACAAAAATTGAAAAATCGTTAACCAAGGATTAAAAATCGTTAGACATTCAAACTTCGTGGTTAACGACTACCATTCTGAGAAATATATTTCTTCGTTCGTGCCATGTTTATAAAAGAAGTTAATCGTCGATTAGAGTTTTCGTATAGACAATGAATCAGATGAAAAAAAAATCTCCATGATCGTTAATGGAGGATGATGAACGGATAGAGGGAGGGGGAGAGGAGGAGAAGAATGGTTTTGGGGAAGAAATGAAATGGGGGAGGTGGGTTTAAGGTTAATATGATTTTAGGGTTAATTTTAAGGGAAGGGTAAAATAGTACTTTCAACTATATTTTGGAAGCCCCCTAAAATTTTGGGTGTGGTTATAAAATTTTCATGGCCCCCAATTAATTCTCCCGGCCCCCAATTAATCCTTGATTTTTTTGTTTAAGCAGAATGTTGCATAAGATTGATACATCGTTTTGTCATTTTTCCATTTTTATAAAAAATAATGCAACCAGTTTTTATTTGTGTGACAATGAAGTAACGAAGTTGAACAATGCGAATAAAACTCCAAGTTTAAGTTACAGGGGTTTACTCAATAAATACATTTGTAGATTTGTTGAGATTTTAAAAAAGTCATGAAAATTAATAACTTTGCGAGAATTATACAAAATTGAGCAAAATTTTCGGAGTTATGCAGAGTTGTCTAATGTCTTGCAGACATTTGTAGAGTCTTGAAGAGTTGTAAAAACAAATTCTATATGGAAATATACATGATAGACATAAATACAAAATTTATTATAGCTTATTTATTATAGTAACTTCAACTAAATTAAAATAAATTATTATCATTATATATATAACTTATTTTTTATGTTCAATAAAATACAATAAAGTGTAACAATAAATTAAAATAATTATTATTTTACATTTTTACATAATAATTAAAATTAAAAAAATATTTAACCATATCATATAATTTAAACTCATCTATCATAGGAGTTTTATAGATTGTGTATTCATGAAATAAAATAAAAGAGAGTAAAAAACATGTTTATAAAAAATTTGGAAGTCTTCCAAAATCTTACATATTTTGCAAGACTTTTATCAAGGCAAATATATACACAAAAGTCACTCGAAGTCTTGAAAATAGATAAGTATGCAAAGTCTTCGAATTTTCAAGTTTACAATGAGTAACACAAACTTTAGAAGACCTTTTGACAATCTACAACGAGTAACATAAACTTTGAAAGAGATTTTAAAAGTATACAACCAATAACACAATACTTTGTATATCCGTTAAACTCTTTGGAAATCAATGAAAGTATTTATTGAGTAAACCCATGTTAGTTTTGAATGACCATTAATAATAAAATTATCTTTCTTATATTAAAAAAAAAGAGAGGAGACGATTACTATGTATTTTATTCTTAAATAGCATCTATCCAAGCAGTAGCGGAGTCATGCGAAAACGAATACTAGGGAGGGGAAATAAATGTTGAAGGTTGTATTTAGTGACATATAACTCTATCGAATTAATCATATTCTAATGGAAATAATATGTTTTTTTTTCCGGTTGTATAATAAAGAACCCTGAATTTGGAGATACTTTCACAAACTCGGAGATACTCAAGCTTATTAAAAAAGCGGGGGTCTAATAGCCTCACTAAATATTTCGTTTAGGTAATCTGTATGGACAAACTCCAATATAATTCCAAAAGAATCAACTAGACAGACAAACTCAATCAATGGAAATATATCCAAGAGTTTTATCTCTGTTTCACAATGTAATTAGCAAATCAAACAGATAAAATCCGCGAGCCTGATTATTATGTGAAACAACTTGAACGGTACCAAAGACCAATGTTCAAGTGTCAATCAATTTATATCAACAACCAAAGGTTGGATTATCTAATTGATTGAACTACGCACAACCTGTGATATTTCAATTATATAAATAAACATAATGCGGAAAAAAAAAGAACATAGACACCAGAATTTTTTGTTAACGAGGAAACCGCAGACGCAGAAAAACCCCGGGACCTAGTCCAGATTTGAACACCACACTGTATTAAGCCGCTACAGACACTAGCCTACTCCAAGTTAACTTTATACTGGAATTTAGTTGAGCCCTAACCAATCTCACACTGATTAAGGTACAATTGCGTTCCTTAGGCCTCTGAATCCCAGCAGGACTCTACGCACTTGATTCCCTTAGTTGATATCACCCACAACTAAGAGTTGCTACGACCCAAAGTCGAAAACTTGATAAACAAATTTGTCTCACACAAAAAAGTCTATTGAATAGATAAATTTGTCTCCCGCAGAAATACCTAAGAGTTTTGTTTCGTCTTTTGATAAGTCAAGGTGAACAAGAACCAATTGATACGCCGGACTTATATTCCTGAAGAAAATCCTAGTAATATCAATCACCTCACAATAATCTTAATCGTATGGTAGCGAAACAAGATATTGTGGAATCACAAACGATGAGACGAATGTTGGTGACTACTTTTTATCTTGCCTATCAGAGATTAAATCTCAAGCAAATCTTATAGAAGATAGTACTCAATCACGATATAAAACAACAAGATCAAAACGTGCAACTACATAGAAAATAGTTGGGTCTGGCTTCACAATCTCAATGAAGTCTTTAATTCGTTAACCTATAATGGTTTGAAAAAAATCTAGGTTAAAGGAGAATCGACTCAAGTCGCAACTAGTATCACACATGAGGTATGGGAATTAGGTTTTCCAGTTGTTAGAGTTCTCGCTTATACAATCTTCAAATCATGGTTTGCAATCAATGTTACCTTGGTAACAAATCATTCAATATTCACTGTTAGATGAAAAACTTATTAGACTCAAGATAATATCTTTCAACCGTTAGATTGAACTTAGATTGTTACACACAAATGAAAAATGACTTAATTATTTAGATATGGGTAACCATGCCTAAACATGTACACCTTGTTGGCTCACTAATAGTTAACCGAAGTTAGCCATATGAACACTTCCATATCAACATTGTTCATCTTAACACAACTAGTTCAAATGACTCAAATGAAACTAGTTCTTGAGTTGTTAAATTGTTTATATTCTCATAGAAGTATACAAGACACAATTGAAGCAAAATTTATTTTGATTCACTCAAATCAATTCATGAACATTATAGCCACGGTTTGCAAAAGATTGCATTCCTTATTATATAAATGTATTAGTTCATGAACAACCCGATTTTATAACATAACCTACTCAAGTACGCAAACGTGTACACAAACCTAAGTGGCCGGACTTAGTTTGGGTTCCCCAGTATGTGAACGGGTACGCATACCTTCAAAACTCAGTTGAATTTCCGGACATGAACTTACGCCAGTACGCATACATGTATGCATACTAAGTTCCCGGACATTCATTAAACCAACCAGTACGCATACGGGTATGCATACCATGGTTCCCGGACTTGGAATAACTTGCAACAGTTAACATACAAGTACGCATACTGTGTTATATCCAATCATGGTTGATTGTTATAAACTCCCATTTCAATCATTGAAGCATTCTTGGAAGACGACAATAGCTATCTCACACAAACTATTAGCTTCAAAGCAATTTTCAAGTGATCGATAGATAAATACGAAACATTCTGAGTCTACACCAAATGACTGTATCACACAAATCATGTAAGATATTACCAGGAAATTTCACATGATCATCTTTTGACTTTCGTCAAGAATATAAGATGAACTTGGTTAAAGCAAAAGCTTATCAACACATATTTCGAGAAATATATAAGCAAGTGAAACTCAGCTCGAAACATCAAATGTGTATAATTGAAGTCTATATGGATATATGACTTTTATATCAAATAGGAGATAAAGGAGATAGACTTTTGAGTGATATATAAGTTCAAGTCTCCACATACCTTTTGTTGATAGAGTTATACAAGCTCCCCTTAGTAGTTCTTCGTCTTCAATCGATGAACGCCGTGAAGTTTAATGCTCAACTACACTTTTTATCCTAATTCGAGACTTAGCTATAAGTAGACTAGAAATCAAAACTTATAGTTTTGGCAACTAAACTTGACAAACAAGCTTAAGATAGCAACACTTGTGAGTTCAACCGAGCAGTGCTCTAACAATCTCCCCCTTTGTCAAATCTAGTGACAAAACTATCAATACATATGGATTACAAAATAAACAAACTTTGTAGCCTCTCATTCAAATGCCTGATCTCCTTGGTTCTTCAACATTACTCAAAATCTTCATCACTTCCAAGTACTCCAGTGATTCTAAACGTGTTCAACTCAACATCATAGTTGTTGAAGATCCGTACCTATAACAATGAGAAAACAATAGCTCTCAATCATTGTTAAACAGTGTCATAGTATCATTACACAGCATCAAAGTCCAATTATATCATAACTTTAACAACAATACTATGGTGATAAGTATCACTCCCCCTTAGTCAATACTTCATCTCACAATGAAAATCATTCCCCCTTACATAATGATCTGTAAACCATATATACTTTTAGTGTGAACTACACATTAATTCTCCTCCTTTTTGTTAATATAAATTGGCAAAGGTATGAAAACTAGTGGGATCATAATGAAATTCTCATAGAGATACTTCATGACTAAAAGAGAACATATCAACTTTGTTTTGATGATTTCACATAGCCGAAATTTAGTGTATTAATCAAGGAGTTTATAAATATACAAGCAAACTCCTACAAAATTCCACAACCGCACTCCCCAGAAAGATTTAGCAATTAAGCACAAGTTCAATTAAGAACTCTCCCCCATAAAATTTCATTCTCGAGAGAACAACAAGAGCGACCTTACTTTCACAAGAAAAGAAGGATTTCTTTGGGCATTAACATGAAACATGAATTTGTATCCAGAAAACTCAATTAAATTAACCACAAGAGAACCCATGATTAATTTAATCGGAAATGCTTAACATAAGAGAACTTATGGAGACACACAGTACTTCCACATAGAAGTGAATCAGGGAAAGATCAATACTGCAAAATATACAAAGATTCATTATATTTTCATTCATATTTGCATAATGATATTATAGACTTAATCTTTGTTATCAAAAGTTCATTATATTTTCCATCAATATTTGCATAAAGACATATAATAGACTTAACTTTTGACAAACAAGCTTGAGATATCAACGCTTGCGAGTTCGACCGAGCAGTGCTCTAACAGTTATATGTGGCTGGATTTTGGCTAAGGGGATTTTTTTTTTGAGATGAAATGTCAGTATTGCACTTACCCTATAAAAACTAAAAACCTAATCATTTGGTATTCCCTTCACTCTTCAACTTCCGACTGCATCTCTCTCTCCTCCTCCTCCTGCTCCTCCTCTTCTTCCATAACTTCTTCATTTCATCGTCAATGAATCGACGATTCCAAAAACTTATTCATCAATTATAGTTTTAAATCAAAAATTAGGTCAAAATTAAGGTTATACAGTCACAGTCAGTACTGCTATAAGTTCGAAGGCAATACCGATACCACTCGCTATTGATTTGTAGATGAAACCAGTGACGACTATGTTAGTCCTCATAGCTTGTAGGTTTAATGCAATACCGACTATGTTAGTTAGCATTGCGAACTGTTGCATTATCTATGCCGACTTTGGTATTGCAGTGCCGACTCATTTTTTTATTCAATGCCGATTTGAATATGACTTGGGTTTGAGTTAGGGTATGGGTTGGGGTTTATCATGGAAAGTTTAATTCTCTACAAAAGGTTTCAATCGGGAGTTATCAAAACGAATGTAATCACCTTCTTCTTGGTGAGATGAGGATTCCCCAACATCAAAATCCTCACTAGATTCTCTCATGTCAATCAAATCTCTTAAACTTCTTCTTATTCAACTCTCTTAAATCTATAAAAAACACTTAAAAAGATAAAATCAAAATCCAAAGTTTAATCTCAACATACTTGGGGGATACTCAAAGGTAACTTAGGAATTACCAATTTTTTTTGGATAATGGGTTTTTCAAAGGACACGCAAAATAATTGGGGGATATGAATTAATATTCTCATCCAATACTTCTTGCTAAGGGGTGTTTTTTAGGTGCAAAAATACTAATTACTCTTTAAAACAAATAAAAACTAAATCTAAAAACCTAAATATATTCTCCTCATCCCCATTCCCTTTCAACTTCTCTACTCCTTCTCAGTCGGCTCCTTTATATGATTTTTTTTCCATCATAGATTTCAACACGGTTGCATCATTTCTTCAAAAATATCTTCGGCGATTAATCGATCGTATAAACATGCCCCCTTGAAAGAAACGTAATCATCGATTGTTTTAAAAGAACTCGTTTAGGTTAGAATAAAAAATTGTAACTGAATTTTTTTTAGTTTCAGTTAATACAATGCTGGTATCATATACCTGCATAGTTTTAGTACGAACACCATGTCATTTTACTATGACGGCACTGTTTTTCGTATGAATACCATGCCGAAATTAATTATGGCATGCTCGATAGAAATGTATCAGTGCCGATAGCCAAGTGAAAAAAACACAATTTTATGGGAAATTTACTTCATGTGTCGGCATAAAAAGCTAAGCAATGTACCATGTCGCCACCACTACCGGCATGCTCGATAATGAACATTTTGTGCCGACAATGTAGTTAAGGAACACTCTTCATATAAAAAATGCCGACAACAATTTCAAACTTGGGGGATATTGTGTGTCGGCATGGTAAAAGTATGAATACCATGTCGATTAGGTTCTTTCCGGCATGGTATTCATACTTTTACCATGCCGACACTGAGTTTTTTAGGCGTAACAATGACGAATTTAATGAGAAAAAATCAAATTTCAATAGATTAATACGTATATATGAGTATTCGGAGCACTTGTATGTTCAACTTGTTTACTTTTAGGGGTTGGTTCTTCATCTTAACCTTCATAATAATAAATATCTTGTTTTAATGGTGTTGCATCAACAAAATCAATGATAAAGATTTATACTAATCTATTAACTTAACTAAACATGATTAACTACTAAGTATGATCTGTGAGGGGTAAATTACGAATTACATAAAATATATGGATATGGGGTACCTGTGAATTACTATTTAAATTCATATTTTGTCTTATTAGCATATCCCCCAATTGCGCGTTCTTTTTAAAGTACTTAATTATTTTTTATTTTTTTAAGTATCCCCCAGTTATGGGTTCATAAATCTAATTCCATTGAGTTGTAGGCCTATTTAATAAAAAAGCATGGTATAAAGTCTGTTTTTAGCTTAAGTTTTTTTTCTTTTGGAAATTGTCTTCTACAAGATACACTTTTCATGGAATTGTTTTCCATCCCTGGTATCAAATGCATCCGAAGTTTTTTTTTATTTCTTTCGCAAATTGGCAACATATAAAGCGTTGTAAGCGGTTCCAATTTAAAAACATGTTATATCCACTAAAGATGAAGAGAAGTTCAAGAAATCGAAAGAAAAATTAACTTATGAGACCACTAGCATGAAACAAAAGCAAATACAAATTGCAGGCCAACAAGTGCCTTATGCAATTGTATGGGTCATATTCAACAAGAGAAACTCTTGTTCTTTATTGGGAAGGTTAAGTCTAATTTAGAGATCAAATCTCTTATTGTGCCGTGGTTGTCCAACACAAACACTCTTTACGTGGTTCTGATATAAGCGCAGAACAGGTTCAAGGAATTCGGTCGTGGAAGTTCTGTGACTTGAGACAAGTTCTATATTGCTCAATGGAAGTCTAAATATTGATATATAGAACGACTTTAATGAATCTAGCTGCGAAATTATTGCAACTTAGAATAACTTCAGTGTTGCTCTATGCTAGTAGGTAATCTCAGAATCCTATTTCAATGGGATGTTGTGCTAAACTAAGTTGTAACAACCAAGTGATGGCCATTTATATTTCTTTTCTCTCTAAATGAATTTACCATTTTGCAAAAAGAAAAATTTGTTGCTTTTGTTGTTACAACGGTGGCTTGTTACAGCTACAAATATTTGGTTGCTGTTATTGTCTATAATGTTAGGTATTAGTGAAGTTTTCAACAAAAAAGGGAAGAATAAAAAAACAAAATAAAAGTTCTTCTCAGATTGTCCAATAAAAATCACAAAAAACAGTCTACTGATAAATTAATTCTTTATTTTTTTCTTTTTTCGGTGTCACTGTAGTACAAGATACTAGTGATCCGAGTTCGAAACTCGCCAGCACCAAATTCTTTGCCTTTACCGATCTAAATAAATAAATTCTTTACCGATCTAAGTAAAAATTAATTAATTAATTGATTATTATTATTTTATTTTTTAATTGATTCCATGACATTTAGATAGAACTTAGCTTTCTAAAAGAGTTAACCATTCCATTTTTAGGTTTTAATTAAGGCATACGGTTGGTTTTGTGGTTTTGTAACACGACTAAGGAAGGAAAACAAAAGAAATAGTGAAAGAACGTTATATAATTGATTGATAATAATGATGGCAAAGAAAGAAACAAATTGTAGGCAGTTATGGGGATAGAGAAAAAGAATGTGTTTGGAATAACGAATGACGCAAGTAGCTGTGCAGTGCTAAAGAGAATCAGAATCATATGACCAAGCTTCTCGTGAATACATCATTATGTATTATTACTTGCTGCTCTCTCTATCTAACTCACCTACAAGCTACAAAGTACAAGCTACATGGTCCTAGTCCTAGAAACTTACTTGTTATTGCCCTGCCCTCGGGGAATCTAGATTGGTACTATGAGATAAAAAAAAAATCCCTTGAGGTGCCGGTTGCCACGTTGAAATATCATTGTTTTGTATTGGTGTTTAGAGGTATAGCGTTGAACATCTGATTAGGCCCATTCCAATGGGTGTGGAAAATCAATAATTTGCCATTGAAGCACCCATTATGGAGGGGGAAAATTGGCAAACTGGACTGGCTAAGTGGAAAATTTGCCACTTAGCCAGGCCAGGTGGAGCTTCTACCGAGCGGTCGAGACTTGACCGCTCGGTTTACTATAAGTCGTTCGGTGTATGTTACACCGGTACCGGTTTCTGTAACACCGGCAGGTGCTGGTTACACCGCTGCCTAAAATCTGATCCAACGGCCATTATTCTTCCCCCCTATAAATACCACATTCCTCTACCATTTTAACCCACACCTTCTTCCTAATTTCTTAGATTTTCTAATGGATCAAAACATGTCTATGGCTCAATTCATCGAAGAGCAACATGCAGCCGAAAATCGAATATTTGCAGATCGAGCTAGAATGCAAAATGAATTAAGAAGAGCAAAAAGTTGGATAGTTGTACAACATCGCGATTTTAGCACGTTAGAAGATGAATGCATCTGCAGAAATTATGTTTTATTCACTAATCATCCAATTGTTGATGGATCGTTAGGGCTTATTCCATTTTGGGGACGCGTTTTAATGAAATTTGAGGAAGAAACAATGAACCTCAACAATCGCAATTTGATTGTGT
This sequence comes from Papaver bracteatum, assembly GCA_023529315.1. Classification (NCBI taxonomy): domain Eukaryota; kingdom Viridiplantae; phylum Streptophyta; class Magnoliopsida; order Ranunculales; family Papaveraceae; genus Papaver; species Papaver bracteatum. The sequence goes on along the minus strand of JAJJWX010002936.1, from coordinate 2,858,078 downwards.
TGAGTGCTCGGTTCACCATAATTTCCAAGAATGTTAACAAGTATATTGATATGATAAGGGAAGAGGCTCGAAACATGAAAAGTGGTGAAACCCTGATGTGCATTGATCAAAGATGTCGTGCAAAGTGGCTCTGTGACACCGGAGAGGAGTTCCGATATGCTAGTTGTTATGAAGTCTTAAAAGTGTTTCCCCAATTTAATCTAGGTTATCAATTCTAAGTTAGCAATTATGTAGAAAACTTGAAATGAAGATTTAAACAAACCACAATTCTAAAAGTTCGCAATTATTTATCAAACAAAAGTGCAATTACATTAACGATTTAAACAAACCACAATTCATATTAACGACTAAACAAAACTCTAAAACTAACGATTACTAAGGGTGCACACGGTACGGTTCGGCTCGGTTCTTGCCGAGGCCGAGTACCTGTACCTCCCTAACCTCGGTTCCCAAATTTTGGACCGGTACCTGTACCCCGTACCTCGTTCGGTACCATTCGGTACACGTGCGGTACCAAGTACGGTTCCGGTACTCATCTCGGTTCCAGACCAAAAAAATCCTTTAAAGTTCCAGAACTCAAATTCATGAAAGTTGAAAGCTAAGGATCCAATGAATATTCAACTAAACAACAATCAACAAGACGGGCGCAACCCATAACAATATCAAAGAAGGAATAAGCAAGAAAACAAGAACAATATCAAAGTATCAAAGAAGATGGATCCTGCTAAGTCTTATGCCACGAGAATGAAAGGGTTACGAAAGAAAATTAAGGAATTCTATACATTAGTTGATGTTGATGCTTGTATGCTTGTCTACGGCGGACACAAACAAGGTAATCATCGACAGGTTCTTCCTGATACGGAGCCGCAGAATTTAGGCGATTTAAACAGAATCCTTTGCGTTATCTCAGTCTGCCGAAACAAGAACGGACTAGGAAACACAAGAATCTTTCTGCTGTATCCGGCGATGGCGGAAGGAACAAAATTGATGAAGATAATTCGAGTGAATTCGCGGGAGATAATAGCCATGATGATGGATTATAATGGGATGATCGGTTCGATAACTTAAATGCTGATCAAATCCAACAACTTATTGACTCGGTGGAGGCCAAGATTGAAACAATTGATGAGAAAATTCAGTTGGAAGAACGTGCAGAAAACAACCCTAGCTGTATGACAAGTAGATCTTCTGATCATGGGGTTGCTGCTGCTACTACATCTTGGGGAGGGAATACTTGTATCAGATGATTGTTGACCAGTACATTCAACAATCAACAATCAACTAAATTCAGGAATCCCTGTGTAAATCGATGTGATCGGTATATTCGGTCCGGGACGGTACGGGACAAGGGCAGGACCGTGTACCTGTACCTGCTTAGCCTCGGTTCCTATTTTTTGGACCGGTACTTGTACCTCCTTCCTCGGTTCGGTACAAAAACAGGTACGGTTCCACCGGTTCCGGTTCGGTCCGGCTCGGTTCCTGTGCACCCTTAACGATTACCAAGAAATACATAATCCCAAAGCCTGTTGGATCTTGTGAAAACTCATTATTTGGAGTCTGAGATGGTGGTTGAGTAACATCAGGTGATTCATAACCTTGAAATGGTATCAGAGCCATTGGAGGTGGTGCTTGAAATCGGTGAAATGCTGAACTTGGGGTATAAATTGGGGATTGCCTAAATGCATCCAAATTGACGTGTTCACCAGCAGGAGTAAGTATAGGACCTTCGGGCATGAAACCAATAGGAGAATGCAAATATGCTGTTGGTTGTAGTTGAGTCTCTTCTACCAAAGTCTCGTCCATGATAGATGGAGTGCGTTGACGACCTCCACGTCCACGACTTCCATTTCCACGACTTCCACTTGCATGACTTCCACTTGCACGACTTCTAGTTCTTCTTGTATTGCTCTCACTGGTAGTGTCAGACATTTCAAAACTCAGACTTTCCCTCAAAGACTGCATTTGACTCAAGTGAAGACGTTGGAACCCTTGGATAAAATGCTCATAATTGTTACATCGATTCTGATACTCTTCTCTGGTTGCATCCACAACATCATATGGATAGGTCAGCTGCATACCTTCAGTAGTGACTGGAACTGAAACAATATCTCCACTTTGTGATAAAGTATTGACTTCCCATCGCAATTGAGGCATATGTGACGTCCCAAATTGACTTCTAGGGTACATACATGGTTCGACCGTAGGTGGTGGGGGTTTGGGATGGAAGATCTGTAAGTGGAAAATTGCCAATTGCTGGAAAGTCAACACTGCCTAAGCTATGTGGATGAACATCAATATTTAGCTTGCATACCTTTTGGAACCAACTGTAGTAATCATAGTCATCTTCTGGTTCTTGGATCAAATCATGAGCTTCTTCCCAAGGTTGTCCATTATTTATCAACTTTATCCAATCATCATGTGAAATAATTGAAGTTGGAAAAGGGTTGATTGCTTTTACCTTTCTTCCTTGTAGCTGAAACAAATGTCTTTCTCCATAGTACCAAATACCCTGACCCCTAACTGGACTGTAAAGCACAGTTCGCTTTAAGCTTAACTGAAGCATCTCTTGTGCCATTTGTTCATGGAACTCATCAATTTCCGTATACGGCATTGGCTTAATGTTGACACTAGTTCTGCATAGTTGTTGCATCTTTTGAACAACAAGTATACCACCAATACTGAAAAATAACATTGACGAAAAATGATGTGTTACTACATTCACCACAAATACAAATACATTCAACTCGATAATAAATCTAATAAATAGTTCTTACCTCCAAAACGATCCAAAATGCATTTAAGCTATCTGACTTCGTAGTTGAGCATTCACCGAGTTGTATGTATAGCTCAGATAAAATTGCAGAACCCCAATCATAATTTGGCGTTTTGGCTAAATATTCTAAAGATTCCAGAAAACCAATTAATGGAACGCTGCTAGCATTGGGGAACAAAACTTGGCCTAACATCCAAAATACAAAAATACGTTCAAGCTCGGGATAATCTTCAGTTCTGTCTATCCCCTTGGAATTGTAACGGGTCAAAAATGCCTTCAACCCAGACACTCTTAATCCAAATGACTGTAACTGTCTTGACTCTGGTGATCCTTCAGTATCATTTGAGTACAAGGGGAGTAATTGTTTCCATTTTCCTTATGATATTCACTTTAACTGGTTAAATTGTACTATTTCACCATCACTTTTTATTTCAGTCAACATATACAAATATAACGGTGTGAATCCTAAAAACAACATGGTCATAAAATTAAAGTTTGTATGCGGAACTAAAATTGGTATCAAACTAAATAATTGAAACTCTAAAAATTAAAGTTTGTTTCTGAATTAAAAATTAAACTATTGAATGGAACAAATAAAACTTACCACACTCGAAATCCTTGAAAAAGAAAGTATTTGCAATGTTCCACCAACGTTCACAAATAACTCTCACAACTTGAGTCCTGTGGTTTTTGCCTTTCATGAAATATAAACGCTGCCAAGGATATCTTCTCAAGGATGCTTGAACACCTTGGGGGAGTAACTCAAACACTTCAGTTAGCTCAGGCCACCCACCTCTTAATTTAGGTAACAAAACTCGCTCGGGATGGTTACATAAATGTGTAGATTGTACATCATCTCCAACTAGTTTCCTAACATTAGCGAACTCGTGATCTTTATCCTGAATCCATACTATATCACTAGCTGCAATAGATTTTCCCTTGTCTTTCCTATTTTTTTTTTCCTTTGCCTATTTGTTTTGGAACTACTACTCATTTTTTTAAAATCGCTCTGCTCTGATGTAAATTGAAGAGAAGGGAAGAAAAGTTTTTGTGAATGAAAAATGAAGGGAATAGGGGGATTTATAGGCGGTAGAGCACCGACCGTGACCGGTCGAGCGTACACCGGTGGCGGTGTAATATAGAGCTGCCGGTCTCTTCGAGACCTCTAGCGGTGTAGTCTTGACCGGTAGGTGGAGACTCGATCGCTCATAGTTTTTACCATAGTGGCGCGGCCAGTTTGCCAAGCCAGCTGGCATGGAAAATGGAGGATTTAGCCAGTTGTCATAGGAAGAGGCCTTACGAAGACCTGAATGTGCACCATAGAATAATCGGGGTGCACATATTTGCACTGGAAATCTGAGTCCATGCACGAAGCTCCGAGCACTTATTTGCACGGGATAGTATAATTAGTTTGAAATTATGAACTGCTGAGCAATTTTCAATTTGATTTTGTAATCCCCGAGAGGTAAAGAAAAGAGAGAGCAGAACTGACATGATCCTCGACCTCGGTTGCATGACCCACCAGACCTCTCTTTAGTTTTTCGATTCAATATTCTGGTCGCGTTCTGCTTCTTCTTCAGTTCTGTCTCCTTTTAACTGTTCGACTCTGGTACGTCTCTTTCTTGCTTACTCCAGTCCACCTCAGTCTTCTTCATCATCAAAGTTTTCTAACTAGTTTTTTGTTCTCTTTCGATCTCTCATGATATTATAAGCAGCTATTGGGATTTACAACAGAAAAAGTGGATTTCCATGATGAACCAATTTAAGCCAGAAGACGTGCATGGATGACAGTTAATGCATCGACGAGCATAGAAAATTCCTAACCACGTAAAAATATGCTACTTACAGTTTTATATACGATATAGAATTAGTTTTATAGCGTGAATGGATTTTCTGGATGACCACAACATTGCGATTCTTCTTTTGCATTTCCGATGTGCCCGGTGTATTAACAAATACTTTTTTTTTTTTTTTAAATAAAAAACTTCAGACCCGAATAAACTGAAATTGATCGATGTTTATTGATGCCAAAATGGCAAATTGGTTTCCAGAGACACGGTGCAGATTCACTAGTGGTGGCGTCGGCTAAATTTATTTAACTGGGTGTTTCACTATAGGAAAATACTGGGTGTTAGACTAGTAGATGCGCGACATTAAGAAAAGCGTTGGCGCTCAGCAGAAAAACGCTGGAGTCAAGGAAGAAAACGCTGGCGACAGGGAGGCTGTCGCCAGTGTCACGGACTCTATTGCCGGTGGTTATCCTGGTGACGCCAACGGGTAGTTTTAAAATTTCGAATTCCACCTTCTCCCTCTATAAATTGCCGTAATCTTCGAACAATTCAGTACGCCAAAATTCACTTGAATTTTCTCTTATAAAAATGGCTGAAAAAGCGATCACACTTTTCTGCGATGCAAAACTTGAAGCTGTTGTTTCTAAGATATGTGGGAGTTTTAAAAAGATTGAAAATTGTAAAAGGGAAGTGCAAGTTTTAGAAGTTGCTCCAAGAAAATGTTCAGCTAAAATGCAAAGAAAAGCTCATGTCTTGAAACTTAACCAAAAATTCAAAAACAAAGGTGAAACTGTCAAAGAGCGCGTTGAATGGAAAATACGTCAAATGAAGATAAATAGGAGGCCGAAACTTGGACTTGATTTTTATTAAAGTTTTTAATGTTGTCGAAGTTTATATCTTGTAAAATTGGCAGTAATATCAATGAATGAAAATGTTTATATTTTAAAATAGATTTCCACTTCAGATTACGTGAAATTTATTACCTTTTATTTAAACTTGCAAATAACATCAAACTACATTTTAATAAACCATAACAAAAACATCAAACTACATCAAATCCAGCCACATTCTCTTTGTAAAGTTCATAGCATTCAAAATGCCTAAACTCTCTCCCGCTTTCTTCGGTAAACTTGGTCAGAGTGATGGTTTTCAGTTCTTCGTTGGATAATCCAGAATTGCTACGATTAACCATCCACAATATTTCCGTATAACGTTTGATTCCATTACTGATGAATGCAATTCTTAGTTCTAGGCTCTTACTGTTTCTTATTGCTTTGTTCCGCGAAAATACAAAATGTCCCAATACTCTTTCACAGAAATGGTCATGGTTCATTGGTCTCGCCATACGATGTAACCAACATCGAACTAGAGCAACATCTTCTTCCATTGTAAATTCCGGCAGTGGCACTCGAGTGAGTTAAAGATGTACTTGAGATGGACCATCTTTTAGAATTCGAAAACACGCTTCGAAACGAAAAGGCTTACCGTGAGCTTCCTCCCAATTATCAAGAGCTGCTTGGATCACTTCTTCTTCTTCAGTTACACCGATGAACTTTTCTCGATCAATTTCCATTACCTGTTCAAGAAATGGCTGGACTGCAAGCCTAATTCGCTGAAAACAAGCACGCAATTGACCAACATCTCGATTTCCTGGGTTTCCCGTCAATGAGACGAACATTGAAAACACGTTCTCCCAAAAAGAGCTACCATGAGAAATAACAACACCAGTGATTACCCTATGAAAGAAATATGCTTTGCATAGAGTTATATCCTCTTCTTCGGTAAACTTGGGACCACGATTTCTAATAGACATTTCTGTAAAGGAGGAGGATAGATATAAGAAGAAGAAGAAGAAGAAGAAGAAGAAGAAGAAGAAGAAGAAGAAGAAGAAGAAGATGTGATTTTGGAGATACAATGAATGAATTTTATAGGATTTGAGAACAAAAAATTTTCCATTGGGAATGGAAATTTAGCCGTTGGCGGTTGCTGTAAAGTCTCGGGCGATATTAGTAAAGTCTCGGGCGACATTTGTGAAGTCGCCCAAGAATTTCCTACGAGCGCCCGTTTGAATTACCAGCGCCTATTTTCTATTATAAATACTTCACTAGATTTTATTCTAAACCAAACCAACCGATTTCTCTCTCATCATCCACCATGTTTTCTAAAGGCAAAGCGAAGCAAATATTATGTGTCGAAGCAAAAGAGGTTTGCCCGTTATGTTTCATGTAGGGATGCACATGGGTCGGGTTGGGTCGGGTTTGGCCTCACCCACCACCCAACCCACTGATGGCGGGTAACATAAGTTGTCACCCACAACCGACCCAATATAACAATGGGTCGGTTTTCACCCGACCCACTTTACAGTGGGTTGGATCGGGTGGGTGGTGGGTTACCCACCATAAAATACACATTACTTAAAAAAAAACATACATTAATCATTTTGTGGCTGAATTTGTGGAAACAAAAACAATTTATGGAAACCCATATCTTTGGCATCATCTAGAACAACACCAGCTCATTCAATACTAGTTATAACAAATAAATACAAAGACAAAATCAAACCAATCTTGAAAGCATCAACACATGCATGCTAACTGAATCATTGTTGATGGCTGACCTGTACCTATTTCAGTAGACAAAGTAATCAATGAACATTTATTTTTCAATTCCAATACATTCAGTTTTCTTCAATTCAAATCCAACTACGATGCGCACAACAGCTAGCACACAAATATTTCCATATCTGTAACAAAAAATAATAATCAATGAATCAAACAAGAGACCGAAATTGAAATCACCAATACCCTAATTGAAATAAAAAACAAGTAATTCATCAGACCCAAATTAAAAATAGAAAATCAAGAAGTTCATCAGACCCTAATTGAATCAGGAGATAAAATTATAATTGAAATATCAAATAATCATATCAGAGAAGAACATAAACGAAACCCTAACTGTAACTATATGAAATTATAATGCAAAAATTCCAAACAAAACCCTAACTGTAACTATATGAATCTTAGTATATTTCTTAGCTGAACTTTGATTGCGTAACTTGCGTTGCGTTGGTCCTTTGATTTGAATCGAAAGGAAAAGACTGAAAGTCTTGAAATCTATAGTGAAGAAGAAACTGAGAGAGAAAGAATGTAGGCAGTGGTGAGTGGTTTGCGATTAGGTTTAGGTTAGAAATGATACTTCGTTTTATTTATATATATATATATATGAGAGTGAACGGCTAGGATTAACTAATTAGGAGTAATCTAAGGGTTAGGGTAGTTTAAGGCGGGTGGGAGGGTTGGGTCGGGTGAGGGGAGCTGCGACCCATAGTCGAACCAACATACGGCGGGTTTTTATGTTGCGACCCATAATCGACCCACTCCTAGGTGGGTTGGGTCGGGTGCGGATAATTTCAGGTGGGTGTGGGTTGGGTCGGGTTTGTGTAGCCCTAGTTTCATGGATAACCACATTCTTATGCAATGTCCTTGGATGTATTCAAAGTGTCCGCAGGAAGGTTGTTCACGCATCAGAATGGTGATTGAATCACAACCGGAAAAGCTCAGGTATTTGCAATGTCAAGATCCCAATTGTCCAGAGGAACCACATATGCTATATGATACTATGAAGATTAAAAAAGAAGAAGAAGAAAAGATTGCAACAATGTGCAAAAACTTCAAACTTAAAGCCAAATTGAAGAAAGAGTTATTACACTGCAATCATTGTGGATATGGAAATCACGAATACAAACATTGTCCACAGAGAATCAGTTCATGCTCAAATCCCGGTTGCAAGACTTTTATGCATTTGCGGACTTCTTCTTCTGAAGACACATATGGAAGGCATTTTTGAGAATGTCCCGGGTATTTTTTTGGTGGAGTGGGCTGATTGAAGTTGTAGGACAAATCGATTCATTATGGTATTATGTTATTTAATTTGTTGTTTATTAGGAGTTATTACGATTATCTAAAACCATCAATATCAAGTAATTTAAATTTCACTTCGATTAAACATTGCACCATCAATTTCATAAATAAAAACATACTGCATTGAACAACCACATCATACATGAGAATAAAAGAAATACATTAAATTAAAACAACTAATACATATGCGTCAATTCTCAGCGGGTGGTGGAATTCCTAGGTGGATGTAGGGATCGTATCTGTTGAGCACCCTAAGAATGTTGAAACAAGCATGGAAGGCGAAAGGACGACCGCGGTGAGATTCTGGCCACATCGCTAGAGTTCTGGGAAACACCTCGTGTTCGGCTTCACCGTTCAGCTTATTTTGGTGATTCAACATTAGTTGGGCGACAAACTCCAATACATTCGTTCTAATTACACTAAAACGATGGACCAATCCGTGAGAATCACGCCCACGGATGTTCCCAGTTTCAGTGGTGAACATTTTGTAACATTTGTCCCAGAAAGTGAACATCGAATCGGGTACATTACGCATTACAGCTTCTTGTGTGTGAAAAACAAAGGCTCTACAAATAGCTAAATCCTCTTGTTGTTAGAATCCAACACGAACTGTAGGAGGCATTTTTGAGAGTGAATTTGAGTTGAAAGTATAATGTGTGAATTTAGAGTTAAAAGTAAGTATTTATAGAATTCAAAAATTGTAGCCATTGGATCAGCAGGTTTTGCAGCCATTCAGATGGAGCCATTGGCGCCATCTAGAGAGACGCTGGAGTTGCCAGCGTCAGCGTACAAAACACGTGCTCTGGTGGAAATCTCGGGCGTCACCTATGCTGTCTCCCGAGTTATTAGACATGGCGCGCGCCATTTCACCAGACGCGCGCCTATTAGAGTGTCTCAATATTCAAATGAACAGATATGTTCATTTGAACATCCGTTTTCTGCGTTTGTTCATCTCATAGTGGGATCAAAATGAACAAACTCTAAGTTTGTTCATCCCATAGGAACAACTCTTACTAACTGCCACTGGTAGTGAGCTTCTTCGTCCTCTTTTTAGGAACACGAAAGCTGTTTGACGAAATGCCGGGTAGGAATTCTTTTTCTTGGAATATTATTATATCTAATTATGCTCAGAATGTGTTTGGGTAACGAGTGCATTATGTTGTCATTAACTCCTGATGTTTATATTGACATTGCGATTGTGAATATGTAAGCCAAGCATGAGCATTAAGATTGTAGGTACCAAAAATCACGCTTGACGCGTGGCGCATTACGAATGGTGGAGTAACTTAACCAAGATATCTTAGTTTGTACGAGATAGGACGAGGCTGCGAAGTAAGACCTGAAGATAGCGAGATGATAATTAGCGAGGTAAAGAAGACTTGCACAAGTAACTCCCCGAAGTAACTTCACGAAGTAACCCAGCGAAGTAACTCCACGAAGTAACACCCCGAAGTAACATCCCGAAGTAACATCCCGAAGTGTGGATTGTTACGCAAGAAAAGGTAGAGCATGCGAAGTAAAGAATGCGAAGTGTGGATTGTTACGCAAGAAATAGGACAGCTGTCAGCGAAGTAAAATGAGCTTTCAGCGAAGTAAATAAGATGTCAGCGAAGTGAAATGAGTTGTCAGCGAGGTAAAATGGGATGTCATCCATTATGTAGTTTTCCCTATAAATAAAGGACTTGGTCCATTGTAATAGTTGGTTGGAATTTTTAGGAGGAGAGAGATCAGATTTTATTTGACCGTATCTTCTTCTTCTTCTTCCCAAAAACTAGATCTAGAAAAGCTCCAAAACTCATTAATGGAGTCTCACCATGTAAATCAATGGCCTATGTAAACATCAAATATTTTAGTAGATTTGTGTGTCTCTCCTTCAAGTCATCATTTTAGTGATTCAAAAGTTAGATCTATAAATTTGTTCATGAGTTTGAGGTTGAAATGAGTTTAGATGTATAAAAACATCATTTAGGTGTAACTATGGATTTTCTGTAGTTACATTTTGGCGCCCAGAAACAGGGATGGGTAATGGATTTATCCAACCAGATACTTGATTCAAGAAAATTCCAGCAAAGATTAGTTACAATTATCAAAGATATCATTGTATCCATAAGCTTCAAGGGCAAAAGTGGAAGTTTCAGGGAACAATTTGCATCTACAGACAACAGATAACATCAACAGCACTTCAAAGGGGTTGAAGAAAGTGCAACTAAAGATGAAAGTAGCCAAAGTTTTTATCAGCAACCGATTCTGAAGATGATGAAATCTCTATTTGTTTCCTTGATCTTGTTCTTTATTTTTCCAGATCTGAAGTTTTACAAACGAAGTTTTGGGATTTTTTTTTATAAAACCTCGAACTGTTCCTCTTCAGAAGCATGATTTCACCTTCAAAACACGATTCACAATGAGTTTTCAAAGAAGTTTTGGTACTATCAAACCTTGTCTTACGAACCCATATAGGTGATTTCAGAAACTGAACATCAAAAGGATTCAGTTGATTTGGGAATTTTTCCCATGAGCAAAGTACATCGACGATGTAAGATCAGAAATACTCCCCAGCGCAGATTGTTAACGGGGAACTTCAGAAGAAAATTCACAGCGGGGAAATGTGATAAACCAACCAAAATTGGAAGAATCAGCAAGTCAAGTCGCCATAATCAGTGATACAATAACCTGCAATATAGTGCATTACTTCGCCAAGTGTTAGCAAAACTTACTTCGTCAACACTAGAGCACGTCATACGGAGAACAAAATGACTAACCACTTCGACTAAACAACGATACAATAATAAGTAGCAGCAAGGGAGAACGCGAAGATTTTAGCTCGGAAAAATTATCTCAGTAAAGATCAGTTAAGAAGAAGAGATCTAAGAAGAAGTTTACTTCTACAAAGGTCCCAGCAAGATCTACCTCGTCATCAACATCGGCAAAGCCATGATAACTTACTTCGTCATCTAGTTAGTACCATTTAACAAAGAAAACACGTCAGCCTGCGATAGGTACTTCGTGAGAAAACAAAGGAAGACGATACGCCCCAACAAAGTTAAACAACACGTATATGGTGAAGCTCTGTTCATCACCAACTCAAGCAACCAACGAAGCAAATCAACTGGCAACTTTCAGCGAAGTGAAAGACGCCAACTACCTTCGTCAACAACCTTCATCTCATCAAGTGATTACTTCGGAGTAGACCAAGCAATTCTCAGAACACCTACGAAGTACATATCTCTTTGAACAAGCACCAATCGCCATGAGCGGCATATCTAAAAGATAAGTTTTATCATCTTTCATCTTTCAGCGTATACTTCATATGAAAGACTGCAATTAATTAATGACTAATGTACAATACGAATTGCCATCATATCATATACATGAAGTAATTGCATATTTTAAATTCTTACTCATTGGGATATGAATCACAGGAGCATAAGCTCGTTGTAAAATTGTCATCGATGAGCCAACAAAGAAGAAAGCGAAGTAACGCTTCAACTATTACCCAGCAACCCGCCTATCTCGTAACCACTACATACTACGGGATACTTCGTCAGGAACCATACCATACGAAGCAAAGCACACTTCGCCAGAGTATCATCAGCGAAGAACAAATTTGCAGGACGGACAATGGTATTCTAGCCAAAACTCATCTACTTCGTGGAATAGCAAAGATGTCAGGAAAACATGTACCAGCGAAATCTACTTCGTCAACATCTGTAAGGTTATGATAAATCACGAGGAAATCAACAGTCCGACAAGGGAAAATGAATCAACAACGAGGTTGGCATGCAGCAAGAAAACAACGAAGAACTTACTTCGTCAACAAACTTTCCGGTGACGACAAATCAGTCCAAATCCAGCGAGGTGATAAGTTTAGATCAATGAAACAACTCAACTACAACCACCATCAGCGAAGGAAGAAGAGAGAAGAAGTTATGCGAAGCTTACTTCGCCAACTATAATGAAGAAGGTAAACCCAGCCCAGACCAAGAGAATCCAGCAAACCAACTCGTGGGAAAAATGAGCCCTGGGTAAAATAAATACAGATACAATAAAGAGGATGCATTCAGTTCATCACCAACAAGGGATATCGACCTATGCAATGAAAAGGGTCTATGAAGTTAGGAAACCAACTTGGCATGGCGAAGTCTCAACTTCAGGCGAAGTAAGATCAAATGGAAGTTTGTGCAAGGGGAACTCAAATACCAATTTTGTGAGGATGAAAACTCGCAGAAATAATGTCAATCACATAGTCCCATGATAGGGCAGAGATAAGAAGCCACCAGCTCAATTCGAGGCTTAGAAGCTCTATTAAGTATCGAGTGTCATCTGAACTTCAAATCGAACCACAACCAAATAATCCCAACTTGGAGTAAATCAGCGAAGAACGGAGTGAGGCAAAACAAAAATTATACTGTAATTATGATTCGAGAATCACATGTAATTACAGCTATGGAATTTCAACTTGCAACCAACAACACTATCTCGTTGCTGTAGCGGCAAATTATCTCGTCACATTAATTGAGTTCATGGAAAATTATACCGTTAACAACACCTTATTCCGTGAAGAAGTTTAATACACATCAGACACTACTCGTGAAATAATGATCCGCAGTAAAGAATTTCTAGATAAAATGGGCCATGAGTGAAGACTAACTCCCGCCCGTCAGCAAAAAAAAAATATACACAACGTCTTAGTTCAAGAGACTGACGATCGAGGAACCACCGAAGAAAGAGATGAGAAAATCAAAACTTACTTTGCCGAAGCATTACCAGCGAGTATTTCACTTCGTAACAAGAGAATATATAGTAGCTCACTTCGGATCAATGAACATCAACGAAGTATTTGGAAGAAGCAAGAACAAAGATTACTTCAGATTAACCAGCCCAAGAGCTAAGAGTAACAGAGGCAAAAGGGGCATGTATAACAGATCAAACAAATTTGTGGAGTTAATCATAGTAACCACCGTTCCTTCCTATGATGATTCACGAAGTTAACAACTCACTTGCATCAAGGTATTATAAAAACAAAACCGTCTTAGCCATCATCTTTACCAGCGGAGAATAATATGATGAAGACCACTAGCCGCTCTAACCAAGAGCGAAGAAGAGAACCATGATTCAAGTTTTTCTTTGTCAACTCTACCAACAGAGAATACCAGCAAAAGATGTCAGTTGTTGTACTTCACCAAACCAACCAGAAGGCATTACTTTATCGTCTACCTAACTTGGAACAGCAGCCAAAGCCAAGGGAGTCATGAGCAAAAGAAAAGGAAGAATATATGTAGTCAATACTACAACGTCAACAACCCAGCGGGACAGAGTCAACGGATCAGGAAGAACGCACTAAACCAGTGACCAGATGCCGAAGAACAAAAAAATTGTAATCAGTCCTAAAATCCAGCCGCAACTTCGGAAGCCGAGTCTACATTTTATCAAACCCATTTCATCAACCACCTCGTTAACCATTTCAGAAACCCCTTTCATTAACCACCTCGTCAAAAAATATACATCATTATCAACCAGGCCCGGATTAATACAAGCCTTTACCCCCATCAATACATCCTCAGTCCATGAAGCCCATCTCAACCCACTTCATCCACTCTTAACACCCACTTCGTCAGTTTACACCGATCAAGTCCCGTTCATAGCAACCCAAGGGAACCAGCAAGGTTAAAACTTGCCACTTCGGTGTAACCAGCGATGCTCAAAGTACTTCACCGAAATAACTCAATAACAAACATCGTCTTATGTGCCAGCAGCGAATTCCACCATAGCGAGATAAGCTATGAAATCAATGAACCACAGTAACATCAATACAAAGTAACAAGCATGAATGACATGCAGAGATGACGAAAAGAAAGCTACAAGCTAAAATGCTCAAAGAAAAGTGGCAATGATAAGACCCAAGCATACAAAGCAAAAAAAAAAAAAAAAATGCAAATTCAAAACATGTGAATGCGAGGGCCACAAGTAAGACCTCATTTAGGAGGTCTGCTTACGACCCTCAAAATAGGCGATCGTAAGTCCTATATAAAACCTATACTTAGGGAGGATGAGACCTCATGGCGTGCAACCTAGTTCGCACAAAGTTCAAGGGGCAAATGTAAGACCTACACGCGCGTCACGAGATAATCTCAGATGTGGCTAACAACCACCAGCTAGGGGAAATCGTAAGACCCATACGCCGCGGGCCCCAATTGGGTTACCTTCGGTAAGGGGTGTAAGAACTAGCCAGTGGAGAAGAAGATGGCCTGGTGTAGTTCTTCCGTTCGGTCCCAAAACCTCCCCAACTAGGGTGTGACTTCGTAACCAGGAGCCACATCGGCGAAAGGGCACGAGGTCACGAAATAACTGATGCCTAAGCCCAAAAGCACGGGGGTATTCAGAGGGGAAGGGACGTCACCCTCCTTTAGGGAGCTGAGTGACCACAAAAGTCGGCAATGTTACGGGGCTGGTACTCACGGGAGTAGGTATGCCTGTGATATTGTTGCATAATAAGACCTCAATGAGCGAGATAAGGCGAGGTTGATGGGTCTTTACTTCGCAAGAGTAAAGAGCATCTGAGACTTCGTCGAAAAGCCCTGACCAACGGGGTGGGGCATAATAAGACCTTAACTAGGAGGCAAAATAAGACCCCGAACTGATGATAGAGATGTGAGAAAAAACATGAGACCTGAGGAAAAACAAAAAAGCAAGTATATACTTGCAAAGAAGCAGGTATACTTGCAAAGAGGCAGGTATACTTGCAAAGAAGTAGGTATATACTACAAAGAAAAGCAAAGAGGCAAGCACATTACAAAGCTTGACCACCCGAGTCACACAATCCTAAAAAGTACTTATTATGTTGCATAAGAAGTACTCGCAATAGAAATATTGCATATGATAATATTTATATTAACTTGATCATGCTACACATTGAATATTAATAATGCAGGAACAAGCCCTAAAAGGCAACGAGGTATAATTACATACGAGATGGGAACGAGAAGGAATGCAAAGGAGAATCAGAGGCACGAACAATAAAAATCAAGGAACAATCCCCAAAAGGCAACGAGGTATAATTACATACGAGATGAGAACGAGAAGGAATGCAAAGGAGAATCAGAGGCACGAACAATAAAAATCAAGGCAAGTATATAATATGCATACATATAGAAAAGGCATATCATTTCATACATATAGCATTCACTCATAACATACATACATTCATCGAACATACATCATGCAATAGCACTTCGGGAATTCTTACTATTCATACTTCGGGAAGTCTTACTATTCATACTTCTTATACTTCGGATTATATACTTCTAAGGATACTTCACATATATATGAACCAAGGAGAATATTTCTTCAATACTTCGCTATCAAGTATTAAGATATCAAGTAAAACAAGGGCAAAGGCAAGAAAGAGGAAGCATATTACTTTTACTTCGGATAGATTTAGTTCCTTCATCTACCAAAGCAAAAGGGGGCACACACATATATTGGAAAATGCATATTATACACTTCGCGGAATTTTTTTCTAATTTTTTGGATTTGATATGAATCAAATTATAAGGACGTTAAGCTACAAATGAAATAATATCATGTG
This sequence comes from Papaver bracteatum, assembly GCA_023529315.1. Lineage (NCBI taxonomy): Eukaryota > Viridiplantae > Streptophyta > Magnoliopsida > Ranunculales > Papaveraceae > Papaver > Papaver bracteatum. Next base: position 2,842,010 of record JAJJWX010002936.1, on the reverse strand, counting down.
AAAAGCTACAATGAGGCAAGGCAAGAACAAGAAGTGGTACCATCAACTCGTCAAGGGCAACATCAACACAAGGTTATCATCGTTAAATCTCAAACTAGTACTTACAATGGACTTCGCACAAGGATGAAGAAAAAGAAACGTGGAAGAAAGTCATTAAAACCAACTTTCAAGGCCAAAACTCGGAAAGAAGAAACTCGGTACATTCACTAATGAATATATCTCGCCCACTCCATACTTCGTCAACAACAACAAATTGAGGATTGATACTTCTTATATTTTCGAGGATTAAGTACTTCTTATACTTCTTGAAGAACACTTCATACTTCATACTTCTTATACTTCGGGAATGATACTTCTATACAACAACAAGACTTCGGAACCTAGCAAAAGAATAAGAGGCAAGTATATACTTTTTCAAGTTATTATTCTTTTGCTCGTTCCTTCGTCAACAAAGGTCAAAGTCATCAAATCAAGTACCACACGTCTCGCTCCAAAGGACTACACGAAGATGGATTTTTCTCAAGAATCGCTCTTCAAGCAACACTCAAGAAAAATAGGGCAAAATGTAGGTACCAAAAATCACGCTTGACGCGTGGCGCATTACGAATGGTGGAGTAACTTAACCAAGATAGTAAAATTTTGACTTTATCATCCTAGTCAAATTGGGGTATACCCGAATTAATTAGGATATACCTAATGAGACAAAATCCAGGTCATTTGGAAATAAAACAGGACATCCCTTAACCATGAATTTTCAAAATAGCTAATATGTCGTTCCTTAATTAACACTAAATTTTTTGATTAGGTTAATTAATTGAGTTTATATGAATTAACTAAGTAGATTAAAACTTATGAATTTAAGTTATGAAATTTTGTTTTTGATTGAACTCATGTGGGAAGATTTTTTATGGGAAAAAAATTGAGAAATTTTTTTGCAACGGAAATGAAAGCATACTACCCAAACATTTCTAAAAAGGGGATTGTAAAGTTGATGGATGAAATCATATTCAAAATTAAAGAAGAAATCGACACTTTCAGTCCTATGAAAAGTCGGCAGGGTCAACGAATGATGAAGATGCCGACTAACTTTGGCCGGAAAGGTTGACGAATGAAGATGATGCCGACTAACTTTGGTCGGCATGATTGTTTCTGAATAAAAATGCTGACTTTTTTTTTGACACACGTGAGACTGTTCTAAATGCTTTACTAGTCGGCAGGGTCGATAACCACAATCAATGCCGACTAAACAACAGTCGACAGGGTCGTATTCGAATACCATTCCGGCTTATAACAAAATGGAACACATAAAATACAAATGATTTTCCAAACAATTAGTCGGCAGGGTCTATAATCCATACAGTGCCGACTAATACGCAGTCGGCAGGGTGGCATTCAAATACCATGCCGACCTTATAACTTTATGGACTCAGGAACACAAACATTTTCAAAGCATTAGTCGGCATGGTAAAAATTTAAAATCCAACGACTGTTAAAAACACCTTTAGTCGACATGGTATTAAGGTTGAACACCTTGCCGATTCTATAAAAAACAGTTACAGATATTAACAGTCGGCATGATATTCAACCTAAGATCTTGCCGACTAAACCTAAATATGAAAAGTCGACAGGGTCGTGAATCAGAAACCATGCCGGCTAAATAACTGCAGATTCATAAATTCGATTTTTCTACCATAATTTGACATGCAAACATCAAATTAAAGTATTAGATAGAGTTTTAAAGAATTAATCAACAATGAAAAATTCTAATTGACGATTTTTTTTCATTTGAAAACGATAAACTATAGAGAAGAAGAAAGGAATATTGATTATTAGATTGATGAAGAAAAAGTAAAAAAAGAATAAGGTTTGGATCTAAAACCAAAAGGGATAGTTTGGTTATTATTAAGGGAAGGGTAGTTATGTAACTTTATACATATTAGACACCCCTTAATCTACTATTATGGTTGGGAGCAAAATGAGTATACCACTACACCCCAATTAATAAACTCCATATATTAATAATTTTGTGAAGTCCTAAGGCTATTAATATTTGGAGTTTTTACTGTACATATATGATTTTGAATAATGAGATCCTAAATATGAAAGATAATGAGAACGATAAACCCTAATAATTTGAATTATGCGATCCCAGAGACTGAATATTTAATTATATTATTCATAAAGGTATAGTTGTAAAAAAATACTTAAAATACTAGTTTTCTTCTTTGCCTTAAGAATTATACAAACTTAAATAATCAGATGGAAAGAGTATAATACTATGAGAACAACATAGTACTATGAGAACACTCATCTCAATGAATCCATTATTACTTGTGTCATTTTCTTTAAGAGCCAAGTGAAGTTAAACTAGAAATCAAGAATGAACGAGTCTTGACATGACTTCGGTGAAACTAAAGAAAACATAAATGTACCAAGAAAAGGCTTTTCTCGGACAAAAGGAAAGGGCCCTTCTACTATAATGCAATATAATGCAAGTAATGGAGACTTTTTGACAGAAAGAGAGAATAAAATAAAAAGACATAGCTGAAGTAAAAACAGAAAACCAAGAATGCATTTTGTTCAGGATTAATTGGGGGCTAGAAGAACTAATCGGGGGCCTGACCAGTTGGTCTCCCAATAGCACTTTGGTGCTACCCCTTATCTTAATTTTTTAAAATGCCTAAATTATCCCCAACAATAATTTTTATTAATTGAGTTGATTAGGTTAGATTAGTTGTTAATCTTTTAAGTTAGGTTAAATCAGTTTTTGGGTAAAAACTGAGTTTATAGAAAAAAAATTTGGTTGGATAGAGAGAAAGAAAGTGAGTTTTGGCGGGAAATTTAGGTTAAAATGGTTCCAAATGAAGATCCTTTTGCTCAAAATGATGGAACCAATACTCAAAATGAAGAACCCAAAGCTCTAAACAATCATGTAAACTTCCTATACTCTTCAAATCGCGTGAATGGTGTTCCAAGTTGTCGATTCATGGTCACTATGCAACATCTCAGTGTGAGAGTCGTTAGGTCGGGAGTATACTAATAGGACGACCCTTAAGAGTCGCTAGTTATTAGTCAAGGAAAGAAACGACTCTAATCTGCAGTTATGAAAAATCGTCATTCAAGTTTAAACAAACTGACGACTCCAATCTACAGTTATGAAAAATCGTCAAACATTTTTGAAAATATTGACGACTCCATTTGTAGGTCATTTAGAGTCGTTCACTAAATATATTTATAACCCAACGACTCAAAAACCTTTTACTCACTGTCACTAATACTCTAAGGGTCGTTAGGGTCATTTAAAATTTAAACAAGAGTCGTTACATTAACTTTATTTTCATGTAAGGGTCGTCATTAGATTTCTTAGGATCATTACATTAAGCTTTGTAAGGGTCGTCATTAGTTTTCTTAGGGTCGTCATTAGCTTTCTTAGAGTCGTCATTAGCTTTCTTAGGGTCGTTCATGGAAATCAAAAATCGTTAACAAAACTTGAAAAATCGTTAACCAAGGATGAAAAATCGTTAGACATTCAAACTTCGTGGTTAACGACTACCATTCTGAGAAATATATTTCTTCGATTCAAACCCTATATTTCTTCGTTCGTGCCATGTTTGTAAAAGAAGTTAATCGTCGATTAGAGTTTTCGTATAGACAATGAATCAGATGAAAAAAAAATCTCCATGATCGTTAATGGAGGATGATGAACGGACAGAGGGAGGGGGAGAGGAGGAGAAGAATGGTTTTTGGGAAGAAATGAAATGGGGGAGGTGGGTTTAAGGTTAATATGATTTTAGGGTTAATTTTAGGGGAAGGGTAAAATAGTACTTTCAACTATATTTTGGAAGCCCCCTAAAATTTTGGGTGTGGGTATAAAATTTTCATGGCCCCCAATTAATTCTTCCGGCCCCCAATTAATCCTTGATTTTTTTGTTTAAGCAGAATGTTGCATAGGATTGATACATCGTTTTGTCATTTTTCCATTTTTATAAAAAATAATGCAACCAGTTTTTATATGTGTGACAATGAAGTAAAGGAGTTGAACAATGCGAATAAAACTCCAAGTTTAAGTTACAGGGGTTTACTCAATAAATACATTTGTAGATTTGTTGAGATTTAAAAAAAGTCATGAAAATTAATAACTTTGCGAGAATTATACAAAATTGAGCAAAATTTTCGGAGTTATGCAGAGTTGTCTAATGTCTTGCAGACATTTGTAGAGTCTTGAAGAGTTGTAAAAACAAATTCTATATGGAAATATACATGATAGACATAAATACAAAATTTATTATAGCTTATTTATTATAGTAACTTCAACTAAATTAAAATAAATTATTATCATTATATATGCTAGTTTCTCACCCGTGCGATGCACGGGTCAGTGTCTCTATTATGAAATATTTGATCATGTTTTAAAATTGATTTCGTTAAATAAACAAAAATTATTACTCTAGAATTAGTAAAAACTCAATACGCTATCAATATAAGATATTTAATAATAAGCTAATAAAAACGACACGTAGTAGAAAACAGAACTAAAAAGTTATGGGACGGCACTATACCATTTTCGAAGAATACATGGCACTTGTTCTGGCTTCATAAAACTGATTAAATGTTACCTCCCTCTCATTCTCTCCAAATTATTTCTGAATTTTGATATTCAATAATTTCCAAAGCTCGTGATTTTTGTTTAGTTATATATTCTTGTCCAATCATTATGTGCATGTACCTCGTTAGCAGAAGCTTTATCAATATCGCGATGCACAATAATTTCAACAACAACAAAAAAATCTCACTCCTCGCATCATGATTTAAAAAAAAAAAAATCTAACTCGTCAAGTTTATTCTTTTTATAAATTCTTTCATCTCGATTATATCATCTGAATTCTATTAGTAAAATGGATATGAGTAGTGATTTTCTTCAATTTGGTAACTTAATGACCTTTTTATATGTATATGGTTTTCTTTCTCTTTATATAAACCTAAAAATATTTTTATATGATTAAGTGCGAATTGCACTTGAATATCCTAGTAGCAAAATTGAATTTATGCAATGAGATATTTTCTTGCCTACCTGTTTGAGCAATGAAGTGCATTCTTAAATTTCTTGAGACAGGCCAATAATTTACCATTAATCGAACGACAAATCCCGTTTGGACTATTATCCTTAAATTCTCTTTTGTGATTTTTATAGTGAATTTTTTGAGATACTGCATTTGTTAAGTTTATTCTCTCTGCTAATTGTTTATTATTAATCGGTTTTCTTCAAATATTTTGAAAATTACATGTTATAAATTGACCTTCAGTGAGAAATAATATATGTATTGTGAATTCACTTCTAGCAAGTTTCATGTACCAAACATCATGGATTCATGATCTATTTCATCTATAAAAAGTACATCGAAACAAACCATTGAATACAATACATCCATTTATTGAAACATCGAAAATAACTGCTACATGATATTATCAACTAATCATAACACTCCTTGATCGTTTAGCTCAATGTCTTCATGCATACCATCAACTAAAGCTGTCAAATTTGTATAGGATGAACCACCTTCTTTTACGGCTCTGAAAGGCAGAGTTGTTTCGCTCGATTTACGTTGCTTCTTCTTTTCCATTTACACCAGACATTTTTTCGTGTCTAGCCAAAAATTCCATTTCTCAACTCGAACTTGAACGCCTATCTTTGCAACTTCTGCAACAGACTTCTCCTTATGGAATTGATCAACGGATGCAAAATTCGATACACCAAATACTACCATTCTAAAACTAACTGTTTAGGAAACTATAAGATTAAGTTGGCTGATAGTCCACCAATCATTACCACAGACACGTACAATATGATGCAACCATTAGTATGAGGTCACCTATGAGTCTGCAGCTAACTACACCAAATTTTACAGGGTAATTTTTGCCTTTCAGGCACTTCCACGATGGTCAGTTGTGGAATATTGGAAACTCAGTGGGAAAAAAACTTAGGGAGCTATATGATAGGCAGAGCTTGGGACGTTCTCCAATGTACTTAATTTGATTTGGTTGTATGCCTCTCCGTAGGCAATTGAGTTGACCCCCGATTCATATGTATATCAAATCATTTGATTCGGTTTCTTACCCCATTTCCCTTTTGGTTGCTGCATTTCCTGGAATTTCACCATAATCAAATGACAAACTATTAGCTATAAGTAATTCATATAGAGCCCAAAGCCAAAGGAAACACCTAACTATTAAGGTTGGTGACATAAGTCACAATAACTAATTTGATAAGCAAACTACAACCCAAATTCGTAGCAAGATGATGTGAAGAGGATTACAGAAAGATCGAGGCTTTTTTATTATTCATTAAAAAGAAATTCAAATAGTAAAAACTCAATCCTTGAAAATCAAATCACTCTCTATATTGTGAATATGAAACTCTCTTAAATTCATAAAATGATAAGCTGCATAAGGCTTTTCAAATGACTGAACTGAACATAATCTAATGACGAATATAGAGAGCACACATACATTTAGATTGTTAACAGACACGTCCTAGCCATTGCGATAGCAAGTAAAGTGAAAACTGGAAAAGCTCGTGGTTCATGAGTTGAAAGTACAAATACATCTATTGATCATGATCTACACAGATGCATGTGGTTTAAAAATACAAAATAGATGCTGCAAACTAAAGTACAGATACAACTATTGATCATGAGCTACACATATGCAGCAAATTAAAGATTGTGAGCCACGACGTGATATATAGATTTGTTGAATACAAAATAGATGCAATATTGATTGTGAACCGCCACATGAAAGATGGTACATTATGGTCGCCCATAGCTGACTACATAACCACTACTCACCGGGCAATGAATTGGGAAGACGCCCATTGGAATTGAATCCAAAAGTTCTTAAGTATTTTATCCTTGCAACCATCAACATAATTTTCCTTCATAATGTGAAATAGGCTGCATTAAGCAATAACAACTTCTCATACATCAACCACAAATTATGTCATACTGATTTCCCAAAGAAGACATAAAAAATACCTACGAAAAAATCTTACCTCTAAGTCCATACAACTACGACCATAATCCCCAAGCGAAAGCTCATTCGAATTTTCCAGTCTACATTTTTGTGATGGATTTTTCGACTCAAATTTTTTGATGTCATAAGTTCTACCGCATTCAAATGTTGCACTGATCCAATACAATCGTAAACAGTACCATGGTTTTCATTTCTTGGTATATATGGATGAGTTTCACTCATTTTTCAAGTATTTTTGAGAAAAACTTACCCATTGTATATCAAACCATTTGATTCGGTTTCTTACCCCATTTCCCTTTTGGTTGCCGCATTTCCCCGAATTTCACCATAATCAAATGACAAACTATTAGCTATAAGTAATTCATATAGAGCCCAAAGCCAAAGGAAACACCTAACTATTAAGGTGGTGACATAAGTCACAATAACTAATTTGATAAGCAAACTACAACCCAAATTCGTAGCAAAGACGTGAAGAGGGATTACAGAAAGATCGAGGCTTTTTGATTATTCATTAAAAAGAAATTCAAATAGTAAAAACTCAATCCTTGAAAATCTGGGTCACTCTCTATATTGTGAATATGAAACTCTCTTAAATTCATAAAATGATAAGCTGCATAAGGCTTTTCAAATGACTGAACTGAACATAATCTAATGACGAATATAGAGAGCACACATACATTTAGATTGTTAACAGACACGTCCTAGCCATTGCGATAGCAAGTAAAGTGAAAACTGGAAAGCTCAAGTTCATGAGTTGAAAGTACAAATACATCTATTGATCATGATCTACACAGATGCATGTGGTTTAAAAATACAAAATAGATGCTGCAAACTAAAGTACAGATACAACTATTGATCATGAGCTACACATATGCAGCAAATTAAAGATTGTGAGCCACGACGTGATATATAGATTTGTTGAATACAAAATAGATGCAATATTGATTGTGAACCGCCACATGAAAGATGGTATATTATGGTCGCCCATAGCTGACTACATAACCACTACTCACCGGGCAATGAATTGGGAAGACGCCCATTGGAATTGAATCCAAAAGTTTTTAAGTATTTTATCCTTGCAACCATCAACATAATTTTCCTTCATAATGTGAAATAGGCTGCATTAAGCAATAACAACTTCTGTCATACTGAACCCTGAAATTATGTCATACTGATTTCCAGTAGTACATAAAAAATACCTACGAAAAATCTTACCTCTAAGTCCATACAACTACGACCATAATCCCCAAGCGAAAGCTCATTCGAATTTTCCAGTCTACATTTTTGTGATGGATTTTTCGACTCAAATTTTTTGATGTCATAAGTTCTACCGCATTCAAATGTTGCCCTGATCCAATACAATCGTAAACAGTACCATGGTTTTCATTTCTTGGTATATATGGATGAGTTTCACTCTTTTTTCAAGTATTTTTGAGAAAAACTTACCCATTGTATATCAAACCATTTGATTCGGTTTCTTACCCCATTTCCCTTTTGGTTGCTGCATTTCGAATTTCACCATAATCAAATGACAAACTATTAGCTATAAGTAATTCATATAGAGCCCAAAGCCAAAGGAAACACCTAACTATTAAGGTTGGTGACATAAGTCACAATAACTAATTTGATAAGCAAACTACAACCCAAATTCGTAGCGATACGTGAAGAGGATTAAGGAAAGATCGAGGCTTTTTGATTATTCATTAAAAAGAAATTCAAATAGTAAAAACTCAATCCTTGAAAATCTGGGTCACTCTCTATATTGTGAATATGAAACTCTCTTAAATTCATAAAATGATAAGCTGCATAAGGCTTTTCAAATGACTGAACTGAACATAATCTAATGACGAATATAGAGAGCACACATACATTTAGATTGTTAACAGACACGTCCTAGCCATTGCGATAGCAAGTAAAGTGAAAACTAGAAAAGCTCAGAAGTTCATGAGTTGAAAGTACAAATACATCTATTGATCATGATCTACACAGATGCATGTGGTTTAAAAATACAAAATAGATGCTGCAAACTAAAGTACAGATACAACTATTGATCATGAGCTACACATATGCAGCAAATTAAAGATTGTGAGCCACGACGTGATATATAGATTTGTTGAATACAAAATAGATGCAATATTGATTGTGAACCGCCACATGAAAGATGGTACATTATGGTCGCCCATAGCTGACTACATAACCACTACTCACCGGGCAATGAATTGGGAAGACGCCCATTGGAATTGAATCCAAAAGTTCTTAAGTATTTTATCCTTGCAACCATCAACATAATTTTCCTTCATAATGTGAAATAGGCTGCATTAAGCAATAACAACTTCTGTCATACTGAACCCTGAAATTATGTCATACTGATTTCCCAGCAGTACATAAAAAATACCTACGAAAAATCTTACCTCTAAGTCCATACAACTACGACCATAATCCCCAAGCGAAAGCTCATTCGAATTTTCCAGTCTACATTTTTGTGATGGATTTTTCGACTCAAATTTTTTGATGTCATAAGTTCTACCGCATTCAAATGTTGCCCTGATCCAATACAATCGTAAACAGTACCATGGTTTTCATTTCTTGGTATATATGGATGAGTTTCACTCATTTTTCAAGTATTTTTGAGAAAAAACTTACCCATTGTATATCAAACCATTTGATTCGGTTTCTTACCCCATTTCCCTTTTGGTTGCTGCATTTCCTGGAATTTCACCATAATCAAATGACAAACTATTAGCTATAAGTAATTCATATAGAGCCCAAAGCCAAAGGAAACACCTAACTATTAAGGTTGGTGACATAAGTCACAATAACTAATTTGATAAGCAAACTACAACCCAAATTCGTAGCAGTACGTGAAGAGGGATTACAGGAAAGATCGAGGCTTTTTGATTATTCATTAAAAAGAAATTCAAATAGTAAAAACTCAATCCTTGAAAATCTGGGTCACTCTCTATATTGTGAATATGAAAATCTCTTAAATTCATAAAATGATAAGCTGCATAAGGCTTTTCAAATGACTGAACTGAACATAATCTAATGACGAATATAGAGAGCACACATACATTTAGATTGTTAACAGACACGTCCTAGCCATTGCGATAGCAAGTAAAGTGAAAACTGGAAAAGCTCAGAAGTTCATGAGTTGAAAGTACAAATACATCTATTGATCATGATCTACACAGATGCATGTGGTTTAAAAATACAAAATGGATGCTGCAAACTAAAGTACAGATACAACTATTGATCATGAGCTACACATATGCAGCAAATTAAAGATTGTGAGCCACGACGTGATATATAGATTTGTTGAATACAAAATAGATGCAATATTGATTGTGAACCGCCACATGAAAGATGGTACATTATGGTCGCCCATAGCTGACTACATAACCACTACTCACCGGGCAATGAATTGGGAAGACGCCCATTGGAATTGAATCCAAAAGTTCTTAAGTATTTTATCCTTGCAACCATCAACATAATTTTCCTTCATAATGTGAAATAGGCTGCATTAAGCAATAACAACTTCTGTCATACTGAACCCTGAAATTATGTCATACTGATTTCCCAGCAGTACATAAAAAATACCTACGAAAAAATCTTACCTCTAAGTCCATACAACTACGACCATAATCCCTGTGCGAAAGCTCATTCAATTTTCCAGTCTACATTTTTGTGATGGATTTTTCGACTCAAATTTTTTGATGTCATAAGTTCTACCGCATTCAAATGTTGCCCTGATCCAATACAATCGTAAACAGTACCATGGTTTTCATTTCTTGGTATATATGGATGAGTTTCACTCATTTTTCAAGTATTTTTGAGAAAAAACTTACCCATTGTATATCAAACCATTTGATTCGGTTTCTTACCCCATTTCCCTTTTGGTTGCTGCATTTCCTGGAATTTCACCATAATCAAATGACAAACTATTAGCTATAAGTAATTCATATAGAGCCCAAAGCCAAAGGAAACACCTAACTATTAAGGTTGGTGACATAAGTCACAATAACTAATTTGATAAGCAAACTACAACCCAAATTCGTAGCAGTACGTGAAGAGGGATTACAGGAAAGATCGAGGCTTTTTGATTATTCATTAAAAAGAAATTCAAATAGTAAAAACTCAATCCTTGAAAATCTGGGTCACCCTCTATATTGTGAATATGAAACTCTCTTAAATTCATAAAATGATAAGCTGCATAAGGCTTTTCAAATGACTGAACTGAACATAATCTAATGACGAATATAGAGAGCACACATACATTTAGATTGTTAACAGACACGTCCTAGCCATTGCGATAGCAAGTAAAGTGAAAACTGGAAAAGCTCAGAAGTTCATGAGTTGAAAGTACAAATACATCTATTGATCATGATCTACACAGATGCATGTGGTTTAAAAATACAAAATAGATGCTGCAAACTAAAGTACAAATACAACTATTGATCATGAGCTACACATATGCAGCAAATTAAAGATTGTGAGCCACGACGTGATATATAGATTTGTTGAATACAAAATAGATGCAATATTGATTGTGAACCGCCACATGAAAGATGGTACATTATGGTCGCCCATAGCTGATTACATAACCACTACTCACCGGGCAATGAATTGGGAAGACGCCCATTGGAATTGAATCCAAAAGTTTTTAAGTATTTTATCCTTGCTACCATCAACATAATTTTCCTTCATAATGTGAAATAGGCTGCATTAAGCAATAACAACTTCTCATACCTGAACCCCGAAATTATGTCATACCGATTTCCAAAGAGTACATAAAAAATACCTACGAAAAATCTTACCTCTAAGTCCATACAACTACGACCATAATCCCCAAGCGAAAGCTCATTCGAATTTTCCAGTCTACATTTTTGTGATGGATTTTTCGACTCAAATTTTTTGATGTCATAAGTTCTACCGCATTCAAATGTTGCCCTGATCCAATACAATCGTAAACAGTACCATGGTTTTCATTTCTTGGTATATATGGATGAGTTTCACTCTTTTTTCAAGTATTTTTGAGAAAAAACTTACCCATTGTAGAAGCTATCATGGCTGATAGTAGACCTAAAACACGTGAAAGAGGAAAAATACAGTAAGAGTACAACAGAGGTGTAAGATCGCACATCCACCACAAAGGTCCTAATAGAAGAGGGAATATGGCAGTAACATAGATATACATAAGCTTTTATAGAGAAAGCTTGGACCTTATACTCTATATCAATGATTTCATTTGTAAATAAGGACCTTGTCATTGTACCACATGCTAATTCCAACAATAAAAGAAACCCAATCTCAAATTCATTATCTCAAAATCATTAAAATAATGAATGATAGAAAAACAAAATAATATCGTTAGAGATTAAAAGAGAAAATTACCTTTTGTGGAGGTTTTGAGAAAAAAACGGTAGTCGAATCTGATGCTAGTGATGAAGAAGGAACATGATAATTCGTTAAAGTTCGTTGTTGTTTTGGTCATAGTGGATGAAAGAAAGAAAAAAAAAAAGTGCAAAGAAAGAGAGGGATGAAAAAATTAAAAAAAAATACGGGTATCCCTGTTACCGAATTGTGTGATTTTTGGTAATCTGGTACGGTCTAAGATTTTAGAAAAGAGACGCAGCAACTTGCAATTAAATAACCTGCATACATGCGGAACGCAGAAATATCAAGATTTGTAATAGTCGACTTGAAATAAAATAAAATCTAGGTCTTCGCTTCTGATAATACAAATAAAAAAGATAGAGAAGATTACCGGTGTTAAAAAAGATAGAGAAGATTACCGGAGTTGTTTTCGAATGAGAGAGGCTTTCGGTCGATCTTGTGCACTTCTGGTGATGATCTTCAAATAAATAAATACAATGATAACACACAAATACGCGTCAAACAAAAAAAATTTTAACCAAAGCTTGCAGAAAAAAGCATCCTGAAACAATGAGGTTGATTTGGAGTGAACGTTTTATAGACAGATGCTGAGCGAAGAAGAGTATTTTTACTGCAGTTTGTTTACATTGCATTTATGGAGAAACTGATCGAAATCATTTTTTTTTTTTTGCCAACAACATATTTTTTCCCTTCCAGAGATCATACTCCTAATGATTCTGTATTATTTTTATTTGTACAGGATTAATAAACCTTTCACTGGATAAATTCGGGTCATTCACAAATTAGGTATTTTCTCTTAGTCAGTGATATTAATTTGTTCTTTTAATCATGCATATTCTCATGAATTTTGTTTAGGTATTTAATACCAACTGAAAATGTAATTGCAAGTACTTTTCTTTTATCAGTAGTTTGACGTTGTAATTAGGCGATTTTATTACAAAAACTGTAAATGGACATTGGATTATTATTTTTATTCATATGATTGATTTAATTTTATGATGAAATCATGATTAACATTGCATATTTTATTTTATTTCATCATGATATGTTTCTAAGATTAAATAAGATTTAATAATTTTAGGAAACTATTTTCTAAAATGTGGTTTGCCAAATAATATTTTGTGGGACCAAAATATTCTCTTGAAATTCTATTGGCTGAAATTTAGGATGGTGGGGCCAGAATTAACCAGAAGTTCCGATTAACCACGTCGCTCAAAAAAACTCTATTTTTATATAAAGAATATATAAATTATTTTTTATGTTCAATAAAATACAATAAAGTGTAACAATAAATTAAAATAATTATTATTTTACATTTTTACATAATAATTAAAATTAAAAAAATATTTAACCATATTATATAATTTAAACTCATCTATCATAGGAGTTTTATAGATTGTGTATTCATGAAATAAAATAAAAGAGAGTAAAAAACATGTTTATAAAAAATTTGGAAGTCTTCCAAAATCTTACATATTTTGCAAAACTTTTATCAAGGCAAATATATACACAAAAGTCACTCGAAGTCTTGAAAATAGATAAGTATGCAAAGTCTTCGAATTTTCAAGTTTACAATGAGTAACACAAACTTTAGAAGACCTTTTGACAATCTACAACGAGTAACATAAACTTTGAAAGAGATTTTAAAAGTATACAACCAATAACACAATACTTTGTAAATCCGTTAAACTTTGAAAGAGATTTTAAAAGTATACAATCAATGAAAGTATTTATTGAGTAAACCCATGTTAGTTTTGAATGACCATTAATAATAAAATTATCTTTCTTATATTAAAAAAAAGAAGAGGAGACGATTACTATATATTTTATTCTTAAATAGCATATATCCAAGCAGTAGCGGAGTCATGCGAAAACGAATACTAGGGAGGGGCAATAAATGTTGAAGGTTGTATTTAGTGACATATAATTCTATCGAATTAATCATTTTCTAATGGAAATAATATTTTCTTTTTTCCAGTTGTATAATAAAGAACCCTGAATTTGGAGATACTTTCACAAACTCGGAGATACTCAAGCTTATTAAAAAAGCGGGGGTCTAATAGCCTCACTAAATATTTCGTTTAGGTAATCTGTATGGACAAACTCCAATATAATTCCAAAAGAATCAACTAGACAGACAAACTCAATCAATGGAAATATATCCAAGAGTTTTATCCCTGTTTCACAATGTAATTAGCAAATCAAACAGATAAAATCCGCGAGCCTGATTATTATGTGAAACAACTTGAACGGTACCAAAGACCAATGTTCAAGTGTCAATCAATTTATATCAACAACCAAAGGTTGGATTATCTAATTGATTGAACTACGCACAACCTGTGATATTTCAATTATATAAATAAATATAATGCGGAAAAAAAAAGAACATAGACACCAGAATTTTTTGTTAACGAGGAAACCGCAGACGCAGAAAAACCCCGGGACCTAGTCCAGATTTGAACACCACACTGTATTAAGCCGCTACAGACACTAGCCTACTCCAAGTTAATTTTAGACTGGAATTTAGTTGAGCCCTAACCAATCTCACACTGATTAAGGTACAATTGCGTTCCTTAGGCCTCTGAATCCCAGCAGAACTCTACGCACTTGATTCCCTTAGTTGATATCACCCACAACTAAGAGTTGCTACGACCCAAAGTCGAAAACTTGATAAACCAATTTGTCTCACACAAAAAAGTCTATTGAATAGATAAATCTGTCTCCCGCAGAAATACCTAAGAGTTTTGTTTCGTCTTTTGATAAATCAAGGTGAATAAGAACCAATTGATACGCCAGACTTATATTCCTGAAGAACAGCCTAGTAATATAAATCACCTCACAATAATCTTAATCGTATGGTAGTGAAACAAGATATTGTGGAATCACAAACGATGAGACGAATGTTGGTGACTACTTTTTATCTTGCCTATCAGAGATTAAATCTCAAGCAAATCTTATAGAAGATAGTACTCAATCACGATATAAAACAACAAGATCAAAACGCGCAACTACATAGAAAATAGTTGGGTCTGGCTTCACAATCCCAATGAAGTCTTTAATTCGTTAACTTATAATGGTTTTAAAAAAATATAGGTTAAAGGAGAATCTACTCTAGTCGCAACTAGTATCACACATGAGGTATGGGCATTAGGTTTTCCAGTTGTTAGAGTTCTCGCTTATACAATCTTCAAATCATGGTTTGCAATCAATGTTACCTTGGTAACAAAGCATTCAATATTCACTGTTAGATGAAAAACTTATTAGACTCAAGATAATATCTTTCAACCGTTAGATTGAACTTAGCTTGTTACACACAAATGAAAAATGACTTCATTATTTAGATATGGGTAACCGTGCCTAAACATGTACACCTTGTTGGCTCACTAATATTTAACCGAAGTTAGCCATATGAACACTTCCATATCAACATTGTTCATCTTAACACAACTAGTTCAAATGACTCAAATGAAACTAGTTCTTGAGTTGTTCAATTGTTTATATTCTCATAGAAGTATACAAGACACAATTGAAGCAAAATTGATTTTGATTCACTCAAATCAATTCATGAACATTATAGCCACGGTTTGCAAAAGATTGCATTCCTTATTATATAAATGTATTAGTTCATGAACAACACGATTTTATAACATAACCTACTCAAGTATGCAAACGTGTACACAAACCTAAGTGGCCGGACTTAGTTTGGGTTCCCCAGTATGTGAACGGGTACGCATACCTTCAAAACTCAGTTGAATTTCCGGACATGAACTTACGCAAGTACGCATACAGGTATGCATACTAAGTTCCCGGACTTTCATTAAACCAACCAGTACGCATACGGGTATGCATACCATGGTTCCCGGACTTGGAATAACTTGCAACAGTTAACATACAAGTACGCATACTGTGTTATATCAAATCATGGTTGATTGTTATAAACTCCCATTTCAATCATTGAAACATTCTTGGAAGACGACAATAGCTATCTCACACAAACTATTAGCTTCAAAGCAATTTTCAAGTGATCGATAGATAAATACGAAACATTCCGAGTCTACACCAAATGACTGTATCACATAAATCATGTAAGATATTACCAGGAAATTTCACATGATCATCTTTTGACTTTCGTCAAGAATATAAGATGAACTTGGTTAAAGCAAAAGCTTATCAACACATATTTCGAGAAATATGTAAGCAAGTGAAACTCAGCTCGAAACATCAAATGTGTATAATCGAAGTCTATATGGATATATGACTTTTATATCAAATAGGAGATAAAGGAGATAGAATTTTGAGTGATATATAAGTTCAAGTCTCCACATACCTTTTGTTGATAGAGTTCTACAAGCTCCCCTTAGTAGTTCTTCGTCTTCAATCGATGAACGCCGTGAAGTTTAATGCTCAACTACACTTTTTATCCTAATTCGAGACTTAGCTATAAGTAGACTAGAAATCAAAACTTATAGTTTTGGAAACTAAACTTGAAAAACAAGCTTAAGATAGCAACACTTGTGAGTTCAACCGAGCAGTGCTCTAACAATCTCCCCCTTTGTCAAATCTAGTGACAAAACTATCAATACATATGGATTACAAAATAAAAAAACTTTGTAGCCTCTCATTCAACTGCCTGATCTCCTTGGTTCTTCAACATTACTCAAAATCTTCGTCACTTCCAAGTACTCCAGTGATTCTAAACGTGTTCAACTCAGCATCATAGTTGTTGAAGATCTGTACCTATAACAATGAGAAAACAATATCTCTCAATCATTGTTAAACAGTGTCATAGTATCATTACACAGCATCAAAGTCCAATTATATCATAACTTTAACAACAATACTATGGTGATAAGTATCACTCCCCCTTATTCAATACTTCATCTCACAATGAAAATCACTCCCCCTTACATAATGATATGTAAACCATATATATTTTTAGTGTGAACTACACATTAATTCTCCTCCTTTTTGTTAATATAAATTGGCAAAGGTATGAAAACTAGTGGGATCATAATGAAATTCTCATAGAGATACTTCATGACTAAAAGAGAACATATCAACTTTGTTTTGATGATTTCACATAGCCGAAACTTAGTGTATTAATCAAGGAGTTTATAAATATACAAGCAAACTCCTACAAAATTCCACAGCCGCACTCCCCAGAAATATTTAGCAATTAAGCACAAGTTCAATTAAGAACTCTCCCCCATAAAATGTCATTCTCGAGAGAACAACAAGAGCGACCTTACTTTCACAAGAAAATAAGGATTTCTTTGGGCATTAACATGAAACATGAATTTGTATCCAGAAAACTCAATTAAATTAACCACAAGAGAACCCATGATTAATTTAATCGGAAATGCTTAACATAAGAGAACTTATGGAGACACACAATACTTCCACATAGAAGTGAATCAGGGAAAGATCAATACTGCATAATATACAAAGATTCATTATATTATCATCCATATTTGCATAATGATATTATAGACTTAATATTTGTTATCAAAAGTTCATTATATTTTCCATCAATATTTGCATAAAGACATATAATAGACTTAACTTTTGACAAACAAGCTTGAGATATCAACGCTTGCGAGTTCGACCGAGCAGTGCTCTAACAATTATATGTGGCTGGATTTTGGCTAAGGGGATTTTTTTTTTTTGAGATGAAATGTCAGTATTGCACTTACCCTATAAAAACTAAAAACCTAATCATTTGGTATTCCCTTCACTCTTCAACTGCCGACTGCATCCATCTCTCCTCCTCCTCCTGCTCCTCCTCTTCTTCCATAACTTCTTCATTTCATCGTCAATGAATCGACGATTCCAAAAACTTATTCATCAATTATAGTTTTAAATCAAAAATTAGGTCAAAATTAAGGTTATACAGTCACAGTCAGTACTGCTATAAGTTCGAAGGCAATACCGATACCACTCGGTATTGATTTGTAGATGAAACCAGTGATGACTATGTTAGTCCTCATAGCTTGTAGGTTTAATGCAATACCGACTATGTTAGTTAGCATTGCGGACTGTTGCATTATCTATGCCGACTGTTTGTGTGGCAATGCCGACTTTGGTATTGCAGTGCGGACTCATTTTTTTATTCAATGCCGATTTGAAGATGACTTGGGGTTTGAGTTAGGGTATGGGTTGGGGTTTATCATGGAAAGTTTAATTCTCTACAAAAGGTTTCAATCGGGAGTTATCAAAACGAATGTAATCACCTTCTTCTTGGTGAGATGAGGATTCCCCAACATCAAAATCCTCACTAGATTCTCTCATGTCAATCAAATCTCTTAAACTTCTTCTTATTCAACTCTCTTAAATCTATAAAAAACACTTAAAAAGATAAAATCAAAATCCAAAGTTTAATCTCAACATACTTGGGGGATACTCAAAGGTAACTTAGGAATTACCAATTTTTTTTGGATAAGGGGTATTTCAAAGGGTATATTAATTATATGTCCCTACTTTTAACTCCCTACAAATATATCCTTATGCAACAATAATTATGTCCCTCCTTTTTTATAACCTTATCCATTTAATATTAGATTACCTTAATACCCTCACTCATATAATATTTTTCTTTATTTCAAAATACAACAAATTTTTTCCACTACCACTTCACCACCACCACCACCGTTCAACAACCACCACCTACCAACCGCCACCACCACCAATATTCCACCACCACTCCTTCACCGCCACCATTACACCACCACTAGTCCTCCTCCACCACAAATTCGTCACCGCCACCACCACCACCACCGTCACCGCCGCCGCCGCCACCGACGCCGCCACCACCATCACTGGTTCAATTTTTTTTGTATCAACAAAAAGTAGTTGATCCATTTCAGTTGGATCAAACAATGGATGTTTATCCATTGCAGTTGGATCAACATTAGAAATTTATCCATTGCAGTTGGATCAACAATGGATGTTTATCCATGCTTTGATGGAAAAATGCTACCAGTTCATCACCGCAGCTTTCAGATCCACCAACAAAACCATCAACAATAGAGAGTTTATCTAGTTTATCCAAGAAAAAGGATCAACAAGAGAAGTTGATCCAATTTTAGTGGATCAACAATGGAAGTTGATCCATGTAAAATTGGATCAATAATGATAGTTTATCCATGTAAAATGGAGTGAACTTGGCGTGAGTCGAACACGCATCATCTGACATGGAGTCAGTCATGCTACCATTGCACCACAAGTTCAACATTAGAACAAATTAACATAATTTAAACTACAAAACATGAGTTCAAAGGATCAACAACAGTAGTTGATCCCATATAGATGGATCAACAACCATAGTTGATCCAAAATATATGGATCAACAACCATAGTTGATCCAATATCACTGCCTGCTTCAACCCATATAACCATCATATTTCATTACATGTAGCTTCATAAAGACCAACAGCTCCAAGACCAGCTTCAAAACCAACCTCAATTGAATCAACAATGGATGTTTATCCATTTCAGTTGGATCAACAGTGGATGTTTATCCATTGCAGTTGGATCAACACTGGATATTTATCCATTTCAGTTGGATCAACAGTGGATGTTTATCCATGATGATGGATCAACATTAAGTGCCATAAAACTGAAATTGATAAATTTCAGTTGGATCAACAGTAGAAGTAAAGCATGATTAACATTAAGCGACATAAAAAATTACTAAAGCCATGATTATATACAAATATGCTCAAAAGCAGACATATTATTATATGGGAAAGCATGTAAAAACTTTTTAGGAAACTTAAAGTTAAGATGATGTGTCAACAACTATTCAAATTACTATGTGAATGAACAGTTGGATCTAATGCTTATTCCTAGTGAACTGAGATTAATAAAGCTTTTGAGAAGAATGGGAAATTGCCTCCCAAATTAGCATTTTCTATTTGTTTCCCAATCCTCGAGCACGGTAAAATACAAAAGTTTACTTATTAACAAAGTAGCATTCACCTCATTCCATAAACAAAGATAAAAAGTGACTTGCAGGTGTTATTGTTTGAATTTTGTTTAGGCCAGTTGCTTTTACTTCATTATGTGTAAACACCTGCACATTTAAAAATGGTTATCAGTAATTTTTCATCCCATCATTTTAGAGTAATCTAGAGCCAAAAGAATTTATGACACTAGGCAAATAATACTAATTACTAAACCTCCAGATAAAAGTTAAAAACACAAACAAAATGAAACTGAGAATCCACATCTGAAACAACATAATGATCAAAAACAATATATAAAAATTGCTCAATATATTCCAAACAATTTCTCAAGATTCATCAACACCCATGAAAATATCATAAAGTACTAAACAAGACAACCATAGATACAACTATCATCCGCCAACACATTAACATTAGCATTAGCATTAGCATTACCAACCCCATCTTAATCTTCAATTTTTCATAGATCTTATTCATTGACTAGTTTCTAAAATGGTATTCAGCTCCATTCAATCAACCTAGCATATAGAAAACTTCTAGATAACCAGCTACCTTTCGTATTAAAATTTAACTTTTCTACTGTTAGTCCCTCCTTGAAATACCTACACAAACTTTTCACTTCTTCCTGGACTAATTAATCCTACTTTCCCTCTCTTTTGCACTAAGAAAAGCTACACATATAAATATTACCACAAAATCAATCCCACACATAGGTAGAAAATACATCATCATTCACATTAAACTCCTTCAAATTGAATAACCAAACAAAAATCACTGCCTATTAGTAAATTCCAATCCTCATCAGAAAAAACAAGCCCTAATTGAATCGATTTAACAACATCAAACATTTGCTTCAAGTGTTTGATAGTGACAAAATCACTGGAAAATCAGTATCCAAGCTCCAACATTTCTTGAATTACACTTATCATAACAAAGTTCCGAAACGAAAACCTAAAGAAAATATGCAAAAAAATGAAAGAACAATATCAAAATCGAACCTCAGAATTAAAATCTGAGATCGATTCAGGGATATGAATCTGAATCAATAGATACATCTGAGTTCTAGGGTTATTGATTGATTCATTAATCTATTTGTAGAGGTGGAGGTGATGGAGGAGGAGGTGTTCTTAAGGCTACCTGCAGCGACGAAGTAGGTGATAGTGGTGGTTGTCGTTGTAGAAAAACGAAGAGAGAATTCGATCTGCGAAGAAAATAATAAAAACGATTGATTTAATGCGGTGAGGGTAAATAAGGAAAGAAATAAAAAAATGTTAGTGGACCAGGTGAGCTAATAGATGTAGAAGGATATATTTATTGTATGATAAGGATATTTGTAAAGCCCATCAAAAAGAGGGACAATAATTCAATTTCCACTTTTTCAAAGGACACGCAAAATAATTGGGGGATATGAATTAATATTCTCATCCAATAGTTCTTGCTAAGGGGTGTTTTTTAAGTGCAAAAATAATAATTACTCTTTAAAACAAATAAAAACTAAATCTAAAAACCTAAATATATTCTCCTCATCCCCATTCCCTTTCAACTTCTCTACTCCTTCTCAGTCGGCTCCTTTATATGATTTTTTTTCCATCATAGATTTCAACACGGTTGCATCATTTCTTCAAAAATATCTTCGGCGATTAATCGATCGTATAAACATGCCCCCTTGAAAGAAACGTAATCATCGATTGTTTTAAAAGAACTCGTTTAGGTTAGAATAAAAAATTGTAACTGAATTTTTTTTAGTTTCAGTTAATACAATGCTGGTATCATATACCGGCATAGTTTTAGTATGAACACCATGTCATTTTACTATGCCGGCACTGTTTTTCGTATGAATACCATGCCGAAATTAATTATGGCATGCTCGATAGAAATGTATCAATGCCGATATCCAAGTGAAAAAAACACAATTTTATGGGAAATTTACTTCATGTGTCGGCATAAAAAGCTAAGCAATGTACCATGTCGCCACCACTACCGTCATGCTCGATAATGAACATTTTGTGTCGACAATGTAGTTAAGGAACACTCTTCATATAAAAAATGCCGACTACAATTTCAAACTTGGGGGATATTGTGTGTCGGCATGGTAAAAGTATGAATACCATGTCGATTAGGTTCTTTCCGGCATGGTATTCATACTTTTACCATGCCGACACTGAGTTTTTTAGGCGTAACAATGACGAATTTAATGAGAAAAATCAAATTTCAATAGATTAATACGTATATATGAGTATTCAGAGCACTTGTATGTTCAACTTGTTTACTTTTAGGGGTTGGTTCTTCATCTAAACCTTCATAATAATAAATATCTTGTTTTAATGGTGTTGCATCAACAAAATCAATGATAAATATTTATACTAATCTATTAACTTAACTAAACATGATTAACTACTAAGTATGATCTGTGAGGGGTAAATTACGAATTACATAAAATATATGGATATGGGTACATGTGAATTACTATTTAAATTCCTATTTTGTCTTATTAGCATATCCCCCAATTGCGCGTTCTTTTTAAAGTACTTAATTATTTTTTATTTTTTTAAGTATCCCCCAATTATGGGTTCATAAATCTAATTCCATGGAGTTGTAGGCCTATTTAATAAAAAAGCATGGTATAAAGTCTGTTTTTAGCTTAAGTTTTTTTTTTTTTGGAAATTGTCTTCTACAAGATACACTTTTCAACACAAGGTTATCATCGGTAAATCTCAAACTAGTACTTACAATGGACTTCGCACAAGGATGAAGAAAAGGAAACGTGGAAGAAAGTCATTAAAACCAACTTTCAAGGCCAAAACTCGGAAAGAAGAAACTCGGTACATTCACTAATGAAGATATCTCGCCCACTCCATACTTCGTCAACAACAACAAATTGAGGATTGATACTTCTTATATTTTCGAGGATTAAGTACTTCTTATACTTCTTGAAGAACACTTCATACTTCGTACTTCTTATACTTCGGGAATGATATTTCTATACAACAACAAGACTTCGGAACCTAGCAAAAGAATAAGAGGCAAGTATATACTTTTTCAAGTTATTATTCTTTTGCTCGTTCCTTCGTCAACAAAGGTCAAAGTCATCAACTCAAGCACCACACGTCTCGATCCAAAGGACTACACGAAGATGGATTTTTCTCAAGAATCGCTCTTCAAGCAACACTCAAGAAAAATAGGGCAAAATGTAGGTACCAAAAATCACGCTTGACGCGTGGAGCATTACGAATGGTGGAGTAACTTAACCAAGATAGCTTAGTTTGTACGAGATAGGACGAGGCTGCGAAGTAAGACCTGAAGATAGCGAGATGATAATTAGCGAGGTAAAGAAGACTTGCACAAGTAACTCCCCGAAGTAACTTCACGAAGTAACCCAGCGAAGTAACTCCACGAAGTAACACCCCGAAGTAACATCCCGAAGTGTGGATTGTTACGCAAGAAAAGGTAGAGCATGCGAAGTGTGGATTGTTATGCAAGAAATAGGACAGCTGTCAGCGAAGTAAAATGAGCTGTCAGCGAAGTAAATCAGATGTCAGCGAAGTAAATAAGATGTCAGCGAAGTGAAATGAGCTGTCAGCGAGGTAAAATGGGCTGTCAGCCATTATGTAGTTTTCCCTATAAATATAGGACTTGGTCCATTGTAATAGGTGGTTGGAATTTTTAGGAGGAGAGAGATCAGATTTTATTTGACATTATCTTCTTCTTCTTCTTCCCAAAAACTAGATCTAGAAAAGCTCCAAAACTCATTAATGGAGTCTCACCATGTAAATCAATGGCCTATATAAACATCAAATATTTTAGTAGATTTGTGTGTCTCTCCTATACTTTTAACACTTCAAGTCATCATTTTAGTGATTCAAAAGTTAGATCTATAAATTTGTTCATGAGTTTGAGGTTGAAATGAGTTTAGATGTAGAAAAACATCATTTGGGTGTAACTATGAATTTTCTGTAGTTACAAAGATAGTTATGTAGTTTTTTAATTTCTTGTAAAATGCAGAAATCTTGGTGATGTTTGGTTTGCTTTTTGGAGGATTTCTTAATCCAAATGATGTAACTATCTCTGGGTATTTGCAGTATATTGAGGACTGAGTGCATTGAAAGTTTTAAGAACTTGAGGTATGGAGCTACTGGTTCGGATCCTTTTATACATACAATAGTATCTTTAAAGTGTGTTCGGTGCTTGTCGATCTGAATTTGGCAAATACAGGCTGATGCAACTAGTTAGAGGTATTTGATCTCCGAATTTGTGGTGAGAGTGCATTGATCACCATGTGTTCAAGATCCGGGAGACTACGCGCGATAATTTACCGATTCAGCAGATGAGCCCAATACTGCAGCATTGACTCATGGACATGCTTCAGAAGCTTTGTCTTTCACGTAAGATGAGAAGTTGTGGAGTAAGGCCAAATTCTATTACATTTACTAGAGATTATTTTGTTGTTGATGCAACCATCGAGCATTCTCTAGAGCCGGAATTTTGGAAGACGCACTAGAATTGACAACTATTATGCCATTTGAACCCAATATCATGAGCTGGCAGAGTTTATTGGGCTTGGGTGGATGTTGGAGTTATAGAAATGAAAAGATTGGAGAAACTGCATACAGAAATCTCATATTGGATGTTGAAGATACTGCAGGTTGTACACTCACGTCTAATTTGTATGGTAGAGGATTTGAACTGTTTATGCATGAATCGCATTAGAAGTACTCTTGCTGATTTGAATTATGACGGTTAATATCCTTCGTTTGGGCAGATAAAAGAACAGCTTCTTCGTCATAGCGAGAGGCTTGTAATTGCATTCGGCCTAGTCTATTCTCCTTGAAGCCATCCTATATTGATCTTCAAAAGCCTCCATGACTGCCCCGACTTCCATCAGGATTTGAAATGTTCATGCAACAATTACTAGTGAAAAGCAGTATCTGGTGGAACAAATTTTCCCAGCATTGTAAGTCGGTTAATTCTACAGTCTTTTTGTATTGTGTATGTAAATTTTCTTTATCTCGTTCATTGAAGTATCTTAATCTGTTTATTAAGAATCTCGATTCATCGGAGAGCGAAAATTCTAGTAACTTGCTTAAAGGTTCTGACTGGAGTCTTAAAAGATAGCTGCGGTATTACTCTCAGAAGATCAAAATGTTAAGACCAGTTTAGTGAAAAAGCTTAGTTACTGATCCAGTTTCTTCTGCATTCAGTATCTTAGCAATCTAATGACCTGATTGTTTTCACTTCCCTGAGCTGTTTATTTCAGAAATTATTTTGCACAAGCTGCAATTACAGTTTTGTCGAGGACCCCTTCTCTCATTCAGGCTTAATACGGGTGGAAATGATGGAAGAATCACTAATCATATAACACCTGACAGCTGGATATAGAGGCAGTCACACACATATATAAAGTGAGTTAATATGATAACGCTTGATTTACTTGCGCATGGTATTTCCTTGTCATGTTTAATATATTGATACACGTTTCAACCATTACAATATCTGGCACGTTCTTGCCTTATCTGTATGACAGACCAGAATTACACAACTTGAACTGGCCTTGGCATATTTAGCCTCTTGAAGCAAGTGAATGCCCCATCTACTACAAGGTTATGACCTGATATGTACTTTGCTTCATCAGATGCTAAAAACAGAGCGGCCCGAGCTATATCTATGTCCTCGCATTTTGCCCCTTTAAGTTCCCCTAGTTCATAAATCATGTTCTCTATCCATTCCCGGTCGACTCCATAGAATTTTTGCATCTGAGCAACAACAAGTGGTGTTGGAATAACGAATGGGGAAATGCAGTTGATTCTGATACCATCTTGGCTTATCTCACTAGCAACAGACTTCACAATTCCAGGCAAAGTGAACTTTGACACAGAGTAAGGGTGTGGCCCCAGTCCACCTAGAATTCCTGTAATGCTGGCAGTACAGAGAATAGAGCCTGCATGGGTTGGTTTCATTACACGCACAGCGTGCTTGATTCCTGCCATTGTGCCGCGGACGTTAACCCTCATGACCCGGTCAAATTCATCTAGGTTGAGATCAGCTATGCTTGGAGGGAACGATGGGCCTACGATTCCGGCGTTGTTGTACATGATATCGAGCTTTCCATGCCTAGCTACTGCAAAATCTACAGCTTCCGCAACTTGGCTTTCCGCGGTAACATCACAATGGACAAAACTAGCTCGTGCACCTAGTTCTGTAGCAGTTTGTGAGCCCATTTCTTTATCTGAGTCCGCAATTATCACATGAGCTCCTTGTTGGACGAACTCTCGGGCTGATGCCTTGCCAATCCCACTTGCTGCTCCTGTTATCAGCGCTACTTTGCCTTCTAGCCTGCTTTGAGTTATGCAAAAATGGAATGGCTCTTTGTTAAACAATCAATTTCTCTGAAAGTTCAAACCTGTATACGCAAAAACACACACACACCACCAACACCCGCGGCCATACACTGCCCACCACCATCACCAGGATTAGATGTGGGGATTGACCAATCTGTATCCATTGTCCACAAAGCAGTCACAGACTTGACCTTGTATTCTGCTTTTGTTCTGTGAAATTTTATATTAACAATCCGAGGGTTGTTGCGGCCAAGGACAACTTGGTGCAGCAATATGAAGTGTCACTAGTTGCCATCTACTTTACTATATTCAGTATTTCAATATTTTAAGAACTTCTGTGCGGGTTGTCGGGTCATTGTTATTAAACATTTTTATTCTTTTTTTTTTTGCCTTGTGGTTGTTAATATCTTTCTCAATGTTCATTACAGATTAAAGTCAAGTAGCTTTGAAGAACATGAAGTTAATGAAAAAGCGAAAAATTGATATTCAACTGATTATTCCGTTCTCAGGCCGTTACTTTGAAAGATTACAAAGTTCAAAGAAAAAGAATAAAGCTTTTGAGGTATGGTTATAAACTTTAAGTGGGGAGGTATGAGTATCTATCTATATCTTCGTTCAATGATTAATGTTGAACAAATTCCCTTTGAAATTCTAAAGTTTATAAGACTATTGCTGCATTGCATACTTTTTTTTTTTTCCAACTTATTCATGATGAGTAGTACTACTACAAAGTATAAATAACTGTTGAAGCATCACTAAATAAGCCAAAACTTACTTATTAAGGGGGTAGATATTTGCAATAACATCCCTAAAAACGGCAAAACTTAGTATAAATATCTAATTAGTGAACTAGTAATTACAATAAGAAATGATTTAGTAAGTCTCCTACAGTATGCAGAGAAATGTTTAGCTTATTTCAATCGTAATTTAGGACGTAGTGCAGAGTCACTACGCAGTAGATGCCTCTCTGGTAGGTTGTCATTACCGAAGATCCGAGGTCAAAAAAAAGTACAAAGTTGCCGAAGTCTAGCAAAGCGGAAATCGCTTCTACTGATGGACTAGTAGTGTAAGTGGTCAAACTAGAAGATGATAATGGATCCTCAATAAGCATTAACATCAACTCAGAAAACATGTTGCGTTTTAACCAAGAATGGAAGATCAAGATAGAGAGGACAAGGAATGAAGAAAACTCACCTGCTTCCACCACCAAGTGCAGTACTAGTGGCAGAGGAGAAGCAAGCAGCAGCAGGATTGTTATTCTGATGGAACATTAAACTTGTAGCGGCACCAATTACAATCCTTCCTGCCTTCAAATCTCTCAAGTTGATCTTCCTGCTAGCAGATCATGCATTAACATTACATTACTTGTTATTCCATATAGTGTAGCACTTCATTTCATATATAAATAGAGTAGGAAAGACTAACCTGGCCATCAGTAATGATCTGATCGACATATCTGATGCTTGTTCTTTGTTCGTGTGTTGGATAGATCTGATGGTGAGGGCGCAGAAGGCTTTTTGGAGAATAGAGAAGTGATGAAGAGATGGAAAGACCTTATGGAGAGGTTAAAAGGAAGAGATGAACTTATTTATGCTTGGAGCCTAGGTGGTCTATTAGTCACAAGGAAGAAATGAAGGTAGGTAGGGAAGAAAAATAATCTTCAGATTGTCGAGTCGAGTCGAGTCACACAACTTGCCAAAGCTTAAAATACAAATTAGGAGGTCTTTCTCCAGCGAGTTTCAGACTACGGCTGTCAACGGGTCCAGTTCGCCAGTTTTTTTGGTCCTAATATAGTGCATTCGGAACCGGACCTCATAAAAGCCCCCCCCAAAAAAATCTATTCGGACCGTGATATTGAACAACATAAAAATCATATACTCACAGTCGAACACTTTATTATGTGTGTGCACGGTTTTTATCTAGTTTAAAAGACGGTCCATGTAGACTCAAGTGAAACCAAAATAGCCATAGGTCCCGAAGCCTGTTGAGTCCTTCAATATATAAAAAATGATAAACGAAATAAATCCAAGCAAAACTAGACAATTTTATGAAATTTTAACTAAAAATACTAAAAAAGTATAACGACACCGACATACGGTTTCGATGGGTAAAACTAGTTAGGATCCGAAGACTTCTTGATATCAAAGGGTTTCATCCATAGGGTACCAAATTTTTTAATAAGTCTAATTTAGGCCCCATAACTGAGCTCGAATCAATCAATTTCGATTCGATTTCGAATGATTGGGTAGTATTCATCGACAACCCAAGCTAGAATTAGTGTAGACAAGTTCCAATAGACAAATTTCAATTTCGACTTCAACCTCGCAGAGCTTTCCGAACCTAGGAATGTAAATATTAACTTTGTTAATATGACATCCTCATTCCAATTTTACTAAATGACTAATTTACCCCTGATTAATCAGTATTAATTCGTGTGATTAATTAATGTTTAATCATGTTAACCTATAAATCAATTAATCTTAAATCATCATCAAAACATGAAAAAAAAAATGATTTTTTTTTTTTTTGAAAAATCTCAATGCGTTCATGCACTTATAAACAGATTCTAGGAATCGGTTTATAAAACTTAGAACATAGACCGATTGTAAGATTCAGGAGTTTTTCTGTGATTTTTTTTGTTAGATTCGGTTAACATAAATGCCCACGTAAACTGATCGTAAATATGGGCATTTCTTCGACTGTTTTGCTCATAACTTCTTCGTCCGATGTCGGAATGACCTCATTCTTTTTTGTGTTCAATTCGTATTTTCATGTTTTAAAATATAATGTTAAAAATTTCAGGGTTTGTGCGAAAATTCAAGCATGGTTAATGAATCGGTTGATATATGCATTAACGTATACCGATTGTGGTTGATGTTCATCACATCAACCCAGAATAGGTTTATGTAGGTGTACCATATCTACTGATTTTGGAGAACATAAAAAACAATCGGTTTATGTTAATGTATATATCAACCGATTTTGGTTGAGTTTAAGAAAAATTTGATGAGAAATTTTAGAGATTCATAGTTAAATCATTGATGAGTCCCTCTTAAAAGGAACGGATTAAAAGGATTTAACTCAATCACTCGAATTGTTTGTCGCCAAGAAATATTGTTTGAAAACCCCAAAAAAATGGAGAATTGAATTGTTTCGTGATTATGTTTTAGTTTTCATTATCAAAGATTATTTTTTTTTAAAAAGGGTTTTTATTAAAGATTGTTAGTAGAAATGATTTGGGTTTTTTATTTGGTTTACATTAGAATTATTAAGTTTTTGTACATCGTAATTTAGTATTTTAACACACTTTAGACACCCCTTATCCTTCTCTATTGGGTAGATGAGGAAATATATAGGCCTTAAATAAAATCCTTAGACCTCAAACTAGGAAGGTTTTGCTATACCATTAACAACATTCTGGTTGTCGTTAAGGAAAACTAGTCTTCCAGTATTACAACCTTGTGCCCATCTAGTTGCTTCTCTGCAGGCTATTGATTCAGCTTCCTCAGAGCTAGAGTACCATCCTGTTCCGTCTGATTATTATTTTTTTTGGTAAGTTGCATAAAAAAAATATATATATATATATAAATGGAATTACTATTGTTACTTCAGTAAAATCGATTTACTTAGTTGTCTTTTCCTAGGTTTTTTATGAGTCTCCAAGAAAGTCTAGTGAAGAGAGTTAAATTGAATTTACGAAGGTTTTTGATACCTAGACCTCCACTAGCTTTGCTTGCAGAAATCGAATCCCATTCTTTAAGATAAAACTTTTTATTACCTTTATTTTTCCGCCACCAAAAATCTCTCTGTAAAGCATTGCGTTTATCTAAAAATTTTGTAGGGAGCAAAAAGCACATCATATGATAAATAAGCATAACACTAGTTACATAAAAAATGAGAGGGATTCTTCTTGCTTGAGACAATAATTTAGCTTTCCAACGTTGTACTCTACTATATACTGTATCCAACAATTTTTTGACAGTTGAAAACTCTTAATTATTTTCCCTACTTTAATAATTCTACCTAACAATTTACAAAGTTTATTTTAAACTTTTTTATTAAAGTATATGCCTGATTTCTGATGATTTATAATTTGTCCTAACGAATCAGAAAATAGTCGTCCGGAAAAGATAAATGAGTAATCTATGAGATGTTTTTAGTGACAGTAACACATGTTCTTTTATCAGACATTTCATATGCATAAGTAACTTCGACAAAGCTTCGTACAAAATAATAAATATATATGGTGACAGAGGGTTACCCTATCTAATTCCCTTAGTGAGAAACAAAGTATCACCTGGAGTACCATAAACAAGAACATCATAAGAAACAGAGAAAATGCGATTGTAAATGAGATCACAAAATTCATTTGAGAAACCTAAATCTTTAAACAAAAAGATGACGAAGTCCCACTCTAGTCCGTCAAAAGCTTTAGATAAATCAAGATTGAGGGTCATACGACCATTTTTCCTTCTACTAGCTTTCATAGTACGAAGAATCTCATAGGCCACTAATATGTTATTCGTCTTTTGGGAATAAATGTAGATTGATTTTAGAAAATTATTTTATCAAGAAGAGGCATAATTCTATTAGCAATAACTTTTGCTACTATTTCATACAAGGCGTTACTCAGAATAATAGGTTTAAAGTCACTAGGACTCTTTGGAGTTTTATTCATTGGAATTAGAGATATAAAAGTATGATTAACTTTCTGGTTAAATTTTATATTTCTAAATACTTTTTGAACCCAATGATGGTAATAAAAATCTGGGGTGAGTTTATTAAGACTTCCAGGCTCATTCGGAATATCAAAGAGTTTATTGTTTTCATCATTACTAACTAAAAGTTCCAGAATATAGCTAAATATAAGATTAATATTATTTCACTTGACCAGGCGATGTTTTTAAAATGACTCGTGCTAGAAAAAATTAATGCCCTTCGATCCAAAAACTACTAATTTCCCTATGAGCATGAATATCATTGATTCATTTTCTTTTAGAGGTATATTGATGAAAAATTGTGTATTTTGATTATTATGTTCAATCCATTTTCCCCAATAGATTTTTCTATAACATACCAAAAGCTTAAGTCATTCAGTAACAACTCAATCATTTTTTTTTCTATATTGTATGGTTTCTTGTTATTAGAATTTATTTCACTAGTAAAATTGGAAATATTCGTAAGAATATTATCAAAGTCAGTTTTTTTTTTCCACGATCTAAGATCGTATTCGAGGTTTTTAAGAGTATTGAAGATATTGTTATTTCGACCTTTACTCCGAAGGAAAGATTTTTCTATTACATTATTATTCAAACTTGTGTTCACTCCAACATTTCATTCCCTTATGAGGTTTGTTACTTCTCTCAATAGCAAGAATAGTTTGTAACATGATTAGAGCATGGTCAGAAACTACCTTGTCGGGTGTTTATTACAGGATCTATGAAACAATTCAAGTAGTTTATGATTTATTATAACAAAATCAATTCTTTCTTGAATATTTTGGTCTCAAGTTATCTTCTTTGTCTAGGTAATAGGTAGACCAGTGAAATTAAAATCCACAAGATTAACATGTTGACTGCAACTATATAAACATAAGAAAAACTACTAATGACGGATCATTACCACCCTCTTTATCATCTTTATGCAATATGAAATTCATGTCTCTTATAGTGGTCCAAGGAGAGTTCAAAAAACTAATACTAATGATGAAATCCCATTGTTCAGTTCTTAGATTATCATCTAGAGCACCATATAATAAAGAAATATAAATAATATTTATTTATATTAAATAACTAATAAAAGATATTGTTTTTTAAAAAGAAAAGTTTAGCGGAAACTCCTTAAAACCAAGCGATTGCAAAGCCTCCATAACTAACGATGGATGAGTATAATGAACCAGTCATTTTTTTTCTTCATATTTTGAGAAATTTTCTCAACTACAAAATTAGTTGGTTTAGTTTCTGATAAGAAAATCATACCCAAAATATGTGTCTTATTAAGATGATTTAAATGATTTTGTTTCAAACGAGATTCAATACCCTGGAAATTCCAAGACAATACCTTGAAGTCATAACCTATAACTCTTTCATCCATCAAGACATAATGAAATTATATGATGATTCAAGGGAGATAAAGCATATTAGAGACTATCTATGAAGATGATGATATACTTAAAAAATGCTTTGACAAAATTTGCATATGAACCTGATTTGAAAGTATTTCAAGTAACAAATATAAAGAATCAATTGAGACATATGATTAAAAGAGCAAGTATATGCAAAATTTGGAAAGAATTATTTGGATAGGTTACCTCATTATGGTTCAGAGTAAAGGCCATATTTCCTTGATGCTCGACATTGACCTCACCAGGCATCATTATATCCTTGGTTCAGAGTACTCCCCAAGGGGATTCACCCGTGGACGTAGGCAACCATGCCGAACCACGTAAAAATCTGTGTCTCTTTGGTTCGTTCTCCAATTCGCCTCCAACCCTAAAAACACACCAAAACTATCCATTCTTTGTGTTTCGCGCCCAAAAGTGATTTTGGGTACAAACAAGAGGTTTTCCATTTACTGTGTTAGGATTTGAGAAGATTGTTGCAGCGAAATCACCATCTTGAGAGAACCTGATAACGAATACTAGGGGATCATAATTTTTAGAAATAATAATATGACCAACAGGTGACCAATTGTAATCCAAAGCATAAGTCATTTCGTCCACTCTTAGACCTCTAGGATCATCACTTCTTGGGTATAAAATTTAACTATCAATCTTGGGTATTTTCTTTTCTGAACCAAGATAATAAACATTCTGATTAGGGATGTGGAAACACAAATAAGACATCCTCATTCCAATTTTTCCTCAAGTTTAGGGAGGAAAAATAGTTCATCTCCAATGGTGTGTCATTTGTGATTTTTTATGGATTAAATGTAAATTTTATTTTTAGTAACTTTTAGATTTTATTAGAGCTAAAAATGGTTATTTAATATATTGAAATTATTTTAGGTAAGCAAAATCTTACTAGGATAGCTTCACATTGTCAAGTTGAATGTTTAAAACTAGACATTCACCTTCACAATGTCTAACAAAAATTAAGCCATGTCATCTTCACATTGATTTAAGAAGTTGGGGTTGGAGAAGAATTTTAGGAAAAATGAACGTGTATCCTATGTGGACTTAGACATTTATCTTCACATACAATCCATTGGAGAAGCTCTTATAGTACAGTGGTAAAGTGTGGTAAAGCTACCGGGTGAATACCAGTGACCTGAGTTCGAAACTGTTCAACAACATATTCTTAACCGGCACCAATTAAATCGAAAATTAAACTGAGTGTTTATGGAAACCAATCAAAACATAATATTATAAGTGTTACATGAAATTCTTTTGGATACATGTGCTCCTAAAGTGTTATAATATTTTCGATCAACAAAGAGATAATTTTATTGATTGGAAATGAGGAGCAAAAGCCTTGAACCACCCAAGAGGAGCAACGAATACAAAGAGAAGAGAGAGAGAAAAAAAAATTGAAATAAATATTATCGAACAAAGAAAAAAGAAAAAGAAACTAAGAAAGACATAACATATCAGATTAAGGAGATTAAAAATAGATGATGCACATTTTGAAACAAGCTTGGTAAAGGGGCGGCAGGAAATGGTAGAGGGGTGGCAAGGGTGATAGCAATGTCCTATAGGATGTATAAGTTTACTGGATTACCCTTTTCACCTTAAATGGATTGATTTACCCTTACTTTTTTGATTAAAAAGACTGAATTATCCTTCCCCATTTTTAACCTAATTGAATCAGTAAATCAAAATTGTTTCTCTTTTCTTCTCCTCCTCTCCTCCATTAAAATTGATATTTCATCGTCCTCTTCGATTCATCGACGATTTGAAAATTTTATAATACCCAGTTAGAGTTTAGTCTATTGTGTTTGATTTAAGTTAGTTTTGCATCAAAAATTAGGGTTTTGGATCGAAATTGAAACTGGAATTTGTGTGTTGTATGTAGCTACGGTTGGTAATAACCCAAATACCAACCGTACCTGTATTGGTTGAAGAACATATGGTTGCTAACAACCCAAATACGAACCATACCTTAAAAAAATGAGAATTAGGTTTAGGTATGGTTGGTATCGAAACCTTAGTTACCAAACGCACCTGGGTTCAGTTGGTAACTTAATGAAAGTTACCAACCGTATATCATTCTGAATGTTAAGAATTTTTGAAGTGATGATGTACGGTTGTAAACTATAGTTGACTTACCAACCGTACATAATCATGTATGTTAAGAATTTTTGAAGTAGTGATGTACGGTTCGAAACTATAGTTGACTTACCAACCGTAGTTTAGTTACGGTTGGTTTCGATTCCTTTTTTATGAACCGTAATGAGTTGCGGTTCGTATCCAAGATTTTCTAGCAACCATAACTGGTATTACGATTGGGTTTTTCCCCAAATTGAACCAGTTACGGTTGGTAACTAGCTTATTTCCAACCGTATGTTCTTCAGAAAATTTTAAAAATTTGATCTTTTTACATACTTTAGATAATTTTGATCAACAAAAAGCTAATGGGAACTAATTTTGATCACCCACCTCTAATTTGCCACTTGAATCACTCATTTTGGTTGAGTGAATCAAAATCTAGGGTTTCACAAATATCACATTTTTTTTATAACTCTAAAAATCTGATTTTAGAGTTATTATAAGTGAAAATTGATTATCAAACACTAATCTTGATTATCAAACACTAATCTTAATTATCATCACTAATCTTGATTATTAATAATAAGGGTTAATTGGTCATTTCCATTTTTTTTAATAAGGGGCACTTGGATTACCACCTAATGACCCTTTTTGTCTTATTAGGTTTCCCGCCCCTCTACCATTTCTTGCCGCCCCTTTACCAAGCTATTTTTGAAAACTAACTTCTTCAAAATCTTTAATAACCATAGACTATTGAAATAAATTATATTTCGCCATATGAATAATAATAACTTGCTCATTAGGTTGAGTTTTGCCTGTGAAAATCCGAGCATTGCTCTCTTTCCAAATTACCTTCTTTTATGGAATGTCAAAATTCATTTACAAAGCCAGAAGAACAGCAAGAACATCAGACGACACAGTGAAACTGAGATGTAGCTTGTCCATAAAATATTGTCATATTTTGATCACAGACACACATTGCAAAAACAAATGAGGGTCACTTTCACCATTGGTAAATTCATTTAAATTTAACTTATGGTGGGTTTGGATGTAGAATTTTAAAAATGGGATTCATGGGTTCAGGGGATTTGGTGGAATTACGTTTTCCTCGCTATATTTGGTTGCCCAAATCCCTGGAATTACATTTCCGATGGGATTCACTTTTCCAGCAAATCCTCCATATGGAGTCCGACCCCTCCCCTAAGATTTGCTGGGAAACTTATCAGGGGATTTATGGACCCACTTTTTTTTAGTCCAAATCCCATATATATATACAATTTTAAGCTTCTTAGGACAATGCCAAACAATACATGGACTTTAACACAAATTTTTTTTATGAATCCTATGAATCTCAACTGAGTTACCAAACATACGAGGGATTTACATGAATCCTAAAAATTATAATCCTATGGGATTACAAATTCCTGGAAATTGTGAATTCTGCTACCAAACACACCATAAGTAAACTTGTAGTTTGAAATCTTACTTGAAATTCTTTTGGATACATGTGGTCCTTCTAATTGGTAAATTCATTATGTTCAACTAAGTAGACTTGTAGTTTGATTTTGATATATCTTTTTCAAATTCAATGAAGTAGAAAAAGTTTAAGAAGAAAAAAATAAGGACAAAAGAAAGTACATGAGGGGCTGTACAGTACGAGTATTAAAGGAAAAAGTCATGGTAGGATGGTGGTAGTAGTTGGGATGGGTAATGGAGAATCCAGTTAAAGTTGAATCTGGTCTTCAGTTTGCCGGCCTTTAACAGTAACCTAACCATACTCAACCATTTTTATAATACGTGTCTGTAACCTTATAATTTTATAAGGTAGGGAACGTCTATTACATGTGTAGACACTGTAGAGTACTTTGTCCTACTTGTTTACTTTGGAGTCTTGGACAGAGAGGCAGGCGGCTCCGCTTTCAGATGCATCATGTCCGAAATGTGCATGATGCTAAGCTAAAGTAGTTTAGTAGTGCAGCTTCTTTTAGCGACATAACCTAAATTTATAACATTACATTTCACTAAGAGGTTCGCAAAGAGGCTGAAAGACCCCTTGGAATCGGGTGGAGTCCTTTTGAAACACTTAAGAAGACTAAATAATAATAAAAAAAACTATAAAATTTTATGGGGTTACCAATTTTCAGATGGATAACCAAATTTATATAGAACAAAGTAATCCTCATCCCTCACCACTTGATTCACATAGACTTCAGAGTTGGTAATCCCTCTTGTCATAGCCTTATGGAAAAACAGCAACTTGGCATTGTTGATTGTTATTTTTGAACAGAAAAACAATGTTGTGTTTTTCAATTGTTTGACTAAAAATTTTAGTATAATAGACGAAGTTAACCGGAACATTTTTATGAAGATTATGAAGCTAAATCGATAGTGTCGTGCGTCAATCAACAACTGCCGGAACAACATACGGAACAAAAGCTAAATCGATAGCGTAGTGCGTCGATCAACAATTGCCGAATAACATAAGAAACAGAAATTAAATCGATAACACCATGCGTCCAATAACAAAGCACGGATTAGTATCAGGCGACCATACGAAACGGAAAGTGTAGCGAAAGTAAAACGAACAACATCGGCGATGCAACACCCCGCATAAACAAACAAGCAGAATATCATAAATAAGAAGCGGAAGAGGTGTTCAAAGCGATTTACAACCCAGAACAAAGGGCGAATTAGTGACGCAACACTACAAAAATAGGAATCAAGCCTTGGGAGGAATCACGCCAGCCCTCTTTTGCGCGACCTCGCGCCGTTTATTCTCGACCCACTCATCGATACCCGTCCGAACCTTCTCGTCTACCTCCTCTACATGAGCGACGCGTTCCTCCTCGAGCTGTTGGGTAAGCTGAGAAACGGTTTCCTCGGCATCGGTCATCTTGGAACCCAAATCGACCTCGACCTACTGCAATTGGCGGACCTCCAGACCCATCTCCTGAGAACGTTTTTGCTCGGCTACAAGATCACAAAGACAGAACATTATTCACCGAACACGGTTTAACAATTTTGCAAGAATAAGACGTAATCTAGATCTAAGGAGCGGCCTCAACACATCGTCTAAGAGACCTGAAAGGGCTGGTAACACTGACTGAAGCGACTCTACCGACTTGGACAACTCATCCTCGGCCTTGGATAACTTCATGGTTAACTCGTTATAGTGTTGCACGTTGAATTCGTTACTGGAGCAATACTTCTTGTGTTCACTCCACTCATTCATCAAGCGATTGTGTGACGACTGAAGCACTGTAAGCTGCGACCTACTCCATTCCAGTTCTCCCACAACTTTGTCAAATTCGCCCACTCGCCCCAACAGATCCCGATTGGCTCGCTCCACCAAATCTTTATCCCTCAGTATTCGTCGACGATCTTCGTGAAGGTCTCGGTTATGCAATTGTAAAGCGTCTACCCGTTGCTCAAGTTTCGTGGCCAGAGTAGTTTGTTCGGTAGCAAGGCGTTGGGAAGTGCCCAAGTGAGCTCGTAAATTGTCTATCTCTGCCGGATCGTACTCAAACTGACGATACCGTTCTAGTTCATCCTCGAGTTCTTAAATTTATCCATCTTGGCGATCTATTTTATCATCTTTCTTGCCATTCGCCGACGGAGATTCTCCAATAAATCCTTTTCAATATCCCATTTCCTCTTCATGATCCTAAACTCTGAAGAAGCGTCTAAGCTTACACTAGTTACCTCGGCTAGAAGAAGGATACCCGACTCAAGATGTTGGAACGATAAACTCAATCAACATAAGTTTAGGTTCCCAGAATTGTAACATACCTTGGGCATCGGCGAGCTTAATTTCTAGCTCGCGCGCGCGGCTTTTCTCGTTCTGTAACTGGAGTTGGAGAGATTCTAACAATTGCTTTTCTCTGAGACGATTGGCGGCATCCAAACGAACCCGGTTCAGGATCTAACACAAGTAAACAAAATTCAATTGTAAGCGGCAATGAGAACGGAAATAATAAATGGGGTATCACCATACTAAGATGAGTCGCTCACCACCGTGTCAAGCGTCAGGGTGATATCGCCATATATGGGAAATGCATTCAGCATCTCTTCATCAGTATACGCTCCAAATTCGGGGGAAGTGAGCATACCCAGGGAGTTCATAATAGGGCCAGAGACAGTGAAGGAAGTTTCAGCGCTAGAAGACGACCCCTCAGTAATCCGGGGCACACAAGGAAGCTCTACCGGTACATCAATAACAATCTTCTCTGCGTCGGGCGTCTCCAGGGGCTCCTGCTGGTCGCCCATCCCTTGCTCATCGTCCTTTCCACCCGAGACATCATCACCAAATAACTCATCTTCATCGGGAATATCAATCACTGGCTTGCCCTTTGATGGGGGCTTAGCAACTTGCTTACCTCTGAGGGGATTACGCCTAAGAGGGTGAGGGTCAACCTCGTCAACATCATCATCATCGTGCCTAGGGTGTTTCTACACAAGGTGTCTCATCAGAACATGTGAAGGAAAAAAACAGGGGCAAGTACATGTACTTATAAGAAAGCCATTATGTTTGTTACCTTCCCCTGGCGTTCCTCAACCCTTGTGCCGACACTTATTTTCCTAGATGATCAGGCACCCTTGGTGGAATCGCCCTGAGATTTTCAAACAACAACAAATGACCAGTTGACGCCCGAAGCTAACAAGATAGCAAACAACAAAAAAGGAAAAAATGCATACCTTATCAGCCTTGTCGTCATTAACCACCCAGAAAGGATAGGGCTCGGCGAGAAAATTAGGCGACGGGAAGCTACCATGAAGAATGGGACCTCGGACTAGAAGTAGAACTCGGGGATAAATCGGGTCATTAGAATGGCGGGCTCGCTTGTTGGAACCCTGGACGATGGGATCGGCATCCAGCATCATCCTTTCTACACCATCGGGCATAGTTCTGACCCGCTGAGGACTAGCAGAAAAACCGGCAAGGTCGCCTAAGGTTGAAGTACCAGCACGATATTTGACAAGGAAATTGGCAACGGTATATTCTGGAGCGTCATCGGGCTTGTAGGTCGACCACTCGGCAGTAGAACCATGACCGTCTCGGCGATCCCTCCATTCGTTCATAATTTGGAAAGTATTGCCAGTCCATTGAGCCAAAGCACGAGAGGTCTTGAGCTGGGAAAGAATCTCGTAATAAAAAGGGCTATCAGGGTTGTATAGGGGAAGACGAAGGCCTAGCTCCAGTTGGCCCTGAGTGATGACCACGCAATCAGCCGACTGATCGTGCTTCTTCATATCAGACTTCTTCAAGAGACTGTTTTGGCCCGAGAGCAGGGTAACTTCGTAGTCTCCAAGGTCGTACTTTTCCTTCAGCTGTTGAATGAACTCCTCATCGGAAAGATCTCTCACCCTTCTCTCGGACCTGCACGAAACAGAAGGAAAACCATCAGGAAAGATAGAGCTCATGGCGCGATCATCGTATTTAGAAGGACTATCAAACAAAAACAGAGAAGCAAGAGAAAAAGCATCAAACTCGGAAAAAACGTCATCAACAGACCTTCTCTCAGTCATAGAGGGAGAAGAAGCCATTAACGGAGATAGCGCAAAACTTAGTTTTCGACGAAGAGAGGTGAGACGACGGGAAGGTAACCGCAGCTACTATAGCAATCGGTGAGGAAGAAATAAAGGAAGAAAATCAAGAAAACAATGGTTTCCAAAAGCAAAGACTAATGAAGGAATCTAGGAGAAAAGATTGCAGTGGAGGAAAACAGAAAGAGAAGTGGTGAAGAAGAAGAAGGAGAAAAAGAAGCGGGCTATTTAAAGGAGAAGAGTTGTAACCGACGCCGACGGTTACAGGTAATAAAGTGGAGTTAGTGGGGATTTACATGGCGGGATTTGCGGCATGGACGAGGACGTGGGCGGTTGGGATGACTTTCTTCCACTCGTGTCTGTTACACGAGCGAAAGAAGGGGCATAAATGTAGGTGTAAATTATCCACAGAGCCAGGTGGAAACATCCTAAGCTATGACACACCCAGAAATGAAGAAGCGCGAAGCATGGAATGAAGACCAACAGACGCGAGATTTAAGGAGCCACGTGGATCGGGCATGATTGCTCTACAACTGTCGGACAAGACTTGACCCCAGACTTCTGAAAAAGCTGACAAGACAAGACACGGTAGGTCAAACGAGGAGCTTTGGTCAAATGGATAAGAAGATACGCGTCACATCGGCCTACTGAAAGGGTGACAGATAAGAAGGGAGACACACAATACAGGCGACATCGTTCCAAGAGAACACCCGAAGAGGTCGGCTCGGACAAGAGACAGGCGAAGGAATCAAGATACATCGGCCATATGCATAGAAGAAGGGACAACATAAGCAGGCCCGATTACAGAACTTCATAATAGATGTAAGGAAGATTCTTTGAGACTTGTGAAGGAAGATTTTTTAGACTTTAATTTTTTTTATAAATAAAAATAACAAACTCAATTAAAAAGTGTTGTGAAAATTAAGGAGAGACTGAGGCTAGGATTCCACCAAATATTCAAATTCATGTAATTCACTTATTTATTCTAACCATTATAGCTCATTCAATAAGAATTTTGACTATGTTTCTTTGCCTAAGGTAGATTCTTAAACTATTAATTGTAAATATTAAGCATGGCATATCAAAAGAATTAATCCTAAGCATAAACCATCAAATGAAATGATAATTAATTAAGAAAAAACTTTTTCTAATTTTAGTTTAATGCAAATAGTCAAATAAAGAATTAAATAGATTTACCACATGATGAATTTTGGTTTCCTCCATTGCCCCAGAGGATGGGTTTAGCTCCTCATGTTGGAAACACGC
This sequence comes from Papaver bracteatum, assembly GCA_023529315.1. Lineage (NCBI taxonomy): Eukaryota > Viridiplantae > Streptophyta > Magnoliopsida > Ranunculales > Papaveraceae > Papaver > Papaver bracteatum. Next base: position 2,800,272 of record JAJJWX010002936.1, on the reverse strand, counting down.
TCAAAAGAATTTTTCATTGCTCAAATAGGTGAAAAACAAAAGTAAAGTGCTAATACAGAGATTTGCAACACTTTTGCGGTGTTGCAATAAACTGTTACAGAGATCGATATAAAGGAAGTGTCGCTCTAACTGTAGCTTATAAGACTGCTATGTAACTGTCGCAATCACTGTAGCATGAACGACGGTCCCCAGTAGTCTTATGTTCTTCGTGTTCTTCCCATGTAGCAGCATAAAAAAAATTCTATACAACTCGATTCTCGCCTCTGTCTTCTCCCCCCAAAACTCTCCCTCCACTCTATATGTTCCGAAAAGCCTTTTTATACTCAACATGTGAATAAATCTTCACAATAACTTCGAAATATTCTGCCATTACTTCTCGGGTTTTGTCGGGGAACAATTACCTTTTCTTGCTCTGTTTTTGCTTCTCACAGATCTTTTTGAGAGTTCCTCACTCTAACACGTTGATGTAATGATCCCATATCGAGTGAATCACTCTGCAGACACATGCCAGTTTCCAAAGATAACAAAAAAATTCGAGAATATTTTCCGAAAAAAAGCTTTCCCTGTTTTCTCCCAAGTCACGCCACACTCCTATTTCTTCGTATCTCAACCACTTACCATCTTTGTCTAGTTATAACAGGCTGGTACTAACCAATAATATCGAGAAAATCTCACGGAACATGATTCATTAAACTTCACGTACCTTCCTCCAGGTACTAGCCACACTCCTGTTTTACTTCACATACCTTCCTCTTCCTTTTTAATCGATTCCAATTTGATTACCAGCCCTGTTTCGATGAAACAGATTGTTTATAGTACAAACGTGAAATTAAATCTCCACAAAACTCGCCACAGATTTTTTCAAAAATTTCGCACTTTCAAGCCACTTTTTTCCGCCAAAAACAAGGTGAAGAAGAAGGTCGTCCCCTATCCAGAGTAGGGGTGCCGTTAGCACTGGGGTGGGAATAGTAATGAAGGTGTGTGCCCCTTAGTAATTGAGTGCCCCATATCCAAAGTGAGTGTGCCTTTAGTACTTTTCTCTGGGGGTGTTCCGAGCAACTTTTCCAGCCGAAATTTCCAACAATCTTTATTTCCAAAAAATACCTACAAACACACAAAACACTATAATAAAGACAAAAACGAGTACTAACAATACGAAACATTGAGGACAAATTAGACACATAAATGCGTCTATCATATAGGTAATAGTAAGAGTAGCAATGACAAATATAAGAGTCAGTACGGGAAGTTATTAGCGTAGAAAAATATTAACGTCATGAGGCATGCTGGCTCTATGGGATCTATAAGAAAAAGTGAGACTCTGAGAAGAAAGTGAGGATCTTATGGATAGATGGTGACGGCCTCATGGGAGGTGAGGACCTCATGATGGATGGTGACGGCCTCATGGTTGGGATTCGAGAAGTGGGGTCTCTGAGAGAGGTCCCTTAAGTACCGTCTGGAAATTCTCTTTTGCACAGTGTTCACGCTAAAGGTTATAAAACTTCATATGACGTTCATATTTAGTGATGAAAATGAGAGGGTACCAAGTATGCCACAAAAAATTTCGTTCGGAAAGTAAACTAACTTAATGATCCTTGACAATATGTATGTAGAGTTTATTTCTCTAACTCTTCTCAATCAAAAAGTCTAGACACAAGAGTACGTGATACTGATTATTAAGAAGAGTAGTTGGATGATCTCAAAAATCAATATCCAAGATCAATCTAGTCGTATCCAAATAATTGAATCCGAATTTTGCCAAATATGAAACTTGTGATCTATCTTTCAAGATACGAATTCTACAAGAATGAGTCTTGTAATCGATCACAATTCATATGAACCTATCTACTAGAATTGATTACATACAACTTTTGTTATTCCTATTATAAAGATAAAACAATATAATTCGGAAATAGAAAACACATAAGACACCAGAAGTTTTGTCAAAGAGGAAAACTACACCAGCAGAAAAACCCTGGGACCTCGTCCATCTTTGAACACCGAACTGTATTAAGCCTCTACAGATACTATCCTACTATCATACTTAGGACTGGAATGTAGTTGACACCGAATTCACCCTCAAAGAAATTTAGCTACAGCCGTGCTCCTTACGTCTCTTGAACCTCGCAAGTCTCTACGCAATTGATTCACTTAGCTGACATCCTTAACCTAAGTGAATAATTTTAATACCTATTTGCCTCTAATAGATAAGTATATTTGATTTTCCTTTAGATCGAATAGGTCAAAGGCTTGGAAATCTGTTTGCAATAGACAAAGCTAGCAAACCTCACAAATCTGGAGCACTTATACTCAGTTAGCTGACAATCCTGAATTTTTAACCACCTCCCAAGAGCAACCTTAAAACTAATACTTGAGAATAGTTTTTCAGATATTTATCTTGAGGAATCAAAAAGTCTGGGACAAAGAGAAATTTGCGATTTTTGTTTGTTCCTGAAAGAGATTACTATAACCTATATAACAAAATGAACAAGATCAGTATAGACAAACTATCAAGGTAAATATAATCGTACCTGGTGTTGATGGGTAAAAACGATTTGCTGGTTTTTTAGAAAAGTGAAGACTCGAGCGTACGAACGGAGACTCCTCGACCGAGAAAATTGCTTAAACCTTTTTCAAACAGATACATTGCATGGGAGTGCTTTAAGTTCGAGAGATAAATCTATAAGACTCTGTCTTAAACCAAGACAATGGTCGTTCCAGAGTCAATTAGGCCACAAAGATGGATGAGGTTCGATATGTAGGAGGGAAGATGGGAAGTGTGTGAGATCAATGAGGATCTAAGGATTTTGGATGCGTTGGTGATTTCTGCAAGTTTGTGAATTGTTGAGTTCGGATTAGATAAGTTTTGATCGATTAAGTGATAATTTCTTGTGTGTCGAAATTATTGTTGTTTAATCTTGGATTCAGAACCTTACTTATATTGCAAGAATAATAAACACATTGATCCCAGTAAGTGTGACGGTTGCTGGAGTGAAAGAGTGGGAAATCGTGGTTAAACCAGTTCCATGTCGTGCATAGATTTGGTTGATTGTCCATACACTACTTTGCTAACTCCCTCAAATGCTTGCACGACTTACTCACATTTCTCATCGTCGGTGTACACACGTGCCGTAGGATGCCAGATCAAAACCCTAGTGAATATCCCTCGTGTGACGTGTTTGATGTCTCATGAATGTGGAGTTTGCAAGGCATACATGTATTTAATTAGTTTGTTGCTGACTTGATTAGACGACGAGTCTTAGCCTTGATAAGTCAAGCATAATTAACGAATGTGGTATGCTCCGAGACTCATGGATTGAGCATAAGGTATCTGTCGAGATAAAATAATGGAAAGGCGTTGATTCTTGATGAATTGTGATATATCATTTTACCAGTTAAGGTAATAATGATATTTTGACAATTTGGATCAAGCGTCCGATAAGATTGCTCGATCAAGGATTTATTTTGATATGTCGAGTATTCGTCAGGAAATCAAAGGTATTGCAGAATGCTCATTTATGATTTAATATATCATGAATGATCCAATGAAAAAGCAGGAATCAGAAATATTGGATGTTCGTCCGCTCAAACCATATTGCTCAGTCGAGCATGTTGGTAGCAGGACAAAATATTAAATATAAATTAAAATATTGATTAATTACTGGATCAATAGAATTCTCGAATGTTGATAGTTGAATCAATCATGAAAAATATTGCTCAGACAAGCAATTAATAGTTGAATCAATGAGTTCTGAACCCAGTTGATCGTGTATTTTCTAACTTAAGCAATTTAGTGTTGATAGATGAGCAAAATAAATATTGTTCGATTCATGAATTATTGATAGCAGGACCAAATAAAATATTAATTAAAAATACTGGTTGGTAGACCGAATATTGTACAATTAATTAAGATGTTGATTGTTGGATCAATATAAATTATTAGTGTTTGAAGTTCCTCAGAATTATGATTTACAGAGCATTTGGTTTGAAACCCAATTTTGATCGATTGTTGATCAATTGATGATTTACTGAAAATGAACCAACGAGTGAGAGAAGGGCCAACTACATGGGATGATGGTCGACCACGTAGCGCCTAGATGATCGAATGATCATGCACCAGAGTCCTTTGTAGACCACTTAGTGAAAAGATGATTAAATGCTCGTTTAATCATTATTAAAATAGTGCTCGTCTGAGCATTAGGTGATAAAACCTAATTATGAAGAGAGGACCGACCAAGGAGTATGAAACTGGCCCTTGATGGTTGTGGGACCAACTGATGGTCGATTGATCAAAATCCAAGTTGTTTGGAAAGAGTTTGAACCCAATATGAATTATAGAAGATTAATTAGGTTAAAATCATAAAAGGGTGTGGGACCGACTTTTTCAAGCCAAAGGGCCGACCTTGGTCAGTCAAGTTAGCATTCCCATGTCACCATGTTGCCCGTGACTCAATTCTGAGAATTTTGATATTTTCGGGTGTGCGTTCGAGCAATATTTTGGATTTTCATAAGAATTTGATCTTGACTGAAACTCTCAATTTTTCTTGAATGAGCAAGTAGAACTTTGCTTGTGCGACCAATATTTTGAAAATAATGATATTTTTAAAAAATTTTTCCGTGAGAAGCCTGGATGGTCGTGTGACCATTTGACTTTTTGGCTTTTTGGTAGTTGAGCAATATTTGAGAAATATGGAAAAACTAGGTTTTTTTGCTCAAACGAGGGAGTTTCATGAGATGAGAGAAGAAATAATAATAATAATAATAATAATAAAAATAAAATTAGAGAGGTGGGACCGGCCACGACCAAGGCATGGCCATCCGGCTAGTGTGCTCGGTCCCGTGCTCTTCTCTATTTTATATTATTACTAAGTCTCAACCCGTGCCGTAACGGCACGGGCAAGGATAGCTGTTTCAAATGTACCCATTGATTCATACATGTCGTAATTTTTTGGGAAGAATCGCACCGATCGATCCAAGTATAAATGTTTTGAGGAGTTGGTTAATAAACATGTCCTTATCCTCGAATATTTTAATATTGTGTATGTAAGTCATACAACCCTTTGGGACAAACATAGTTAATCGTTAGAGCAAATCCTATGGGCAATAGATAGAAGATTAATCCTAGATAGAAATTTAGCTACTCATAATTAAAAATACTAACCAATAAACAAAGAAGAAGGAATTTAAGAAGAGTATTTAGAAGGGGTGTGGGATGGAGAGGTGTGTGGGAAGAAGAAGATGTGTTTGTAGAAGTGAAAGGAGATGTTGTTGAGGTGTCTCACTACTTCAAAAAAAAATATCATCAAATGTCATTCACCAAGCTTGTAACAAAACCAAAAACACCTAAAATTACTTTAAAACCAATTAGATTAATCTTGCAAAATCTTTTAGCATTAGAATTTATTTTTTCTCTTTGATATAAATTGTTGGGTTCCCAATTTACATAGATTTGTGTTTATTCATTTTCCTAAAATTTATAATAATATTTAATTCTTGATCCATTTCCTTTCTTGTCTCTTTACCTATTATCATGAACTATTTTTCAAGCATGCATAAATACACTTTGGCTCTTCCTCACTCTTAGCTAGCTTCTTTCTTTGCACAACTAAGAAGTTTGGGAGAAATGACAAAAACAGAAACCATGACAAAAAAAGGGGAATAAAGAGATGTGAGAAACTGAATCGATTACAATTAGTTCACGCGTAGCCTTGCATAATCCCTTGAAGTAGGGGAGAAATAATGACAGAAACAGAAACCATGTCAAAAAAAGGGGATTAAAGAGAGATGTGAGAAACTGAACCGAGCAATTAATTCGCGTGTACCCTTGTGTTTGGTCAATTTCTTTTATATGTTTCATTTTTCTTCCTGCCCAAATCTTAAAATGATAACATCTTCTTTTTTTGGAAAAATATGGTCTTTAAAAATTGTTTTAATATTAAAAAATAATTAAAAAAAGTAATTTGAAAACTAAAATCAAATTAAAAGAAAACGAAGAAAAATTAACCAAGGGTGACTAAATAATTTACCTATCTTAGGACACCTTTTCTCACCCTACTACCACACCACCACATTATCGTCACCACTCTAACACTCTAACAGTCTCACCAATACCCACCACCATTATCCCCATTGCTAATCCACCACCACCACCCACCATTAAAACCACCATTAGTGCTTAATTTACCTATCTTAGGAGTTAGGACTCCTTTTCTCACCATACTACCACTACTTCTTCCACCACTACATTATCGTCACCACTACCCACCACCAATACCCCACCACTTCCCACCATCACAACCACCATTAATGCTTACGTATATGGTTAATATCAAACAAATTTATTATGTATCAACAAAAATATATTCATTTGATTAATTAAAGAAACATTTATTATGAAATATCAATTGAACATTTATTATTTAAATTTTAATTAAATGTGATCATTTATAGCGGTAGATTTATGTTCTGCAAGTATAAATTTGATCGTTCTTTATCTAGCCTAACTTGTCCAAACTTTGTTTTGTATTCTAGAAATGTAATCAATTTTATTTTAGTACTAAAAACCATGATTTATTCAATCGGGTACTATAAATAGTTGGGATCCCATTTGGGTGATCTAGCGGTCGTGATCATATTGTCTTATATGATTTAGTATCCTCCTCAAAATATTTGTGTTTTGTCCTTACCAGTTGTGCTAAAAACAACCAACTACATCTATCACAATAAAATGTTGCCCATTTTGTAAAGACACAAAACTATTATTGTCCACTACTATTCACTAACATCCACCACCGTACGTAAAAACCAGCCACCCCCACTATTTTTCCACCACCAATAATGTTACCACCTCCACCACTCACAAATACCCGCCACTGTTTCCACCACCCATTGCTTCTTAATTTTACTACCACCATTAAAAATTATTAATATAATTTTTAACCGGAATCACTGTAGTACAGTGGTAAAGTCATTGGTGATGATACCAGTTACCTGAGTTCGAAACTCTCCAGCACCAAATTCTTTACCGATCAATATATATATAATTTTTACTAAGCTTATTTATAAATAAAAATATGTATTTATTAGATTCATTAAATGAACATTTATCATGAAAAATTAATTAATCATTCATCATGAGCAATTAATAGGACACTAATTAATAAAATATTTATAATGGTCAGTTGAAAAAACCACGGCCGTAGATTTATCCCTCCTAGACAAATCTCGGATGCTCTTTATCTAGCCTAACGTAACCAAGCTTTGTTTTGTATTCTAGATTTTTCATCATGTGAGGAAATATGGAGAAACTAGGAGTTTTGCTCAAACGAGGAAGTTTTCTCAAACAAAGGAGTTTTCATGAGACAATGAAAATAATAAAATAGGTTAAAATAAAATAAAGGGAGAGTCGGGACCAGCCACAGCGGCATGACCGGCCGGCCGGTGGGCCCAGTCCCGGCCTCTTGTTTATTTTATTTTATATTATTTTTGACCCTATTTTGCATAGGTTTCCTCGTTCGACCATATTTTCGAATGCTCATTTATGCATTTGGGTGCTCACTTATGAATATTTGGGTTCTCGTTCGTGCATTATTGTTAAGTACACTCGCACCATTTTCTAGGGACGTTCCTCGGTGGTGGCCTAAATGTCCGAAAAGTGAATATCTATTAGTATTACTAATCCATGGAATTCAGCTGAGAATAAGCCATGAAACAGAGTAATAATATATATTGAATATATATTACTAATTCATGGAATCCAACTGAGAATAAGCTATGAAACGGAATAATGAGATAAAATAGACTATTTTCTAGGAATTCAATTGATGAATGTTGCGCTAGAATTAATCTATGAATCGCTCTATACTAGCATGCAATATGTCCAGGAGCGTTTATTCGAGAATCGAGGTATGAGATGTTATACTCGTTCTGAATATTATTTATGTATATTCAGGGAACGTTGAGACATCCTGAAGATGTTAACACTCTATACTAGCATGCAATACATCTAGGAGCCATCCAATCACTATCGATTCATATACACAAGTGTTGATGAAATATGCGAAGTATTGGAAGCTCAGTTGAGAGGCTTTAAGGATCACATATTCATGCATGCTATGAAAGGGTGTACACTTAGTCAAAAATTGTGAAATGAGCTTTCACGAATCCTAAAATATGAGTTTCACATACGCGTCTGAAGTCGTGTCAGAAATATGCAAGATCATGACTTTACGATTTTAGCCTTTTTCAAAAATCCACCATCAACATTAAGTCCCATGCTTAGTGGGGGCAGTCATGTTCCACAGTAAGCACTGGATGGTGATTTTCCTGATTACAAGCGAAATAAGCAATTGAACTTAGTCGTAAGAGATATTATCAGAATTATCGATTTGCTCCAATGTCGCGCGCGAGCAATATCTTGAAAAATGACCTTGGCAGTATTATAGAGTGTTTTCCGGTGAGTGTGGAGAGATGAGGCATCGCTGATTTTGGTGGTAGAGCATCCAATTTTGGTCGGTTTAGCACTTATGGGTCGGGCCCAAAAAAGAAATCCTTGTTTAATTAGGTTTTGAAAATAAAATTTTTATAAAAGGGATGAAACCTTTTTTTTTCTCTTGACTGACCGACCATCTCCCCTCTTCATCTCCCTCATGTCCGAGCAGCAAAGGAAAAAATAAAAATTCTGCCGAAGCTCTCGTCGCCGACAGACGCCGATCACCATCCGACCAAGTTCCGGACGGCGACACTTACCAGGTGAGTAATTTTTTTATTTTTTTAATGTTCGTTCATGATTTGTTTTACAAAACTTCCATATATGTGTATATGCATGCATGAGTTTTCTCAAAAGTTTTCTTTAAGAAACGACCATCCGTCCATTAGTTTAGGAAACGAACAATAATCCGTAATATATATATATATATATATATTGAATAGACATGATCTAATTATAGTGAAGAAAAATTTGTCTATGAGTTTTCATGAAAACAAAATTATTTTATTTTGAATATGCGGACTTTCACAAATATAGAATAGACTCTCGTTCCATTGGCGGATGCTCATTTGAGAGAAAAAAAAAATTGCATGAATTATTCACATCCATTTTTTTTACATGAGTTTGCTCACGGTTTTTTTGTAATTTACGTGACTTGCTCACATTTTATTTTGTAAAAAAAAATTGATTTTTGAACAATCATTGAAAACAGACAATTATTTGCGATGAAATAATACCTTTATGTGAATTTTCAGAATTTGATAGTGGATGTTCACACAGTAGAAAATAAGTGGATGTTCACACGGTGAAAAATTGTGAATTATTCACGGTTTTATAAAATTAGTGGATGTTCACACAGTAGAAAATTACGTGAATTATTCACGGTTGTATAAAAATCAAGTTTTGATTTTTTGAATAATAACTTTACTTGTTTTTGAAGATTTGAAGAAACGAGTAAATTCTTGAAGCGCGTTATAATCACTACTGTTAATGAAATTATAAACAAGTAAAGTTGGATTGTTACCGTTTATGTAGATGCTGACGCGAGCATCCTTATTATTCCATTATTGCGTGATTTAGTTGTTTTGTTGAAATTTGCATCTTGTGTGAATGATATATTGAAGTAGAAGTGTTGCATGGATGTCACGGCTACTTTGCAGGGATGTCTGATTCCAGCTGCGATGACACTTCTATTGATAGAGAATTAGAATAAGTATCTGAAATTAAGAATACTCTGAACATGGATGATAACTTCCTTGTAATTCAGTACAGACCCGAAAAACGTCTCCCAGTTTTTGCATTTCGCCTGCTTGTGAATCCCAGAGAAACTACCCAGAGAAAGTTGGTGTCTCCTCAAGCAATAATTCGATTATGTCTGCAAGGTGGACACTATTATTCTTCACTTATAGAATTCAAGCTTTCCTGAAAACCTTTAGCAGAATTTTCTGGATGGCGAGATACATGCTATATCATGATCACGTTCGAGCTATGTTGAATCATGCACACGTAAATGAGATCATTCGAGCATCTGGAGACTTATTTTTTTATCATGACGTATGAGATCTAGTAGCCTTTCTCGCTCTCTAGTGTGTCCATACTCACACTTTTGCATGCAGATGGGGAGAATAGGACATGGCAATCTTGTTACATCTTCCTGTTACAGGTAATCTTCCCGGAAAGCTATCAGTGGAAGAAATGGTAATGTCTGAAAATCTGACATCCAATATGCATGAATGTAATAAAACCTCCAGCATATGTTATTATGCCCAATGGTTGAGATATTGGTGGCCAAGAGATAAGTTTCCTGATAGGCCTGCTGATAGTACATTAACCATTGTTGCTTTCTTATCTTTATGGTTGTCCAGAGATGTAATTGAAGACAGTGGATATTTGTTGAAACCATTTGTGATTCCTTTTGCTATTAAGATGGTGAAATGTTAGAGGCTTCTTGTTGGTAGTCTGTTCTTGGGCTCATTGTTCTCCAACTTAGACTCCTTGGTTATAGACTCTAGCGATTCTAACAACCTCATGAAAAATGAATCTTATGTTAATTCAATGTTCCTCCAAGCATTATTATGGGCGCATTTCGAGAATTATGCACTCATCCCTCGTAGTGTCTTGCAAGGACCAAATGTTGATGTACGTCTTGCTCTTTTGGAGAAAGATAATGCCAGAATCATATGTTGGTCTACAAAAAAATGTCGATCCAAGGTGCGCCTCGTTGATTTATTGGATGAAGAATCTGAATTTAATTTTCGCCCATGGGTATCTGTTCCTCCTCTCGTTTCTCAGTTGATCACTTTTAATGTTGGATAAAACATCACTTTGAAATCTGGTACAAACTTTAGTGATGGTGAAAGATATTTTATGTTGAGTTGTACTCCTGGCCACTTAGTATCCGTAATAGAAGGAAATTTTCTTGTGGAAGAATATAATATTGACAGAGCAACACGACAGATGGGCCTTGACCAGTGTGTTTTGAACGTTCGAAGGAGTAAACTATCAGTTGAGAAGATTAGCTCTTGTTTAGATTGCACACACATGGATGGACGTGAATATTTGTTTCCCTTTTCTGACTGACTCACATATACAATTCCGGGTTACATAGATTTTTGGAATGGACAACTCAAGCGTTTCCATAATTTTGTGATGGTTGTTCAATCTCTAGTACAAGAACCTCCTACCACTGAAATGACTTCTGTTCATCCAAGATTGAAGCCAATCCCTAATGATAAACAGAAAATACCCCCTGGGTGTTCACAAGTAAGTACTTTCTTGTCGTTTTTGTAGAAGTATGAAAATCGATTCTTTAATCATTCCATTAATTTTGTTGTAGGACGGGCGTATAGTGAGGCCTCGAATCGATGTAGACTTTATGTAGATTAAATCAAGTCCCCAGGGTGGTGAATCCAGAAGCAAGGCTTATAAGATATTATCGAATACAGTAAAGTCTCCAGATGTCTCTTTGGTGAGTCGTTAATGCTCCTTCCACCATGACCTTTTCTTGTCAAGCATTGACGATTTTCGACTCGCTCTTGGGCAAGCAATTCACGAATCCAGTACCATTGATGAAGTTACATTTCACACTCTTGTTATCTAGTTTGGTGCGCCTACTATCAGATACATGGACATATGAGATGCAACCAAAGACTCTGAAGTAGTGAACTAGTGGTTTAACACCACTCCAAGCTTCTTTTAGGGTTTAGTTCTTCACAACAAGTGTTGGATTTCTATTCAGCACATGAATTTCCCAGTTTACAGCTTCTTCCCAAAATAATTTTATAATATGCTTCTCCACAAGAAAACTATGAACCATATTCATAATAGTTCGATTATTCCTCTCTTCAACACCGTTTTGTTGTGGAGTGTATGCAGCTGTCAACTATCTTTGTATTCCAATGTCTCTCTTTCTATTGTTGGATATATGTTTGATAGGTCTGCATATGCCAGCATGTACAAGTTGCAGAACTTGAGTGGATCTCCATGTGGTTTCTTTTGGAAATAATAGTCTATGTTGCTTTCCAAGTAAACTTCACACACCCTTGTCATGGCTCCAACTGAAGGCAATCCACTCACCATTCCCTTTTGTTGAAGAGTTCTCAGTCCTTTGTGATTCATGTGACCATATCTAAAATTCCATAGTTGATTTATATCTTCAGTAATAGAGAAACACATCTGCTCCTTTCGCTCGACGCTTGCAAATAGTTTGAACATCCGATTTGAAAACATTGTAATTTATGAGATTAACCCCCTTTGAGGATGATATATCTCGCACTTTCCTCATTCGATAACAATTATCAAGCCCTTAATAGCAAGTTGTCCAATGCTCAGCAGATTGTTTGTTAAATATGGAACATAAAACATACCCGCGACAACTTGAGTTATGTCATTCAACAACATTATGACACTTCCTTTTCCTATCACTTTCATCTTTGAGTTGTCACCCAGCTTCACCGTTTCTCTAGAACTTTCATCCATAGTTGAGAACATCTCTTTCTCGCCACACATATGGTTGTTGCAACTCGATTCGAGATACCACATACATACTTCATCATGACTTTTTGAAAAAGTGGGGGTACCACGATTCAAGATACCCAATAATTCGCTTAAAAATCTGTATGGACTAACTCCAATATACTTTTAAGAGAATCAACTAGACAGTCAGACTCAATCTTAATAAAAAGTATATCAAGGAGTTATATCTCAATTTATCGATTCAATACTTACTTAAGCAAATAGAAATCTGCGAGTCAAATTGAATACAAGATAAATTAACTTGAACGTTACCAAATACCAATGTTCAAGTATTAATCAATTTCAATCAACAACCAAAGGTTGGATTTACCAATTGATTGATTCAACGCACAACCTGTGATATTTCAATCATATAAAAAAATATTATGCGAAAAATAAATAACACAGACACCAGAAGTTTTGTTAACGAAGAAACCGCAAATGCATAAAAAGTCGGGACCTAGTCCATATTGAATACACATTGTATTAAGCCGCTACAGACACTATCCTAATACAAACTAACTTCGGTATGGACTGTAGTTGAACCCCAATAAATCTCACACTGATCTAAGGTACAGTTACACTATTCACGTCTCTAATCCTAGCAGGATACTACACACTTGATTCCATTAGCTGATCTCACCCACAACTAAGAGTTGTTATGACCCAAAGTCGAAGATTTTAATAAACACATTTTTCTCACATAGGATAGTCTATAGGAATGGATAAATCTGTCTCCACAGAAATACCTACGAGTTCACATACAATGTTTATATCCATTCAAGGTTATATATTCTAAACTCTCATTTCAATCATTGAAACATTCTTAGAGGATGTTAAATAGAGGTTATTCACACACTATTTTTCGTCAAAGAAATTTTCAAGATATTGAAATAATCAACATGACTTTCGTCACTTGTAAAGATGAACTTGGCCAAAGCGAAAGGTTACCAACACATATTTCGAGAAATAGATAAGCGAGATAAACTCGGCTATCAAATGTGTATAATTGAAGTCTATATAGCAATAAGACTTTTGTCTCAAGATATGAGATAGAGTAGATAGACTTTTGAGTGATAGATAAGTTCTAGTTTCCACATACCTTTTAGTTGTTGAAGTTCCACCAGTTCCTTGAGTAGTTCTTCGTCTTTGTATGATGAACATCGTGGAGTCTATATCTCAGCTACACTTTTTATCCTTGTCCGAGACTTAGCTATGAGTAGACTAGAAATCAAGACTTATAGTTTTGGCAACTAAACTTGACAACAAGCTCGAGATAGCATCGCTTGCGAGTTCGACCGAGTAGTGCTCTAACAATCTCTCCCTTTGTCAATTTTAGTGACAAAACTATCAATATATATGGAATACAAAAAATAAACTTTGCAGCTTCTCTTCCACATGCATGATCTCCTTGGTTGTTCAACATTACTCGAAACCTTCGTCATTTCCAAGTACTCCAATGATTCCAAAGGTTATAAGTTCAGCATCATCGTTGTTGAAAATCCGTAGCCATAATAATGAGAAAACAAAAGCTCTAGATCATTGTTACACAGTGTCATAGTATTATTACACATCATCAATGTTCAATTGTATCACAACTTCGACAACAATACTATGGTGATATGTATCCCACCCCCCCTAGTCAATACTCCATCTCACATGGAAACCACTCCCCCTTACATAATGATCCGAAAACCAAATGTATTTGCAGTGTGAAATACACATTAATTTTCCCCCTTTTTGTCAATAAAATTGCCAAAGGTACGAAAACTAGTGGGATCCTAATGAAATTTCCATAGATACATTTCATGAACAAAAGAAAGCACATATCAAATTTTTAGATGCAATCTGAAAAAGCGGGGGTCTAACAACCTCACCTAATATTTTGATTAGCAATCTGTATGGACTAATTCTAATATACTTTTAAGAGAATCAACTAGACAGTCAAACTCAATCTTAATAAAAAGTTATCAAGGAGTTAATATCTCTATCTCTCGATTTGATCTATACTCAAGCAAATAGAAATCTGTGAGTCTTTACCAAATACAAGAGAAATAAACTTGGATGGTACCACAAAGCAACATCTAAGGATCAATCAATTTCCAATCAACAACCAAAGGTTGGATTTCACAATTGATCGATACAACACACAACCTGTGATATTTCAATTATATAACAAAATATAACGCGGAATAAAAATAACACAGACACCAGAAATTTTGTCAACGAAGAAACCGCAAATGCAGAAAAACCCCAGGACCTAGTCTAGATTGAACACCACACTGTATTAAGATGCTACAGACACTAGCCTACTACAAACTAACTTCAGTCTGGACTGTAGTTGAACCCTAATCAATATCACACTGATTAAAAGTACAGTTGCGCTCCTTACGTCTCTGATCCTAGCGGGATACTATGCACTTGATTCCCTTAGCTGATCTCACCCACAACCAAAAGTTGCTACGACCCAAATTTGAAGACTTTAATAAACAAATCCATATCACACAGAAAATTCCACAATAATAGATAAATTTGTGTCCCACAAATAAACCTACGAATTTTGTTCCTTCTTTCGATATAATCAATGTGAACATGAACTAATCAATAACTCGAACTTATATTCCCGAAGAACATCCTAGAATTATTTATCACCTCACAATAATCTAAATCGTATGTTAGCGAAACTAGATATTTCGGAATCACAAACGATGAGACGAAGGTGTTTGTGATTTCTTTTTATCATGCCCTATTAGAGATATAATCTCAAGCCAATTATTCAATTGAACTCGTATGATAGAAAATGGAAAGATCGGATCGCTCAACTATAAGAGAAGTAGTTTCTTCTGGCTTCACAATCCCAATGAAGTGTTTAAGTCGTTAACCGACAGGGTCTCGAGAAGAAACCTACGGTTAAGGAGAATCGACTATAGCAAAACCAACTAGTATCACACAAGAGGTGTGGGGATGATGCGAGTCGTATGCGTCAAAAATAATTCACTTCCTCACTTTACTAATTATGAATATAGTATTCGATAAGAAAGAGTTCGTATCCACAGAGAGGCGATTGTTGTTATGCAATTTTCAGATTCTTAAGTAGCCAAATAACCCAAGGTGTGTTTTTGTTTTTATCAAAGTAATAATACTAAATAAAGCAAAGCAAATAATAAGAATAATCAATAAGGAGAGGATATTGGTCAAGGGATAGTATCATTCACAAGCATGTATTTTTCATCTATGATTAGAATTGGTAATTTAATCTCTCAATTATCAAAAGTCCTAGGATATCTTGATCGCAAGAGTATCCCGTTTATTTCCTGATTTTATCACAAACAACATTAAAAGATGTTATTGTGAAATCTACTTAAAAAGCAACCTAAAGTGTAAAAGCACAATTAGATTTAACTCCCTAAGAGCAATAAGTTCTATGAAATAAGACTAATCGATGCAAACAAACGTGTAAAAGCACTAATTCGTTTTAACAAAGGTTATGATTCATATGCGATTAAAAATATGTATCACTACAAGTATTAACCACAAGATGCTACTAGAAATCAGAGATAACAACTTTTACGTATTGAAAACCCTAATATAGCTATAGAGATGAAAACAAATCCAATTGATTCCGGACTCAACCAAACTAGCATTCAAATCATATGATAATATAAATAATGAATCATAAACGATAAAATTGAGACAAAACTAAATAATAGAATCAAATAACATGCTTGAAGAAATCAACTTTTATCCCATAACCAATAGTTGTATTTATCTACACATATTCATGGAGTTCATCATCATAATATTCAAAGAAAATAGATGAAACATAAAAGAAAGCAAACCCTAGAAGTAGTTCTCTGCAAAAGCTCCAAGAATAGAATAAAACGTTATATCAAATTGTGTAGAAAACTTCCTTTTCATAGCTTTTTCTCCTTCCAAAAATAGGTTTTGTCTTCCAAAAATAGGTTTTGGCAAAGGATGTTGCACAAATGTTCACGGCCAAGATGGCCGTGACTTCCCTGCCACTCAGACATTATGGTTGTTCATTGCAAACCAGCTCCAACTCACTTGCCATTTCTTCTTCTGTAGCTTCAAATTCATCCATTCAAGCACATCCAATTAAGTTCAAGTACCATTTTTCCCTGGCATTAGCATCACTATTCGCAACTGCAACCAACATTCGTTACCACCAGCTCACACAACCATCAATTGCATCTCCTGCAGCTAACCTCCACTAGCAGCATCAACCTTCACCTGTACCTGCCATTCTCCACTGACTCTTAATGCACCACCAACTACAACCAATACCAGCATCAAGTAACTTGTATACTTCTCCTGCCGTTTGAACTGCAACCCATTTTCTCAACTGTAACAACTCTAATTGCAACCACTACCTTCTTAATTTCTCAACAATGCCCAGAATTAACAAAAGTTTGAACCCTATAGGCACAGTCACACAAATCCAAACCAACACCTGTAACCTAAGCATTCATTTAACATTCATCAACTAAAGCCCTAAAGAAGATCTAATTCATACCATTTGCATCTCACCAGTAATCTGTAGCTTGTTGCAATACATCTCCATGGCATCAACTGTACTAGCCTCTGAGCATGCTCCATTTTATTACAGCTATTATCACATTCACCAGCTGAAACTCATCTCAAACACATCCACCAGTACCATTACCTGTAGACTTCCATTGTACCCATTCATCAAAACCAGTATCAACACCTGCAACAGCTGCTTGTCTCTTATCCTCCAACTCACAGTGCATGTGCATTCCCAAGTCCACTTGCAATCTCCCAACTCCACTGCAAACCTGCAATATTGAACTGAGCACAAACCCACAATTCATTAGACCCATTATAGTAACCACCATTTTATGTCACAGTCACCACTCCATTCCTTTTAAACTTCCTTATATGCTTCACTCCAATTTCTTAACTGCACCTTGGCTCAACCAGATGAACCCATCAACACTTAAATGCCTCCCACCTGCAATACCACCAGCTACTGCACCTCCAATTCTGCCATTGCAGCAGCAACATCTGCAGTCAATCACAACTGCATTTGTTTCCCTGTAATTTCATCTCAGCATACATTACCAGTGCCTTTGTAACACTGCCTCAACCAAGGCTATACCCATCTTCTCAATCTTCTCTTATTTTAAGAAACAAAATCAAATTCTGTGTTATTCAATTGATCACACACCACAGTTCCACTGCATCTTCACCAGCCTCAAGCCTCAATTCATACACAGCTCCCCCTTCATCTCAACAACACAAAAATTAATATCCACCCATCTTGTTCTATGCCAAATTACCCAGTAAACATTTCTTGTACAACAAATGCATCTTCAATTCCTTACTCAAATCTATTGACCCAGATTCATTCAGTTCTTTCACTCAAACCCATCTCTTTCACAACTTCATAGCTAGAAATTCACAGTAAAAACCCATTTTCAAACCCTAACATCACTGGTTCATTGCAGTTACCATCTCTAATTCCTTCTTCCACTAGAACCCATTCTTCATATCCGAAATTCATCAGATCTTTAACAGCAACCACCAAATTCAATTTGGTTTAGAAACCAACATGAACCCATTTTTCACAGTTACAAGAACCCATTAACCTTCACAGATTTACCTGAGTTGTCACCTAAACCAAATCAATTCCACACTTCAAGCTCAGAACATCTTCAAATCCAATCTCTCCCTGGAATTCATATCAGCTCAACAACCTAATTTGAAACTCTCAAATTTCTTTCTTCCATTTCGATTGAATCTCTCAATATCATCCTCTCTGTCTTGAACTCAAAATTCACCTCTCTTTCAGGTGCCAAATGATTGAGAAGAGGTTCTTGATTTTAGGGTTTGTTAATCATTTGGGTAAAGTTGGGTAATGTTATGGGCCGGCCAGAAACATCCCCCAACTAGCTTAATAGGTGCCATGAGTATCTAATTGGGTGATTTAAACACCTAAGTGGTTGTCCCTTGTCCTTAGCTTGACTATAATTAGTATTCCTCCAAATAGAGTCACCCATTAACATGTGGCTAGGCTCCAGATAGTGATTTCCCATGAAATGATAAGTTTTCCCTTTTTGCTCAATTTGCGTGCTTTCTCCTTCTTTTGAGTTCCTCCGCTAACAACAACCGTCCCTTATTTCTCATATTCACTTATACTCTTCAATGAGAATCATCACTAAAGTTGTCGTGCTTTTCAGACAGAATTTGCATCACTAAAGCCGACATACTTTTCAGACAGAGATGAAGAAATAAAAGAAAATAATGAGACACAATCTGCCTCCAACGATTTTGCCATGTTTCCTCTTCTTTTGATCCAAATGACTCCAAAGTACCTAAATACTCAAAAACAAAACATAAGATACATAATTTATAAGAAAACTAGCAGAGAAAGCATAAACAATAGATAAATAATAAGGTGTTTTAGACACCTATCAGGGGATTAGTTTTTCCAGTTGCTAGATGTCTCCTTTATATAGTTTTCAAATCAAGGTTTGCAATCTAAGTTACCTTTGTAACAAAGCATTCAATATTCACCGCTAGATGAAAAACCTGATTTATCCAAGCTAATATCTTTTAACTGTTAGATCAAAACTTAGCTTGTCACACACAAATTAAATGTATTTCATTTAGGTTTGAGTAATCATACCTAAACGTGTACATTTGGTGGTTCAAAAATAGTTAACCAATGGTTAGCCATATGAGCACTTTCATATCAACCATATTCATCTTCTTCACAACTAGTTTAGATGACTCAAAAGAACTAGTTGAAGAGTTGTTCAATTGCTTAGATATTTATACATCGACACAATTGAAACAAAATCGGGTTGATTCACTCAAATCAATTCATGAACAATATAGCCACGTTTTACAAAGATTGCATTCCTTATTGATTTATTATTTAAGTTCATGAGCTTACCGATTTGAGAAATATAACCAGCTTGGGTACGCGTACGGGTATGCGTACCTTAGCTACCAAATTTGAGTTTACAAACTCAGCAGAATTTTTCGTTTCGAAAACTTTCGTGGGTATACATACGAGTAAGCATACCTAAGGTGGCTGGTTTGACAGTTTGCAAACTTACAAACTCAGCAAAAAAAAATCGGTTCGAAAACTTCCGCTAGTACGCGTACCTTACCTATCTCCTTCACCAATACCGCATGCACACACTTGGTTTCCGGTACATGGATTTATACACTAATGTGCAAACACACTATATATGCTTATATCCACAGATGGTTACATAATCTCAACTCTACATTTCAATCATTGAAACATTCTTCTATAATGTTATAACAATCGTTATTCATGACTATCGTCATCAAAGTTATTTTCAAGATTGAAACGTCATTATGACTTTCGTCACGGGTAAATATGAAAAGTGGTTAAAGCGAAAGCTAACCAACACATATTTCAATAAAAATATAGGCGAGTAAACTCGTCTCGAAATAGCAAATGTGTATGTATGAAAACTATCATACTTATACGACTGTTGTCTTAAGAGTAGGAGATAAATAGACTTTGAGTGATAGATAAGTTCAAGTCTCCACATACCTTTTGGTATGATGAAGTTCCACTAGTTCCTTGAGTAGTTCTTCGTCTTCGTAAGATAATCTCCATGGAGTCTGGAGCTCAATTATACTTAACTATCCTAGACCGAGACTTAGTAATAAGTAAACTAGAAATCAAGACATATAGTTTTGATTACTAATATTGAAAAACATGCTTGAGATAGCAACGCATGCGAGTTCGACTGAACAATACTCTAAAAATCTCCCCCTTTGTCAATTTTAGTGACAAAATTATCAATACATATGGATTACAAAATAAATAAAACTTTGTAGCTTCTCATCCACATGCTTGATCTCCTTGGTGCTTCAACATTACTCGAAAACTTCGTCTTTTCCAAGTGCTCTCATGATTCCATAGATGTTCAGTTTAGCATCATAGTTGTTGAAGATCTGTAGCCATAACAATGAGAAAACAAAAGCTCTCGATCATTGTTATAAAGTGTCATAGTATTATTACACAACATCAAAGTTATTATATCACAACCTTGACAATAATACTATGGTGATATGTATCACTCCCCCTTAGTCAATATTTTCGTCTCAACACAAAAACCACTCCCCCTTACATAATGATCCGAAAACCATATATATTTGTAGTGTGAACTACATATTAATTCTCCCCCTTTTTGTCAATAAAATTTGCAAAGGTACAAAAACGGGATCCTAATGAAATTTTCACGGAGATGTGATAGGTGTAGAATACACCGTATTTACTATCTAATAGTTTATGCTTTCTTTGCTATTTTTCTAGTAAATTATGTATTTTACGTGTGTTTTTGAGTTATTAGGTACTCTGGAGTCGCACGGAGGAAAAGAAGAAGAAATTACCAAAATTGAGCAAAAAGGGCAGAATTGTCATTTCACAGGGAAAGCACTATCTGGAGCCCAGTCAATGTTAAGGGGCATCTCTATTTTGGAGGATTATTAAAGACATACTAGCTGTTGTTAAGGGGCTGCCATATGTCTAGCCCCTATCAGAAGTAACCGTTTACTAAAGAGTACCCATTTTGGGGTGGCTCTTGAGTGGGGAATCATAATCCTATTTTATCCCCCCCCCCCCACAACCCTAAATCGAGAAGAGAGTTTTCTCTTTCTCAATCATTCTCACTCTCATTCGGTTACATCTGAAATTGAGAAGAAACCGAGAGATGGGAGAATTGTTTGATGTTGAGCTCGAGGAATGGTGGCGAAAACTGAGAAAGATAATCGAGAAATGGGGTTGCTGAATAGATCTGCGATTTTGACCTTCTGAATGAGTTATGGTATTTGATGTTAGTGTTCATGGGTTGAACATAGAGCAGGTGGTTCGTGAAAGAGATGCAGATTGGGTTTGAAATTGAAGATTGAAATAGAGCCTGGGTTCTCGTCGGCGTTGAATCAAGAAGAAGATATTGACGAACAGTGAAGATTTAGTGGTGATGCTTAAATAGATCGACGGATTTGAAAGTGAGATGATTCTGATACTATAGAAGAAGAATGAAGATGGGTATTAGCCACGGGATGAAGAAGATTATAATTTGGGGATCTGCTGATTCAAAAGATGTTGTTGATGGGAGATCGATGGAGACAGATGGTTTTCGTCGCTGTTGATTCAAGGGTTATGGTCTGAAGGTTAGATGATGTTACTGATACAGGGAATTGGGCTCAATATAGGTGTTGTTGAAGCAACAGGGAGTGATTGAAGCAGCAATTTGAAAGAATAAGTGTTTGAAATGTGTAGATGTATGTTAGGTGAAGAGAAAGGCCTGAAAACGGCCGGAAATGTCCTGTCATCAGCCGTAACTCGGCCGATTTCCTCCTCCGGCGAGTCAACTCGGTGTCGGAGACAACCGTTCCAGAACGAGTCCGACGACCGGTCCAGATCAGTGACTCAGACGATTAAGACTACTCAGCTGACTAAGAACCTGACTCAGAAGCTGACTCACCCTCCTCCTTGACCCGCTGACCATCTTGACTGACGGTTTGATTGACGGTTTGACCGTTAGTCCTAACGGATGACTGACGGAATATTCCTTTACCGAATGGAATTTTTAGGTGGCCGGCGTCGACAAATTCCGGCCTACTTCCGACCAAAAACCCAGTTTTCCGGCGAGCAAAATGCAGAATTTTTGGTGGACTTCTCTCATGTGTATGAAGACTTAGAAGTGGGAATTGGATGAAAACTTGGAAGTTTTGGAGAATTGGACTAGAAAGTGAAATATGGCTCAAATTGGGAAAGTGGTGTTCTTATGGAATGTGGATTCTTTTCCTACAAAGACATGGAGAGTATTGAAGCCTATAAATAAAGGAGTTCTCTACAACTTTTTACACACATCTACTTTGGAGAAGGAGTTAAAGTGCACAAGGATTGGAGGAAGGAGCAACCATCATCTTTTCAATAAGTTTTTCTTTCTTCCTTAATTATTATTATTATTGTGTGAACAACTATGAGTAGCTAATTTTCTTATTGATTGAGGATGAATTTCTAGTTCTTAATATATGGTTTGAGTTTTGTTTCAATTCTACTTTGAAGTTTTTCATATGATTATCGTTTGTTTTTACTAATATTAATGTTTATGATTGATTGATAGGTTGTTTGGAGTGCACGCTAAATTGATTTGTTAATTCAATCTAAAGCTAGTGAAAGTTAGGGAATACGTAATAGTTTCTTGACTCTTTACACAAGTAGAAAACACAAGACCTTGTGGAGGGATTCCGTGGAGAAATTGTGTGTGAAAACAACGCTAGAAAGTGGACCAAGCAAACCGAGTCTAACTACTAGTACTAAACCTAAGTTCATAAATCTTAATGCGTTGGGGGAATTACATCTTGTAAGCGTACCTCAAGGTGGTTCTTTTGAATAGAATCTGATAACTAAGCGGACTTGTTACTCGGTGAAATAAGGAATTTTGGGGTTAGCTAAGCGAACCTGCTATCTTACGGTTGGTGATAATCTATGACTAATAAAAAGTGGAAAAGAACATAACTTTAATCATTGTTTTGCAGCGAAGAAGGATTCCTTGATCTTTTCTCTCTTATTGAATTCAACTTACACTTTTAATTGCTTTGTTTATTTCTTTTGCTTTTAAAATCTTCAACCAATACCCCCCTTTTTGTGACATTATAAGACAACTATAATCTCTTGCTCCTCGTGGGATCGATCTTGACTACCCTATATTACTAGTTAATTAGGTAGTAAAATATTAATTAATTTGTTGTGGTTACGACACGCATACAAATTTTGGCGCCGTTGCCGGGGAGCAACGGGCGATTTTAGTTGTTTTTATTTTTCTTTTTGCTTTATTCTTGCTTTGTTAGATTCTATACCGTATCTAACTTAGTTTTGTGAACCTTGTTGTAGGTGCTATATCTTTGGTGAATGCTTCAAGGGGGAAGACCGAGTCCAATACGTCTTCGATCCGGCACTCAACTAAAGGATTTCATTTGAGCGGTTAATAATCCACTACCTCGTTCTACATCAAGTGAATTCTCAGATTCGGACATTGAAGAAGAAGAAATGGGTGATCATACACTCAAGGACCTAGCTTCTCACAAGCTCGATACACAACAATGGTGTATCCAAACTAACTCAACTTTCGAGATCAAGCCGAGGTTGATTAGAGAATTACCAAAGTTTCATGGCATGGTGAACGAAGACCCAAACAAACATCTTATGGACTTCAACACCATAGTCACGGCCATGCTTCCACCGAATAATAATGCGGATGGAGCAATGTTGAAAGCTTTTCCGTTCTCTTTGGCGGGCAATGCTAAGGAATGGTTATATTATTTGCCTTCCGGAAGTATCACAACATGGAATGGGATGAAGAAACTTTTTCTCGAGAGATATTTTCCCGCATCAAAGGCTACTTAAATTCGCAAAGAAATTTGTGGGATAAAGCATCCACAAAGCTACCTTCGCAACCAATTGTGAATCCAAGAGAGAATGTTAGTGCGGTTACTTTAAGAAGTGGAAGACAAGTCGAGAGTCCAACTCATCATGAAGAAGCTAGTGAAGAAGTAGTCAAAGACAAGGAGGAAGCTATACCAAAGGAGCATTCAACACCAACCGCCTAATCCAAGGAACCGATTCCTACTTTCACTACTCCATCTCCTTTTCCTAGTCATTTTGCTAAGTCTAAGAAGGAAGCTCAAGACAAGGCACTCATGGATATCTTCAAGAAGATAGAAATCAACATCCCCTTCATCGAAGCCATTCGGACAATGCCAAGGTATGCAAAGTTCATGAAGGAGTTATGCACAAAGAAGGATATGTTGTTTGATAATAAAATTACTAAAGTTGTCGAGAGTGCGTCGGCTATGCTTTTGAAGAAGATGCCTACAAATTGCACAGATCCCGGTGGTTTCACGGTGCCAATTACTATTGGTAAGAAAAGGTTTGAACATGCTTTACTTGACTTGGGAGATTCTATTAGTGTGATGTGAGCCGATATTTATGACTCCTTGAATCTTGGACCGTTGAAAGAGACAAGAGTTATTATCCAATTAGCAAACAAGTCTAACATTTATCCAAAGGGACTTGTAGAAGACGTTCTAGTGCAAGTGAATGAGTTAATTTTTCCGGTGGATTTCTTTGTGGTGGATATGGACAACAATGAGAATCGTTCGTCTACTTCTCTACTTCTTGGGAGGCCATTTATGAAGACCGCAAATACAAAGATTGATGTGGACAAGGGTACACTCACTATGGAATTCGACATGGAAGTAATACACTTAAACATATTTGAATCCATGTGCTACCCAAGTGATGTGCATTCCGCTTACTCCATTGATGTGGTTGGTTCATTAGCGTAACAAATGGTGGAATTGAATCAAGAGGACGAACTTGGTGTGGTTTTTCAAAAGAGCATTGAATTGGATGTCCACGGCGTGTCTAATTTGGATGTTGAACTTTCCAAGGAAATGGTGGAGACGTGTGGTGCTTTGACGGCATTACAAGAAGTTAAGGGTAATGTTTCATATATTTCTTTACCCGTGAATGATGAATTACTTGTACCATCTATTGTGAAGGCGCCTAAGCTAGAGTTTAAGCCACTTCTGGATCATTTGAAGTATGCATTTTTGGGAGATGGAGATGAGCTTCCGGTGATTATTTCAAAGAACCTCACACCGGTACAAGAAGACTGTTTGCTTAGAATCTTGAAAGAGCACAAAACGGCTATTGGTTGGACAATTGCGGACATCAAAGGCATTAGTCCATCCATATGCATGCATAGGATTCTAATGGAAGAGAACGTGAAGCCGTTACGTGATGCTCAACGTAGGCTTAATCCTCCCATGATGGAGGTTGTGAAGAAAGAGATACTCAAATTGCTAAGTGCGGGGGTGATCTACCCAATTTCCGATAGCAAATGGGTTAGTCCGGTACAAGTGGTTCCAAAGAAGTCCGGTGTCACGGTTGTTCGAAATCAAGACGATGAACTTGTTCCTACAAGAGTTCAAACCGGTTGGAGAGTGTGCATTGATTATAGAAAGCTTAATTCCGCAACCCGAAAGGATCACTTTCCTTTACCTTTCATTGATCAAATGTTGGAGCGGTTAGCGGGGCATTCTTATTATTGTTTCTTGGATGGTTATTTGGGATACAATCAACTTGTTATTGCACCGGAGGACCAAGAGAAGACCACTTTTACTTTTCCGTTTGGAAAGTTTGCATATAGACGGATGCCGTTTGGTCTTTGCAATGCACCAGCTACTTTCCAAAGATGCATGGTAAGCATATTCTCGGATTACGTGGAGCACATTATTGAGGTATTTATGGACGACTTTAGTGTTTATGGCAATTCTTTTGATATTTGTTTAGATAACCTTGAACTAGTTCTTAAACGATGCATAGACACTAACCTTGTTCTTAATTGGGAGAAATGTCATTTTATGGTAAACCATGGCATAGTACTTGGTCACATTGTGTCCTCTCAATGTCTCGAAGTGGACAAGTCAAAGATAGATTTAATAAGAAACTTACAATATCCCACTTCGGTGAGGGAAGTTCGTTCTTTTCTTGGCCATGCAGGTTTCTATAGGCGGTTTATCAAGGATTTCTCCAAAATCTCCATGTCGATGTGCAAGTTACTACAAAAGGAGGTACCTTTTGACTTCAACAAGGAACGCAAGGATGCTTTTGAAAAATTGAAGGCAATGTTGACAAGTGCGCCGATTATCAAGTCACCGGATTGGAATCTTCCATTTGAACTTATGTGTGATGCTAGTGATTATGCGGTTGGAGCCGTTTTGGGTCAAAGAGTGGACAAGTTGCCCCATGTTATATATTATGCATCTAGGACCCTTAATGATGCACAAATAAACTATTCTACCACGGAAAGGAGTTATTGGCTATAGTGTTTGCATTGGAGAAATTCCGCTCATACTTGGTGGGTACAAAGGTTATTGTGTATTCCGACCATGCGGCACTTAGATACTTAATAAAGAAGAAAGAAGCTAAGCCAAGACTAATCCGGTGGATCCTATTACTACAAGAGTTCAACATAGAAATTCGAGATAAGAAAGGAGTGGAGAATACCGTTGCGGATCATCTTAGTAGACTTGTTATGTCTCAAGAATAACTTCCATTACAAGACCGCTTTCCGGACGAACAACTTTTCTCCTTGGAAGAATCAACACCTTGGTATGCGGATATAGTGAATTATTTGGTGACAAGGAAGGTACCTAGCACAATGTCTAACTTCCAAAAGATGAAGCTTAAGAATATAGCGAAGCAATATGTGTGGGATGAACCATACTTATGGAAATATGGCGTTGATCAAATCATACGAAGGTGCGTACCTAACTCCGAATTTCAATCCATTCTTTCCTTTTGTCATACTTTTGCATGTGGTGGCCATTTTGGTTCTAAATGTACCGCTCTCAAAGTTCTTGAAAGTGGATTTTATTGGCCCACCTTGTTTGAAGATTCATATATTTTTTGTAAATCGTGTGATAGATGTCAAAGAACGGGCAATCTAGGTGCTCGAAATCAAATGCCACTCACACCAATTCTCGCCGTAGAGATTTTTGATGTGTGGGGAATTGATTTTATGGGTCATTTTGTCAATTCGAATGGAAATTTTTATATACTTCTTGCCGTAGATTATGTTTCTAAATGGGTGGAGGCTAGAGCCACCAAAACTAATGATTCTCAAGTTGTTTGTGATTTTGTAAGAGAAAACATATTCACTAGGCACGGCACACCAAGAGTGGTGATAAGCGATGGAGGCTCGCATTTCAAGAAGTCTTTCCACGCTCTCCTCAAGAAGTACAACATAACACACAAGATTGTTACGCCTTACCATCCACAAACTAGTGGACAAGCTGAAATTTCAAACCGTGAGATCAAGTCCATTCTTGAGAAAACGGTGAATACGACAAGGAAAGATTGGAGATTTAAGCTCAATGATGCACTTTGGGCATATAAAACGGCGTACAAGACACCGATTGGTATGTCTCCATATAGGTTGGTTTATGGCAAAGCTTGTCATCTTCCGGTTGAACTTGAACATAAGGCTTATTGGGCGATAAAGAAATTCAACATGGAGTATGATGCAGCGGGGATACAAAGAAAGTTGCAACTAAATGAGCTAGAGGAGATACGTAATGATGCTTACGAGAATGCCCGGATTTACATGGAAAAGACCAAGCTTTTTCATGACAAGATGATTTCTCGGAAAAATTTTGTTGTGGGGAAAAAAGTTCTTTTATTTAATACTTGTTTACGTTTATTTCCGGGTAAGCTTAAGTCCCGTTGGGTGGGACCATTTATTATTACTAATGTTTATGATCATGGTGCAGTTGAAATTGTTAGTGAAAAAACATGACAACCCTTGAAAGTCAACGTCCATAGGTTGAAGCCATATTATGAAAAATTTCCAACGGAGCATGTGGACGTGATTGGATTTCGAGATGTGCTCCCTCTATAGGAGTAATGTGAAGCAAGATCTATGTCGGGCCGTCGACTTTAAAACAAGCGCTAAGTGGGAGGCAACCCACCGGTTTTGTATATCTTATCCTTTTGTTTTTATTTGCTTTTTGTTTTGTGTGTTTATTTTTCTTGTTTCATATCATATTAGGATTTCCCACCTTGATTTTACTTGGACGATTCAATTACATTGAGGACAATGTAAGGTTTAAGTGTGGGGGAGTGGCTAAGCATATATTTTTGCATAAAAAAAAAGAAAAAAAAGAAATTTTTTTGCATAAAACTTTCAACTTTTAGAGATTTTAGAGTCAATATCATGCTTCTAGGTATGATTACATAGAGAATTCTGACCGACATAAATGAACTTGGAAATGTTAGGGAACTACATTCGATTTCTTGCTTGTTAGAGTGTTAAATAATGGATTTAATCATGCCGGTGATGCAAATTTGGTGCAGGGAGAAGTGCGTTATTAGAGTTGCTGATCAATCATTAGTGGAGACTACCCATTTTCATATCATGTGAGGCACCGAACAAAATTCTTCCTTGACTAAAGAGCTTCTTTTGAGTGTGTGTCACTGTACGTTAATTCCTGGTAGAATGGTGAGCTACCCAATTTCAGCACTATTTTGATCTCTTGAGTGCTAATTTTTGTCAATCATGAGGGTGACGTCTATAGATGAAAGCCTCCTTCTTGTAGTTCGATTTGCAGTTAGCACCATTCTCTCAACAACGGGTCCTTAGAAACATCACAATTATCAACAAGGAGCGACATCAAAATCTACAAGGAAAGTTGAAAAGGTTCAAGATTTACAAGCAACGGAACAAGAAAAAGAGCAAATTTTTATATCCAAGTAAAGCAACATACAATGAGCAGATTTTACATACATGTTGAAGACTTAAAATGCAATGAGGTAATTCTATATCCAAGTATTAAGACTTATTTACAAGAGCGAAGAAAAGCAAAAGGTGAAAATTATTGAAGTTTATGATTTCGAGACGATACAAGTTGTGCAGAATCAAGCGGTAAAGTAATTTTCCACGGCCATGATTTATTTTATTTTTCACTTTGATTTGTATTGTGTTTCTCTTGTCTAAAAAAAATGAAGAAAAAAAATGATGAAAAAAATGAAAAAGAAAAGAAAAAGAAAAGAAAAGAAAAATATCTATATATGAGACAAGAGAAATATCTATTTTTGTTTTTATTTATTGAATAAATCGTGGGGAAGGAAAATCTATAAGGAAGTTTCAAGCGACAAGGAGTTAAGGAAAAAGGTTACAAATTGTTAAGGATCTATGAAGCTAAAGAGTTTATCACCAATAGTTGAAGCCGAAGACCAAGAAGATGAAGACAAGGAGAGGAAGACGTTTCTATTGGATTCCGTGAGAGTGGTGTTATCATAATTGGCAATCGGATGTGAAGGTAAGTAATTAATCTCATCCTCGATATAAGTGGTTGATTTCCTTTCTTAGAGATCGTTAGAAAAATGGTTTTTCAAAATGTTAAAAGATGTGGGTTTTTCAAAATTTCGGAAGTTATCCTTCCTACCATTCAACGTGTTGCAGGAATTCTATCTTCATTCCTACCTGCACACATGTGAGACCCATAAAAAAGCTGTCTTTTTGAGTGCAATTATCATAAAACCCTTTTTGGTAAGGCAGAAGTCGAGGCGAAATGCTTATTGATCGTTTCTCAAACACGTGTTCTCTCATTATGGTGTGGTTTTTTCTCACTCAACATTTAAGAATGAGAATATGTTCTTTAGTATTTCTAACTTCTTATTACTAGCATGCATAAACTCTATGTCTTCATAACTCTTAGGATGCTTGGGACGCTGGAACGCTTTGAAGTTGTGAGTTTTAGTTTTGATTTGCTCGAGGACTAGCAAAGTCTAAGTGTGGGGGAATTTGATAGGTGTAGAATACACCGTATTTACTATCTAATAGTTTATGCTTTCTTTGCTATTTTCTAGTAAATTATGTATTTTACGTGTGTTTTTGAGTTATTAGGTACTCTGGAGTCGCACGGAGGAAAAGAAGAAAAAATTACCAAAATTGAGCAAAAAGGGCAGAATTGTCATTTCACAGGGAAAGCACTATCTGGAGCCCAGTCAATGTTAAGGGGCATCTATGTTTTGGAGGATTATTAAAGACAGACTAGCTGTTGTTAAGGGGCTGCCATCTGGCTATCCCCTATCAGAAGTAACTGTTTACTAAAGAGTACCCAGTTTGGGGTGGCTCTTGAGTGGGGCATCATAATCTTATTTTATCCCCCCCCCCCCCACCCCACAACCCTAAATCAAGAAGAGAGTTTTCTCTTTCTCAATCATTCTCACTCTCATTCTGTTACATCTGAAATTGAGAAGAAACCGAGAGATGGGAGAATTGTTTGATGTTAAGCTCGAGGAATGATGGCGAAAACTGAGAAGGATAATCGAGAAATGGGGTTGCTGAATAGATCTGTGATTTTGAGCTTCTGAATGAGTTACGGGATTTGATGTTAGTGTTCATGGGTTGAACACAAAGCAAGTGGTTCGTGAAAGAGATGCAGATTGGGTTTGAAATTGAAGATTGAAATAGAGCCTGGGTTCTCGTCGGCGTTGAATCAAGAAGAAGATGGTGACGAACAGTGAAGATTTATTGGTGATGCTTAAATAGATTGACGGATTTGAAAGTGAGGTGATTCTGATACTGTAGAAGAAGAATGAAGATGGGTATTAGCCACGAGATGAAGAAGATTAGAATTTGGGGATCTGATGATTCAAAAGATGTTGTTGATGGGAAATCGATGGATACAGATGGTTTTCGTCGCTGTTGATTCAAGGGTTGTGGTATGAAGGTTAGATGATGTTACTGATACAGGGAATTGGGCTCAATATAGGCATTGTTGAAGCAACATGGAGTGATTGAAGCAGCAATGTGCAAGAATAAGTGTTTGAAATGTGTAGATGTATGTTAGGTGAAGAGAAAGGCCTGAAAACGGCCGAAAATGTCCTATAATCAGCCGTAACTCAGCCGATTTCCTCCTCCGGTGAGTCAACTCGATGCCAGCGACAACCGTTCCAGACCGATCTAGAACGAGTCCGACGCCCGGTCCAGATCAGTGCCTCAGACGATTAAGACTACTCAGCTGACTAAGAACCTGACTCAGAAGCTGACTCACCCTCCTCCTTGACCCACTGACCATCTTGACTAACGGTTTGACCGTTTGACCGTTAGTCCTAACGGATGACTGACAGAATATTCCTTTACCGGTTGGAATTTTCAGGTGGCCGGCGGCGACAAATTCCGGCCTAAAACCCAGTTTTTCGGCGAGCAAAATGCAGAATTTTGGGTGGACTTCTCTCATGTGTGTGAAGACTTAGAAGTAGGAATTGGATGAAAACTTGGAAGTTTTGGAGAATTGGACTAGAAAGTGGAATATGGCTCAAATTGGGAAAGTGGTGTTCTTATGGAATGTGGATTATTTTCCTACAAAGACATGGAGAGTATTGAAGCCTATAAATAAAGGAGTTCTCTACAACTTTTTACACACATCTACTTTGGAGAAGGAGTTAAAGTGCACAAGGATTGGAGGAAGGAGCAACCATCATCTTTTCAATAAGTTTTTCTTTCTTCCTTAATTATTATTATTATTGTGTGAACTCTAAACTATGAGTAGATAATTTTCTTATTGATTGAGGATGAATTCCTAGTTCTTAATATATGGTTTGAGTTTTGTTTCAATTCTACTTTGAAGTTTTTCATATGATTATCGTTTGTTTTTACTAATATTAATGTTTATGATTGATTGATAGGTTGTTTGGAGTGCACGCTAAATTGATTTGTTAATTCAATCTAAAGCTAGTGAAAGTTAGGGAATACGTAATAGTTTCTTGACTCTTTACACAAGTAGAAAACACAAGACCTTGCGGAGGGATTCCATGGAGCAATTGTGTGTGAAAACAACGCTAGAAAGTGGACCAAGCAAACCGAGTCTAACTACTAGTACTAAACCTAAGTTCATAAATCTTAATGCGTTCGGGGAATTACATCTTGTAAGCGTACCTCAAGGTGGTTCTTTTGAATAGAATCTGATAACTAAGCGGACTTGTTACTCGGTGAAATAAGGAATTTTGGGGTTAGCTAAGCGAACCTGCTATCCTACGGTTGGTGATAATCTATGACTAATAAAAAGTGGAAAAGAACATAACTTTAATCATTGTTTTGCAGGGAAGAAGGATTCCTTGATCTATTCTCTCTTATTGAATTCAACTTACACTTTTAATTGCTTTGTTTATTTCTTTTGCTTTTAAAATCTTCAACCAATACCCCCCTTTTTGTGACATTATAAGACAACTATAATCTCTTGCTCCTCGTGGGATCGATCTTGACTACCCTATATTACTAGTTAATTAGGTAGTAAAATATTAATTAATTTGTTGTGGTTACGACACGCGTACAAGATGCTTCAAGACGAAAGAAAAGTACATATCAACTTTGTTTAGATGCAATCATAAAGCCGAAGCTAAATGCATTCATCAAGGATTTTATAAAGATACAAGATAACCCCTAAAAATTCCACAACCGCACTCCCCACACAGATATGGAAATTAAGCGTAAGTTCAAAAGAACTCTCCCCCATTTGATGTCATTCCCGAGAGAACAATAAGAGCGACCTTACTTTTACAAGAAAATAAGGATTTCATTGGACATCAAAAACCACAAAAATGATTTTGTATCCAAAATTCTCAATTAAACTAAATCACAAGAAAACCCATGATTAATTTAATCGGAATACACAACCAAAATAATGACAAACAAATCTATGATTACTCTAGTTGGTAATGCTCACACAAGAACACTTATGGAGCTGCACAGTATATACATAAAATATGGATCAGGGAAGATCAATACTGCGGAATAAACAAGGATTCATCCTATTTTTCATCACTGTTTGCATAATGACATACAATAGACATAATCTTCGTAAACAAAAATTCATCCTATCTTCCATCAATTATTTGCATAACGACATAATAGATTCAATTTTTATTTGTCAAAAGTTTATCGATCTTGTATCAATACTTGCATATCGACATATAAAAGAGATCACTCTTGTCATCGTGTGGGACAATAATAGTTCACGGATGCGAACACACATATCCCATAACATATTGCAATATATAAAACCATAAAGATTAATACTACAAAAGTCATCTTCCAACATCTTGATTTTATCAAGAGCAGCAGCTAAATCAGCCTCCATGCGTTTTTCTCGAGTGAGATATGCGCCTTCTCTGTCATCAAAACTTGCTTGCTGGGAGTTAATCCTTGATTCAATTTATGCAAGTTTATCTTCTAACAACAAGTATTTTTGATAAACACGATCACATTCAAGTGACTTTCTACTCAGGTTTTCCTCGGTATCTTTGAGGATCGATTCGCAAGAGCAATTCCAACCATAAAGACCTCCGTAAATCCTTTTCAATTTCTTGTTTTCTCGACATAAAGGAGTCAGAAGAGGTGTGACATGAAAAGTTGTAATGTTCTTCATTTTTAATGAATCCAAAAACTTAACATACTCTAAGACTTCCTCATCAACATCTCTATCAATATCTGAATCACCTTCATTAGAAAGTTTATCCAACTGTTCTTCTAGACGTATTTTCCAATCAACAGTTTCTACATTCGGAGAATGTTTAGATATTGACTTAGATGTGACAGTTCTCTCAGGTGAATTCAAGTTTTGAATATCATATGGTAATTTCTGACCTGGTATGTTATTAGAGATAGACTCATCCATAATAATCAGATTGATACAAACACAGACTTATGAGGTCTTTAACGTGTTTGTCTGCTCTGATACCAATTGAAAAAGTGGGGGTATAACAACCTCACCCAATATTTCACTTAGCAATCTGTATGGACTAACTCCAATATACTTTTAAGAGAATCAACTAGACAGTCAGACTCAATCTTAATAAAAATTATATCAAAGAGTTATATCTCAATTTATCGATCCAATACCAACTCAAACAAATAGAAATATGTGAATCTGATTGAATACAAGAGAAATAACTTGAACGGTACCAAATACCAATGTTCAACAATCAATCAATTTCAATCAACAACCAAAGGTTGGATTTACCAATTGATAGATTCAACGCACAACCTGTGATATTTCAATTATATAACAAAATATAATGCGGAAAATAAATAACACGGACACCAGAAGTTTTGTTAACGAGAAAACTGCAAATGCGGAAAAACCATGGGACCTAGTCCAGATTGAACACACACTGTATTAAGCCGCTACAGACACTATCCTACTACAAACTAACTTCGGTCTGGACTGTAGTTGAACCCCAATCAATCTCACACTGATCCAAGGTACAGTTGCGCTCCTCACGTCTTTGATCCCAGCAGGATACTACGCACTTGATTCCCTTAGTTGATCTCACCCACAACTAAGACTTGCTATGACTTAAAGTCGAAGACTCTAATAAATAAATCTGTATCACACAAAAAAGTCTATAGTAATAGATAAACCTGTCTCCCATAGAAATACCTACGATTTTTGTTCCGTCTTTTGATAAATCAAGGTGAACAAGAACCAATAAATAACCCGAACTTATATTCCCGAAGAACAACCTAGAATTATCAATCACCTCATAATACTCTTAATCGACTAGCGAAACAAGATATTGCGGAATCACAAACGATAAGACGAAAATGTTTGTGACTACTTTTTTATCTTGCATATCGGAGAAATTAATCTCAAGCAAATCTTACGATTGCACTCAATCACGATAGAACCAACAAGATAAGATCACGCAACTACAGAGAAAAAAGTTGGTTCTGGCTTCACAATCCCAATGAAGTCTTTAAGTCGTTAACCTACATGGTCTCGGTAAAAACCTAAGGTTAAACGAGAATCAACTCTAGCTTATACAACTACTATCACACAGGAGGTGTGGGGATTAGGTTTTCCAATTGATAGAGTTCTCCTTTATATAGTCTCCAAATCATGGTTTGCAACTAAGTTACCTTGGTAACAAAGCATTCAGTATTCACCGTTAAATGAAAACCTGATTAGATTCAATCTAATATCTTTCAACCGTTAGATCAAACTTAGATTGTTATACACAAATGAAATATACATCATTTAGGTTTGAGTAACCATACCTAAACGTGTACACCTAGTTGGTTCAATAGTAGTTAACCAATGGTTAGCTATATGAGCACTTTCATATCAACCTTATTCATCTTCACCATAACTAGTCCAAATGACTCCAATTAGAGCTGGCAAACAAGCCTAAACCCGCGGATTAACCCTGCCCGACCCGTGAAAACCCGTACCCAGCCCGGCTTGGTTATAAACAAGCCGGGTTCGGGTTAGAGAAATGGTGGCCCGTCAGAAAACGGGTTAAAATGTGCCCGTACCATGAACCCGCGGGTAATCCAGTTAACCCGTGTACAGAAATAATTTTCACCGTTAGATTATCAAGGGTTAATCCTATCCCTACGTTTGAGGTATAAAAACATAAAAAAAACCTAGCAGGAAGATATCTTTTCATTTCTTCTTCCTCTTTCTTTTCTTTTTTCTCCCCAGCGGCTGCACCTCCTCACCACCTCCATTATTTCTCCGACTATTGATTAAGTTTCAGCTGCTGCTGCTATGTTTAATTTCTTGTTGATCGATTCGAGTTAATTGATGAGAAGAAAATATTTATTTTTTCTTTCTCGTCTGTTACTGAAGAAGAGCTGCGATCGATTCGAGTTAATTGGCTGTAATCAAAAGAAATTAAGTTTCAATTTCTCTTTAATTTTATTCGAAAGTCTAATGTTGAATTTAATTGATTTTTTATTAATCTAAATTTGGGTTTACAGATGGAGAAACAATAGGTCTTTTCATTCATGTGAATATGTCTCGTGGAACCAACTAATTTGTTTAGCAACTGTCTTTAACCAAGTTAAAGAGAATATAAAGCCTTCCTTCTTATCATCTCTTTCTCTTTCCTCTATTTCTTATCTCCACCGACCAACTAATTCGCATCTGCTGCTCTTTGAATCTTGCTTTATTTGGTCCTTTATGGATCAAATTGAGTAAGATTCATATGTATATACTGTAATTAGTCTTAAATAGGTTTTCTTTTAGTGTGGCTTTTATTTTTTCACGATTAATCGTTCGTGGGTGCACCTCTGTCTAGATCTATGATTTAGGTCTTTTAGTTGGTGGTCTCTTGGGGTTTTTAATTCTATTATTCATGCTTCAGTTGTTGGGTTGTTGTTTTTTGTGTTTTCTCCTTGGTTGTTCGGTGACTTCAGCTTCTGGTGGAGGTGATTACTGCTGGTTGTGTTACTGTTAATCACTTATGGCGGATGTTATGATTTTCGGTGGTGGTGATGGACTTCTGGGGTTTATGTGTTGGCCATGGATGTGTTGCTTTGATTTGGGTATGGTTTGTTTTGATAGAAGGTAGAGAAGTTGTTGAGCAAAGACAAGAAGAAGAAGAAGAATTCATCGACACATGGATCTCAAAATTAAGCTATATGGTTGGTCTGTTTTGCAGGTTCAGTTATTTTTCTTTCAACATAAAATTGAAACTGTAATCTAAAATTCCTAATCGTGGTGATGTTTTTTTTTTTTGGTGATTAAGCTATGGGTGGAGATGTTTTTTGAGAACTTTTATTCGTTAAAATTAAGCTTTAATTTCGCTTCTACATCTAGTTTACTGTTTTAGGCGTAATTTCTGTACTCATTTTATTGTGTTAGAAGATATACTATACTCATTTTATTTTTAATCGAAATTAATCTTTAATTCTTGTTTTCAAATAAACAAGCCGGGTAACCCATGAACCCGCAAGTTTAAACCGTTACGGGCGCGGGTTGAAGAAATGACAACCCGTGAAGAATTTCAACCCGCGGGTTTTGACCCGTATTAACCCGAACCTGTGTAACCCATAAAGGGCAAGCCCCGGCCCGCCCGTTTTCCAGCTCTAACTCCAATGAACTAGTTCGACAGTTGTTCAATTGCTTAGATCTTATAGAAGTATACAACACACAATCGAAGCAAAATCGGTTTTGATTCACTCGAATCGATTCATGAACATTATAGCCACGGTTTGCAAATTACATTCCTTAATATATAAATGTTTTAGTTCATGAACAAACCAATTTTAGAAAGTAACACACTTAAGTATGCATACGGGTATGAATACTTAGGTAACCGGATTGAGTTGGTTTTGATTTCCAAACTCAGCAGAAATTCACGGTCGTGAACTTCCGCCAGTATGCATATGGGTACGCATACTTACACAATCTCCATCAACCATTTAGTACACACACAAGTATGCATACATTTGGTTCCCGATTTTGGACTTATACACTAATGCGCGAACACATTATATGCTTATATCCAAAGATGGTTACATGTTCTAAACTCTTTATTTCAATCATTGAAACATTCTTAGAGGATGTTAAATAGAGGTTATTCACACACTATTTTTCATCAAAGCAATTTTCAAGATATTGAAATAATCAACATGACTTTCTTGACTTGTAAAGATGAACTTATCCAAAGCGAAAGATTACCAACACATATTTCGAGAAATAGATAGGCAAGATAAACTCAGATCGAAATAGCAAATGTGTATAATCGAAGTCTATATGCAATACGACTTTTGTCTCAAGATAGGAGACAGAGTAGATAAACTTTTGAGTGATAGATAAGTTCAAGTCTCCACATACCTTTTTTTTGATGAAGATCCACCAGTTCCTTGAGTAGTTTTTTGTCTTTGCATGATGAATGCCGTGGAGTCTAGAGCTTAACTACACTTTCTATCCTAGTGCGAGACTTAGCTATAAGTAGACTAGAAATCAAGACTTATAGTTTTGGAAACTAAACTTGACAACAAGCTTGACATAGCAATGCTTGCGAGTTCGGCCGAGCAATGCTCTAACATGTTGTCTCATCTTATTGACAATGGTTAAAGTTAGTGAGAAATACCCATTTACAGATTCTTCTGCTTTCATATGAAGAACCTCAAAGTCCCTATTGAGAACCCACAGTTGTGTGCGTTGGATGCGATTAGTCCATTGGTACTTCTTCTTCATCGAATCCCAAATTTTTTTGGCTGATCCAATGTCCAATTTGGTCTGCAAAACTATTCTACCAATAGTCTGAAATAAATAATTCTTCACCTTCAAGTCTTTCAGCTTTGCATCATTGATTTCCTTCAATTGTGATTCTGCTGGTTTCACTCTTGTTGCTACAGTTGGAATCCCTTCTTCTACTATACCCCAATATTCTTTTGATCTAAGAAAATTTTCTATCAACATAGACCAATGATCATAAAACCCATCCAACTTTGGAATTGATAGTTGAAAAAAGTTGCTCTATGTCGCCATTCTCTTAATTCTTCACTCAAATCACTCAAAGATAAGCTTTTGCTTATCACACTCTGAAAAATTCTCACACTAAAGAAAAAAACTATTGTTTTCTCACAAAACAGCTCGACTTGGCTCTAGATACCAAATCTTAAGACTAGAATGTATACAAAAGTTTGTATTTTGTTATAATTCAGAGCAAAGCAAAGATAACTATATATAACCTTACAAGAATTAAAAAATAGGATCAAAATAACCACGACTAAGTATTGGTGGTACTGGTAACCTAACTAAAAGAATAAATAGGGGTTATTCACTGCTAACAACTTGACTGACAATAACGACTAACAACTTCAATAGTTACCACTATTGGAAGTCATGAGCATTTGGTGAAGCTTGAACCTGCGATGGAGATGAGGTGCAGTGGACTGAAATGGGTTTGTTGGTGACTACAAGCAAAAAGATATTGATGTGCAAATGTCCTGAGTCTGAGATGCAGTTACCAGGCAGATGTCATGTTACATGAACTGGTAATGGTTTGTTGGTGAATATTAGGAATGGGTACAAGTTAAAGTGGACGGATATTGCAGGGAAGCTACAATAGTAAAATTTAGTTAGTTACTGAGGTGTTGTTGTGAAAATACATGGGAATATGGCAAAGAATTAGACCAAAGTTGGAGAAACTTGAACTGCAAGTGATGCTGAAATGAGGCAGTAAATGGTGTTGTAGAATGGATTGATCTCAAATTGTAGATTGTCATTGGATATGAAGTCATCTAGCTATGATAGATTAACTGGATTGAGTGAATGGATGATTAACTGGTGCTATTTATATGTTGTTGGTAGGATAACGGAAGCTGATAAGGGATGGTAGAGTGGTGTGTTGGTGATTTCTGGGGTTGGTTGTAATTTATGTTGCATCTGAGTTGGTGGTGATGTTAACAATGGTGCAGGGCAGGCCTGAACATATGAGGTTATTTGTTGGATGCGACGGGATAAATGGGTTACAGAGAAGCAAAAAATAAATTAGAGGAGTTTAGTCTGTGGTTAATGATTTAGGTGGAGAAGTGTGCAACTAAAGGCAGGTGCAGTGAACTGGAGGTTGAAACTGAAGTCTGAACGGGTTTTGAAGTAGAGTTATGATGCAGTTTCTATGAATTAATTATAGATGTATGTTAGGATGAAATGATGTCGGAAAGAAGATTTGAAAGGCCTGGAATCGGCCGCAAATGACCATAAAACAGTAAAACTCTCCAGAAATCGGTTATGGCTGAGTTGAGTCAGTGAGCTAACCCGAATTGACAGAGAAGGACTTGGACTTGTGTTGAACGGGATATGGATGTTAATGTGATGGAATGTGGTCAAGTCAAGGTCAAGATTTTGGAAACTTACTCACACTATAGGAGAAGCTATATAATCTCTCTAGTTTTATTCTATTATCTTCTTCTACTTTTTTTCTAGGGTTTATGAACATGATAGATTTTCTTTTTCTTCTTGTG
Organism: Papaver bracteatum; assembly: GCA_023529315.1. Taxonomy (NCBI): domain Eukaryota; kingdom Viridiplantae; phylum Streptophyta; class Magnoliopsida; order Ranunculales; family Papaveraceae; genus Papaver; species Papaver bracteatum. Next base: position 2,760,396 of record JAJJWX010002936.1, on the reverse strand, counting down.
ATGAACTCCATTCATATGAGTGGTTAACTTTCTTTTGGTTAAGGAATAAGTTGGAAATCCAACATTATTGATGCAATGAATTAGTTTTGCCTCCATACTTTATCGTTTATGATTCATTGTTGATATTGTTACATGATTTGAATACTTGTTTGGTCGAGTCTAGAGTCGATTGAGTTTGTTTTCATCTCTATTGCTAGATTAAGATTTATTTTACGCAAAAGTGGTAATTCTTGATTGCAAGTACTATAATTGTGACTATTGCTTGTAGGGATACATCATAGTATTCACAAGTGGATCATAACTTTTGTTAAATCGAATTAGTGCGATTTCCACATTAGATTACATTGATTAGTCTTATTATTTCATAGAACTTAATGCTCTTAGGAAGTTAAATTTAATTATGCTTTTACACTTTAGGTTGCTTTGTAGGTAGAATTCACATATGCATCTTTTAATGTGTTTGTGATGAAATTAGGAAATTAGTGGGATATTCTTGCGATCAAGGTACCCTAGGGATTTTGATAAAGAGAAATAAAATTTAAATTCTAGTTATTGTTTCAAATACATGTTTGTGAATGAAAACTAATCCTTGACCAATATCTTCATCTTATTGATTTGCGTGTTTTCTTTTAGGTTACTTTACTTTACATTAAAATAGAAAATCCCCCCATTGTTTGCATAAGAAATCGAAACATATAACAATCCTATTCCTCTTTGTGGGAACGATCCTTTCTTTCCCTTTCTATATAATATATATTGAGTAGGGAGAAAGTAATTTATTTTTGACGCATACGACAACAATCATGACTCACAATGTAAGTTGAAACCGGTTATACCATGCCTAATTACATATATCCATATATAATCTCAGTTCGGTTGATTCGCAAAATATGTTGAAGTTTGCGAACCAACCGAACTTCTAACACTAGATTACATTTAACCTGCAGTTCGGTTGGGAACTTGGTTGCGTTGAAGTTTGTGAACCAACCGAACATACCTCGGTAAATGAGTTCGGTTAACTAGAAAAAATAATTTCAAAACTGAACTCTTCCCTATATAGCCAAATGTTGAGTTCGGTTTAATCGCAAAAAAAATAAAAAAAATCTGCGAACTTACCGAACTCTGTTTTTTAAAATTCGGTTACAACGTGGTCTAGTCGACTGAACCGAACAAAACTCTGTAAACTCAAGCATAGTAGTTCGGTTAAATTTGATTTTTCATCAGCTAGCCGAACAAACAAAAACTCCATTAAAGCTCTGGTTCGGTTGCCTGTGATTTTGGATTTATTTACCGAACTGCATTTTCCGAAAGTTCGGTTACATGTTCTTCATATAATAAAACCGAACTTTGTTGACCTGGTTGAAATTTTTTTGTTACAATTTTGATTTTCAAGATATTTTAGGTCGTTTATAGCAACATTCACTAAGTTACAAACATACTTCGGTACCCAGAGGATGTTTTTTCTCCATATTCACCCATCTCAAAATAATTTTTTTCTTCATCTTCTTCTTCTTTTATCACTCTCAATAATCGGAGGTGGTGTTGATAATCGTAGGAGGTGGTGGTGGTGGGAGGTGGTGGTGGTAACCTTCGGTGGTGGCGGTGGTGGTAACCGTAGGAGGTGGTGGTGGTAATCGGTGGTTGGTGGTGGTGATAATCGGAGGTGGTGGTGGTGGTGGTAATCGGCGGTGGTTGGTTAATGTTAAATAGGGTAAGAGGCAAATTGGTAAAATCATGACTTTAGGACACCCCTTATCATTGTAGGATATGGTGGCCTTAAAAATCAATGGTCCCCCAAAAATACATAGGTCCCCAAAATATGATTCTTTATATATGTCAAGACAGCTCACCATTAAGCCAAGCTTGAATATCACTTTATGCATGCCGATGGGAAAATTAGGGGGAGACCCAAAAAAAAAAAAATCTCATTGTCAGGCCCACAATTAATTTTGGATAGCGTGACACCCATAAATATTTCTGTGACACCCATAATTATCCGAAATTATTAAAACATGTCTGCATGACGATTTATGCATCCGTATTACATGTTATGCATACTGTTTTTCAGGGATAACTCGTTATGCATCCTAATTTTTCAGGGGTATAATTGGCAACACAAGTTGGATATAACATATCTAAAAATCCGCGCCTTGGAATTTTACAAATTTTATATCGTTGGAAATCTTTTTAAGAGAGCTACGCAACGAGTACAAACAAGAATATCAAATTTTTATTTTTCACGAAAAAAATCGGAGGTGATCATCATTTTAGGGAAATTTTTCGAAAACTTGATACATAACCATTATGCAGCCACCAAAAAAGATGCATAACACAATCTGCAGACGCATAACGAATTATGCAACCATTTTCTCCACTGCATAACAAATTATGCATTTGGATAAAAAAAAAGTTATGCATCTATAACAAGTTATGTAACCATTGTTTTGGTTGATTTTAGTGCGTACATACAAAAATTGATGCATAATGCAGTATGCATCCATATTTACGGATGCATATCAGGTTATGCATCTATTTTCTCGATGCATAATGCATTATGCAGTCATATTTTCGGATGCATAACAGGTTATGCATCCATTTTCACGACTGCATAACATGTTATGTAGATATTATTGTAAGTGCATGACATGCTATGCAATCTTATTTTTTGTTGGTTTCAATACTAAGAAAAAAGTAGCTGCATAACGTGTTATGCAAACGTTTTCTGGACTGCATAACAAGTTATGCAAAAAAAAAAAAAAAACTGCAGAAGGTGTTATGTAACCAATTTCGAGAATGCATAACAAGTAATGCAACAAATTTTATAGATGCATAACAAGTTATGCATCACTATTCGCACCTCCATTTTCTTTTAAATGCACGTCACACGTACACCAAAATCATTTGAACTTCCATATCCTTTGCCTTGCCACTGCAGCATCCTTTAGGCTCCATTTTCTTTTAAACTCCATAACAACACCAACTTATTCTCGGTACAAGATATTCTCAAACCCCATTGAGACCAACATCAACACCACCATTCATAACTCACTTCTCAAACTCCATAACAACACCAACTTATTCTCGGCACAAGATATTCTCAAACCCCATAAGTCACCAGTTCGAGCAAACCCACATTGGACTTCATCAGCAATAGTTACTCCACCTGCTTTCTTTATGCTGCTATACACAACAGGAAAATAACCTGGCGTCAATTCCATAATTCCACCCACTCCCTGCATCAAAGCAAATTCCATAAGTCCAACTTCACATCACAAGAGGTCTCTTTACATAACAAAATAGATATTTTCTTTCATAGAAGCATACGCTGCATACCTGTATAGATTCAGAAATGAAACCGCCAACACGACCGCTAGTTGCATAATCAATAAGGTCTTGTACATCTTTCGCATACTTTTCTCCATCTGAACCAAAAGCACCTCTATACTGATCTGGGTTCAAAGCATGATGAACTCCACTCTATTGGCAAAATAGAGCAAAAATACAAGTATACGACTCAATACTAATCAAAGTAAACAACCCTTGGATGATTATCTAGTATAAGTGAATTATACATGTACAACATTGAATTTCCAGATACTTTGAGCAGTAGCTCCAATTGTTCTTGCTGCATTTCCATGGTAAGCATTCCTAATCGATATAATATATTGACACCCACTATACAACTTAGCAATCATCATCGCTAATTCATTCGCCTCCGTTCCGGAATTAGTAAAGAACACAACCTAATTCTCAAAATTCACCATCCAAAAAAATCAAACACACACACACACACACAATAATTTACCTTGAGATCTCCCGGCATCTTAGCAGCGAGTGCTTAAGCGAAATCGACAATAAAATTGTTTAGATACATAACAATAGAATGTTGAATCTTTTTAGCTTGATTAACAATAACTTAATTCGTTTTACCAACAACATGAGTTTAATTAATTTTTTAACTTAATTAATCATCCAATGGGAAGAAATATAGAAGACTTAACTGGGAAACCCATACCAATTCCATCAAGATCTAAACCACTTCTTCTCTTTCTTTTTCGTGATGACGACAAATCCCTTATCCATAGCCTATACAATCAAGTACCCATTCTCCTTCTAACACCTTCTTCAATCAAACACAACACCAAATCGATTGTTTTGTTGTTGTAGATCATCACCGAGAATCCATCCTTCAATTATCCATCTCGAGCTCAAAATCGATCTATTAATTCACATAAATCAACATCAGCAAAACAATTAATTTGATTCTTCCAGTGATGTCGTTTACTACTCCATTAGATGAATCCAAGTCTCTATCTCGACCCATAATTCAGATATAATCTAGTTGAAAAAGCCAGCACTTGAAGAAAGTTCTCGTGATAAAAGATGCCATGAAAAAAAAAATAGAGAAAAAATAAGGGAAGAAATAATTTAAGAAAATATTGGTGTGAGAAAAAAATTGACCTAAAAGATGGGTGCGAGCGTGACTTTCTGCGGGCGTGGGTTTCTTAGTGGAAAAAATCTCAAAAATGGGTCTCACTGTAGTTTTCACTGCCGAGATATGATGCAATTTTGTCGGGATATTTTTCGGCCATGGATATATTTACAACTTGCCCTATCACATCCATTTCATCCACCAAGGAATCCCCTTTTATTTTCCTTATTTTATTAGATTTTTTTATTTACCATCGATCATGATAGTACATGATTTTTATACAAAGGGCATTTTCCCTATTAGAAAAATGTGGTTTTGGACTGAATTCTTGGAAAAGGATTAACTCGTTTTAAAATTGGGATATTTTGATCTATGAGTACCAGGCCTGAAAAGTCTGGACTAGAGAATAAAAAACCCAACTAGTATGGGATTAAATGTTAAATTATACAAATCAATGTTATAAGGAAAGATGGTGTCTATGATGGACGAAGGACGACCGTGATCATCCAAAATATTTAAACGGCAGAGATTATAATTTGGCCCAGCAACGATTATGGCTCTGACCCGAGGAGTATTGTCTGTTGTTCCCGACGTCTCTTGATATATAGACTCTTCTTCTTCGCTTAACTCCGAATCAATAAATCTCAGTTCTTCTATGGAATTGAGAGGTTGTGTCATGGGCGAGGTGGTGAGATTAAGAAGAGACACATGTTTCGCCACTTCTATATTATGATGCATGGCAATGAATGACGTGCTACCTTTGCCTTATTATTATGTTAGAACATAAATTAATGGCTTAAAACAGTATAGAGAAGTACAACATTGATATGTCCTAGGTAGTAGAGGATGATTTTCATTATAGTATGTCATGTAGGAGTCTTGAAGATCCCATGGGTTATTCGAATATACAACAAAATTCATCACTGGGTTACGAACCTACGACAGAATTATGAAATGGTACCATATGGTGCTGAAATGTTATGTTATATGAGGTTTCGTGCATCGGCAGTAGGTTTCATAGTTAAATATAATCTGATAAAAGAGATTTAGAGAAAATATTAATATCGGTTAAAAAGTTGCACACCAAAGAATTATCTTTGCATGAAACTGTAATTTTGTACTTAATTTACTTCAAAAGGAGGAAACTGGAAAAGCTAAATAAAGAAAAAATCGATCAGATATGTATAGACGGATTTGCTCAGTTAATTAGCTTCTAAGCTAATCATACATATTAGAACTAAAGATTGTTATAATTGGGAAATTGACATGGTCACGGATACGTCTTATCTTATACATCTGTTATTTAATATTGTACATGCTTAGGAGTTTGGGAAGCACAGAAGTCTATATGCATGTGAGAGAGCAACGCTGATAGAAGAGCATAAGTGGAGCTAGAAACTTCATTCAAGGAAAGCAAAGTAATTCCAGGGGGTGTAAAATAACAAAAATAGGCTTGAAAACTCAAAATGTTGGAAATTTTAGGCTTGGAAGCTAGTTTGGGAGGGTGTGCACTACACTAGATCCGCCTCTGTAGAAGAGTACACTTATTTAGTCCTTTGTACTTTCTTCTCCTAATCATTAAGAGGTAGACATATATATAGTGGTTTGGAATGTGCTATTGATCGATAGTTATGATTGTTATGATCTAATGTAATGGTGTTCTTCTCTGAAATGCATGTATTGACCAGTAGTAAGTAAATATTTGATCACTTGGTTAATTTAATATTTCCACCATCTTCATCAGAAATTTGAACTCTATTTTTTTTATAACAGGTACAATAATCAACCGCTATCCAAGTTAGAAAAAAGAAAAATTTATTTATGTTTTCTGACGAGCGATTGCTGCTATGATTCTTTTTAGATTGGTCGCAAGAGATTATGCCATAACCCCACCTAATCTAACTTTAACCATGCCGGAACCAGTCCAAAACTAACCTTAACCTAATCAGAGATCATGTCATGACCCGAACAAAGCTAACTTAACCATACTGGTTCATGATTTAACTACATCTTAACCTAACGGTAGGCCCCAGTTACTTTGAAGGTTGCATACTAAGAAAAGGTTGAGCCCGGCCGTAGGCCGGGTGATACCTAGTAACATACTACTATTTTATTTTTTGTTGGAGAGTGATAGGTCCCAGCTGAATGTACATGACCCAAATTATACGATTTTCTCCCGACCCCGTCTTGCTAGACAGTGGTCAAGCCACCAGGCTATGATCTTTTTTTTTTTTTGTGATTATATTCAACTTACAGTATACTTATCCAGATTTTATCATATATTCATATGTATTCATCAAATTCTCATATAAACATTCTTATTTTTTTTATATTTTAGGATAAATAAAAATGATCAAGAATCTTCGATTCACGATTCAATATACGATTCTCAAAACCGAAAAAACGATTTGCGTTGAGATCTACGATTTCACAACCTTAGGGTGGGTTTTTTAAATCACTAGTGGGACCCGAATATCCTAATCTAACGGCAGGGGCGAAGCCAAGATTCATGAGAAGGGGGTGCAAAAATTTGTTATGGGTGCAACCAAAAATTCTAAGGGTGCAAAAGTGCAAAAATGAGCTTATTTGTTAAAAAAAAAGAAATCTTATTAGGCCTAAAATGGGCTTTAAAACCAGCTGGGCAGGGGTACAAGTGGCTGGCTACGCCCGTGTCTATCGGTGTAGAAATTTGATCCACCAATTTGGTCCACCTTTAGCTTTTGGCTTAAAGCTAATTTGGTCCACCAAGGTTCTTACCTGTTTTAGGCCAGACTCGGGTAAGGGTGAACGGTGCTGTTCTTTCGGCTTTTCAGACAAAGAACAATGAACTGCAACACCAACTGATTTATCTCTTATAACCGGCCCCACTCGTGCTCGTTAGCACGTGACTGGAGATTTGGGGGAACTTACTTTCCTCGCGAAGGAACTACGAGATCTGTTGCGGTTTGTACTGCCGACAGAGAAGTCAGAAGACGGAGTGAAAGAATGTTCTGTTCAGAAGAGGAGAAGAGAAGAGGAAAGGGAAATCTAACAAGCGTGAGAAACCAAAGGTAATTCAACTGAACCCAATTCCAGTTAGAAAAGGTTTTTTCTTTAGGATTGAGAATCTATTTTATATTACAATTCCTTGATTCAGATTTCAAAAATAAAAATCCGACACCAGCTGGTAAGGGACTCTATTCCTTAATGTTAAAAGTTTAGGTTTCTGTTTTTGTTTTCACCAGTCTTATAAATACCCAGTTTCTTTTTTTTTTTTTTTTTTTTGGAAACTAAGGGACTCTAATTTATAGATAGTTTGTTACCATCACCGGAGAGGATGGAACATAAAATCCACAAGGAGTTTGATTTTATTTTTATTTTTTGATTTGTTCTGTGGGTATTGGGTTTTTTCTATGTTGAATGGTCAAAATCTTCCAGAAGTCTCTTCTTTGGATATCAATTATGAGTCATATCCTCTCCATTGCCAATTTTCAAACATACTGTCTAGATTACCTGCTGAGTCATGTGTTACACCAGCTGGTAGATTATTTTTGGCATGGGAGATGTTTTGGTTGATCTTTTTAATGTTTTGTTGTATGTTCCCAAAGTACTCACGATTCCAAATTTTTATGTTATGTTTCACATTTTTTAGCCTTGCCAAAAGCGTGACCCCCGAGGTCAATATCCCAAGATTCCTCTATAACTTGAAAACAAGAAGGTTCCTCCATGTAAATCCCAAAGAACTTGAATGGCTTAGCTCCATCCTTCCAACATGGTGTGGTTCTAATTAGGATAGGATCAATGGTCCAGACCCTATAGAGGGCAAATGATAGACCATGGCTCTAGGGTAGAGATTAACCCATTTTGTGTGCTAGAGCCCTGTCAAGTCTAGCTTCTATGAAATTCTTCCCACTTCTTTTATTGGACCGGGTAAATTGGTATCCAACAAAGCCTGGTCCATTAACTCAAAGAGTTAATCAAATTTGTGAAAAAGAGACTCTCGGTTTGGTCTAATGTGCCCCCCGCTTTTTTTTTCAAAGGGTAAAATTTAGATCTCCTAAGACTATCCATGGTATGTCCACATTCCTAGACAAATTTTGTGAAATACTCCCAACTAACGTGTTTCTTAATCCTATAAGGGCACCCATAGGTTCTTCCAAACAAAATTGTTTGATTTACGGATGACAATAACATCTATTTGGCTATCTGTGTTATTCACGACATTGATAGATACTTTATCGAGGGACTCTATTCCTTAATGTTAAAAGTTTAGGTTTCTGTTTATGTTTTCAGTGTTTTTGCTTTTTATAGTTGGACTCTATTTCATGTCTTATAAATACTCAGTTTCAAGTCTTATGAAAATTCAATTAAAACCGCTTTGTGGGTGATCTCCAATTAACTGATCTAATCTTAGTATTAGGATCTTATACTTTGTACAAGAGTTTGATTTTATTTTATTTTTTGATTTGTTCTGTGGGTATTGGGTTTTTTCTAGGAATGGAAAATCTTCCAGAAGATATCACATTAAACATACTGTCTAGATTACCTGCTGAGTCTGTGTTAGAATGCAAACTAGTGAGCCCAAACTGGTTGAGAATCCTACACTGCAATGCCACTTATTTAGCTGTTAAGCACCTACGTCACCAATTACGGCAACTTGCTGATTATAAGGCTAAACATGGTGGTGCTGATAAGTTGGACTCAGGGTGTGGTATCCTTTATGCCATGTGGTATGATAAACGATCGTTGAAAGCTAAACTTTGCTTCGGAACTTATGTTCAGAGGATGAGTCGCGAGGATCTTGCACATTCACACTGCCCAAATATGTACTCTCCACTCGATCAGTATGGCATTTCAAAACTTAAGACGATCAACCACTATCCTTTCCGTACATGGGAGAATCAACTCATAGTTGGTTCTTGCAACGGTTTGGTTTGCATTAATTTGATGTCTCGCCATGGGTTTGAGGATCCTATATATATATGCAATCCCCTCACCAGAGAATACATTTATCTGGATAAATTTAACCAGGACTGTAAGTTTCAGGATTCGATGTTTACCGGATTTGGTTACCTTTCTCAAACTGATGAGTATAAGGTTGTTAGAATATTTAAATGTCAGGACTTAACGGCACAAGTCCAGGTTTACACTCTAGGTGATGGCATTGGATGGAGAGACAAAGGAGAGCTCGACATGTTACTTCAAAGTGAGCCAGGTATCTTTGTAAATGGATCTCTTTATTGGTTTGAATGCCTTGAACAGAAAATTGTAGCATTCGATTTGGCGTCTGAGGTCTTTCAAGTGATCCAATCACCAACCTGTCTCGACTCTACGTCGAATTCTTACACTTGCCTTTGCTTGTTGGGAGGTTGCCTTTGCCTTGCTTATCAAGATCCTTATGGACCCCTCGAATTATGGTTATATAGGGAGGAGAAAGATAGCGGTTGTGGCACGAATGACAAAAAGCACTGCTTCTGGAGTAAGGAATATATGATCACGTCGGAGACCAAGGGGCTTTATGCACCAGTTGCCCTAACAGAGCGTGGTGAAATTTTATTATGGACAGGTAAGATTCTTTGTTGTTATGACCCTAAAACGGCATGTCTTGTGGAACTTGCGAGTTGTTCTGATATGAGTAAGAGTTTTCGACAAGGTCAAATAGTTCTTCATATGAATTCTTTTGTTTCTCTAAAAGCGTTGGGAGAAAAGTTTGCAAAAATAAGTAGAAGACAATGTGATCAGCTGTTGGAATCATCAACCAGCAAGTGATGGAGGATAATGCGACCAACGATGGCACTGATATTAATAGTTGGTAGTACTAGCATATTATTTTTACAGTTTGATTTGATTTCCTCATGACTAATCCAGATAAAATATGCATGATGTTTTTTGTATCTTAATTAATAATATTGATTTTTATGAATCAAGAAGCTTCTCAACACCATCAAGCTAACCCTGGGAGAGGCATACCAGCTTCCAAATATTAGTCTTGACAAAATTTTAAAAATGAATGGATGCCGGCACTTACTTTTTTCTAAATTTCAGAAAGTTTTCAGCATTCATCAACTGAACTACTATGTAAGCTTAATAATACTATGTGCAGAAGGTAATTCAGAGTTTGGTTCAGAAATTAGAGTACGTTTATGGTCAGGTGCTGGAGCAGAACAGAGTAGATGAAATTGGATCATCCGGAGATGAAACCGCCAGAGTGTGTTCATTGGCTGACTGAAAGAAAGAGGATGATTCATTGGCGACGTTGAACAATTTAAATGACGGGGCTGAAAATAAACTCTCATTAAACTGGACTAGTGGACATGTCTAAAAATAAATACCTTCTAAGGTCTTAAAAAGACATGACACCTAGGATTTATAGCCTGTTTGGATACAAAAGTAGAAGCAAGAAGTGCTTCTGGACTTCTTAGAAGTTAAAAAGTGGATAAGCTAGTTTGGTAACAAGTTGACTTATAAGTTGAAAAGTCAATAAGTAAGTTTGGCAACACAATAAAATTAGAAGTCAAAATATATTTGGTATTATAGAATTTTGTTGTTTGTTGCAAAGAAAATATATGCATCCGAACTAACATCAGATTTTTATTATCTACAAAAATAAGTTCAAAAAATGAGGGAACAATGGTTTTCTAACTGTTTCAACTTTGGTGTAACCTATCCTCAGTCCTGCTCCATAAGATTGGTTCTCGTCAGCTGAGTTGATGTCTTTGAAGTCGAGGAAGTTTCAGCGTTTGGTTTGGAAGTTGTAATCCTTGCTTCACTCACAGGAGCTGATGGGGTTGGTGTTGCATTTTTAGGTCCCTGCAAGCACAAATAAATAAGAATTCCCGCACTTTACATATAACAACTCAAGCTAAAATTTTGTTTTTCTATTTAAATAGCATTATGGGATTCAATCCATAACAGAATAAGATCAAACCAATTTACCTTGCGTGTGAGCTTCTCCAACTTTTTTTTCTCCATTTTCCGAAGCATTGTGCAAACACATTAGTATAGCTGCTGCGAGACTCCAATCTAAATCGAATAAATAATTTTCCAAAGGCCAATTCAATCACCGCCTGACTTCCAAATGCAGACCCTTCTAAAGTCCAACCATACCACTTATTTCTACTTCATGTCCTTCCAAATTTGAGTGCAACCAGCTCAACCAATAACTCCCACTACATAATTGACTAAGCCAACAGACGGGCCATCTCAACACCCATCCATTCATCACTTGTTTGAGTAACAACAAAACCAGGACTTGGGTTTGATTTTCCTGGCATTAAATCCACACCAAAATGATCAAATCCATATTTTCTTCTTCATTTACATCTGCAGAATCACCCAAAAAAACACCATTTAGACAATTCCATCCAAAACTCACTGCAGATGCTAGAGAAAAAACCACCACTGCCACAGTAGTCACCATCTCCTTATTAATCAAGTCTAGTTACATGAGCTAAGCCAATCAGTTAATTGCAAGACCAATCAGTTACCCCCACCACCGACTAATTAAAACAATGAACCAAAGTACCCCCATTTAACATATATAATCAGTACAAGAGACATGACATTCCATTTAACCCAAACTAGAAAACAAGATGGTATAATCATGCACACAAAAATTGAGTTAGTTAATTTATTTAAGATTCAAATACGAGAAGCATGGAATGGAATGAATCATCCGACTGTAATCTATTTAAACCATTACACCAAAATTTAGAAATCCCCAATTGATAAATAAAAAATCCCAAATTAACACAGATCTTCACACACCCTAAAATTGAAGTATGCTCACAGGAACAAGATTAATTCGACATACCTTCTTTTTCTTTCAAAATATCTGAAAAATTAAGAATCAGCTTTAGGCTTCGTCATGTCTTTGCAGATGCTACAATAATTTAACGGGTTAACTAAAAATCAATTTCCCCTATTACATCAAGACCCAGATATAAAACTTAACCCTAAAACAAAATAAAAAACCCAATAATATCGAAAATTAGAGAAAAATTACGGAAAAAAAAACTGAAGCACAAAGATCTGATATGGTTTGTCCACCATCTAACCTTGAATAGTTTTTAATGATGATGACAGAAAGAAAAAAAACTCTAGCTTGTTCTTCTCCCACAGCTTGTTCTTCTCCCAGAGCTCTTTTGATTTTAATTCTTATGTCAAAGTATGGAGATTAATAACGAAGAGAGAAGAAAACGAGGGACACAAATAACGAGCAGAAGCAACTTCTGAGAGAAGATGCTTTTGAGAGAAGCAAAAAATGTTGGCTCCGAAAAAAAGTAGATTTTCTACTTCTAAAAGTCGTTTACAAAACTAATATCCAAACGAGCTTATGACTTATCTACTTTCAGAAGTAGAAAAGTTACTTATGTGGACACATCCAAACAAGCTATTAACACTTTTCTAACCAAAAATTTATCTTCAATGTCAAGGTAAAGGTATAAGCATGACATGACTTCCATCTCATAGGAAAAGATAAAGGAGAAAGTCATAGACTCATAGAAAAAGATAAAGGAAAAAGTCATAGACTCATAGGAAAAGATAAAGAAGAAAGTCATAGACTCATAGGAAAAGGTAAAGGAGAAAAGGTCTTTTGACATATCATGAATTTTTTATTCCAAAATTAATTTGTCTCTAAGTTTTAGGGTAATAATACCTTGTCATTGAAGATGAAATTTTAGGTAGAAAGTACAACTTTAATTTTTTTTTAGCCACATAAGAATAACCACAACAAAAAAGTATTAATATGACCTCCACTTAGGATTACCTTCACCCCTAGCATTGGAGATGCTCTAAGGGAAAGAAAAATAGTACTCTATCCGTCCCACTATTAAGTGACCTAGTTTAAGTTTGCACAATTTTTAAATCAAATAAAGAAAAGAGTACTTTTAAGCATTTTTACAATTATACCCTTATGGATAATAACTTGTGAAATTTAGATATGATTTATCTCTCAAACTACTCCACGGATGTTCGCAAACTTCATACCATTGGAAAGCATTTTAAAACACCTATGTAACGAATATAAACATGCTTATCAAATTATGCATATTTCTTATAGTTTTTATAATTAACTAAAACGATAATTTTAGAAATATCTCCTTGTTTAGTGATATATGTCACTTATTAGTGGGACAAAAAAATCTAAAATCAAATAGGTCACTTAATAGTGAGACAGAAGGAGTAAGATGGTTATTGTCCACTAGTCCCGAAAAAAAATCAGAAAGATTTTCTTGAATTAGTAGAATTCTGCCAAGGTGGAATGACTAATAATGGAATTATGCTTCAGAATACAAGACTAATAATGGAAATCAGTGGAATCACCGATTCTTTGCCATATAGTTTAAAGATTCCCTCCCACTTTTATTCCTACACTATTTCACATTTGGAGGGTCATTTTTGTAAATAAAAGTCAGATGATTACAAATTTAAAGCTAATATTTTGGCATGTCCTCTAACAATATTTTATGTTCTTGTAGAACATAAATGTATTCTTATAAATATCATCATTTATTATTTTGAAAATTAATTAAAAATTAACGAAATTTTAAACATTAAAATTAATATTGGTAGATGATGACGGTGTTATACCTCTAGAAATATGATCCTTTCAAGTGTGAGAATAAAAGTACCAAGGGGTCCTCCTTTTTAAATATTTTACTTTTTTCGTTTATTTTTCTCCGGTCTCTCTCTTTCTATGTATGTCTTATTCCGGAGTAATTATACTTATCTCATCGAAAATGAACCCAGAAAGATGGAAATCGACTAGAACTTACTATTCGGCTATGCCTAAGATAGCTGAAGGTTCTTATTCCGGTTAGCTTTTTTCTAATCTATTTAATTTCGTTGAATGAAAATCACCTGCTGTTTTATTGTTCTTGCAAACAAATCAATGGTTTTTCTTGTATGTGGAATTAAAAAAGGTGACTTTTTGAGTTTCAGGAATTTCAGCGAGTATTATCATGCCAACAGCTGGTTCATAATGGTTCCAACAGCTGGGTTTTTGAGTTAAAACCTAAAATAATTTTGTTAGGTTTCATCCATGGGTTTTTACAAGTGATTTTGTTTCTGCAGTTATGATTGGAAGATAGAATTGTTGTAGCCCTATTATTCATAATGGTTCTTTGATGATGATCCTACCATTTATGTTAGTGTTGTTGCTCTACAGCAATGACTAGGAGTGAGTAGGAAGATTTTTTGCTTGGCTCACCTGAGTGTTCCTTTTCAGTGCTTGTTTGCTAATTGGCAGTTTACATACACGTACAAAGTCATGGTTGTTGTTTTTAAGAAAATACATAAAGATATCAAAATTAGCTAGTTCTGAAGGCAGCCATAGGTTGGTGAGGGAGGTTATGGTGTTAACACAGCGATAATCTTGTTACGCTATATCTGCTGTTATAGGTATTTGTTTTCTATTGATTTTTATTTTGAAATGGACTTTAATTAAACAATACGTGGAACAATAAGCTGTGTATGTTATGCTTCAAAAAAAAAAAAGAAGCTGTATGTTATTTTTGTTTGTTAGCCAGTCGGCTCTAGATTCACGAATAACCCATGTTGCACCAATCATTTACTTTCCCTTTATTTTTGCATCCGAATACCGAATGCGTATGTGCATTTATTGTTTTATTTTGGTATCTGACGATTGGATAACAAGTTTTAGTTTTTCCTGTGAGGAGGACAACAGAGCTAGACTGTTTGGCTTTATTGTTCTTCTTTTTATATATTATGCATATTATTCTGTTCTGGACATAATCATCCTAATTGCTTATTTTTCAAATATGTGTGATAGAATTCCAGCAGTTAGCTGAAGTATTTGTTCCCATTGTGGCATCGTTTGTTTTATAACACTGAACATTAAAAAGCCTTTTGAGATGAGAAACTACAGCTCATTGGGGGCAGCAGTCTAGCCTGTTATGATAATAGTCACGGAGATTATGAGAGGTGCTTCACTTCAAAAATATTTGCATAATATATGTCCTTGTTGGCCTGATCTTAGGCAGTCCATAAGCCGTGTGTTAAATATCTACCGGGGAATGAAGAGCTTACATTTAAATGGCATCATACATCGTGATCTCAAACCTGGTAAGCATCACCAGCTACATAAAAATCATGTCTATAAAAGTTTCCTTTGCACAAAATATATGCTAGTCACAGAAGATTGTATGAAACTTAAAACTGGCTGACTTGGGGATAGCCTGGGGAAAAAACAGCTGGAGAAATGATTACTTATGAAGTTGGTACTTACAAATGGATGGCTCCGGAGGTACAGATTCAATCTAACTATACTGGCCTGTTCTTTCCGAAGACATCATTTGGGAAATCCTACTAATTACTGTTTTTCACCAAAGAGCCGCTTGAACGTGGAGAAAAGAAACACTATGATCATAAGGTTGACGTCTGCAGCTTCTCCACAGTCTTCTGGAGTTGCTCACAAAATTGTACTAATACAAGGAATGTCCGACATGCAGGCAGCATTTGCCGTAGCTAAGGAATACCAACTTGTTTTCTGACATTAAAATTTTTGACCCAAATTATCATAAATTGCTCTCTTATGAATTCGGGTACTTGTACTATCGAGCTTGATCTGCTGCCGAATTTTTAGGAGTCCCATTTCAAAAATTGAACTGTTTGAAGCAAGTTGGAAAAACAGCCCGTTTGCATTTTTGCATCTCTCTTGCTCTTTTACTGCTTATTAAAACTACTGTCTGCAAAGCTTGACAGCGAATTGGTTCACTTTTATGATTAGAAAATGTGAGGCCAAATGTAAAGAAGCTCCCCTAAGGAATTTGTCTCTCTCATCGAGTCTTGCTGGGCTGAAGACCCAAGAACCTGACCAGATTTCAGAGATTAGCATCATTCCGTCGCATTACCGTAAATCCACCACCTCTACACCACATTTGGTGCCTCTGGAACAAGCTCTTCAACAGAAAAATCAGGATATAATGAATGAACAGCAGCAACAAATCTTCAGTAAGGTCTCCAACTCTCACAGTTGCTTTAGATATCTCTCAGGGAATGGAATACGTACATTCAAATGGCATCATCCATCGTGATCTCAAACCTGCTAATCATTTCCATTTCAGTTTCTTAGATTTTCATTTTCTTTTTTATGATATACCGTTTGTGTATAATGGATCTGTTGTTATACAGATGCATCTTTGCTGCAAATCCCATGATTGCAGGTGCCTCCCGCCTTCATTAATAGTTTGTCTTTTGTTAAAGAACAACAGTAGTTCAAATTAGAGATTTGTGGAAAATATTTCTACTAACCAAAAGCTGCAAATTCTTTTGGGGCTTACTTTAAGCATCACCAACCATGTAAAACCATGTCTAAAAGAACTTTCTTTTGCAGCAAACTTATTACTCACAGAAGACCGTATGAAGCTTAAACTGGCTGATTTTGGGATGGCCTGGGAAAAGGCAGCTGGAGAAATGAAGACTTGTGAAGCCAGTACTTACAAATGGATGGCGTCTGAGGTATGCATTCGGTCTAACTACACTGGCCTGCTCTTGTTGAACATATCTCATGTTGAAAATCCTACTGTCGCTGTTGTTCACCTTTTTATCTTGACACCCCACATTGAATCAGTCATATAGAAAAGTGCCGCTTGAATGTGGAAGAAAGAAACACTACTATCAGAAGGTCGACGTCTATAGCTTCCCCATAAGTGTTCTGGGTGTACACCATACAAGGGAATGTCCAGCATGCAGGCAGCATTTGCGGTAGCTAGTAAGGTGTGCCATGCCATCTTGTTTTCTGATTTAAAAACTCGTTATAAAACTTGACCCAAGTTATCCTTTATGAATTCAGGGACTTGTACCATTTAGTTGATCGGCCATATTTAAAGTTTCTTGGGCTAGAGCTAAGTTTGTGTTATTTCACTTGCAATTAAAGAAGTCCCATTTCAAAAAACAAGGTTACTGTTTGAAACAAGTTGGAAAAACAACTCATTTGCTTTTTTGCGGCTATCTTGCACTTTTACTGCTTATAAAACTACTGTTGGTTTGATTTTCTGATTGCAGAACGTGAGGCCAGACGTAAAGAAGCTCCCGGAGGAGTTTGTCTCTCTTATCGAGTCTTGCTGGGATGAAAACCCAAGAACCCGACCAGAGTTCACGGAGATTAGCATTTTTATGTCACACTACCTAAATTGCTCCACCTCCACACCACATTTGGTGCTTGCAGGACAAGCACTTGAGCATAATAGTCAGAATAAAACGAATGAGCAGCTGCATCTACAACTACGAATCTCCAGTGTGGTAGAACCCGATTCCCCTGATACCCATTAACTGATTGAGGAACAGATAGGTGAAAAGGTTATCTTGAGGAAGAAGCACTCATCCACCTGCTCTGACAGTTGTTTTGGTAAATATTCCTTGGGTTGATAGTCCAATTGCGTCTGGAGCAATGGACCAAAGTTTTGAAATCAGATATGTAAACTGTTGTTGTCAGTAAAAAAAAAAAATTTTAGAGAGATGGATTTATAGGTTGGATACAGGTAGTGATTGTTGTTCAACTTGCCTGACTATACTATCATAAAGATGCTGTACATCGAGGAACCTCTAAAGCAATGAAACTGTTCATAAAAAATTACAGAAATATAATGCTGTCATTTTCATTTCTTTATGGTTAGAGATCCCAGGGTTTAGTCAAGACAAGGTACAAGCTGAGAATTCCGGCTTCCTTTGTACTGCAATTTTAAGGCCAATTTGAAGGTCAGGTCATAACTAACAAACTGAGCAGATTTTATGTGTTTATCGTACAGAAAGAACTTCTTGATTCATTTATTAAAGAGTAGTACTAAATGAAAGAAAGAAATCAACTCGTATAAAAAAACCACGTAAACCATGTTGCTTTTTCATAAAAGGCAATTGAATCATGAAAATAAGTGAGTTACTACAGAATGCTGATAAATCAGGATCAAGAAAGAACTTTTTCATGATGTCATTCACAGACTTGAGTTTTACCTAGCTTAAGCCTTCCCTGAAAACCAATCCATAGTCTGGCCACAATGAATTCAACATTCAACAACATATGCGCATTGACATGTTATTAGTTATACTGCAGCCTCCCAAAACCCAATTGCATCAGGAAAAAAATGCAGAAAACCTACAGGTTCATCATCAACATCTTCAGAACTCCCAATACGTCGAGACAAGTCTAAACAGTCGACATTTCACAGATTAGGTATAATGCAGAACAAAATTGAAAAAACCCAAATCAAAGTGAATTCAAGATAATCACAATCAATCTTTCTCCAACCAAAGACAAGACATCTCATTCATCCAACTCAACATCTAATTCAACAAATTATAACCGAGTAAAGCAAATTCAACTAATCATAACTGAGTAAAGCAATAAAAGTAAATCTGAAAGAAAAATTATCAGTAATGAATATATTGAATTAAAAAACCCAAATCAAATTGAGTTCAAGATTATCCCAATCAAAGACAAGCCACCTCATTCATCCAATTCAACATCTGACTGTTACAATCTGTAAAATGTATGCCTGTTAACGAGCTACATACACTGACTGATGCTCTAATCCTTCATACAAACCACAGATACTACTAGTTATGATGAAAATGAAATTCTTACTATAGATTTCACTACATTTGCATTCTTCCGCATTAATATCCAGAAAGTGTTAAACTAAAACTGATCGAACTCGTACTTGTAATACCACATATTTCCTATAGTCTTCATTGCAGCTGATCCATCCTCCACTATTAATTGCCAACACCACTAGCTGATAGAAGTTTATTCCCAAGCTGATAAGCCCTATATGCCTCATAGGTCGCATAGAAAATCTGCTTTAGAGAAAGGGTCGACTCCCATCTCTTGCTTCTCAACTCATTTGGGATATTGTACTTGGTCTTGACGATGCTTTCAAGTAACAACTCATAGTCACCATTTAAAACTCTCTTGTCTTTGACAAGCTTCTTGGAGAGGTCACGCAAATTGAGCCACTTTATACGATCAAACATACAACCAAAACCGTTCTTTCCTCTGCCCCTATAGAGCTTCTTTGCCTCTCCTAGAAAATCCTGTGAAGCTACAACCAGGCTCTCCTTCAGCACAGAACCGAGCTTCTCTGGAAGTGGTTTTTTGTCTGCAGTACAGTATGGAACAGAATGCATTCTTTCCCTGAGCAGATTTGAATGAGATCAACTTCCAAGTAATTACCAACAATCCACGTTTTCATTTGGAATCCAAGATGTCCTTCTTGGTGATTAGTGACCCACTGGTCCACTGAGCTACTGAAATTTGTTAATACGGTGGTTACAGATGCATCATTAAAACACACACAGAAGACTTCTTCCTTGAAGAGTTTAGTAGAGATTAAAGTAGGGATAATGTACCTGTGTGTGAGAAACAGTCAAGAATTAACACAATTTCAGCAGAACCCTCATCCATATCAATTATTTATCGAAATCACTATCAATACAAAAAAAAAAAGAAACCCTAATTTCTATTTAATCCATCATCAAGATCAATATTTCAGAGAACCCTCATGTATATCAATTATTTATCGAAATCACTATCAATACAAAAAAAACCTAATTTCTGTCTTATCCATCATCAAGATCAATATTTCATAAAATTAATGAAAATAAATACGCATACTTAAGCAAAGATAAGAAACCTAATCAAGATGAAACTCAATTGTTTGCTAAAATCATGAAAACCCTAATAGGTATGTTGGGGACAAATGCTCCAAATCAAGTATCAAAAAATAGTTGAAGAACAAGTGCAAGAATCAAAAAAACTAATGAATACTTACTTGTTCACATTATGAACTTCACTTCCCTCTTCCTGATCTTCTTTGCTTTCACAACTTTCTTCATTACCGATCTCACAACTTTCTTCATTCTTTTCTTCATTATCTTGAAACACCATTGCAGTATTCATCATTGATCGAGTTTGCGTTTCAATCACAGACAGATGGGATTTAGGGTATTATATTCTCTCGAGGAAAGAAAAGATATTTTTCGTATTACAGAAGCAGTTTTTATATACACTGAGACAATCAGTGTTTACAGGAAGTTCAAGCCAACCGATGAACAGCACGTGTCACCATCTTAAGATACTCAGACAGGATGTTAACAGACAGATGAAACCAAAAGAGTAGTGTAACAGACCTTTTATTATGTGGGAATTAAGTGTTTGGCCCTCCCCTTAATCTCTCTTCCTCAAATGTCCTTTGACTTAAAATTTATTTTTAAGAAAATTAACTCATTTTGTTGAAATGACCCTTAAAATAAAAAAATAACTATTTGGATAAAGATGTTTGATGATGTTATCAAATGAACTATATCATTTATTAAGGATACAATTGTCATGCCAACTTAAACATAACATGTCTCACGAATCATATGTAAGAATTCAACAAATTTTATATATTTGGAAAGATTTTTGAAAGACCTACACAACGAGCGTAAATACAACTATCAAATTTTCATTTCACATAATTTTTTATTCTTTAAATATTTTTTTTAAGATTTTCTTCATATTTTATAGTGCAGACAATATGCACACTGCTTTTATGTGCAAGAAATATGCACACTGATTTTTGTAAATATTTTTTTTTATTTTTTCTTCATATTTTATAGTGTGCAGGTAATATGCACACTAATTTTATGTGCAGGCAATATGAACACCGGTTATTTTGTTAATAATATATTAGCGTCACTAGAATAATTTGCAAATTTTATTAAATAACCCTGGGGTCAAGAGAGTAAAACCCATAATTTCTAGGGCCATGAGAGCGTCCACAGTCATGGACTAAAAACTCGACTAAAGGACATATAGTCGAGAAAATCAATCGCAGTGGGGCTGGACTAAAACCATATATTTGGTTTTAGTTGGAGAGAGAGTGAAATCTCGACCAAATTTGATCTCGACTCTCGACTAAAACTGATTATCGTCAGGCGGAATTTCCAAGTGCGCCTGATGACAGGCGTAAACCAAATGTACGCTCCGTAAACCAAATGTCTGCGCCGCAACCAGGCGTAACACAAATTTATATTAAACGTTCGCCCCATGCATTTTTATTTTTTATTTTTTTTATTTTTTCAAGCGTATGCTTAGAGTCCGCCCCATGCAGTTTTCATTTTTTTTTTCATTTTTTTTTCAAGCGTAGTACGAAGATCCGCCCCATGTTTAGTTTTAGTCTCTACCATTGTTTTGAAACACCACTCAAACCAAAAAAAAATAGTTTTTGGTATAGTTTTTGGTTTTAGGATAGTCTATGATTGTGGACGCTCTGAGAATAAGTTACTCTTTTATTTTTTTTATTTTTTTATTTTTTTCTAGAAAAGATGAAATTAGATAATAAGGAAGATTACGTAGTAGAATTAAGGAATTCAGGGATATTACCCATCCGTTCTCCAGAGGTTCCAGACCTTCTACTAAATTTTGTTGCTTGATCAGCCAACACTATATGATTCCTATGCAAAAATTTAAACTTGACAAAATTAAAACTGAAAATAATTGTTTTGCAGTCATATAACTGAATTATTATACCAATACAATTGGTTATTATTGGATTTAATGGAGTCAACGATACTGACAAAATAGACTTTCTCAATACTTTTAGCTTTAGCCATTTCACTGCTTCAAACAATGACAGGCTTTTCGCTTCTTCAACATTCTCCACATTCCCTGCTTTGAGTTTTCATCTAAGAAATGAACCTGCAATATCATTCCTTACCAGGCCAATACCAAATAAGTTAGTATTCCTATCAAAAGCATCATCACTAAATATAATGTGGTAGGGAGATGATGCCATTAGTGAGGTTTTTTATCTTCTACATGGACATGCCTAGTTGAATCCTGGGAATCAGGATTACTCAAATTCATTTTTGTACCATTGACTAGCTTGAGAGCTTGTCTGGATGTAGAATGATGATTAAGATTTTTCCCCTTGGAAAGAGAAAGAACATCTTTCTTTTCATATGCTCCATGAAATTGAAAAAACATCCCTCTGCATTCTCTTTCAGATTATCATCAAAGAGCCACTTATGGACCCATTCCTGCATATTAACATTTAAGGTACTATCATGTTCAATTATATCTGCATATGGAGTAAGAGACCAAGCAACCTTTGAAAAAGCGCAATGTAGTATGATGTGTTCAGAAGATTCGGTAATACCAGATTTACACGTATCACATGAGGTATCATGACCATTGGAGAATCTTGCGAGAACAGATTTAGTTGGAAGAATATTTTCATAGCACTTCCAGAAAAAGATCTGAACTTTAGGGAAAACAGGTTATTTCCAAAAAGATTTATAAACGGGGTTACTACTTTGAGGGTTATTTATATAATCATTTTGGCCATAAATGATTTTATAAGCCGGTTTAACAGTAAACTGACCATTCTTGGTGTGTGGCCAAATAATTCTATCACATTCTGATAATGGGATCCTAATACCTGGTATATTACTAGCATTCTGGTATGTGAAGAAAGCATTAACTAGTTCATAATTCCAAAGTTTTAGGTTGTTTATCAATAAAATCAGAAACAATAATATTATGATGATACAGATTAAAAACAAACTTAGGATCACAAGCATTTGGAATCCAATTATAGGTAAAATCAGATATACAATCACTTTTTCTAACTTCCCATATGGAATTGTGCATGATAACCTCAAGACCACGACTAATACTCCTCCAAACCCAAGAACAATCTACCTTCTTAGCAGTAAACAAACTTACAGGTAATGAGAGTAAACAAAATTAAGAGATATAAAGTAATGTTATTACTCTCCCTCAAATTGAAGAGGGTCAGAATCTTCAATTTTTATTTAAGAAACTTAAATATGGGGGCGGATAGACCTTTGGTGAAAATGCCCCCATCAAATATTTTTCCGTAATTTTATACCTTAGCTGGCATTTCTTTTTCTTTTGTCTTCCTTGAGAATATCCAATATGGTCCTGGATTCTGAAACCGTGTACAATGATGGTTCATGTTGTCAAGTATGCATGTTGAACTTACACGCATAAGTGGTGTCTAATAACACTAAAGACTTAAACCATGATCCACAAGATAAAGATATTTTGTGAAAAAAAAGTTGTCTTAGAAGTATTTAATAGAGTTGTAGCCAAGTCGAACAAATTTGTAAAACAATTTGTGAGCTTCTGTTTAAATCAGAACTGGGAAGGTATGCGTATCGGGTATGCATACTTATGGATAACCTACGAACTTAGGCTCCAGGGGTACGCATATAGGGTATGTATACCTTGGCCAGATCGTAAAATTAGATCCTAGGGGAACGCATACCTCCCCCCCATTCCTAGTTTCAAATCAATAGGGTATGCGCACCAGGTATGCGTACTATTCGCGAAATTCATATTGTTCTGAAAATTCTCATTAATTTTTTTGAAACATTCCCAATAGCCATAGACAATAAATATCATTGCTTGCGCAATTTAGATATGATTAACTTGAAACAAGAATAGTTCATGAATAATAGATTGTTCTTAATCCAAGATTATTAAGGATCTAAGAACATCCATTTCTTAAATCATATTTCGAGAGATTTAGCAAGACAAGCTTGACTCGAAATTTATTTTTTACAATATTAAATCTAATAATAATATCGCATGGTCTCAAAAGATATAATGGTGACTTCCTTGAGTAAATAAGATGCTTTAGTCTTCACATACCTCTATGTTGATGAAGTTCTCGCAAATGTCTTCCTATGTTCTTCGGGGGTCATTTCGTGATGTCTGATACTCAACTACTGTACTCTAATCCTAGTTTGAGGCTTGAATTTAGTAGACTAGAGATTAAAATATAGTTTTGTGCATCTGACATTGACAACAAGTTTGAGGGCGAGTTCGACCGAGCAGTGTTCTAACACTGTTGAAAAGAATAGGGTGCCAATTACACCACCAACTCTTTTGTTCAGAAACATGTATAGATATATATAGTTTATATCTCAATCTTTTCTCAATCAAAAAGTCTAGACAATGGAGTATGTGAACCTGATTGTTAAGAAGGGTACTTGGAAGATCTCAAAAATCAACATTTAAGATCATTCTATTTGTATCCAATATATCTAGATACTTGTTATCTATCTTTCAAGATACGAATTCTTCAAGAAACAAATCTCGTAATAGATATTAATTATACATACGTATTTACTAGAATTTAATACGTATAACTTGTGTAAATTTTTATTATAAAGATAAACAATATAATGCGGAAAAGGAAAAATACAAGATACTGGAAGTTTTGTTAATGAGGAAATCATAATTGCAGAAAAATCCCAGGACCTTGTCTAGATTTGAACACCAAACTATATTAAGTCATTACAGACACTAACCTAATATCACACTTCATACATGAATGTAGTTGAGACCTAATCCACCCTCCAAGTGATTCAGTTACAGTCTCGCTCTTTACGTCTCTTAAACATAGAAAGGGTTTATCCAATTGATTCCATTAGCTGACGTCCTTTACATCCTAAGAGTTGCTGTAACCTAAGTGAAGACTTTTGATATCATCAATACACCTATATCAGATAAGCCTATTTTATTTCCCTTTTAGATTGAATAGGTCAAAAGCCTTAGAAATCTGTTAGCAATAGACAAAGCTAGCAAACCTCATAAATAAGGAACAATTACACATAGTTAGTTGAGAAGCCTGGATTATTGGTCACCTCTCAAGAAAAATCTTAGCTAATCAATTAAGAATAATTTTCAGATATCTATCCCGAGGAATCACAAAGTCTGGGACGAAGATAACTTTGTGATTTCTATCTATCTCGTTCTTGAAAGAGGTTATTAATCCCTTGATAACATAATGGACAAGATCTGGATACACGAATTATCAAGATAAAGATAGTCGGACCTGGCTTCATGAATCCCTAAGTGAAGTCTTTCAGTCGTAGACCTAATTATGTTCTCGAGGAAACCTAGGTATTTAGAGGACAAATAAGTCATTTGTTACAGATTTTCTAGGACACAGAAGTGTCAGGGATTAAAATTCCCAGTTGATTGAGTCTGTCTATTTATAGATTTTTTAGACTTTTGCTTGAAATTCAAGCAATTAGGGTTTTTAATCGGCCTTGTTCCTCCTAGTTACTTATGGACCAGGTACCAGACCCGATAAAAAAAGATGGATCAGCGTCCCAACAGTCCCATGTCCGGTTCCTAATTTAGTGTACCCGGAACCGGTCCCCATAAGGACCCAGATACCCGTCAGTTACGGCTACCGTTGGGTCTTTGAAAATCAATTATAGTTTTTGTTATTTTTTTATTATTATTTTTTGTGTTGGCTTGAATTGAATAATTATATATATAAAGTTATTGTTTTATATACATAAGTATTGTAATTGAAGATTAAATCTGGCAAATTCAATAAAAGAAGAAAAAAGTCCAACCAAAACTAGGATTTTTTTTTAGATCCTGGGTAAAATTAACTATATTCACGAATACCCTGCAATATAAAGGCATATAAACTTTTGAGACTCTCTCATTCTTTAAATATAAATAACATAGCGGTAACATAACTAGAGTAACTAAAGGATTACAACCACCTTTGCCCTGGATATCTCTTGATAACAGAACTACACTATTAAATAATTTTGATTAAAGCTGAATTTTGATTTTCTTGGATTTCTAAATCCTTATCTGGTTATGGGAAAATTTCACGTAGTGATACATATTTAGCTAGCCAAGCTGGTTTTGGATTATATTCGACCTCTAGTCCTGAACAATCTAAAGCTCTGGCTATTATAGGGGATGTAAAATGCGCAAAAGCTTCAAATCTTCCTAGAGGGAGATCACAGGTGCATCATAACTTATGCACAAGGAAAATACAATTCCATTCAGTGGCGTAACATGGAAATAGTTAACGAAGCAATTTTACCCATTTATTAGAATTTTTTAGGAGTCTCCTATATCAATCACAAAAAAAATTCAGTTGTCGATATCTTGCAACAAAAAGCAAGGAAAAGAGATATTTCTTGTTAATGTTATGTACCATGCTTTATTTATTTTGGAGGCTCGATTTAAGGATAAAGCAAATTTGGTTTCGCATTTTATCTCCTTCGTCAACGTAAGGTTTTGATTTAGCTTCTTCTTCCGATTTTATTCACTAGTATTCGGCACGTGCGTATGCACGTGAAAGCTTGATCCAGGTCCATCACAGAAGTTCATGAAGTTAATTTTCATCTCGTTTGACTATTATACCCTCACTTTATTTATTTCTCATCATTTGTATGGGTAATAAAATAAGGTAAAAATGGTCCAAATGAAATTTGCAGCTTCAAAACGTTGTTCATCTACAGTGCCTAAGGGGTGTGCCCTTTATAATAGTAATAGATAGATATGCATGATTATGAGCACATTTATCTGTTAGAAATCTGTATTATATTAGCGACGGTTTCTAACACATGAACAATCAACAGGAAAGCCCTTTTCATAATTCTCTCTATGCTTGAAATACCTGGCGAGATTGGGGTATACCCAGATTAATTGGGGTATATCCAATAAGACAATATATGGTCATTTTGAAGTAAAACAAGCCACCCCTTAACTTTATATTTTCTAAATGGCTAATATGACCTTGTTTAATTAACACTAAAAATTATGATTAGGTTAATTGGGCCGACCGACCGGAGAGCCCGAAGGGCTCGAAGGGAGGGAGTCCCTTTTATGGCCACTTTTTTGTAAAATGAAGAGTAACACAAATGTGCAATTTGATAAAAAGATTGGAAATTTCCATGTCCATGGTTACTTTTTCACTAGACAAAATTGTCCCTCCCTTTTAGTCAAATTACTATAACTTCTTATGTATCCTATTTTTTAGGGGTATAATTGGAAAACAAACTTTAATATTACATATCTAAAAATCCGTGCCTTGGAATTTCACAAATTTTATCTCCTTGGAAAGGTAATAAAAAAAGCTACGCAATGAGTACAAACAACAATATAAAATTTAGAGTTTTTACGAAAAATTCGGAAATGACATTCCAACAAAAAAAAAAGGTTGTATAACGCGTTATGCAATCAACGGTGTTTTTTTTTTCTTCGGTCGGACCTCCCTACCGTGGCATCGGTGTTCTAGTTAATTGAGTTTAGAATGATTAATTGAGTAGATTAAAACTTATGAAATGAAATTTTATTTTTGATTGAACTTATTTGGGAAGATTTTTGATGAAAAAAAAATTGTTTTGAGAACATCTTTTGCAACGGAAATGAAAGCATACAACCCAAACACTTTTAAAAAGGGGATTGCAAAGCTGTTGTATGAAATCATACTCAAAATTAGATCTGAAATCAACACTTTCAGTTCAGAAAGTATGAAAAGTCGGCAAGGTCGACGAATGAAGACCATGCCGACTATATTTGGCCGGCAAGGTATTTGAATGAAGAACATGCCGACTAGATTTGGTCGGCAGGGTATTTAAATGAAGAAGATGCCGAATTTTTTTTTTTGACACACATGAGATGGCTATTGAAAAATAGTAGTCGGAAAAGTCTACAAAAAAAACCGCCGAATGTTGAGAAAAATACCCAGCCGGCGGTTAAAAATACCCTATCAGCTATTTTGTTGGCAAGGTCTTCAAAAAATACCCTGTCGGTTGTTGAAAAAATTTACAGTCGCCATGGCTGTTATGAAAAGTTGGCATGATATGAATGTTACGACCTTGTCGACCCAAAACACAGAAATCATAATTTTCGATTTCTAACCTAATATAACAATCAAATCACACAACACAATGATGTGTTTGAGTTTAAACATCATTTATAGTCTTCTTTTCGCCGGTAGAGTCAAAAAAAAATTTTGGAAAATCAAAGTTGAAGATTTTTATATGGCTTTGTTTGATGGAAGATGAAGAAGAAGAAGAGGAGAGGATTAAGAGTTGTTAGTTTTTTAATTTTAGGGTTAATGAAATTAAGAAATAGGTTTATTTTTAAGATATAATTAGTTCAAGGGTATTAAAGTAAGATCACACACTATGTCCCCTTAAAATTGGGTATAACCCAATTAATCTGGTTATACCCCAATCTCGGCAGGTTGAAATACACCAACTTACAATTAATGTAGTAGTATGTTGTTGGAGCCTAGCTTGTTAGGCTTCCAACTAGTTAATGTAATACTCTTTATCCAATAATTAAAAGTAACTTACAATTTAAAAAAAAAACAATACAACACAAAACAATAGAAGAGGTAGAATCGGGCGATAATTGAGTCAAGATCACACATAACTCTAAACATAAAGCGCCAAAAAGAGAGATAAACGAGAGAAAGGAATCATGCGATAATTGAGTCACCCCAAATCCACCGATTCCCATCTTTCCTGACTATGATCTCTCATTTTTTATCTCTTCAATTCAGGTTTATTTAATCAATAACATCAGATCTTGAGCCTAACCCATATCACTCACGGAAAAACCAATTTTAATAGCATATATATGATCTTGAACCTCTTTCTCTTCCAAAACCCTAGATTCAATCTTCAAAATCAAATCCAAAAGATGATTTCCATGGCTATAAATTTCAAACAAGAGTAAACAATAGGACCCCTGGGGGCTGAAAGATAATTAAGAGTTAGGGATTGTGGATCTGAGGATCTGAGGAAATGATGAAAGACACAATATTTGGTAAGATTTTTTGGAATTCTATTCTTTTTTAGTTTGATTAGATCTTTGTTATTGATAGGGTTAATCTAATTGTTTTAGTGTCTAGAAGAAGGTCTATGTTTTAATTTATCTTGTCCAATTCTTCTTAATATATCTTAATTCCTTTTTGATTTGCCTCTTCTATGGTTATTTGGGTTAGGGTTTTTAATTTCTTTTCTGTTTGATAGTTTCATGTTGTTGCCATCTTCTTTGAATCGTAATCACGATTTCCTGTTTAAGGTTGACATTAGAATTTTGTTATTCATATCTTCTGTTAAGCCTACTTGATTATAAGAGTTGTATTCCTTGGTTTGATGTATGGTGTTCCAGTTTAGAGTCTTCATATTGGATTTGTGATTTCTTTGTCTGAAAAGAAAATTAAAACTTGGTTATGTGATTTCTTTGAATTTGAAGTATTTAATTTGTGTTTTAAAATTAAGTCTCTTAAAATGAGTTCTTAGGGATTTTTGAATTGAAGGAATTTGATATCCTTCCCAATAGTCTGTGTTCCTTTCTTATTGTGTCTGATGCTCCTGGTAGACTTTTGGCGAGTTCCTATTGTTTCTTTTGCTTGTGTAATGGTAGCCTCAGTTGTGATGTTGTTTACTACTGTTCTAATTATTGTAATAGATTTTATGCTTCTCCGTGTATCAGTTCTTAAAAGGAGTTCCTTTGATTTTGTAGTAGTTACCTTAATTTGAATGATGTTGTATACTACTGCTTTCAGTTTTGTATTTGATCTTGTGCTTCTCTATGTATCTGTTCCAAAAGAAGAAGATAAAAAAAAGGGTTATTTAACAAGTAGTACCCAGAAAATGACCAGCACATAGGTTTGGTACCCAATATTTCGAATATTAAGGGATGATACCTAGACTCAGCGTTGACCATCAAAGTCACCATTTGACTGATCATTATATTATTTTTAAAAAATTAAATCACAAATTTATTCAAAATTACAAAATTATCCCTGAAAACTAATAATCATTTTGAACGATTCCTTCCAGTTCGGGGCAGACACCCACTCACGATGAATATCACGGCAACTACCTCTAACATTATCACTACCGAGTCCATGTTCATTATTTCCACGGTTACTACATTTATCCACCGAAAACAAGAAGAAACGGTGGTATATAGTCCAATTAATAAATCCAACCACTTTGTGTATGTTCATCTATTTCTCGTTTTGTTTTTGTATACCTTAACATCCACTTTCAGTAAACATCATAGGCAACAATGGTTAGATGCTTTCAACAACAATTAAACTTGAATCAACATTCATAAACGTCATCACGAACCCATGTTTTTGCATGCAAAAGAACCAATTCATTTCTTTTGTTGCTCCGACTAAACCCAAATCAGTGTGTTTACTACTACTTCTAAAAGAAACTCAAGAAGAAGGGTTTGATTCTCTACTACCACAATTTTGTTTAATTATTTCATTTCTAAGGTTTTGATTTAATTAATTTATTTTCAACCGTGCTATTTAGACAGCCCTTTCAAACAGCTCTGGTAGCTAGCTCAATATGTGGCAACCACATCAACCAAAAAGCAAAATACAAAATGTTGAATTGTTGACTTTAAAAATTCCCAAACTATTGTTTAATAAATTTTTTTTCTCTCTATACTTTAATACAAATTCAACCAAAAAGCAAAAGACATGTCTCAATACGTTTGAGAACTATGCTGCCATCAAGATAGTTTGCAACTTCAATGTTTGTTCTCCAAAAAAAAAAAAACACCACCAAGATTGAGATTGCCTCTTCAAAATCAATGATTCCTAAAAAAAAATTGAGAACAGATCATTGGAGATTTGTAGCACAATATGAAATGTGGTATTGTGTAAAAACAGGATGACATTAGAGCACCGTTGAACACACACCTTAGATTGCTTGCATCAATTCATTGTTTTTTCCCGGACTTTCGGATTTGAGAATTCTAAATCAACACAACAGAGGGATATATATATATATATAAGTATAATGAAAACATCTGCTTAACGAAAATCACGACATGAAGATTATTACCAGAATTTGTCCATACACTCCCTATTGTTTGATTGTATCTTCAATGGAATTTTTAATCTGGATTTCACTTTCAGCAATGGCCTGCAATTAAAGTTGAAGTATCTCAAGCACCAAAAATAAATAAATCAAATAAGAACAACATACTAAAAACTAATAACAATACCCACTTGCAATTTTTCCGCAGCGCTTCTTTTTCTATGAGCCTTGAGTCGCAGACTTCGTGGTCTCCCTTTGCGTTTTTTACGTGATGGGCCTTTGATGAACGCTTCTTCTTCTTCCTCATCAGTATCTTCGTCATCATTGCTATCTTCTTCTACTTCCTCTTCTTGGTTAGCCATGAAATAATGATTTGTTGACGAACTGTCGACAATTTTCAACGATTCCATTGTCTCGGTTAACCAATCATTCATGGCACTGTACTCATCATCATTTGCTGCTACCCGTTCTGCAATTTCACTAAATTTAGTACACATATCCCTATAACGACGTTGCAAGGTCGAATTCTTCCAACTACTAAAATTTAGCTTCATCTTTGTGTGGGATCTGTAGATATCTTTTCTCCACCTATTTGAAATATACTTGTCGGGAAGACGGTCAATAGAATTACGGCACAACACATAAAGTACGTGCCTGCATACTATGCCCCTGAATTCAAACATTCGACAACTACATAAAACCACATAATCTTCATGAGTTCCTTCAAAGTTTACATCATAGTTCATCATCTTTTTATATGAATTATGTTTCCCGAATGACATAACTCAATTTTTGTACATGTTCCACATCATCTTTCTGTTCCCGTACTACCACATCTTCATCTGCTTCTGAATCATTTTTCAGTTGTGACTCCTCATCCATTTCCACTAAATCACAGTATATTTTTCCAACTAATTCAGTTTGGAATTCTTTAAACTTAGCTGAGGTGTAGACTTCTTGAATTTGTTTTTCAAGTTTATAAGGAGTCGCAAGACCTATACTCTTTACAAATGAATCAGTATCTGCTGAAAGTTCCTTTTCCACCTTAGGTTTCATTGCAATTTCATATTGTTCAACAAATAATTTCAAAGATGTTTTTGAGTGGACAAATCTATCAAAGAAAGAATTCATGCTTTCGCTTCTCTGAGTTGACGACATTCCTGCCCAAAACATATCTTTAAGATAACACTGTATCCATCCGTTCCTTTCTGTATACAATCCACTTAACCATTCACAATCGACCAAATCAAACTTTTCAAGCATCTTACCCCAAAGACTAACAAACTCATCAGGATATTGTACATCATACACTTCCTTTTGCATAACATAACTAATCTTCTTGTATTCTATGTATTTTCCAAACTTTTCAGGAATTTTCTTCATTACATTCCATATGCACCATCTATGACGGGCATTAGGAAATACTACCTCAATAACATTTTGCATTGATTTATCCTGGTCTGTAATGATTGCATTAGGAGGAACTCCATTCATACATTTCAGCCATTTATTGAACAACCATACAAAAGTTTACTCTTTTTCACTTGCGAGCAACCCACATCCAAACAAAATTGATTGCCCATGGTGATTCACCCCAACAAAAGGAGCAAATGGCATATCATAAGCATTTGTCAAGTATGTTGTGTCGAACGTTACAACTTCACCAAATTCCTTATAAGCTGCTCTACTCCTCCCATGGGCCCAAAATACATTCTTCAAGCGTTTGTCATCATCCACTTCAACATCAAAGTAGAAATTAGGATCTTCTTTAACCATCCTGGAAAAATATTCCATAACTGCAGGAGCATCTCCTTCATCGAGTCTTTCGCGCCGTACTTCTTGAATATAATTTCTACAATCCTTTTGAGAACAATTCATTTCTTCATGGTCACCACCAGCACCTTGCACCAATGCACCATAGCTCTTACTTGTTTTTATACCCGCTTCATCCATAACACAAATTTGTTGCTTTTGATGTGCGGTAATACGACGATTACAAGTGAAAAATCTGTTTTGGCTTGGGCTCGCAAAATGATTATGTTCCTGGTCAAAAGTGTTGATCTCCCATATATTAGTGATTATAACTAAGCGTGCAGTCATCTTAGCTAGACACCCACACTTCATACTCTTAACGGTCTTCAATGGGTTTTTATTTGTAGGATTTGGAAATCCTGCACAACCACAACAATATGTTATTGACCTAACAATTCCAATTTTATTTTTCTTTGATGCTCGTTTTTTCGCTGGAAAACCTTTCTCCCTTGCATGTTCTAGGTAACAATTCCATATTTCTTCAGGATCGCTGAATTCAGCCCCAAATTTTAACTTCACTCCATTATTTGGGGATTTTTTAGAAGTTGAAAACCCCTCCATTCCTTTCC
Organism: Papaver bracteatum; assembly: GCA_023529315.1. Taxonomy (NCBI): domain Eukaryota; kingdom Viridiplantae; phylum Streptophyta; class Magnoliopsida; order Ranunculales; family Papaveraceae; genus Papaver; species Papaver bracteatum. The sequence continues at coordinate 2,726,952 of JAJJWX010002936.1, read as the reverse complement.
ATAACCGTAGCATAATGATTCATATTAGTGATAGAAATTGGTTTCCAGTCTAGAGATCATAAATATAATCTTATATTACCAACAAATAAAATTCAATCAAAAAAACAGAAATCACAATAAAACCATAAACCCCATTCAAGATCTACGGATAATAATTAGTATACTCTCATATTACTAAGCAAATCGAATAAAATCTTATAACCCAATTTCACAAGATTGAATAAATAAGTAGACTAAAAACCTAGATTCTGATTTTGAAATTTTACTGTAACTTCTTCAAATCTACTCCAATAAGTTATTTACATACCTTGTTAACTAAAAACCATAAACCCCATTAACTAAAAACCTTCTTTAAATGATTAAGTTATTTACATACCTTGTTAACAAATGAAGATTCTGAGTTTCAATTAGAAATGAAAGAGAAGAAGATGTGGAGAACCACCGATACAAAAGAGAAAAGAGGCAAATAATGGGGGAGAGAGAATATGGGAGAGAGAAATATCAATTAAATTATATTTCTTAAAGTTACAGTCAACAAGAATGATTTAGTTTTGGAATTATGTCCAGCTAACAAGACACGTCGGCAGCTGTCTGTGGGAGCTGGCTAAAAACGTTGTCCAAAAATTATTTTCGTTTTATTTTTGGTTTTTAGAACTTATTACTGAAGGAGATAAATGAAACGATTTTCATTTGGTTTTCATTTCTTCTCACTCTGTAATTTTTTTTGTCTAAGAATTGAAGTTTCCTGAAAAGGAAATGTTGCTTCAATGGCGGCTGTTGGGGATTTGAATGAGTACAGAAGAATAAAAAGAAGATACGGGGAAGAGTTGGGGATCTGAATGACTATAGAAGAAGAAGATACAGGGAAAAAGATGGGGTGCTTAGGGGTAATTTTGTATTATTTTATAAATTTGTAAAAAACCTTTTTAAAAATTATCCAAGGACCGGTCAAATGGAGTCTTTGACAGTCAACGTTTGATCTAGGTACCATCCCTTAATATTTGAAATATTGGGTACCAAACTTAGGTGTTGGTCATTTGATGGGTACCATCCGTTAAATAATCCTAAAAAAAAAATTTGTAAAAAAAGAAAAAGAAGAGTTTCTTATACTTGTGTGGTAGTTGATTCAATTGGAATGATGTAGTATACTACTGTTTTTGTTATTGTGATATTTCTTATGCTCCCATGTGCCTCTTTTCGAAAAAAGGAATATGTTTTTTCTTATGAGATAATAGCTTTGTTTGGTAATTCCTTGCATACTTTATGTTTTCTTTGGATCCTTGTTCCTTATTATAATTTTCTGTTTATAGTAGTGAGTTCTTCACCTTTGCTTCTTTCTTATTTCCTATTATTTGCCTTTTCTGTTTATTGGATTGTGTTTCTGCTGTGTTGTCCTAATTTTTTTCAATACCGTTCTATTTGTTGTGAGTTCTAGTGATAGTTTAGGGCTTGTTTTTAGTTGTCTTAATATAGGTTCTTTCCTTTTTACTTATGGTAAGCTTTTTGAGTTGTTTTTACCTGCCAAATATTTGTGTCTGAATGAAGATTTCATCCACAGTATCCAATCCTAAGCTCCTCTGATCAATCTAATCCCCCAGGTAAGTCCGCTTAAAGTACTTCTTTTTATCCTCCATTCCAAGCTGTTATTTTGCTTTATCACTACCATTTTAGTTTGTAGTTTTGTTTGCAATCCGCGCACAATAAAAGAGTTAAATGTGTAATAAGTCTGTCGATTCTGTAATAGTCGAACTTAGTTAAAATTCTCCATCTTTTATATCTTGTAATATTCCTTGTAAGTGCTGCATTATAAAGCACACATTTCAATTATAGTTGTATTGTAACTTTAATTGATCTAACTTTTGCTTCTTAAGCTACTGCTATCTTTCCCCTTCGCTGCGTTTACAACCTTCACAAATTTCACACTAATACCAAACTACCATCAGACACATAAAACCTCCTTTCTTTTAGCCAATTCAAAAACCCAAACAAATATCCTAACTATCCAAAACCTATTACCTTTACCAATCTCTCTAAGCGTACTTCACCTGCGAGTTTCCAACCCCTCACCATGTCTATATTGGCATGGAATTGCCAAGGCATTAACCAACCGACGACAACGCAACACTTGCGAGATTTAATTTCAATGTATAAACCCACCATCCTATTTATATCTGAAACATTAGCCAACGACAATCAAATATTACGCATCGCTCAAACTCTACAATTCCATAATCATTGCTCCATCCCTAAAATTGGCAGAAAAGGCAGACTTTGCCTCATGTGGAATAATGATGTAAATCTACGAATCCTCCAGAAATTCCAAAGTTATATTCTCGCCATCGTCACCCCCCCTGCCCCAGGCCAACCTTGTATTTGCACCGGTATATATGGACCACCACAACCACTCGCCATGAAAGATTTTTGGAAAGACTTCCCAACTTTATTCCCCAGCACTACCACTCCATGGATTCTAATCGGAGATTTCAATGAAGTCATGGATCAATCGGAAAAGAAAGGCGGCAGACAAATCACTTATGCTCAGACTCAAACTTTGCTAAATATAATCGACCAGATGGGTTTTTTAGACTTAGGATTCCGAAGAAACCCTTACACCTGGACAAACAACCAGCAAGGCCAAGACAATATCCAGGAGCGCATCGATAGAGCTATATCAAATCAACATTGGAGAACTGCCAACCCACATGCAGCAATCACGCATCTACCACGAATTGCTTCAGATCATGCACCAATTCTGCTACAAACAAAAGTTTTAGACTGGCAAGGAAACAAGAATTATAAATTTGAACATCTGTGGTTATCTCACCCTCAATTACATCAAGTGATAAACTCATCTTGGGACAGATTACATGATTCAGACCCTCACCTAAACCACCAACTGAAGTTATTCTCAACTAGTGAAACCTTGATGGAGTGGAGTAAAATTAACTTCGGCCATCTACCCACTCTTATCAAGAAATTGACATCTAAAATCAAACAGGCGCAACATCAATGTGCTACACAAACAGGACCAACTCTAGATCATTGGCTTCTTGTGGAAAAGCAGCTTCATATAGATCATCTCACCCTGCTATACTGCCATGCAACCTACTGGCAACAAAGATCTATAATACAATGGCTACAAACGGGAGATCACAACACAACTTTCTTTCACACCAAAGCAACAATTCATCGAAGTTGTAACAACATTCAACAACTCCAAGATCAACAAAATAATTGGATCCATGATAAACACGCTATCACCAATCTTATGCTTGACCATTTCACAGATCAATATACAACACCAAGTACGTCGATCGATGAAAAGTTGTTTGAAGACATCACCCCACGGCTAACTCCCCAACAATATTCTCCCCTTACAATGGAGGTAACCCCCGAGGAGATCAAGCAGGCCCTTTTTTCCATTGGCTCAGAGCGCACCCCAGGACCTTACGGCTATACTAGCAGATTCTTCAAAGTCTTATGGGAAACAACCCATCCAAAACTTATTGATATGGTGCGTATCTTTTTCAACTCCCTTAACATCCACCCGCTCATGAATCACACCAACCTCACCCTAATCCCAAAAGTAGAACACCCTTCTAAACCATCACAATATAGACCAATAGGACCATGCAATGTCTCATACAAAATTATATCAAAGATACTAGTCAATCGCATATGACCTATTCTCCCATTCATAATTAGCCCTTATCAAAGTGCGTTTGTTCCCCAAAGATCAATCCATGATAACATTGCAATCGTCGGCAAGCTTTTCCACTACATAAAATCATCAAACTGAACCAAGGACCCAAAAGTAGCGCTCAAGCTTGATATACAAAAAGCTTATGATTCATAATACTGGGGTTTTATCAAACGAGCTTTCACCAAGCTAGGCTTTCTGCAAATCTTTGTGGATTACATCATGTTATGCATCTCCACATTATCCTACTCAGTCAACATCAATGGAACACCGCACATATACATTACCCCCACCAGAGGAATAAGGCAAGGGGATCCCCTCTCTTCTTATATTTTTATCATCTGTGCGGAAATCCTGTCAACAAATTTGGGGAATCTAGAAACAAAAAAAAAAGATAGAAGGGTTCCATATTTAACAAAAATCTCCCCCAATCCTGCATCTCATGTACGTGGATGACCTCCTAATAACCTATAAAGCAACCGCATAAGGCACAAATCATCTCAAGCTATTGCTCCATGCTTATAGCACCTCAGTAGGTCAACATATCAACACTTCAAAATCAACGATAATTCACCACCCGAAGCTCGACCAACAAAAAGTAGATGATCTACAACAAATTTTCGGCATGCCAACAACTTCAACCCCACCCACCTACCTAGGAGTGCAATTTAAACAAGGGAGAATATCTCAACATATTTTTTTCCCCTCCTTCAGCGACTGGCTCGCAAGGCAAAAGGATGGATGACCAAATGTTTAACACAGGTAGGAAGACTGGTGCTCATAAAACATTCTCTTACACCTACATCCAACCATCTTATGCAAACACAGATGCTTCCGACACATATCCACCAAAAAATAGATCGCATCACAAGAAATTTCTTCTGGGGACACGACTCAACCGTCAGGAAGCTACATCCAATAGGCTTTGACAAGCTCATCAAACCTAAATCCAAAGGAGGATTGGGAATTCGCAGCAGCAAAGAGCATAACCAGGCCCTCCTTATGAAGAGAATCTGGAACATCCATGAAAATCCAAACTCGGTAGTGGCTTTGCTTTACAATGAGAAATACCTTAAACATCAACCCAACCTTCAAAATATCCCTCCTCCCCCCTCTTCCATAAGTCCCCAATGGAGACAGATGGCCTCCCTCATACCCACCTTGAAAAAACACCTCTTCCACCAAATAGGAAACAACTCAAATACCCCGATCCAAGCAAACTGGATCCCACATATTGAAAATAACATTGACCATTCTCTCTGCTACCCCATACAATCAGTCGCTGATATCATTAACCCTTCAATCAGGTCTTGGTACCATGAAAAACTGAATATCCTTCCCCCACCCATAGTACAGAAAATCGTCAACATTCACCTCCCACAAGAAAACCTGCAAGATAAAGTAATTTTGCCTTTCAAAAAATTAGGGAAGTACACAACGACTTCATGATACAATTTCCTAACAGACACTTTGGATTTACTGCAACACCACCCACTACCACCATCCAACTACCTTTGGACATTACCCTGTCCACCAAAAATACAACTTTTCTTGTGGAAAACACTTAATGAAGGGCTACCAACCCTTCAAATCCTTAACCGAATTGACCTTACCAACTCAAACCTATGTCCCCAATGCAAGTCAGATCCTGAAACAAAAACACACATCCTACTACATTGTTCGACCGCTACAGATTCGTGGAACCTTCTACTCTCCCGAATCTCCACTCCACAAAACACCCTTCAAGGCATACCTTCATCCGTAAACCTTCAAACAACTATAGCCAAACTCATTCAAACAAAAACTCGAAATGAAGCCACTACAACATTCTGCTTTCTTTTCTGGTCCCTTTGGTTATCCAGAAATGATGTAGTATACAACCAAAAGCAAACAAACCCAACAACCATAATGGAAATGACTATCAAACTTCAGCAGGAATATACATGGGCTCAACACAACCTCCCACCGGTGCTACCTGGTATGGAATTATCTACAAAACCTGCGCACAGGATCCCACGCTCAACCACAATTTTAGTAGGATGGAGCAAACCTCAAGCAGACTGGATCAAAATCAACACAGATGGGGCGTCTAGGGGTCATCCGGGTCTTGCAGGAGCGGGGTATCATCTGCAGAAATGATGAAGCTATCACAATCTTAGCAATTGCACAACCTCTAGGGATAACCACCGCCCTCACCGCCGAAACTTGGGCCATGCTTATCGCGACAAGAACGACTGCAGATCGCGAATGGCCAAAGGTACAATTCAAAACGGACTTGGAAAACCTTCTGCGATTTTTAAACTCAACAACCGAACCACCTTGGTACTTAATCAATATGATAGTGGAAATCAAATCTAGAATGGCCAAAATTCCACGGTTCACCGTAAAACACAGTTACATGGAAGGGAATCAGGCGGCAGACGGACTAGCAAACAAAGCGGCGGACGACAACGCATTAGCAAACCTATCGACAAACATCTAGGATTATATAACACCATCGTGTATTAGTCCTATTGTAATGGCAAATTCTGTAAGTACAAAGTACCCCGTGTAATTTCGTCATAATCCTAATAAATCTTATGCTTCAAAAAAAAAAAAAAAAGGTGGAGCCCAATTGTGGTCAGGGTACATAGTAATAATGATAGAAAAATCTGATGGCTTGAAATTGATGTACGCGAAGATCCAAGGGCGAATAAAGCAGAAGTCTTCCCAAGTCTTGCTGGTTGCTGCCATTGGTGAACAACCTTAGAGAGTCGAACATCATTGTTGTGGCGAAACACATAATCACTCCTCTTTTTCTAGAGTGATAAGCAAATATTTTGGCGCGACTTTCTAATTTGGAAGGTAGTGAAAAGGGGAACCGACGGCTGTGATCAAATGATTGGCTAATAATAAAGAGGATCCAGTTTGATGGCGCCAAATCATTGGGAAATGAATAATAAGTTATCCGTTAAGGTGGGTCCCACACAGTGAGGCTTAGATCTGTTTTCTCAAACAATCAGTGACTTCAGTTTCTCAGCTGTACTCATTTTTTGAGTGAGGATTTTGGAAGCTGGGGATTTTCTCTTTTCAAAGCTTCAAATCCAGTAAGTTATCTTTCAATTACTACTTTGAATCTTTAACTGGCAATAACATTATAAATTGTTTATTCCCCCTTTCAAATTCCAACTGAAGTTAGGGTTTTTCTAGGTACCAATTGATGATTCAATTTGTCTGTTTAAACTTTACGGATTCCCATCATTCACTAAAGATTGCGTCTTATTTTGTTTTTGAATTGATACGGAAATGGTGAGCTTTTTGTCTCATGAACATTGAGAGCTTAACAAACAACGGTTTCTCTGGGCTTATCCATTACTTATAGGCAATTGGATTTGAGTTGGATGCACACAACCTTAATACGGATTTGATTTTTCTTTTGTCGGCACACCCATGAGCGTCCCGTCTAGGATTCTTTACTCACATCTCTTTGTTTTTTTGGATTGCAATTTCTTCATTGCTAATCTCAGACACATGGAAGTTTCTGATACAAAGACATGCAAAGGATATGCTAAGCCTCCATGGTTGTTCAAAGGAAGGCAAGTGCTCTTTCATTCTCTTTTCTATTTTAAGTTTTTATTTACTTTTGCTGTCGGGTTTCGTGGTTATGGGTTAGTAACTTTCAGCATAAATGTTTTTAATTTGTGTTTCAGTGCCCTGTACCAGCTTCATCTTGTGAAAGCACAAACTGCCCGTACTTTCATCCCTAAGCAGTTTAGATTGGTTGAAGCTTTTGGGTACTCAGTATTCGTCCATTTTATAAAACTTTGTCATTTATCATAGTCAATACTAATTAGCTTAGCTTCGGACCTTGCAGATATACTCTAGGTGGATTCTTCCTTGCTCACTATGATGACAGCCCTGCTGGAATATTTGATGAGGTTGGCATGTTGTTTGTACATTGATTATGATATGGAAGTTACTTCTACTGGAGTCAAATGTGTTTCTTCGTTTTCATTTTAACACACATCTGATTTTAATGTTTACCTTCTATCTTTATTTGAGGATTTTCTGTTTGTGAATCTCAGTATTTTCTTGCATTCTAGTACTATTCATAAGTTTCAAACAATGTATGAAGTAGACCCTTATACCGGTCACAAAGACAAGGGAAATGAAAAGAACAACGGCCATTGTCGATGGTTCTTGTCTGGTATTTACAGTTCTTGAGAACGGCAAGAAGAGAATGTTCCCGTTATACCCCCAGAGACCGTTCTGGTTTTATAACGTGGCGCAACGGGCTGGTTTGCAAATGATTATAACGGCTTTTTTTGAAATATAACTTCCGGGATTTCAGATACTGAAGATCAGCTGATATATATAGGCAATCTACAGATACAGAGACAGAAAATAAAGATAAATTTGTTTTTCCTTTTTCGTGTTTTGTAACTAACAATTACATTATGACTGACAGCTTGTGGTGATTGCTGGAATTGTTTGGAATCCCCCGACTTCTTGCGCGTAAGTTTGTTTCCTAATGCACATGTATTGTTGAGCTAATGCCATTTGAAGTGTTCTTACACCATAACATAATGATATTTATCAGTGATACAAAAATGAATACAAGTTGAATTATTTGTGGGAACAGATGGGCTGCGAGGGTGCTTGTGAGCAGCCATGAGGCATGCAATCATGGACGAAAGGTTCGGGATCTGCTGTGACTCTTTATGCAGATGTTCTGTCATTCTTTCAGAAAAATTACTTTACATTCAACTATTTCCTCGTTTTGTTTGTTATCATAATTATGTTTTTACCATCTCAAGTTTTATGAAGTTTAATTCATGGTCTGATTTCAAAGAATATTTACTGGAAGTTGCAATGATTCCAATTCTTGAAAACTGGATTTCTACTCATATCAACCTTCTTTGAAACAGGAGGTAGGCCTCCCGAGTCAAGTTGCTGGATTCTCAAAGGTAAATTATGTGAATCTTAGAGCAAAATCCTATGGGGAGTAGGACACTACTTCGTCTGAAGTAATGTCCCAATAAAGAGCAATTTTGCTCCCATTATGGGAGTAGATGAGCACCCTTTCAGTTTCACCCCAAAGTCGTTCACTTCTACTTCCCACATCTTTCCTAATCCATTTTGAAAGGGATAGGGTGTTTAACCCTATCCCATGCCCTTGCTCTTAAGTTTTCTTGTGCATAATTGATTAAATGTGTATCGCTTTTGCATGAATAAGTTAAGTAGTAACAGTGTGCGTGCTGACTGCATTTATCATAGGATTGGAACCATCACCACATTAGCTGCTACATTCTGCACCATTATATGACGGATAAATTAAGCGTTTGAAAATATAAGAACACAGAGTCTGATTGAGACGATACACTTATTAGTTATAACTAAGTCCTGGTTTCAGATTGTGTCTTCTGGTGCCAACCAGTACCAGTCACTTCTTTCATAATGAAAGAAACACAGGAGAACTGGGAAAAATGTCATCAAGCAATGAACCAAAGCTCAACCTTTTTAAGCATGTATTAGAATGTTCCGTAAAATGTATGTTAATTTTCGTTATTGGCAGAGCACTATGGGACTTTCGGAGAAGCCACGAAATAAAGGCAGTGATTTCCTTAACCGGATTGGTATCGTTACGGCCTTCAGCAGTCCAAAGGATCGTACGGATATCCATGTAACTGAAATCGAGGGGTCGACTACAACTGATTTCTGTAATATTAACCTTGCAACTTGTGAGTAGGATGATTCCCGCTTTTAAATCGATTATGCCAACCAGTCCCCATTCTTCATTTCAAGAGCGTCTATGCTATTGAATGGAGTAATGAATTTATTATTATAGTTAAGTTAACTGCAAAGCAATGTTGATATTTTTTTAACATGATTTACATTCTTTCACTCCAACTAGTGCATCTTTTTGCTTGTAGCATTACTGACCTTATATTTTTCTGGACATGAGTTTAATGTTGGCAGTGCCAGATTCAAACTCAATTGACAAGTGGATGGGACCTGCCATCAAAATGTCGCTCCCCAGCTTTAGGTATTTTTCTGCAGCAATAATAACTATTTGGTTTCACAACTTCCCAACTTTGAGAAGAACTGATATGTCGTTGATGATGCAATTTAACGCAGTGGGCACACAGAATATAACCCTCAGATTCTCAAGTATTCGTGCCAGATTGACTGCAGGTTCATGTTTCTTTTCATCTTACAATTATGAATCTTCAGATTCCAGAGCTTAAACCTCTCTTTGTTGTTGTTTCTCTGAAGCCTCTGCTGAATGTCTTTTTTATTGTAGAGTTCGAGCCGTGGAGCCAGCGAAAGTTTCAAAAGCAACTCAATTTGCATCGCAGGCTGTTGAAAAAGCATCTGGTCTGCAGAGTTCCAGTACATCTGTGGAATCTAACATCTACTCGAAAGAACAAAGCTACACACGTGACAGGAGCATTTCTGTGTTATTGTCAAAACCATTATTAGCTTTAGAATTTAATTTTCTGAAAATGCAGGTTGAAGCTCCCACTGTAGTTGGCAACAACTCAACCAATGCTAGAGATTCTTAAACTACCTCCATGTCTAGTCATGAACTTCTCACCTAGGTAGCAAGTTCCCCCATGGTAAATTAGGTTCCTAAATGATGTTCTCCGATTCCTTACTCAGGTGCCGTTGTTGAGGAAGCAAAACCCTTAGTAGTTTGAGCGGTGGATCAATTTTTTGTTTATTCAAAGAGCCCAAGCTTAGAAAACGCGGTGTTGCTTTTGTATCTGTAAATGGTTATGATATACTTCAGCATTTTTCCTCTTTGAAGTCTTTTTTAGCAAAATTTGCAATTCCATGCTCAAAACAAGTGATTCCATATGTTCCAAATGTTGCCTCGGTGAACACATAAATTCCTAACCAGTCCAGATTCCAATTTGTCATTCTTAAGACATATTCTAAAGTTAACGTGCATTGTCATCTCTCTTTTGGCCCAAGTCCAAAGAAGGCAGTATATAGCTAGCAAGGCCCAAAAGAAATTTCTTTACTATCATAATGAAGTGTATTATTAAATCAACTCCGACGCTCAAGGTCAAGGTCATCCTATATGGAGGGACTCTAGATACCACCTTTAAAAAAGATCGAAAGTAAAAGGGTTATAAAAAATTGAAAAGAAAAGGGCTATATTAAGAGTACAAGTATTTACAACCAGAATCAACTCAGCGATATAATATGTATGCAAGATAGATTCCTACTGAAACTAGGATTGGCTATAGAAACACTGTAGAAAACATAAGAATGGCAAAAATACAAAGTAACATATTGTCCAATTAGGAAAATTAGCTCCTCCTCTTCTTTAGCTTTGCCTCCAAATATTCTGTTACTTCTCTCTTTTCAAAGGTGCCTAGGAATTGCATATAACATCTTCCATTTTCCGCCAGTAACAACATTGTGTTTCCAAGATTCAAATGCCTTATTACATTGGAAGAAACCACCTAGGAAATATTGAAAGACTGAATGAAATAAGACCAAACTTCAAAAACATAAGAACAATACAAGAAGATATGCACAAAGACTCCACTTGATTTTGACAAAGCACACACATGCCGTTTTGAACACTAACACCTCCATAATTAAGCTTAAGCATATCCATGGTTGGCAAAGTGTGATGAAAATTTTCCCATAACATGAAGTTTACTTTATAAGGAATAAAATTCATCGAAAGATATTGTTAAAGTCCACCTCTTCAGAATAATCTTGTTGCAAATCATAATTGTCAGAGCACTGCTCGGTCGAACTCGCAAGTTTTGTTATCTCAAGCTTGTTGTCAATGTTAGATGAATAGAATTATATCTTGATTTCTAGTCAACTAATTCAAGTCTCGGACTAGGTATAAAAATTGATAGTTGAGTATCAGACATCACCCTTGAAGACTAAAGATCCACGAAGACATTTGGAGAACTTCTTCAACGGGTATGTGAAGATTCAACCATTCTATTTACTCACAATCTTTAAAATTATATCTTTATGAGACTATGTCGCATAACTTCTAGTAGATTTATTGCAAAGAAGAAATTTTGAGTCAAGCTTCTCTTGTTAAACATCTCGAAATATGATTCAAGCACTGGATGTTCATAGGTACTTAACAATATTAGTTTGAAATAATTTATTGTTCAAGAATTAGTTTTTGTGGATCAATTGAAAATTTCCAAAGCAATGATTTTATCATTTAGGTAGGTTTCAAACGTCAAAGAGATAAATTCGGAACTTATGTACTTCGACTCATGGTAGGTTGGAGAACCATCTTGCAAACCATGGATATCTAAGTTTCTGGGGTACAAAAAGGTTGGCCAATCGGTTCTGAAACCGTAAGTTCAGAACGACACAGTTCACTAACCGTGATGATTTGAAATTAGTGAAAAGGCTAATGTTTGACGAACCTAGTTCACGAACCGTTGACATCTGAGTTCACGTGCAGCTGGAAGGTTGGCGAACCTGGTTCATGAACCGTACCACCCTTACTCGTGAACTTCAAGTCGGTTCACGAACCGTTTCACCAACGGTCCCAGTACATATTAGCAAATGCTCAAAGACTTGTTTTTTAAATACGTTTAGCATTTCTATGACTTTTATAAATACCTCTAAGACATCATTGATCATTAAAACACTTGTGTATGTGCATCATAATGAAAGAAAGTCTTAAGTGTTTAAATGAACATCATATTGTTTACTAGTATAAGGCATATTTTCCAAGAACTATACTTATACATGGTTCACGTACCCGGACCACTGCGTATATTCTTCTATGCGATTTCAAGAAAGACTTCTCACATGCTTACTTGAAACCCTAATTATAGTTTCATTTAAGTAGAGAAAGTGTTAGACTGAATCTCAAGATATCTTATAGTGAATCCTAAGCAACCCTCAGTCTTTAACATCTATAAATTGAGACACTATAATGCATAAATTGACCGAAATGATATGGTGAACCACCTGTTACGAAGATTCATAATATTACAATACAATACTACTGGCTCTCTTGTTAAATTAAAGAATCTAATTGCACAAAAATGCATACTCATTTGACAATGGTGGTTGGTAGCATGGTTAATTTTTTGGTGGTTCGACAGTGATTTTGCTAATGGATTAAAATTTTAGATAAAAGGATCATGGAATAAGTGCATTAAACGAAATCAATTCTAATTTATGTGGGATTGTAGCCTGAAGAGAGAAATGAACATCTGCCGAGAAGCTTTTGAGATTGGAGTGACATGCTTGGAGAAGAATCAAATCATCACTTGGAATTTGCAATAAGTTTGTCATTACTAATCAAAAGAAAATCTCATTTGATCCAAAAATCTCACCGGCATAAATTTTTGACTTCTACTTGGTATCGGCAATAGGAGTACTCTAGGTTGTTTTTAATCAGTTTCGTTGTTGAGGAAGCAAAAGACTTCGTAGTTTGAAACACAAATCAATTTTTTGTTTATTTAAAGAGCCTAAGCTTAGAATTGCGGTGTTGCTTTTGTATCTGTAAATGGTTATGATATATTTCAGCATTTTTCCTTTTTGAAGTGAACCATATGTTCCAAATATTGTATCGGTGAACTCATATATTCTTGAAAAAATTCCAATTAAATCTTGGCAATATTGTCATAATTCCTAAGACATATTTCCAAACTAAAGTTAACGTGCATTGTTATCTCTCTAGTGTCCCAAGCCCCAAAAAGGAAAATGTTAACCTATACATAGTCTGTAGCTAGACTAGATGCTCAAAATAAATTTCTCTATTATGGTCAATCGTAAAGAAGTGTTTATTAAAGCATCTCCTATGCTCAGGGTCCAGGTCATTGTATGTGGAGATCTAAGGTCGGTTTTAATGCAATTTACCAATTTTTTTTTAATATTTGCTATGTCAAGTTGGCTTGCAAACCAGCCGTGCCATTATGGGAAATCAATTAAGCGACGGAGATGCTATCGAGCATCTTTTGACTATAGCCATTACAGATGGTACCTCCTCTACCAGGTGGAATTGATTGGTCTTCATCAGTTTTATCAGAATCACTTGGTTCAGGTGGTGGCTGAGTATCCTTCCGTTCACGAATTTTAAGCATTTATGGCTCCACAAATTCCTCTCTAAGTGTTGTAATCAAGAGTTTGTCTCCTTTTCGAGGAGGTTTTTAAGGAGGAGTAGCATTTTTATTTTCTTTCATAACCTTTGCAAGCCTAAATAATAACACAATACACAAGTAATCAATTAAAATTCTCATCTACAAACTAAAAATCCGAGAGCAATGAAAATGCATTGTAATTAGTCGTCGGTGTCTCCAGTCGAACATAATGGTGACTAACTATCTTATGGACTTAGCCGTCATCGTCGAAAATTCTACAAAACGATGACCAAAGCTAAATCGCCAACTTAGTTTAACAAAACCATAATGACTAATAACCCAACTGTACACATGAAACTTGGTTTTGGCCAATTATTAGCCGTCATGCTCGACAATCTACAACATGTCCACCAACACTTAGTCGTTAAGATACTATTCCAATAAAGTGACGACCAATAACCACATGGCAGACAAAAATAACTAATTTTGAAGGTCATTAGTTGGCATGCTTAGGATTTTAAAACTTGATGACTAATAATACCATATAAGTAGTCATCAAGTTGTTAGGATGAATATCGTAATGACCCTAAAAATGTCACTTTCGTATATTAATAAAGTAATCACTTATGTTCTTAATTTCGTCATTTCTATAGCTTCTTCGCTTTTATAGATTTCTTCATCACCCACCTTTTTTTTTTCCGTTCATTTGTACTAAATAGATTTTCCAAGTTTAGGGTCACCGCGATTAGGTTTTCTATGAGTTTGTTTCATACGATTTTGCATGTTTGAAGATTAATCGACGATAAAAAAATTCGGATCAACGATTTTCTTTCGCTCAAATAGTGGAGATCAATGAAGAGGGGACTAGTTAGTCGATATAATAGAAGAAGAATGAGAATATGCAAATGAAACTGATAATAATAGAAGATGGATCGGGTTAGTTTCAATTATAATTGACAAAGGTGGATTCATAATTCACCCATTTTTGACACCCTTTAGCCTCGCTTCTAGGTTCACTTAAATTCCATATACCCCAATTAATCCTAGCTCAGTTGGGGACCTAAAAACTAATTAGGGGCCTCCCACTAGAGGACAAAAAGGTCACCCCAAACCTAATTTGAGTCACCTATTATCCAAATATTTTAGCAATGGCTAATCTATCCCTTATCTAATTAGTGATTGTAACTGCATCTTTTCTGATGGCTACATCCAAATGAAGATAAATACTAAAACTTACTCTAACATTCAAGATTCAAAGATAAACAAGATGTAAAGAGCATGGAAGTAAAGATTAACACAAGGATTTTATAGTGGTTCGGCCATTAACAGACCTACATCCACTTTGTTTTCACTATTATTTGTGGTGTTACACAAAGATCCATGAATGGAGGTCCTCAAGGGACTTGAAACTCCATCCATGGAGGAAGAGGAAGAGATAGACTCTAGCTCGGCGAGAGAGAGAGGGGAATAAGAAGAAGGAACCCCCTCTAACCTATATCTCATTTCTTTATATAGGAGATATGGTGTACATCAAATTACATTACTGCCCTTAGGGATGACTAGATGATGACTAGTTAGGATAAGGATTATAAAAGGTAGTATTATTGTGTAGTTGCTTGTAGTATTATACGGAGCACCCGTCTAGATCTTGCGCCACGTGTCGCATCGATATTTTACTCTCACATTTTGCTCATTTTCTTGGAGGCTCTTCGAAGAAGAATCTTCATGAAAATCTTCTTTAGGTGTTGTTTTTGTGGCGAGATGGGTGCTCCAAGTTTTCACTGAAACATAAAATACAAAAGCAAACATTTTAGTTTATTCGCCTTTTTAGGGTGACGACCCTCTTTGCTTGTTGTACTATTTTCTCCATTAGTGCTTTGAATAGAAATCGCGAAATTGCTTATTCGTCGTGCTCCATTATGGCATTCTCCAGATGCGCCTTAGATGATTATGAGCAAGTGGGATAATATTGTAATTCCCGATCCGTCCTTTTGTAAGCCTGCGGTCATTATGCTCACTCTTTGGTGAGTACTTATAAATGCTATCTCCTAGATGGGCATCTTGGTAAATTTGGAAAATGATCGTGTCTTTCACGAGATGCATTAATTGGATTTTAGTTAACCCTTAACTCTTTGGTATATAATCGTTAAGCTTTTGCTCCTTCGTTTTGGTTCATTTGTGAACGATGGTTAGGATTGGTGGTATTTTAACCGTGAATCTTACCAGGACTGTACATCTTAATAAGCTTGACATGCTCGGGCTCCTTCAAGGGTGATTTTTCCAAGGTGACTTGGTCTTTCATATTTTGTTTTCGCCTTTTTATTTATCGTCTTGCTTCTTGGTGGAGTGTTGTTTTCTCCTTTGTTCATAGTTTCTAGAGGGGAATTGCTCATGCACGCCTACCTTCTCATCGTAGTCGTCATCGTGAGAGATTATCCATCATTGACATGCCTTCTTAAGGATTCTCCTTTCACATAATATGTAATAATTAATTCAATCATCACTCGCCGTTGTAGGGTGACAACCCTCTTCTTTTGTTGCTCCATTTTTTGGCGCTACTGTTGATGAAGGAACTGTGTAGGGGAATACGATTTGCTCCTTTTTAGTATGCATACTTGACCCTATTCTCATTTTCAGTTTCGAGGCCTAGGTGGTGCCCCTGCTGGATTCGATTCATCATGTTATTTTGCCTTTGAGTTTGTTTTTTAGCTTTATTGGATTAATACTTGGTGATTAATTCCAACTAATTGTTGTAATTAATGAGTTTGGTATTATCCAAGCTCCCTTCAGGTTACCATGTTCCTTCCCGATGCTGTTGTGACGGGTTGGTTGGGATGGACATCGTGCTCCTCCATTGATTTAATGGTTGCGATGGACATCGTGCTCCACCATTTGTTTAATGGTTGCGGTAAACATCGTGCTCCTCCATTTGTTTAATGGTTGCGATGGACATCGTGCTCCTTTAATGGGATTGGTGTATGGCTATTCTCCTGATAGCTTAGAGATCGGTGTGCCTTGCTGGTTTTGTTTTTTTCTTTCTTTCTTCGGAGTGAGTTTCAATTTTTAATGTTAACTTCTTGCTCTTGGAAAATTGTATTTTACGTCGCTGGCTCCGTTTGGCTTTGTTTGCTCGTATCGCCTTTGGTTTTGCTGGCCTTCAGTTGGTCTTTGAAAAAACTGGAAAACGTATTTTTAACATCAGTCCTCCCGCCTTGGGAAGGAATTTTTCTTTTTCGCCATGATAGCCTTTTTATAAGGTTTGCATAATTATTGCATCTCTGGCACGTCTTTTTCGCATCATTTATGCGATTTATAAGTAAGATTGGTCCTTCTTATTTGGGATTTTAGGGTGATTTTTCATCTCCTGGCCATCTTTACTATGTGGTGGTGTTGGCTAGGTGGACTTTTGCTAAATGCATGTGCCCCTGCCCATGTCTTGGTTTCCAAGTACTCCCCTTGGATTGTTGGTCTGTATTGGATTACGCTAGAATTTCTACGTCATATTATAGTTGGTTTACCACCGTGTGCCATTTGGCCCCCTTTTGATATCTTGGTATCATACTATGCTTCACCTTTAACCATCATAGTGGTCCTCGTGCTGAATTTTTGTTTTCTACTTTGGGTACCGCTAATGCGATCATCGTATGGCGGCAAGGTAAGCGAATGCTTAGCGACCTAAAATTCTCCTTTGTTTTTGTAAATATATTAAAATCATGACTAGATTCATTTGTTGAGATACTATTGGATTATCTCATCAGACTCGAGTGTCTCCACCACGTCGAGGGATATTATTGTAGCTATTCGCCGATATATGTGAGATTTTGTTATTGCATATGTGATGCTTTAATTAAAGGCTTACGTTTAATGGATGTGTTGAGAACGATGGAATGAAGTTCCATTTTTGATCATTTTCGCCTTTCTCTCCGGTAGGTCGTCGTTTATCGTCCGAGGCGATGTATTAATAAGTGAACCCTCGTGCTCGTTCCGAGGCAGTGTTTAATGGCTCGTCTTGGTGACTTTGAAATTCAAAGTCCTCTTTTGTTTCGAGGCGATATTCAAAGTACTTTGGTACAACCTATATGGCTTTTGTGGCTTAGCCACTTTTTCAGAATGAAATATTTATTTTTGCTGTAATTTGTGATGGCTCTGAGGATGTTTTTTGTTTGTGCCATTAATCCAATCATGGATGACAAGTCCAAGGAGTGATCAAATCCTTAACTGGACAGGTCATCTCTTACAGTGTTGGATTTGGAGTAAAACATATTTCCTTGCTCTCCTTTGTTATTTTAATAGTGTCCTGTTTATGTTACACTTGCCCCTTGGTCGAGTGATCAGATATTTGAGTCACTTGCGTTTTAACCATTCTTTGGAGGGCGATACCTCGGTTAGGTGATTCTTGCCTTAGCCGGAGGCAAGTACCCCAATTTTGGATATCTCCTGTTATGGAAGGACATCACCTGATTTCATGATCGTGATGGAATTACCTTAGGTATGTTTCCGTGTTAGGTAGATTAGGGTGTCCCCCGCTTCATCTTGCTTCGTTGGGCTAGATGGCATTGCCTTATGTCTATTTCCTTCTTGGGCATCTTAGGTATTTTGCCCGCATCATTCGTTGTGGAATGGAAGGTGTGGATAGCACTGTGCCATAATCTTGATGGGCTTTTAAAAGAGTATCATTTGGAATCCTAATTTTCTAACTATATGCAATGCAAAAAAGCAAATATATAAACAAAACAAAAATAAATCCTAATTACGAAAAAATTCAAAAGAAAATGTTCAAAAAAAATGTTCATATTATTGTTCCAAATGGAATCTCTTTCAAGGCATATATCCTTTTCTAGTTTGACTTCATGGATTCTTCTAGTGATTTTTATACTCCATTTTAATGGTATTAGAGGAATGTATCTTCCGAGATATACCATATATGATGGTATTGAAGGAATGTATTCTCTGAATTTTGTCATTCTCGTTGGAATGGTAAGGGACTCTCATGTCTCTTGTTGGAGATGTCCGTCGTTGCTTGGGTAAGTGACCTTCTTAACAACCTTTCCTTTCATGGAGGAGTATTTATTAAATGATTATTTGGCTCCTTTGTTTGCACGTCATATCGCGGCTTAGATTGCAAGTATCGGGCTCATCTGGCTTCTGCGAGACTCGCTTCGGCATCAATTTATTTTGTCTTATTTTCACATTAATGTGTATACTGACTTATGATCGTCGTGCCATATTTTCGCTGATGGTGGTAGTAGTTACTTCATAGATTGGCCTTCTAATGGGACTCCTTAGATTATTGAGCGATGTAGCTCTAGGAATGATTTCATGGGTGGATTTCACTTTAATTTACCGGACTTCGCCTCTAGCAGCAGGGTTGTGCGTCATGGGAGCCGTCATCCATTTCGGATCTCAATTGATATGTTAACAATTGTTTCGGCTTTTTAATTTTATCACAATATACATGGCCCTTCAATATGAGATGCTCCTGCAAGTTAGTACATAACTTAACTTTTCATGTTTTTTTTTTTTTTTGTTGTGAGTACAACAGAAATGGGATAAGAAATTTAATATCCTTCCATCGTCGTAGGGTGACAACCCTCTTCGCTCATAGCGGTTCTGCGAGTGTTATCTATTTCTATATCATTTTCACTCCGAGTTTTGGTGTTACATTTTTGAGAGTAGCATTTCTTTGGTACCCCATGGGTGGACTGCTGGTAGTGTAGCGAGTAGCGTAGGCTGCGGTCACTATTTACCATATACTAGTAATGGTTCCTTTGATTTCGTCATCGGAGGGGAATTGGCGTCCTTCATGGATTATTATGGTTGTAGCTGTTTAGCTTCGTGCTTCTAGATAGTTGAGATTTTGATTGATACGAGGCATATTATGGACTGCTTGCCTACGAATTTTACGTTTGCCGTCTTGCCGTCAGGGAGGCAACTTGTTATAGAGAATATTCCTTGGCATTAACTTTTCTCGTCTATAATTCTGCGTATTAGCTAATTTTTGGTATCGCCTTATATTTCAACGTTGCTTCGCTCCTGGAGTGCTCATCATTGTTCATCAATGTTGGGAGTTTAGAATCGCCGTGGTTCATCGAGCTATCGTCCAGTGACTTATCACTTCAGTTCTACCATGCAATTTCTTTTTATGATGGCCTTATTATCGCCTTGGGATAAACCGTAGCCATTATCCGTCTGCTATTTATTTACGCATTGGATTCAAAAATCCTATCACTTCACTTGTTGGTGAGGTAGAAGCCATTATTTGCTGGATAATTTGGTGTGCATTTGTTATGCTTGTAATTAATATGAGAGTGCATTTCTCCGCTTCAGTGGCAATCAATGATTTTATTTTCTCAATCACTCCTTTATGGTTGTAACAAGATGGCTCTATTGGTCTGTTTAAGTTTTTAATGCCTCTTTGTTAGGCAGCTCATATCTCCAGGGATCGGTCTAGTGTTACTAGAAGATCTTTGTATTTCGCCGTCCAAATCTCATGTGACCGGTATTAGACTCCTTCTAATTCACATGTTATTATAGTATTGACAGGTAATGAACTCCAATCATCTGTTTCTCCTTTTCTGCGAGATCGAGTATTCATGCTTCTCGTTATTACTATTGTTGCAAATTCAAAGTGATTGGTGTTCAAATCCAATGGACTCGTCTCGTCATGGTTGTGGAGCCTTACTCCTCCGAGGTTGTTCACCTTTTGGATTTAACTTCTTTTTGGATCCTTCCCTGTTAAAAACAATGAAAAGAGCTTATTGATACAAGACTGCCATTATGTGAATTAGTCTTGCTTTTTCGAGATATGTCGACTTGATATTTTTGTATGGGAAGTATTGGACTGTGCCCCATGGCCTTTCAAACATATTTTTTGTCTCATTATGAGCTTTAACGGATATGACAGGGCGTCAGCCTTCATGCCATCTCATTGTTGTTGATTTTGTGGTAGCCGAGCATTCCATCATATAATAAACATGGTAAGTTCAATCTCATGTTTTACAAGCTTCTAGAGCTCATACTCAATAATACTGGTTATTGGTGATAAACTCCAATGATCCATTTATCCTTGTAATGGTACTTCTCCATTTTTCCTTAGATGTGACTTTGCGTCTATAGGACTCACTTGGTTGCATGACCACTAGTATCGCCCTTTTGTCTTTATGAATGTATCACTAATCTCCATCATGTGGAGTCATCCCTCCAATTTGCTCGTTTGGGATTTCCATCATTGTCCGTCCTTCTTTTGAGGTACATCTCATCTTTTGGCATCGTCGTGGGATATGGGAATGAATTGTTCTTTCACGAGCTCATTCGTCCGAGTTGAGCTGTCCTTCTCGGATGTGGCTATAAATTACCTCTCCGAGCAAGTACTCCGAGTTAGTATATTATCTTTCCGATGATCGGATGGGAAATAATGAATTGGTTCGCCCGAGTTCATTATAGTAATGTTTCCTGACATGGCTTCGTTAATTAGGAAGTGATGCATCAGCAGTTCATCTTGGGAACACCGAACACGATAATAGAGATTGGTGATTGCTTACAATCAACTATCTCTTCATGGAAGTGAAGTTTTACTCCGTTATATATCATTAGGTTACTTCGTAAGTACGTGCACAATGTGCAGTTCGAGTGCCTCTAGCTCCTCCATTGCCAGCATGAGTTGGTGCTCCTCGGATGAGGTTGATTAAATCAGTTATCTTTCTTGTCATGGTAGCGAATGCTGGCACCATGGTCGTCTGGTGGTTGAATTCTCCCTTGTTCGCCATTGATTACAACCACCGGGAATATTTTCCTCCTATAAATTATTAGGAAATATACATAATATTCTTTAAATATCCTGTTAGCATAATTAGGCAGTTTGTATATATTAAGTTAGGAAAGATATCCTTTAAAGAGAGTATGAAATTTTTAGTTTACTCTTATATGCTGTATACATCACTCATATTTTTTATCAGAGATTTTATTGTAATGGGACATGACTTGTCCTTTCCGTGCATATCCATCAGACTAGTTTTTCTCCGACATTATGCATCGTTTAGGCAAGTTATGGTTTGAAATGATAGTGATTGGTGATAAATCTAAATCAACTACTCCATCGAGTGGTTACTGTGTTTTTCATCATTGGCAGCACGAGCTGGACCCATCTTGGCATCGTTTGGGACATCGTCTTCACGAGATCGGTTTGGTCCACCAAGATTTTTCCTCTACGAGATCAAATAACTTCTTATTTCCTTCAGGGTATGATTTTCACGAGATCGGGTGATCACGTATATTGTCTTTCGAGTTTATTTTCACGAGATATGAGCATCTTTGTAACCTACAGGGTCATGCCTGCACGAGAAGGGATGATCTCTTTCTCCGTTGGAGTTTTTCCATTACTAGATAATATATTTTTTCTTCCACCGGGATATCGCTTCACCTGGACGACTGTTTCATCACCAGGTTTATTTTTCACGGGATTGGATGATCCCTTTCACCATTAGGTTCAGGCCACCATGAGATCGGATGATCTCTTCCACCGTTAGAGTTTTTCTTTCACGAGGTTACTCGTTTCGTCATCAGGTTTATGCCTTCACGAGATCGGATGATCTCTTTCTCCTTAAGAGTTTTTTATTACGAGATGACTCGTTTTGTCATCAAAGATAGTAACAAATGATCTTCTTGGTCATCTTAGGTATTTTTCCTTCATGAGATCGTATAATCTCTTTGACGTACCAAAATAATACCTTCACGAGATTGAGTAACTCCTTTACTCATCGTGGTGCCGCCTTCATGGGATCGGATGACTCGTTTCACCATGATTTTACGCCTTTAGTAGATTAGATAATCCCAAATAACATCATCAGAATTGTACCTGCCCGAGATAGGATAATCTCTCTATCCAGCAAAATAATGCCTTCACAGGATTGTATGAGCTCTTACGCCATTGGTATTTTTGGAGAATGTAATTATTCATTTTTTCATAGGGCTTACATCTTCAGGAGACTCCTTCTCCATTATCATCCCTTTCCGAAATCGGATAACTCCATCTTTTTTATTTTATCGTGATGCTGCCTTCATCCATCACGAGATCGGATGGTCTCTTTGGCCATCTAGGTTCATGCCTCCACGAGATCGGATGATCTCTTTCACCACTGGAATTTCTCCTCGACGAGATAGGTTTATCTCCCCATCCACCGAAATAATGCCTTCCCGAGGTTGGACGAGCTATTACGCCATTGGAATTTTTCCTTCACGAGGTCGGATGACTCGTTTCGCCGTTTACACCTTCTCGAGATCGTATAGTCTCTTTTGATCCTAGGTTCATTCCTCCACGAGATCGGATGATCTCTTTCACCGTTGGAGTTTTTTCGTCATGAGATGGGGTTATCTCTTTGAACTACAATATTATGCCTGCACGAGATCGGGTGATCTCTTTTACGCCGTCGGGATTTCACCATTGACCGCACAAGAGGAGCTCATCTCAATGCCATTGGATCTCTCTGTGGGTGGGATTTGTTTGTCGTTCGACCATGACAGTGAAAGATGGTGATGAAATCCATACAATTACTTCTCCGATCATGGTAGCGACATGGGCCTCATTCATTAACATTTTTTTTTTACTTCGTTTTAGAAATCTTTTGTTTGAAAACTTGTAAATATGAAAACTTAACATCACCTAATGTCTTGAAACATCGGAAGGGAAAACGATAATTACATTTTCGCCCTTTTGGCTAACAGTTCTTCCCAGCCCTTTCAAGGAGGAGATCGCTTAAGTGCCGAAGTGTTTTGAAACTTCATTTTCACCGCGATCTTAAACTCTCTTGAGCATCTTGAGGAAGATACATGAGATCTTAAAAGAACATAAAAATTAAAGAAATCAACTAAAAAGATGTAGATCTGTTGAGTATGAGGGTCTCCAGAGCTCCACTGATCGTGTAGATCGTGTTGAGTCCGAGATCTACTCATGAACTTTGATAGAATCCTACACAGTGGTATGAAATCCACTTGTCTCATGGAGATTATGAAAATAATATAGAGTTGTTATTAGGGAGGTAGATTATATCTTCATACCTCCCTGTTTCTATCGCCAAAATGTAACTGCATCTTTTCTGCTGGTTACATCCAAATGAAGATAAATACTAAAACTTACTCTAACATTCAAGATTCAAAGATAGATGTAAAGAGCATGAAAGTAAAGATTAACACAAGGATTTTATAGTGGTTCAGCCATTAAAAGACCTACATCCACTTTGTTTTCACTATTATTTGTGGTGTTACACAAAGATCCATGAATGGAGGTCCTCAAGGGACTTGAAACTCCATCCATGGAGGAAGAAGAGGAGCTAGACTCTAGCTCGGCGAGAGAGAGAGGGGAAGCAGGAGAGAAGAAGAAGGAACCCCCTCTAACCTATATCTCATTTCTTTATATAGGAGATATGGTGTACATCAAATTACATTACTTCCCTTAGGGCTGACTAGATGATGACTAGTTAGGAAAAGGATTACAAAAGGTAGTATTATTGTGTAGTTGCTTGTAGTATTACACGATGCACCCGTCTAGATCTTGCGCCACGTGTCGCATCGATATTTTACTCTCACAGTGATAATCTCACTTAATTAGTGTTAATCTTACTTAATTAGTGTTTAACCTTTTTTCTATAAAAAAAATTCGTTTGCAAAAAAAAATTCGTTTGCAAAAAAAATTTCTCCTCAAATTTGTATGAAAAATCGTCAAGGTATTTGTTATTGTCTTCAATGACGACCCTAAGTGTCGTCACTGTTTTCAATGACAACTCTAAAATGTCGTTATTGTTTTAATGATGTCTCTACAATACGACATTTTTGAGTCGTCATTGAAAGTAGTAAAGTAACAACACTTGAAATCGTCGTTGAAAACATTAGCGACTCTTTAAAATCATCACTAAAACAGTAACGACACTTAGATTCGTTATTGAAAACATTAACGACTCTTTAGAGTCGTCATATAAACAATAACGACACTTAAAGTCGTCATTGAAAATATTAACGACTTTAAAAAGGCAATTAATTTGCTAATAAAAAACAATATTTTCACTTTATTATTGATATGTCTCTGAAAATTTTGGGGTGCAAATAAAATAGATGAAGCAAATAATATCAATTAAATGAGGCAATTAATTTGCGAGTAAAAAAATAATAAGGCACTTATTTATTACGTAGGCAAAAGTCAAATGATATCTCTCCTTAACAGTAACAGTTGTTGTCCTCAAAGCAAACTTTCATTCACTCATCGACTAAATTCCAGATGTATCTAGTCAAGGTTTTAGAACATTTTCCCTTGAACAAAAAGTTAAGCTCGTTGTAGGCTTTCTTTCCCTTTCTCCGACTACTACTAGTATATGTACATGATGGATTGGAAATTGAAGTTATCTAATTAAACATAGCCGATGTCACGACTGTAATACGGTGGTAATTATACCGACGTCGACTCAAAACCTGACAAAATAATCACTTATGCATACTCCGGTCAGTTGAAATGGATTTTAAAAATGGTCTCTATCCTATCAAGTGGAATGTGGAAAATTTCTTAACTGTCAAATGTGTTAGAACTGATGGAGGAGGAGAGTTTGTAAACACTTTACTTGTGCTATCCAAAGGGATTACTCATGATTGTCCAAATACCCCTGAACAAAATGGAGTAGCTGAAGTTAAGCATAAACACATTCTAGAACCTTTTCCATCAGTCTGGCCTACCATTCAAATTTTGGGTAGATGTCTTTCATACGGCCTAACTATCTCATCAAAGACTTCCAAAGAAAATTGGCTATCTCTCCTTTTGAATTTCTATTTCACAAAAACCAGACTACTCATTTCTTAAAGAAGTATTGTCTTGATCCTATTCTTGATAAAATTTACATTTCTACATGTTCAATTTGATTTTCTTTTCCATACATTTCTTTAGTTTCTAATTAAACAGAGAATATTTCATACTTTGCTGTCTCTTGGTATAATTGACAAAATTTATTCACTAATCTCTTCTCTTGGTATAATTATTTATTTATCAAAAAAAATATCTTGGTAGTTTACTTGCATACATACTACACGCAAGGATATTGGAGGAAACCTTTTGACAAACGTGGAAGAATTCCAGTGGCTAAATTATTCAGATATTTTTGTTGAATTAATAGGAATTTACGTCATCTGTCTTCCTACAGAGAAGGGAAAAAAACAACAAGTGAAGAAGAATTATCTACAGGAAAAAGACAGAAAAAAAATAGGGGGTTGATTATCATCCACATTTCCCACTTTCCAAATCTCCATTTAATATTCCATCTCACTTCTCTGATCTTCTTCATTCCCATCTCACAGGATCTCCTTCTCCTCCTATACTCTCCCTCTCTCCTGTACCAGGAGAAGCAGAACAACAACAACGGGAAGAAGAGTACATCCATCAAAATTATTCAGGTAATAATCATTTTTAACTTTCCTAGCTGTTGATTTGGTTATCTTACACTTTAGATACACCAATTATACCTAGATGCATAACCCCCAAACTTTAATTTTGTGTCATTTGATGGCTTTATTAAAAATGCAAAGTTTCCATCTTGAGCTTTGCACTGTGTGGGTTAAATCTGTATGGTGCAAATTAGGAAAAATAGATGCCTTTCAGAAAATATAACAGTTGTCAGGATCCCCTGACAATTCAGTGCATGATTTCTCCTTTAAATTAAAATCTTATAGCTTTCTGTTTTAACCATGTGACTGTTGAGGATTTCACAGTGTTAAGGGATGGGTTACACCTAGTTATGTTGCATTTTGTGAGAACTCCTCTCCTGGGAGATATTTTAATGCCTTAAAGAAATACTATAATTGATGTAGGAATGAAGCATGAGTATAAAAGGAAACCATCTTTGTGTCTTACAGGCATTTGAGTCTCATCTGGGGTTTCCTTTCTGCTTTTCTGCAGGTTATCTTGAACTGAAAATAAGAAACGTATACTGAGTTTTTGTAAGTAAAGAATCATGGCTCGGGCACTGGTTCAATCCACGAACCTTTCGGCAGTCATTGTTGGTGAAAATCATGGACAACTTCAAGGATCTTCTGGAAAAAACAAAAGGACAGTCAAAATGATGTGTAATGCTCAAGCTTCGACAAAGAGAATGCAAGGTTTTTCGGGATTACGGGGATCCAATGCTTTGGATTCAATGGTAAAGTCTGGGATGGATTTCCACTCTAAGGTAGCAGCTGCAATCTCTGCTCCACGTGGAAAGGGAAGCCGTGCTGTGGCTAAAGCTATGTTTGAACGCTTCACAGAGAAAGCTATTAAAGTTATCATGCTTGCACAAGAGGAAGCAAGACGCCTTGGGCACAATTTTGTTGGCACAGAACAGATATTATTGGGTCTTATTGGTGAAGGCACTGGAATTGCTGCAAAAGTTCTCAAGTCCATGGGAATTAATTTAAAGGATGCTCGCGTTGAAGTGGAGAAGATTATCGGTAGAGGAAGTGGATTTGTTGCTGTCGAGATACCATTCACTCCTCGTGCCAAGCGTGTTTTGGAACTGTCACTTGAGGAAGCGCGACAACTTGGTGAGTCTTTGAGCTGTCTTTTATTTGGAATTTGTCCATCAATAGTTTTCTGACCGTATTGAATGTTTCAGGCCATAACTATATTGGATCTGAGCACCTGCTTTTGGGACTGCTCCGTGAGGGTGAAGGTGTAGCAGCACGTGTGCTTGAGAACTTAGGTGCTGATCCAAGTAATATTCGTACCCAGGTAAATTTACGATGGGTCCTCCACATGCATTAATTATTTATGTCATCAGCTACTGGAGGTGTTGGATACTGCTAATCCTAAAATGTTGAACTTATCTTTTGTTACCAATTATGGAACCAGGTTATCCGCATGGTAGGTGAGAGCACAGAAGCTGTTGGAGCTGGAGTTGGAGGAGGCAGCAGCGGAAATAAGATGCCTACACTTGAGGAATATGGTACTAATCTCACAAAACTGGCTGAAGAGGTATAACATTTCATTTTTGCTTTCTGTGATTATTGTTAGATACTGGCTTGTGTTTATAACTAGTTCAAAAGGAATAAATGGGTTCAACTTCTTGCCTTCTCAGGGTAAGCTTGATCCAGTTGTTGGTAGACAACCACAAATTGAACGTGTAACTCAAATTTTGGGTAGGCGAACAAAGAATAATCCCTGCCTCATTGGAGAACCTGGAGTTGGTAAAACTGCGATTGCTGAAGGACTTGCTCAACGAATTGCAACTGGTGATGTGCCAGAAACTCTTGAGGGGAAGAAGGTGATTATATAATTGATAATTTATATCCTCCCATGACCACTCATTATAAAACGAATGATATTAATACAATTACAAAACAGTGCATTTATGTATAAGCCGATTCTAATGCAAACATTTGCTTCACAATTCAGGTCATCACCTTGGACATGGGTTTGCTAGTTGCGGGTACAAAGTATCGTGGAGAGTTCGAAGAGAGGTTGAAGAAACTGATGGAAGAAATTAAGCAGAGTGATGAAATAATACTCTTCATTGATGAGGTGCATACACTGATTGGAGCAGGAGCAGCAGAGGGTGCCATTGATGCTGCCAACATCTTGAAACCAGCTCTTGCCCGAGGAGAATTGCAGGTAATTTAACCTTCAGTCTGTAAATGTGACTTTATACTTGAGGCTATAGTCTGCCTCCTATTGTTGCCTTTTAAATAACTTTTTGTTTTCTCACTTTTGGTTTTCCATTAGACGTAAAGAAACACCTTTTTTCACCCTTCACAAGTTTTGAATCATGTTTTATGCTTTAGTATCTTCTATGTAAGTCATAGCTTTCGAACTTCCAAGGTTCTATTCTTAGTCATTACAGTACTTCTCAATTTTTTGGTGCAGTGCATTGGTGCTACCACTCTTGATGAATACAGGAAGCACATCGAAAAAGACCCAGCACTGGAAAGAAGATTTCAGCCAGTAAAAGTGCCTGAACCAACTGTTGATGAGACCATACTGATTCTAAAAGGTCTTCGAGAGAGATACGAGATTCACCACAAATTACGATACACAGATGAAGCCCTAGTTGCTGCAGCGAACTTATCATACCAGTACATCAGGTTTGTGATGTTATTATCCTTGCATTCATGTCTCATGATTGCTGAACCTGATAATGTGTTGTTTTTTTGTTTTTGGTGTTTGACTTGATACGTTTTACCTTGTTGTATGGTTAAGGAAGTAATTGTTTTTGTACTTTTACATGTGTAATATTCGCTCATCAATATTTGTCTGAATGCTTTCAAATGGGTGGAACGTACTGCATGGTTTCTCAAAATTTTCTACCATATTTGAGTTCTGACGACGATTTCATGTTACCAGTGATCGGTTCCTTCCTGATAAAGCAATAGACTTGATTGATGAAGCTGGTTCTCGAGTGCGACTTCGTAATGCTCAGGTACCATTTTCTGTTTGGGAATAGCTTTCCTCATTTAGCTCCACAATATCAATTGATTGAGCTGTCTGATTCGTTCTTACTTCTTATGCAGCTTCCTGAGGAAGCCAGAGAACTTGAAAAGGAATTAAGGCAAATTACAAAGGAGAAAAATGAATCTGTTCGCGGCCAGGATTTTGAAAAGGTACTTGCAAGCATTTTATGTTGTTTTGTGTGTGTGTGTGTGTGTGTTTTGCTTGTTTGCCTTTACCTAAAATTTCTATCCAGTAGGCTTACAGCGCATAATATTTTGCAGGCTGGGGAATTGAGAGACAGAGAAATGGATCTTAAAGCCCAAATATCAGCTCTCATTGACAAGGGTAAAGAAAAATCCAAGGCAGAGTCTGAAGCAGCCGATACAGGTCCAATTGTGACAGAGGTCGATATACAGCACATAGTCTCTTCATGGACTGGTATTCCTGTCGACAAGGTCTCGTCTGACGAATCTGATAAACTTCTCAAGATGGAAGAAACGCTTCACAAGAGGGTCATTGGCCAGGACGAAGCTGTTAAAGCCATTAGTCGTGCTATCCGCCGTGCCCGTGTTGGACTTAAAAATCCCAACAGACCAATTGCCAGCTTCATATTCTCTGGACCCACTGGTGTTGGAAAGTCAGAACTTGCTAAGACACTGGCTGCCTACTACTTTGGCTCTGAGGAAGCCATGATCCGTCTGGACATGAGTGAGTTCATGGAGAGGCACACTGTTTCAAAGCTCATTGGGTCTCCACCTGGGTACGTCGGCTACACAGAGGGTGGTCAGCTGACTGAAGCAGTTCGACGCCGGCCTTACACAGTAGTCCTATTTGACGAGATTGAGAAAGCCCATCCTGATGTCTTCAACATGATGCTTCAGATTTTGGAAGATGGTAGGTTGACAGACAGCAAAGGGCGAACCGTGGATTTCAAGAACACACTTTTGATAATGACCTCCAATGTTGGAAGCAGTGTGATTGAGAAAGGAGGTCGCCGCATTGGGTTTGATCTCGACTACGACGAGAAGGACAGTAGTTACAACAGGATAAAGAGCCTCGTAACAGAGGAGCTCAAACAGTATTTCAGGCCAGAGTTCCTCAACAGGTTAGATGAAATGATTGTCTTCAGGCAGTTGACCAAGTTGGAGGTGAAGGACATTGCAGACATAATGTTGAAGGAGGTGTTTGAGAGACTAAAAGACAAGGAGATTGAGCTCCAAGTAACAGAGAGGTTCAGAGACAGAGTAGTTGACGAGGGTTACAGCCCTAGCTACGGAGCAAGACCATTGAGGAGGGCAATTATGAGGCTTCTGGAAGATAGCATGGCCGAGAAAATGCTCCAAGGAGAGATTAAGGAAGGCGATTCAGTTATCGTGGATGTTGACGGTGATGGAAATGTAACGGTGCTCAATGGTAGTAACACTGGGATCCCCGACGCACTTCCACCATCCATTCCTGTGTAAATCAAGACCCTTCTCTGATGGAACTTTGATGCCCACGGTGTCTGTACTTAATTAACTAAATATCAAGTAGGTATTAGTAACAATGTATTTACATTAAAAAAAAAATACACTACACATACAGCAGCTTAATTGGGTGCATGGCTGGACCTATGATACTTGTTTTCATCACTACAAGCAATGCATGTATTATTTAGGTGTTGGACAGGAAAGTAATGTATGGTTAGCTAGTGACAATTGATACTGATTCATTCTTGTTACATGGAACAGAAAGTATAAGCACTTGTCGATGCTTTCGACTTCAATGGCTGCTCTATTCATTCATGTGAAAGTCACTTTTGTATTAAAACGAACTCTTTTTTGTTGTTTCTTTCCTGCTCCGCATGTCTGTTCCACTTACACGAACCAGTGTCATCACAGACTACAGTCTACACTAAACTTTTGAGGTATATATCTTGTTTTCTTCGTATAGAAGTGTACCGAAAATGTCTTTTCTTTTACAAGGAAAAAGAGATGGATAATATATTCTCTCAGATTTCTTCTTCTCACATCTTTTTGTTTTTGAATCTCCTTTTGTCGGTACAGAAATTGGCCCATCAAATTGAATCACTTTACAAAGAAAATGTTCTCCAAACTTGTTTGAGAAAAGAAAGAAAATAAAAACATTGTTGGGATTATATTCCCACATTTATCTTAGATTTATAATACTCAGGGCCTCTCAACTCATATCCAATTAGTTTCCTCTCAACTCATATCCCAATTAGTTTCCTCTCAACTCATATCCAATTAGTTTTGAGTTGGATGCCCTTATTTTAATATGGTATCAGAGCAGCTATTTGTGTTGAGTCATTTGTTTATAATCTATTAGGGTCTCGCCATTCATTTCCATATTCTAACAAACATTACATGTCGAATCGTTCTTCTTAATTCCAAACTTGCAATTAAGTTATTCTGATTCCGATGTTACATCGGTCTGAGTCGAAGAGGTGGCATTATGAAAAGGCTGTTGTAAAATCCTGGCCATGTACATTTAACACGCCGTAACTTCCCAAACGAGCAAATGCAACACATTGAGTAAAATTCTAACAGAAAATCTTCTTTCTTTTCATGGATTCTTTACAAAAATTGTTCAAACTCAAAGCTCAATTACACCAACCAACCAACACAATCAAAAAACTAAAAATGAAGAAAACAAAAAACCTTTTTTTTTTTTTTTTTTTTTTTTTTTTTCCTTGTACATTTTCTTCTTCTACTATCCACCCCCCTCAATTATCATCATTAAACCTTTTGACAAACTATAATAAAAACCATCTTCCTCAGCTCTACTTACATTGTGATTTTAAAGACCGTACGTGGCTAATATGGACTTATTTATTGAGTAAGGGTCAGAATAGTACTTCAGGTAACGGCCTTCCTTCCAAAAATGCCTTGAACAACACAAGTGATCTCTCTGGCTGCGAGAATGGAGCTTCATGAGAAGCTCCTCTAATTGTTGCAAAAGACAGAATGTTACCATAAACTTGAGTCCATCCACCAACCTAAATTAAAAACAACGAGAGAAAGATAAACGTTAACAAAGTCGAACAGGTTTCTTATGTAATTCATGGTTCATGTTAAGAATAGGCCAAGGCTAAGAATGTTAACCTGCTTCCCCTGAAACCAAACCCTGTATGGTACTGTTGTCTCCAATCTTAATCGCTTTGCCAACCCATGGACAAGTTTCCGGCTCCCTGTCAATGGGATAACCGAATCTTGGTCGCCACTACATTCAAAAAAATCATTATGGCAGTTAACTACGAGGAACGTTTGAACATTTTTCCTGATCTACACATGGTGGTAGTAGTGTAGGAGTTTTCACCTGTATACCAAGACAGGAATTCCGGCCTTGACAAGTGAACCCACAATAGATATCGTAGGTATTTCAATGTTAAGTAAATCGTAGTCGAGAACACTGTCATCAAAGTACAAGTAAAAGTTGATTAGATGAGCTAGACATAGATATAGATATAGCTGTTTTAACTACTAGTTCCATAAAAATGAAATGAGGAGAGAATTACTTGCTGCAAACTTCCCATCTTCGAACACCAACAAGACGGGCGTGGAGAGCTTTCTTAACATCCAGACGGTTCAAATAATTCACTGTCTCATCTTCCACACAAACGTCAATACTCTCTGGCACTTGCTGTGAGATCAATAATGCAACAGTTGAGTCAAAGGAACAAAAAAATCAAACAAAAGAAAGACCATGAACTAAAACTTACTTGGGGACTAATGATTTTGGACTGAGAGAGAACCGAAGACATGCAAACATCGAGTGTAACATCATACTTATCTACGAATTTACTCGTTTCTCTGCTCACTTGGCTCATTACTCTTGAACAAACAGAAGAAACGGAACCTCTATAGTACTCACTAACGTACCGAGAATAGTTACAAGATGAAGTGAATTCCGTGAATGTGGTATCTGATATTAAACCATGAGACCAAAAGTATTCTGCCCTTGAGTTAAAGTCAGTTGCAAATTCTAATACCGGGTTTCCGAGCTGCAATGCAAGAATAAGGAGATGATCAAAACAATGTATCGACTTACACAGTTGAGGTCTAATTAAACTCAGATACTTACAGCAATTCCTTTGAGGTTGAAGAGGTTCTCCTTCTTGTTGAATTGCATCATCAAGTTTGCTAGCTGAGGCACATAATGACCGGCATAGCTTTCCCCTGTGATGAACAGATCTCTATTTTTGTACTGTGGGAATTTCAGAAACCATCTTTTCAAGAACACCAAATTGTCCCTGGCTTCAGAAATAAAAAACCCACAACATTTTCAGAACAATAAAACTCCACATCAATTTCAGATCAATTTAAGAAAATGTAGGGATTGTTAACAACATGCCTGTGATTTTGTCATCGGCACTGACATAATTGTTGCTATCATTTGAGTATGAGAATCCAACTCCTACTGGTGTTTCCAAATACAACATATTTGCTTCTGCAGATTAAAAAAACCACACACATTAAAAACATGCAATTTCCTCTTTTTTTTCCTTTTTCCCCACTCTGTTTTATTACATACATACCTCTGTTCCAGCTATGTTCATTTCTGATCAAAGCTTTACCACTTGGTCTAAAAGGACCATTCTCAGAAAATGCACCAACACCCAAGGAAGAACAACCAGGACCTAATTAAAAACCAAAAAAATCAAAATCAGGCAAACAATGTTCAAATTTCAAGAGAAAATAAGATGTGAATCTCTTTTATTTTTGTTTTACCTCCATTTAACCACAGAACAAGGGGTTTTATAGAAGGTTCAATTTCAGCTTCAGCAAAGTAATAGAAGAGAGACCTTTGATTCCTTGCATCAACTGGTACATACCCAGAAAACTGCTGGAAACTAACTTTGGGTTGTCCTGGTAACTCAATAATCCGGTCAACATGAAGTGATGAAATGAAGGTTAGATGAAGAAGCAATGCTGTTGTTACAGCTGCAACAGTAGTTCTCCATGATACTACAGAAGATGGAGATGTGTTCATTCTTTGAGTATGAGTTACTTTCTAGCTACACAAGTGGTTGAGACTTGAGAGAGAGAGAGATGAAATGTTGCGAACATTGAGGGCAGGAGGGCAATAAGTGGGGATTATATAGGATATAGGATGTATTTTTACAGCCTTATTGGTTGTGCCTCTTTTTGCCTTTTTGGTATATATGTTAGAATTAGATTAGAGCTTTTATACTCTAGTATGCTCAAAATATGAATTAGACCTCTCTTTTTTTTTCACTTTTCGTTGTAAAATTTAAAGCACATGGCTACTGAACTTTTGTGGAAAGGATGGTAAGCCTATGATATGATTCATGTGAAGGAGTCAATGTGGTCAACCATGGACTTATGGAGTCAATGAAAGTAAATGTGCGTTTGAATATGCATTTTCAGAAGTTATCACTTCCAGCATATAGTAGAATTTAAATAAGATTTCTAGACGGCAGTATTATTTAGCTCCGGATTTTCCACCTCTCTACTCACCAACCTACAATCTAAATCCCACATCCGGAAAATGGTGAGCCCTACCGGTACCTGAACGTGAATTTAAATTTGGATATGTGGTTGAGATTGTAGGGAGGTGATCTCGTAGATCAATGTCGGAGTTTAGTTTATTGTTCAGTTTCTTTTAAAGTGGTGTACATTAAGCTTCTGAATAATCTCCTAGATGATCGGCTTGCACGTCGGGCTAGGAAACATAGTCTTAAGAATCTTTGGGTTTCTGTTCCTTCTTTTCCGAACTCTCTTATTAGGAACGGAAACCTGCACAATATTTGTAATTTTCTGATTTGTTAAATGAAAGGTGTGTTTCGTAGAAAATTTTTTTTTACTTTTTGAGAAACAAAATAATTCGTTGAGTTTTGTTTATGGGGTGCAAACGCGTTATTAGAGTGCTCTCTTGTATTAGCTCTATTACTTATGCAAGATATTTATATAATTGCCGGTTGAAAGATATTCTGATTGGGATATTGAATCAAGTAAAAGACCACTAAACAACAGATTGAAAGAACATTTGGCTCAATTTTTTTTTTCCTAACAACTCCCAAAAAGACAAGGATGTCCAACCAACAAACAAATGAGCTTTTCTTTTCTTTTTTCACTTTTTTTTAATCACTCAGATCAGAGATTGAAATTCAGTGGGGGTTTTGGTTAGATTTAACTATAATATCAGAGTGTTACTTTTGTTAAATCAGCCTACCCAGTACAAGTAAGAGGGAGTTTTCACTCCTTTTTCTTTCTCTTGTCTTCATTTTCACCTGAGTGTCTTTGTGTTTGTCTCTCAATCTAAACATCTCCTCTCATGAAGAGAATTAGACACGGAGCATTAATTCTTAAAACCAACAAATATAGATATGTCGCATTTGTTGTATTGATGGTGTAAGAATTATTTGACATAAAACATACCAGGACTCATTTGGTAATGAGTTCCAACCATCCCCACCCAACTAAGTAGTCCTTGAAGACAGGAAATAATTATGATGATTCATTGATGTTGATTACATCTCTTCTCTTATTGTCCCGTACAATCTTTGTTGATATTTTGCAGCTGGGATTTGTGTTGTTGGGTTAAGCCTTTAAGATAGGGGGGGGGGGGGGGGACTCGCATAATTTGTCTATTCAGAATTCAGTTCATGACACCAGTACCCCCCACATGGGCCGAGTTAGGGTTCACTGAATTGTCCCACCGTATACTTTGGCCGTTTGGCGTGGTTAATGTGCAACTACTCTTTCTGTCATCTCAACAAAGCAAATAATGAAAGCATATACAGATTTCCAAGATCAGCTCATCACGCATTGCATAGTAATGAAGCTCCGGATTATAGAGAACGAGAGTTTTAGTGAAAGTGGATTTTGTTTTTCTGCAGCACTAGTGGAGCGCAGTAACAAAGTAGGACAAAATCCAACATTCTCTACAAATGTCTTACTTTTTACACCTTCGGTTTTCCATCATCATTTTTCATTAGTGTGTTTGTGTGGTGGTAACTAACATACATTTCCAATCGACACCACACTCCTCCTATAATCATAGTTATTTCAACAGAAACACAAACTCTGTTTCTGTTTCTAGAAAAGAAGTATTATAACTTTTTTTTTTTCCATTTAATTTCCAAATTCAGACAAGAAACTAGTCGGAAGCCTAGAAACAAGCTGGGCTCCAACTCCTTTTTGAACTACCACACTTAACCTATGAAAAAGGAAATCACATACACGCACG
Organism: Papaver bracteatum; assembly: GCA_023529315.1. NCBI lineage: Eukaryota > Viridiplantae > Streptophyta > Magnoliopsida > Ranunculales > Papaveraceae > Papaver > Papaver bracteatum. The sequence goes on along the minus strand of JAJJWX010002936.1, from coordinate 2,690,537 downwards.
TTAGCATCATGACTAGCAATATAGTTGCGGGCCATTGAACGAAGTCTTTGTTCCGTCCCCAAATTCACCTAGAGTAGTGAAAGCCAAAGCACCAAATCCATATCCTTGTGCGGTGCATTTTTCTAAATACTTGGTATTTTTGCGATGACAGCATCCTTGATAGCTTTGCCCCCTTCCAAAGTACGACCATTACTCCCGGCAAAGGCGACACAATCGTAACATCGAAGCAAACGTCCCGACCATTGTCCCAATTGAGCACAAGAACATCTGCAGGTCTCAAAGAAGTACCGTTGTTCGCAAGCATACCCAAGTCCACCTCTTTCCGTGCGGTCACCCCAGCTCGATAACGGATGTCTGCAATCGTGTCGCGTACTAAATCATGTCGAAATTTTAAACCAACTTCATTTGTACGATTACTTTGCATGGTCACCAAAAGCATCCATCTCTCTTGCGGAAGGGGCACAAACTACCTGGTTCAAACAAGGGAATACCAAGTCTATAACATAATACCGCACTAAACTGCCTCGAACCAATTTGCTTTTTTAAACCAGGGATGGGGATAGCCATTAAGAAATCCAGGGCATGCTTCATTTGGTTGCTCTGCCATAGGAATGAATCACGTTCGAGACAACTTGAATTGGGAAGTCAAGTTCTTCTTTACTTTGCATCAAAATAAACAAATGCGAGTTGACATAGAATGGTTGGCAGTGTTATCGACGCATATAGGAGAAACATGACTACACAGAGAGTTGAAAGAAGCTGCAGCACGCTCAAGATGGGAGCTAAAACCACTGATGCCGGTGTGCCTCAATATGACAGATTGCAGTTCTAGTGTTTCCAAGCACGACGCCAAATAACGAGTAATTCATAGTGTCTTGCATCGAGTAAACACCAAAACCACCTAGTCGAGGGGCGGCGTGGAAAATCGCATTTGCAAGGGGCCGAACCCTGGACCATCTCCTGTTATTATATGTTGTAGGAACTTGTAGAGACGAGAGTCAAACAAATCTTGAGCCGCAAAAGTGCAGTCTGGAAAGGTAGTGCGTAAAGAAAAATATAAGCGAGAAACTCCAGCACAGTTTCTAAACAAAAGAAGCTCACAATGTGGATCTTCAAGTTTTTCCACTGCATCAATGAGCTCTATAGTTTTTTGCACTCTTTTAACAACCAGATCCGCATTAAATTGGGCATCAAGACTAACAGGAGCACCTAGCAGAAATGGAAGGAGTATTTTATTCTTTCTGTTTGGTCACAACTTGCTTAGAGAAGCGCCTTGGTTGTTCTTCGGCCACTATCTATGAAATGGAAAATGGTAAAATGGGTAGATGGAAGGGGCAAATACCTCTTCTACTCAACGGATATAATGTTTGATAAATTTTAATGAAAGATTTAGCTACCTAGCTAGAGCTAGTGCTATATAGAAAATACAAAACAAAAAAAGAGTGCTCGACATTAGAATTGGGAAGTGCGAGGAGAGAGTGCACAATGCAATGTTTTTAAGCTTTTTGTAGTCTTGCGGATGAAGCAAAGCACCACTTTCTCTCTACAACCTCTTTTCTTCATTTAAGGTTCTTTTGCAAGTCCTTTCTATGTGCTTATTTATTTATTTAGGATTTTTGTCTTTGCAGGGAAAGCCCATGCTCTTTCTTATAAATTCATACACTTATCAACTTTTATTCTCTTTAATTACTTTGGGGTTCACATTTGGTATTTGATCACGCTACCATCTTAAAGATCGAACAAGAGAGAGGAGAACATAAACGCGGAAGCGTAAAAGACTACATTGATATTAATCTTGGTGAAATACAATCTATTTGATATTTTTGATTGTTTGATTCTTTCTTTCTTACTTACTTACAAATGAATACAACATGCCTATTTATAGGCTACAAAAGAAGAAGAGAACTATGCCTATGGAGGCTAACAACTATGCCTATGGAGGCTTACCAAACCAACTACTAGACAATCTAGTATTCTTGTTTGATTTGTCTAACCCTAGAACACTCATTTTACACATGTTAATTGTCTAATATTGACTCTAGACATCCTAGATATTTCTAGGTTAGTCTAGATAGGTGTGAACTCTTGACTAAGTTGGTGTTGAATATTCAACACTCCCCCTCAACACCTACTTTCCAACTTCTCTTTATCTTAGACGTTTCGGTCCCCTTCATAGTTTAAGGATGTTTCGGTCCTCTTCATAGTTTAAGGACGTTTCGGTCCTCTTCGGAAGTTTAAGGACATTATGGTCCTCTTCGGAAGTTTAAGGACATTACGGTCCTCTTCGTAGTTTTAGAACATACGGGTTCCATCGTAGTTTAGGGACATTGCGGTCCTCTTCGTAGTTTTAGAACATACGGGTTCCATCGTAGTTTAGGGACATTGCGGTCCTCTTCGTTTCAGTAAAATACTTCTTGTACTCTTTGGACAACTCATAGGATTTTCACCCACTTTTGTTGTTCTCTATCTCATCACCACTTGGTGATTGCTTCCATTTCTTCACAATCTTTTTGTTGTTTCTTCTTCTCTTCTTCTTTTGTTCCGGTCATGCTTTTGTTGCGAAAACCTTCACACTTCTTTGATTTTTTTTTTAAGATTCTCTCACAATCTTTCATTTCGTCAAGCTTCTGCCACAAGCTCTAACTATTCTTCTTCTTGCTATATTGCTGTTACAATTTTGCCACGCTATCCAGATGTGCCACATTTCTGAATTCGTAACAGATTTGCAACGCTGTGAAATTATTGTCACACTTATGTTTCCCTGATCATCCTTGCATTTAAAAAAACATCTTTTCTGCATCTTCTCTATTTTGTTTGAGGCTTTCAGCCCATCTTCAAATCAGCTTCAACTTGCTCTCCTGTCATGACCATCATCACCGTAAACATCATCCTTGCTTTTTTTTTTTTTTTCTTCTAGAGCTCTTCCATCACATGCGAAGAAAGTTCCCATGGGCATCATGCTTTTTTTGTTTTTTGTTTTTTTTTTCTTGCTTTCTTGAGCAAAGACCACATCTCCACTTTGCCACCTTCACGTTCTTTAGCAAACATCAATCATGGCAGCAAATCATCATCATTTCCTTCATTTCAGAGTTCTCACGAGTTCTAGCATGCCATAACGTTCTCTACCCGAGCTCTCATCAGTCCCTTTATCGGCTTCGTTGGAAAACTCGAGTTCATCAACTGCCATGAAACCAATCTCGTCCTCATTAAACTCATCACAGTAAAACTACCAAACCATGTTCAGGTAGCAAACAATACTCCATACTCATCGAACCAAAGCATCTTCTGTTCAATGGCAGCAATCTTTCATCTCTTCTCTGCTGCTGCTGCTGTTATCATCTCGACATCCATTCTCGAGCTCGTCATTCTCTCAACAGCACCATCGTTATTCTTCTTCATTCTGTAGCTCTAAAGCAGCAGTACCTTGCTCGAGCTCATTACCGAACATCACTTCCTTCTTCCATCAGCAACTACCAGCTCATGTATCTCCATTATCGTCATCAACAGCAAGCCAAAAAACCGAGCAGAAGTTCACCATTCATCTCAGCCAACAGTCCCGAACAGCAACACCATCACCGAGCCATGATTTATCCAAAGCTCACCACAGTTCGGCTCCACTCGTATCTCATAACATCCATCGAGCATCATGACCATCATCTTTATCCGAAGCTCATACATTAATTTCAATATGAACCGCAAAGATCATTTCCACCGATGATGATCATCATCCACAACTTAGTGATTTGTTTTCTCGAGCAGCAACCACTCGATATTCATTGTATCTTCTCGGCCTTCTCATCTACTCGAGTTGCAAGTAATGGTGGAGATCATGGAGCCAGAGAAAGTGATACTTTACCCCCAACTTTTCTGGGGTTGTGTTGCAGTGCTGCACACGGATTTTGTCCATGTTTCCTGCCAGGTCATTGAGCTATTTGGGCGTGTTATAGACAGGTTATCTTTCAGAGACAGTACCAAAGAGAACGTCATGATTTCAAGCATGCCCCGGGATGAGCTCGACACCTGCCATACGGGCGAACATCAAAGGACGAAGTCGAGAGTTGGAGGCGAGCCTCCAACTTTAAGTGGGAAGGTGCCGGCTTTTGAGGGAGTACAACCTCTTGTGCTCAAAGGACTGATGTGAACTTTCAGTCATGGGTATTCCATTGAGGTATACTGTCACGTATCACAGTGCACTCATGCGATTCCATATTTGGGGACGGCGAGACACGGCTCCTCATGCACATTACTGGGTTGCTTCCATGGATCTTTTCATAGCTCAGCAACTCGTCACTTCCAAGCCACACAGCTTCCTACTTTCTTCGTTGTTAACCTTTTTTTTTTCTTTTTTTTTTTCACGGCAACTTTCATACCGTCCTCATATCATGTTTTTTTTTTTTTTTTTTTTTTTTGGACAATCAACATGTTTTTTTGATACCACGTTTTTGTGTATCTAAAAAACCTAGTTCCACACGTACACTTACTTGGGTGGTGAAATCCAACACACATAGCCGCAACACACATAGCCGCAACCCCATAGCCAGCACCATCATAACGAGAACTTAAACCTAGTTCCACACGTGTATCTAAGGTTTTTGTTAAACCTTCTATACTCAACACCATAATGAGAACTTAAACAATAACAACAAGATTTTTTTTTATTTTTTTTTTGAGTTTCTCTAGCTCTCTTCCTCTCCTCTCTCTTCCTCTCACCTTGCTCTGATACCATCTTAAAGATCGAACAAGAGAGAGGAGAACATAAACGCGGAAGCGTAAAAGACTACATTGATATTAATCTTGGTGGAATACAATCTATTTGATATTTTTGATTGTTTGATTCTTTCTTTCTTAATTACTTACAAATGAATACAACATGCCTATTTATAGGCTACAAAAGAAGAAGATAACTATGCCTATGGAGGCTAACAACTATGCCTTTGGAGGCTAACAACTATGCCTATGGAGGCTTACCAAACCAACTACTAGACAATATAGTATTCTTGTTTGATTTGTCTAACCCTAGAACACTCATTTTACACATGTTAATTGTCTAATATTGACTCTAGACATCCTAGATATTTATAGGTTACTCTAGATAGGTGTGAACTCTTGACTAAGTTGGTGTTAGAATATTCAACAGCTATTAGGACGACTTGACACTCCTTTTGATTTATACTCCTGCCTGCCTGCTTAAATGTTTTACAAAGATCGAGTACCTTGTTGTAAACATTTCTTGGGAATGAAAGTATCTGTAACTAAAGTATGTTTATGGCTTGATGACTGACTTATTGTTGAAGTTAGTTTTGTTGACGAGAGACCCATAAAGTCATGAACAAATGAAAATCTACTTTGGTTTCAGACCCAAAGTAAAAGGGATTGAGATTTTGATAGAAAAATTCATGGTGGACTGATTTCCATACAACACCACAACCATTTCGGAGCTAAATTCTTAAATCATCAAGCTTTTAGTTTCGGACTTTTTTTTTTTTTTTTTTTAATGAAGGTTGGGAATCAATAATATAACTTTAAGCATGAAAATCGAGGCCTGACCAGCTCGGTTAACTGAAATTGGTTGTATGGCAGTTGTTACAGGACGTTAGTATGACATTTTCAAAGTTCACTTATGTATGCCCAGTGTGTACAAGAATCTTTTTTCTTTTCTACCTCCTTGAGCCGTGATAGACAGCCCGCGTTTCTGCACCCAGCCGTGCACCGAGCGGGAATCCAACGGTTGAGGGGCGCCCTGGGAGAGACAGATATGGGGATGGGGGCCAAAAATAGGGGCCATTTTTTTTTCTCTCTCTCATTCTCTCTCCTCGGTACGCCCGGCTCGGGCTGTTAAACATTTTTGTTGACATAAAGTATACTCGAAAAACTTTTAGAAAAAGACTAGAATTCAGTCAAGTCATAGATGATTTCATGTATATCTTATTGATCTCTCTGGTCATTTTATTCTTTCTGTCCATCTCTGGAATGATGCATTATGCGCAGCTCTGTTTTGTTTCATGGTTTTGAGAATATGATAGTGGTGTCTATCATGATTCCGTTTTTTAGGCATTGCAGTAGTAGTAATCATTTCATCCGCACTGTGCAGTAGAAAGAGTGGAGAGTGGAAATAGTGCAGGCGTGGGTGACAGGTTTTATATGAAAGAGCATTTTTCACCCATTTCCATATGTTACAGAAACCATTAAAAAAAGAGTAATAAATAAATAAACCTCAATTGTTGCTTTCACCCTGGTAGTGTCCCTCCCTGCAACAGTATCCACAGTTACCAAAGACTGAAACGATACTTTTCCAACAGTATTTCAAAAAATGACTGTCATCTCTTTGGTGGTGGGATAACCCCACCAACTTTGGAAAAACCTTGTGTAATTCTTCTTAGCCTAGTGAATCAGTAAATCCTTACTTTTACCTTACTAACCTACGGAAAATGCTAGACAATCCTCCACGGCTCCACCAAAGCATATCATTTTCTTATTGGACCCGCCACTGCTCAAAAGGGTTCAAGATAATATTTGGGTTTTAATTTAAACAGTGGTTCTTAACGACCGAGAAAAAAACCCAGGGCAAAATCGTCTCTCACAAAAAAGTTTTTTTTTTTCTTTGGGTGTGTTTTTGTGGGGCCTGCCCCTCGGGAGACGTGCAGGGGAAAGGTGTTTGAGGGGCGTTTTTTTTTCTGTTATTTTCTTGGTTCATTAATACTTACTGTAATTTAAATGGTGACACGTCATGGAGAAAGATAACGGGGAGAAAATGGTGGGGGAGTGTAGCACTTCGGCTAACATATTGTGCAATAGAAAAATCTTTGTGCAGAACAGACTCTATTTTTGATAGGAATTAACATCTCCGACTTAATTCTCCGTCGAAGTATTCCCACGAAAATCACTGTGCAGGACATGACGTTTCAATCTTCAGTGATATTATAAGAATGTATAGGATTATGATTTACATGGATATCTTAACAATCTAGTAAGTTGTGTATGGTTCACGAATCCGTTCGTATCATGATGAGTATGTTTAGAACACCGATTAAATTTCTTGCCTAAAACAAATATTACGCGTATTTATGATTACGGCCCGTATAATATTTTATCATGTTCATCATCAAATTATCATTAGGTACCATATTTTTGATTTTAAAACTTTACATACACCAATCTAAGCCATATACCACCATAGTACATGTTATTTGTTGATTATATTGTATTTATTATATATACAATTCATTTGAATCGTTAAATCATACTAGTTACTAAGGCGAGATAATGTTAAACATACCTTTTTTAGAAGTTAATGTATGCTGAATTTTGTGCGCCAAATTCGTATCTCTAAAACGAATTATACACGTACATATGTCGTTCCAAATTATCCCGAATCACAAACCGTTGAACGAATTTACATTCTGTCAAAACAAATAATACTCATACGCTTGTCGTCCAGAACTTTTCTTGTATCCCGAATTGCTGACTAGGTTCCTAGGTATTCAATTAGGATTTGTGAATAATCATTAAATATCTTAGGTATTCAAAATAGATTTTTTTTAATTCCACAAATATCCTTGTTTTATTAAAGTTGAGATGTAAGATATATAAGGATTCTAATAGAAATTTGTTGTCAAAATTTGTATGTTATCAATGTGAAAGGAAGAATATGAATGAGAAAAGAGAAGAATTTCTAAAAAACATGAAGAATAAGCTGTAGAGAAGATTATTAGAGCATATCTTGGTTGAACCTACCAAGTGTTGGTATGTCAAGTTTGGTTGTCATATTTTAGTATCAAAACTCATCTAGAGTCGCGTGATTAAATACTAGAGTCAACTTCATTTAGGTTAGACTAGAAAGTCTAGGAATGTTGAGACGTACAAGTATTAATCTGAAGACCTGAAGAATGTGAAGAAGTAACGACTACAAATCATCATTCCACTTGAGGTTAGTAATATTGACTTGATCTTGTTTCCATTCCTAAAGTATCGTTCAAGTCGGATTATATTGAAAACATAACATGCGAAGCTGAATAAAAATAATACTTTAGTGGTTAGAGTTGGTCATATCATGATGATCAAAGTGTCAAGGAACTTAATGAAATACGAAATATAAACGCTTGTCTTTTGGAACTTCGTAAATACGACACCAACATTATCTTAGTATTTTGTCATTTGATTATGTGTAAGATATAGGTATGATTTCACCCTAGGAAACAATGCTTTATAACATTTGTTTAAAGGAAGTACATATATGAAAATGTTGCATAATCGAAAGGAAATCATGATTAGTCAGGTTCTTTATTGAAATCTTTTGAATGACCAATATAAGATGACAATGTAGAACTTATCTTAACTTGTTGAGATTTGAGGTATAACTTGTCATAGCCTATATTGTGTAGCATGTTGTAATCGGTCACAAGCAACTTTGTGAAGCATGGTGTAACCGGTCAGAAGCTACATTGGGAAGTTAGTTGTAATCGGTCACAAGCTACCTTTTGGAAGCATGGTGTAACCGATCACAAGCTAATTTCGGATGTTAGTTGTAATTGGTCACAGGTTTCTTTGGGAACCAAGGTGTAACCGATCACAAGCTAACTCAGGAAGTAAGGTGTAACCGATCACAAGATACATCTGGGAAGCAAGGTGTAATCGATCACAACCTAGTTTGGGAAGCTTGGTATAACCGATCACAACTTACATTGTGAGGTTAGTAGAACCGATCCCAATGAGCAAAAACGAGTGATACCATGTAAAAACTATGATAAAGATGAAACTAAAAATATGTTTCAGATACCTTACACAAATATAGGACAATGGTATTTATACCCATAACTTGTGACATACAGACTTGAACTAACCTATTTTCCTAATATTATTAAAGTAAAATTTTAAATTTTCGTCGACCATAAAATTTTGGGCATCCCATATCACGGAAGAGTGTTATACATTTCTTAGATGTATAGTTTTCCATCCCTCTTGTAGCAGTTATCTCCTAGCGTATGTTCCTAAGTTATTATGAGTTGTTATTAGTAGGAAGTGTATGAGTGTTGTTAGATCAAGTTACGATGGGCCAAAGTCAATAGTCTATCAACTACGCGTCCATAGTAGTCTAATATACTATATCTTCAAGGAAGATATGTCTAATACAATAGTTAAGGTATCCCTTTTCATCGATAGTACAAGCGGGAGGTAAGGGGATCAATTCCCACTAGAAAAGATTGGATCCCTCATTTTGATCAATTTCCTTTATGCATGGATAGAGCTGAGATTGGATCTTGCTGATTATATGGCGATTGGATAAGCAGTGAGGCTAGTCCAGCTTGCTAGGTCTGCTCAGAAGAGTGAGCCTAGCTATACCTTTTATCAAAGATAAGGAAAAAGAAAAAAGAAGAAAGAAGAAGACAATAAAAATGAGTAATTCTTTTAGTCTTTAAATTAATTTGTTTTTCCTATAAAAATAAGTAAACATTCACAACATAATAAATAAAATATTAAATAAAATAAAGCACATTCATAAATGAAAAAGGCATTTATCTCTCTAAAATTAATTATGGAGTCGTAAATTTTCATCCCCGTAAATTTTCTTTGTCTTTCTAGACTAAAACCGCCTATTTCTCAGTCAAAACCACCTTTTTCATCTCAATTATCACTTCTATCTCCTATTTTCTTCCCTTTTTTTATGGTATTTCTAGATTTATTAGTTATGTTATTTTTATTATTTTGTCCAAAGTAATCGAAAACGTTCATCGGTCCTACTCGGTGGGGTACCTTGTAGCGAGGAGCAATGAGCTCGGACTTGGAAATCGCCAAAACTCGGCATCATACTCAGTCCCTAATTATTAGAGATTTATATATAATACTCATGAGTCATGAATTATACCAAGTACTCGGCCAATTTTTATATACAATCGGTCTCCTCGGCCTAATACTCGGTCTACTCGGCCTAATACTCGGTCTCCTCGGCCGATTACTCGGTTTCCTCGGCCGACTTAATCGTTGTTCATCGAAATGACCTTGTACTCGGAAATCGGAACGCTCATTTACCTTGTAGAGAGTACTCGCCGAGTACTCGGCCGTGGAGAGCGATTTCGACTACTTTGATTTTGTCTACGGGTTGTTTGGTTCTACGGTTCCTTTGATTTTCTATTCTTGCGACCGTTTATGTTTACAGTTTCCTTTGTGTTTCAATTTTTATGCCTCCTTTTTTTCCCATTTCTCATGGTTTTCTTTTTGGATTTTCTATCTCAGAGATTTGTTGTAAGTTTAAAGTGGTTTTGCTCCCTCTGTGTAGCCTGGTTTGAGTTTGTCTTTAGAATCTTTTTTTTCCCTTCTCTTATACCTTTCTCATGGAGGTGCATAGATCAGATCTGCCAGTTGTTGAATCAACTGGAGTTAAATCTTAATTCCCGAAAATCCTTTGTTAATCAGCTTCTTGCGATCAATTCCTTTTGTGATTAAGCAGAACAATTTATGTCCCCAAGTAACCTGAATCACAGAGTCAATAATTTGGTTGATAAAGGCTTTGAGTCTCATTTTGCTTGTGTTGTTGAAGATTTAGAGAGGTATAATAGCGTTTAGGTGTATGAAATCATTCTCTCTGGTGACCTACATCTAGTTCCAGTTGATAAATGCTTTAACTTTGTTATTTCGAAGACGGATTCGATTAATCCTAAATCCACCGACGAGAAGGAAGGAATTACGGTTTTCAACAATATGAAGGCTATTGAGATTAGAGTTTCAGGGGATAAAGAGTTGTTTTCCTCTGATAATATTTTCTTCTCTGATGGTTCTTCTGAAGCCGTGGTATATAACATTTTACACGCATATGTGGATGGTGATTCAAGTGACCTAGTCATAAGTCAAGTCTCCGCTTTTGACATTAAATGTATCGATCAAGTCAATTCTTGGTATGGTCAGGTTAAGGGTTGGGTCAAGTCAACAGTCGGAATAGCTAATGGTCTCCGATACGTTATATTTGAAATATATCGGTACTTTCCCTCTATCTTTTACTATGGAAAATGTATAATTTATCATATGTATGTAGTGGTGCTTTATTTCCATTTAATCCTAAGACAAGCTCAAGTTGATTACTACATGTATGAGTTTGATGAAAAAGATATTTGTTGTGATTGGTTTATGACTACTCCGGGGCTTAGTGATTTAGTATATTCTCAAGGGGAGGATATGATAAGTTAGTTGGATGATATGGATTATGATTGCCCAGGAGGAAATCTTAAGGATGATTATGTTCCTAAGGATACCTTTAGAGCTTACCTGGATCTTTCTGTTGGAAAAACTACCGCCTCTAGACAAATAAAACTTGATGCTTACATGTTCTCTCGTGATTGGAAATTTTCCTATATTTTGGTCCTTAGAAATTATGATATGAATTGTATCCAAACCTCGGATGTAGAGTTTGTCTTGCGTACTTCTTATTTAGGATGTCATCTGAGTTTTTACTTTAAAACTGATGATTTTCTCTAGCTAGTACTTTTTCTGAGAATTTGTTTTTTTACTGCACTCTTGTGGGGTTGAGAAGATAAAAAATATGTATGATGAGGATTGTCAAGGCATGGGTCAGAATCATAAAGATGGTCTTGTTCATGATTCTACCTATATAATTTTATATAATATTTTATCCATCAGAGTTATTACTTCTCGACAGATAGAGCTAGATCTCTATTTATTCTCTCGTGCGTGGAATGGTCCAGTTTCTCTGACCCTTGAGGTGTATGATATGATCCGAACGTTTAACTTGGAGGATGAAGCTGTTTGGTTGTCTTCTTATAACAATGGGTGTTTAGGAGTTTTTTCAGACTTTGATGGTAGTTCCTTGAGTTTTGGGGATGATTTGCTGGTCTTCAATTTACTCTTATGTCGGACATATTTCGTTGTCATACCTTTAAGCAAGTTATCACCTTCGGGGGCTTGGGATGTTAGTTCATATGTTTGGTACAAGTTTAAGATGAATTTGGTTAATGATCACGAGTGGTTTTTGTTTGGATGTTTCAGTGGTTTGGATCTTCTTCATGACAGATTTCTAAGGAGTTTTTCACTATGTTCTTTTTTTTTCCAGTCAGTGTAATACTATTCTTCTGATTGGAGGGAACCGGTCTTGGCTCACCTTTGTTAGTCATCTTTCTCTTTGGAGGAGCGATGCACCTATGTATGTCACGCGTGACTCATTTATGAGAACTAAACGTCAACATACTCATGTCATGAAAGAGACTCTAGTAGTGGTTTAATGTAATCATGGTCGAAGTGGCACTGATAAAGTATTAGCGAATTTGAAGACTTCTTCATTAGAACTGGACCGATTTAGCATGTATACTTTACTTCGTGGAAGCATCAACTCTTTTCTTCACGCCTATCTATAATTCCCTTTTATTTCATTTCCTTATTTCCTTAGTTTACTGTTATTGTTTTTCTTTGGGTCATGTATTGGCTCAGCCTCCAGTCTAGTGTCTACTAATTGTGATGGCTAACTCTGTAAGCGAGCCACCTAGCTCAGATGGTCATCCCCGTTCCACAGAGATTTCATGCGCTTCAGGAGGTCCCAATTTCAAGTCTCCGATGGCACAATATTACAGAATTTGACATGGAAGGTAGAGTTATTTTTCCCCTTGCGACATAATCACAACCCCTCTATCCGCTTCAGCTCCCTTGGTTTGGTTCCTTAGCTTTGCTTGAATAAAATAAAAATAAAAAATAAAACGAATCTCATATAGGTAAGATGGGTTCCGTGACTTTTCAGATCTATAGGGTTCACTATTCTCGTAATCGGAAGTTCTGGAGGAATCTTCCCCCTTAAAGGCCTTGACAAAATATGCTCTCACGTTAAACGGTGATGAAACCCTCGCTTCCTATTGGTCTAGAAAGGCCTTTTCTAATGCAGAAGCCATGGTGAGGACACTTGGCATAACTCTATTGGTTGTAATAATTAAAATTTGGTTACAATTTGGATACATCAAATACTTAACTGTCTGTTAGTAACGATGTTGAAAAAAAAGTAGGTGGACAATACTTATGTTAGAATTTAAACTTAAATTATTTAGTTACGCCGTCTTTACACCTATACTTAACTGTACTTTAGTTAGGGTGGACAAAACTCACGTCCACACCGTTAAAATAAATTAAAAAAAAAAAAAAAAAAAACACGTCTAAAACTTAAAACGTCACACTCAAAAGAATTCCTATAAAAAAGGAAATCTAGAATTAGGAAACGTATTGTGACAGACTCAAAAGTTTATAAAAAATCCAAGTTAAGTATGGTATTTAAATACCGAAGTTTATGTGTGAATCAGAACTGTGTGAATAGATCAAAATTACGATTTAATCAAAATTATGATGTTTTTAAAAAATTGATCAAATGCATTCCTTGACCGATCATATTTGGTGTTTAAATACCGAAATTTATAAAAAAATCCTTACAGGATTTGGAATTCCATCTAAACCTAATGGATGAATGCTCTTCCAGTAACCTCTGCATTAGAAAAGTAAACCCAGAGAAAAGAAATCTCTGTTCTTCTTCTCTCATGTTATGTAATCTTCTTCTATATTCTCATGTGTTATTTTGATAAGGATTGTTTTATCGCAATGCTCTACTCTAATCTCTTCGTATGTTCATGTATTTTTTTATGTTGGGAGGCACAAGGAGCAAAGGTGCCGGTAACATTAGTTTTGTGCTGTAGGGATGATTTTTTGGTCGTTTGTATTGGATTCTCTATACAGTTTTGATGACTAAAATCTATTTTGCTCTCTATTAATAGTTTTGTAAATCTCCATTGAACAAAAGGTTGTTGTTGACAATACAATATTTAGGGGTAAGTTTTTTCTGAATTTCTTTGTAGTTTTTTCTTTTATGTTGACTGGATTTTTATTTCATTGAACAAGTTTTGCCTAATTACTATCAATTGAGTAAGTTTTGCCTAATTATGGTCAGTCGAATAATATAATTTTTTTACATGTTCTTAGATTACCTTTTATGAACCTTCGTGTTTATATAGATCATGCATATTATGGCTAATTGGCCATAGATCTTGACTGTTCATATATATGTATATATATATTGCATAGTGTAGTAAAATGATGTTGCCATAAGGATGGTACTTATATTGGATTGGTTGCATCAGTGGTTAGTACTGGGTCGGCTTTCGCTGGGATTAGTCACATTCGGTCATGGAGTTCTGCTTGACATCTGCAGCATCAGTTGCCGTTATCCCTTGAATCTCACCGACCTTTCTCTTCATGGGGTAGTTAAGCTACATATATTTCTCTAGATCGCCTCATTCTTAGCCACTTTAACTGAAGCAGGTAAAAAGTGTTGGTGTAAATGCGGAAGTATAATGGGGTTAAGGAATTGATTTAAGAAAATAGTTTGGTTAATTGAAAAGAGGAGGCTTTCATTAATTGAATAAAAAATGCTGCAAGAGGATTTTGTGTAGCACTTTGGCTCATTGTGTACAAAATCACTTAGGCTCTTACTGACTTCTTTACTCACTTGAGTTTTGGATGATCCCAAAACATCTGGACACGGAAAACTCTAGAGCTAATTGACTGATTAGGAATTAGTTCTACTAGGAAACGTTGTTGTAATTGGATAACATTCATTTGTATATGTTGTGATTCAGGTTCTTATCATTTGTGTATATCAATAGATTTTAACATTTTATAAAGTCTCATTTCCCCCACAAGTACCTTACGAAGATTTAATCGGTATTGATGTGTTTGTAGATATGCACAGTGAGGTCCAGGGTTAAATCAGCTAAACACATCCTCCCGTCTCACCTTTAAACACTACAATATGTAAGTTATTCTCATTGGGAATGTTTAATATATCTGTCAATCCTAAAATTTGCAGGATCAACAAAATCCGCGGTGTTTAGGACTTCTAATATTAGTTTGTACATATAATATGAGAGGTTATGAGAATGTAGTCAGCTTTCATTGGCTGAGTTAGATGCTAAATATGAAAACCCGGTATTTCGTAAAAATCTGTTCATGTGACTACGAAAACTACTTCATGATAGTAAGCCAATCGAATTCTTTATTTCCTTATGCACTCCTCTCAGGACTCTCACAAGCTTCAATTACAGACAATATCATATATATATATATATATATTGCATTTCTTCTTGCACAGATCGGTGGTAACTTACTTTGCGTAGAATTAGCCGAGAGATACAAGGATGTAGAACCTGTTGCCTAAGTTATCGAGCATCATTCTTTCCACTCTTCAGACCGCAACAAGTGCATCAACGGAAGAAACAAACTATATCAGTTGGAATCATTATCGACCACGTCATGTTTAGATATAAGTCAAGTGCGACTTATGAATCAGCTCAGAAGAATAAGGGTTTTGCATTTCTACCTTTTTCTACAGTTTAGCAGGAAAAACGGGATGTTGGCGAACTTGAGAACCCAGCGGTAATCAATAGCCTAAGCATCCGTTTCTTTATCAAGAGTTTAATTTAGATTAATCTAACTGTGAAAAGGAATTGATTTTTTTTTCCCGATTAATGGGAAGCAAATTTGTTATTGTTATGACTCCAAGCCAGGAAAATGACACACCGTCTGTCGGCCATATGCAAGATATAAACCAAGGAAGTAAGTATGATGACATGCTTACCCAATAAGTTCTGAAAATGATTTCTTTGCTTGATTACTTTTGAAAAGAATCCAGAGCTTTGTAGAAAATTTATATAAACATTCAATTCCTTTTTTTTTTTTTTTTTTTTGAAGGAAAGCTTTTTTTATATGAAAGCATAATAGTAAATAGGGACTACTTGGCTATGCTACCATGAAATATATACCTACGTCAGTAGATATTCAAGTGTTTGAGAATTTAGTGCGTTTGATTATAAGAATATGCTAATCAGTGGCAGGCTCAAGGAAAACTACAAGGTCTAAATGCGGGAGGACTTTAAAACTGAAAATGGATGTTTAGAATTTTGGGGTAATGCTACTTGAAATCATGAATTGGAACGGGAGAGAGATCACAAGGCTCTTCTTATCTATTCGTCATATGATTGCTTCAGACTGGAAACAATTATATGGTTGTGTATGATAAGGAAGTGATGAATGATATGAAAATATTCAAAAGGATGGTATGGTGTATATAAGTTTTCAAATTTTTGTACCGTGTCCATATTAGTTGAAATTACAGAATGACGTCTACCAAGATTGAAGTATCAAGTCAGTAAGTTCTGTAGTTTGCAAAGGCCGAGGCGCCTAAACTCTGGCATGTGTATCGATTTAAGGAACTTACTTTAGCAGAATAAGAAGTACTAAACTTGCTGCTAACGCACAAAGTTTGTTTGTATTAATAATAATCATTACTGAAATGTATCGTCCACGGGCAGAATCTTGCTTTTGGTGAAAATATGTTTCAATTTTAGGCAATTCCAAGTTCAATTTTAGGCAATTCCAAGTTCAATTCAATGTATTAGCTCCCACACCAAATTAGAAATGTATCGTCCACGGGCGCATACCAAATGTTGCATATTAAAGGATAAAAAATGCCCGGTGCATAGCACGAGCACAAATCTAGTCATCTTTAAAATTGTTAAAATAAATAAATAGCAGCTATCTAGTTTGGCTCCATGATGGTTAAGCTCTTCTGTAGTCAACCAGAAAGATTGGACATGGATTTCTTGGCATTTGTTAATGAGAACCTTTGCCCTCCTATGATATTTTGTCTTTTCAATCAGATGTCCTAAATATAATACTATTACAAACAAGCTAGACACCTAACTCTATTGCCCCCAAACGAAAACCCCTTTTGTCTATGACTAAGTATCTCACTATTGCACGTGATTTCACTAATTTAATATATTTTCATGTCTCCTTACCATCTTTACTTTAATTAATATTTTAGAGTTATCATAAGGAAAGGGAAAAAAAATGATCAACTGAATTGTGGTATGGTAGCCGGGTTGCATAGACGTGGACACGATGCGACACAGACACTATAAAATTTTCAAAAAACTAGGACGCGTACATATATATACATATTTTATTTATATATATAATTATGTATTTTATATAACAAAATCAAGTGTTTCGATCCTAAAAATTAGAAAATAATGCTACATGTGTATAAATTTCAAAAGAAAATGAAAGATCATTTGTTTATACACGCGAAGGTCAAACAATCAATCACTATTAAACACATGGCACAATCAAATTGCATTCTTAGAACAACACATGTCCAACCAAGGATATATGTGATGTATTTCCAATTACAAAACCCTAATAAAGACTTAAATGATTGATATAAATGTTTGTCTTTCTTCGTTTAGTTAATAATAGTAAAAATAAAGGAAAAAGTTTAAATGAAAATAGAAAAAAAAAATGCTTCAAACCCGAATCATCGGTGCGTCCAAACAAGACGCGCGCGGGACGCGCACATATTGGTGTGTTGGACACGCTTCGTGTTAACGGCAAACGCGAGTCGGACGCGGACACGATTCCAAAAACAGAGCGTCCGTGCAACCCAGTCTCGTAGCAAAGGACCACAATTTCAATTAATCTCTAATAAAATTTCAGTTTATCAAAAAAATAAGAAAAGGGAAAAAATTACGAAATAAAAGGTAAAAACTATCGAGGTTCCTAGAATGATGTAGTGTTGGCCACACGTATGTTGTCTCGCTAAATCTTTATTTGGAAAAATTTAAACGTTTTATGAGCGTCTGTAATTATTATCTTTCTGAAAACTAGAGTGTCTTTAATAGTAAAGGTAGATCCATTCCATTTTGTCCTTAATTTTTACGGCTACAACCAAATATCAGTGTGTTTATTTTTTTTTCTTTTGCAGCTATAAAGTACACAAATAGTTAACAACAGAAAGCTTAATTAGTGTTTTCAGCTACATTACGAAAGCAAAAGTATTCAGTTTTTTTTTTAATAAAAATGATAAATCTTAGCCTATTTAATGTTTGGTACCCAGCAAATGTCCAACACCTATCTTTTGTACCGTATATTTTGAATCATATCGGTTGGTACCTTGACCAATGACTCACTATTAAATACTCTAGTTGACTAAATTATTCTACTTTTATTTTAATTTTCTTTAGAAAATAAAATTTGTTTAATGAGTTTGCCCTTAACAAAAAAAAAACGTCTTCTTCCTCGCACTTTTGCTATATTACGGTTAAAATTTGATCACCCAGAAAGCGTAGGAATACTAGGAACTGATATGGGTTCATCGAAAGACAACTTAGATCAATCACAAATAAATGAATTGTAACAGAAAATATGATTACACTCAATGGCAACAACGACCAAGGCTCATTTGGGTTGTTTTTTGGTTTGAAACTTCATCTGACGTTATTGTTTCTGTGACTGATTTGTGAAGTTTTGAGATGGGTTTAAAGAAATTTTTAGTAGCTCAAGAAGAACACAGAGAATAGGTACTCAAACCTAGAGAATTTGGCTTGGTCTTGAGGTTGTTTTGCTGTTGAGAAAAGACCTTGTTGTTGTTCTAAATGGTGATACATGGGATTATGTATGGTTTATAAATGATTGAACGGTTTGGTAATTGTGGGTTGTTATTAGAATTGGATGGATTTGCAAGGGAGGAGATTGAATGGAATTAGTGGCTTGTTTGGTTGACGGGAAGGGAATCCAATACCCAAAAGAGGGGAATCATAAACCCACCTCCACCCATGGGTTCATGATTCCCTAACTTTTTGGTAATCCTATTCCTAACCACTATTTAATCTTATTTACAAAACATGGGAATGAAATTGTATTCCCAGGAAACTGATTCCATTCCCTCCAACCAAACATGTCATAGAAGTTAACATCTATTCCATGTATGAATCTTGCTGAAGATATTTGATGAGTCGTTGACAAAGGCTCTTATGCGTAATCATCTAACAAGATTGATTAGAGCCTTTTGTTAACGACTCAGATATATTCAAGCAAGATTGATTAGCTAGAGTGGTTACCAAACAGATTCTTTCTTTGCTGTTTGGAATACGATCCAAAGGACTTGCTATTCATGTGTGTGACACTAGAAGTCGAAGGCGCAGAGATACTAATGTAACTAAGTAGCTAGGGGTAGTATTCTTGGTCTAAACTATACGAAGTTGGTATTAGATTCTGTATAGCGGCTTAATTCTGAGAGTACTCAAAACTCGACTAGGTCCCGTTTTTTTTTTTTTTTTTTTTTTGCATTTTCGGTTTTCTTATTAACAAAATCTTGTTGTGTCATTTACTTTATTTTTCGCATTATAATTGTTATTATAATTAAGTAAATTACACACGTACGTTAGTTTCGTAACACTTGATATTGATCCTATAGAGTTTTGATTATTACTGAACCTATTATCAAGTGCACACTTTGTTGTCGTATCATCTCGATCTTGTATCCATAGTCAATCATACAATTGACCTTGTTGTTGCATTGTATCGATCTTGTATCCATAGACGATCACACAAAGTTTGAACCGAATTTGTTGTATTGTCTCGACTTTTTCCATAGACGATCACATTCGGTAGAGGACTTATAGGTTGATAAATAAAAGATTGTGGTGTATTTGGGTACCCTCGTCTTTTCAATTGGTATCATAGTAGGAAAATACGAAAAAATCTAACAATCTGCGTTTGGCGCGATCCAACCTATAAGACTGGAATCTAAAAATGGTTTTTATAGAACCCGATAATGATTCAGTTAATGTAAAGCAAGATACCAAGAGTTTTGAATTAACACTTGACGATGGCATCTACGAATCAATATCTGAAGACGCTCATGAAATCATCTCAAGAGAATCTACCAGATAAGTTAATCTTGTTAATGATGTAGAAACTAATTACAACTGGAAAATATGTCTACAAGAAAACTTGAATGAAATTTTCGATGATGATGACTCAGATTTTGAACGAGACGTAGAAGAAGATATCTCAGAATACTCTAAATTATTGGATCCTTTGAAAAATAAAAAATTGAGACCTTCAAATTTCGTTCGTTTTATGACTTCTCTTTGTCGTGAGAACGGGAAACTGAAAAAGATTTTTGAAGGTTATTATATTATGGTTATCGCATATCTGATTCTCTTCTTAAAGATCGTACAGAAGACCTAAACTCAAAGAGTCTCAAATGTGAGAATCTTCGGAGAGATCTCTTTTTGTTAAAAAAGAAACTTGCTGAATCTGAAGCGAGGATTTATTAACTCTCAACAAAAGAGTTTTGAAGAGAAAGAAGGTGCATGATAGGTATTTTCAATGATGTTGTTCGTTGAGACTTGTGAAGGAAGATTTTTTTGACTTAATTTTTAAAGCAAAAATATAACAAACTCAAAATAAAGTTTTGTAAAAATTATGGAGAGGCCGGGGCTAGGATTCCACCATTGGTCGATATTAGTGATTTAATAAAACAATAATTATGCAACTCAACATTCAAATTGATTCTAATAGTGTTGCCTAGACATGTAGATTTTCAAAAGAATAGATGTTAGTCCAAGCATAGAATATCAAAACCCTAAAGCAAGAATATTCTATCAAGAAAAAATACACCTAACTAATCAAAATCATATAATCAATTTTTAGCTCAATGCAAAACAATCATAATAGAGTTGTTATAATTAATTAAAAATAGAAATGTATCACTTTTACCGAAACAACGGATTCCTCCATATCCTCAAGGATTGGACTTAGCTCATCTTGATGGAAACACGCTCAAAAGTTGATTTCATTGCTCAAATAGGTGTTTACAAGGATGAAATATAGAGAAAATGGTTAAAACCGGGTGTTTGCAACGTTTATAATTGTTGCAAAACACTGTTACAGAAAACGATACAAGATTACTGTTGCTGTAACTGTAGCGCTGCGACGCACTACCCTGTGTCGTTGTCACTATAGCATGAACGACCGTCTCGAAGGGTCTTATGTTCTTCGTGTTCTTCCAGCAACAACATAAATTTTTTCTCTGCAACTCAAATTTCTCGACTCTGTGATGTTCTAAATTCTCCCCAAACTCCCCGTCCCCCTCAGTGAAACCCCCAGAGTCTATTTATACTCAACAGGGCTAAGAAAATCCTCGCCATTACTTAAAATAATTTTCATAGCTCGGAAGTAAAGAAAGATATTTTCTTCCCTATTTTACCTCCTCACGCTGTTTTCTCTGGCAAACATGATCCTACATGTTCCTTCCTATTCTTAGATAGTATCAAACACGCTGCAACTCACGTAACAATTTCCCAAAATAGCGCAGAAAAGGACCGAGAATATCTTCTTCCCCTGTTTCGTGTGATTGCACGTTTCATTCCTTTTTTATCGAAACTAAAAGCATTATTGGCCATGTTTTGATGTACAAGACCAATACCAACCCATATCCAAGACCATATCTCCAAAAATCTCGACTAAAATCAATTCAACAGAATTCATTGTTTCTGAAATTTTCAAATAAACTTTTCCCGCCATTTTTTGTTTAAACGTGAGGAAGAAAAGGGGTGCCTGTAGTGAATTCCGAGGTGTGAATAGCAATGGGTGTTCAATAGTAAAAAAGGTGCCCCTTATTAAATGAGGCGCTTCTTATCCAAAATGTGGGTGCCTTTAGTACTTTTCTCCTGGGGTCCAAATAACACTTTTTGAGCAACTTTTTCCACACAAGTGTATTTCTCCAAAAGCCTTTACACAAACATAAAAAATACCAAAATAAGTACAAAATCAAGCACTAACAATGGAGACACTAAGGACAACTTAGACACAAAAATGTGTCTATCAAATACCCCCAAACTTATTATTTTCTAGTCCTCGAGCAAATCTAATATAGAAAATAAAATGACTACACTTAGCATGTGCAGCAAGCCATTAAACTGCTAAGTGGCCCTAGCGGCGGAGTGTTGTCTCCGGAGGGTTTACCAGAGGTGTACCCACAAAACCTTTATACTCCAGACCCTTGCTATCTACGCAGAACCTTGGAAGGCACTAAAGAATCTCCTTGGTTGGCATACATTGACTACAGGAGGAAATACCCTGATGCGAAATTCCAATTGTTGTACACGAGTTTTCACTCAAGCATACTAAAATTCATATATAAAGTGACAGAGCTCTACTCAGATAGTTTATGGACATCATAAACCGGAGTCAACCAATCACATGGATAGATTAAGAAGAGAAGGGAAAAACGTGGATGATGTTGACTAAGGTGAACCTATACTAATGGATTGAGATACTGGTCTGGACTAATATCAACACACTGGCATATACAAGGGAACCAGTGGTCGATATTCCTAACTCTAGGTCAACTCAGTTGGCATATACAAGGGCACCAGTGGTCGACTTTATTAAATTTATTCCGGTTGGTCTGGTTTTTTTTATTTTTATTTTATCTCAGTCACTCTATTTCACCCTAGAAATGGTAAAAAGAAAAAAAAAGTGATCAGGATTCTTTCGATGTTTCCATCACGAGGATATGGCGAAACTACCATGTTTTTTTTTCTAACACCCGAGCTCTGTGCTTTTATGAATGGACTCTATAGATGTTTCCATCTAGTCAGATTGGTTCCTCAACTCCTATAACCAAGATACTTTCATCCACTTAGATTGGTTAGTGTTATCCTTAATAGGCATAAATTTCTAGGCTCTGGAGTTTAATTATTGCAACTAAAAGTTTCTCCCATACCCCCAAACTTAAATCTAACATTGTCCTCAATGTTCTAAAGATGAAATTAAAAACATGTACAAGGAGAAACTGTTACCACTTGAAGAAAAGAGTAAGGAAAGATAATACCGTGTTGCATGAGTATTGGGTTACCTCCCAATAAGTGCTAAGTTTAAAGTCTTCAGCCAGACAATAGAAGAGATTAGTCACCTCGAAGAATCATATAGCAGCAGCCGGAATAACTGCGGGTTATATGGATCAAAAAGTGTTATCCAAAGGAAGAGGAAATTACAACAGACCATAAAGATACCGAAAATACCCTGATATAATTTTTTTGTTTAAGAAAACTACATCTAGTTGTGGTTCGGGTTCAGGCTATATAAAAGGGTCTAAATAAAATGTTTTCATGGGCTGGACTTCCTCAAAAGAAGGATTCTTAAGAGCAGGTTGTAGAGTATGGAAATACTCAAGTAGGAACTTAGAAGCACATAGCAATAACATGAATAATTGGAGATCCTCTAAGTCAATCAGATTTGACTCACACGGCTGACCACAATGAAAGAGGTGGTCTTCCTTAAGTAAATGTGTCGACCCTAATCTCCTAAAGTAATTAGGTTTAGTATCAAAACTTAATAATTGACACATCTAAAACTTATATGTTCCCACAATTGGTTGAAAAATATTGGTGGGAAAACATAATCAATCTGGGTATCATAGCCTGGGTAAACCACATCAGCCAGAGGATGGGTTTTTCACAACTAAACTTCTTTATGGGCATTACTAGGTTCGGGAGAGCTAGTATGAAGGTAATATGGCACAATGGTTGAGGAACACATATCAAGTCCCACGTGAGGGATTTCTATAAGAGCTAAAGGTAAGGCACTTGGAGAATGATAATCACCCCCAAACTTAGAATTTTGGGTGTCTCTAGACAGACTAGCTACAATTTCCCTAATTTCTAGATCATCAGAATCCCGAAAATGGTCAATTGCTTCTTGTAGGTTATACTCAGGTGATACATCCTCACTCACATTTAAAAGCTCTACGAGTTCATCTTCTTCATCTAAGACTATAGTTTTTAAATCATTGGACTCTAAAACAATATTCTCAAAATAAACTCTTTCCTCTAAACCATCATCACAATTAAATAAGATGTTAATCATAGTTACTTCCTCTGATTCACTGATAGGCACATAAAATAATAGATAATTCAACACACCGCATGCTAAAGGATCATGAACTACACCGTCTAAAATGGTGGTATCTCTAGTCAAATCCACATCCTTTTGAATAGGTGAATAATCATTAAAATTATCGGGATTTGGACCAGAAATAATACTATCATTATGAAGCTCAACTGGAGTAACCATTTCCTGATCACTATGCCTACATATGTAAGATTCTTCATTAACACTATCCTCATAATAATATGAAAATGGTTGAACCTCATCTAAAATAGTGTCTCAAATTCTATCCTCGTCATCTTGATTAGGTGAATAGTAACTATCCTCATTTTCAAGGGTGAAACTGGGAACATTGTGTTGGAAATTCATATTATTTCGAGCAATTATTTTGTTCATCTCAGCTATCCACTTGAGGGTATCTTCTAAAGAAGGTTCACTCGTTATTGTAGTTTTTTCGTCAATAACTATACCATTCATCTCAGCTAACTTGCGTGTCGACTCAGTTAACTTCCCGAGGGACTTTTATAAAGAAGGAGTAGGAACATAAGGATCATAAAAGGACTACTTTTCAATAGTTTGATTGTATTCTCTAGAGATGAAGAAATAGTATTATAATCTTCTTGCTCGTAAGACTGATGCACGTGTGGATAGTAATTGGGCTCACCATGGTATTGACCCATAACCTTCAAAAGGTTGGCGTTCCCAACTATTATTCACACTATGGTCATAAAAAGAGTGATGTACATATTGTTCAGTTGGATATTCATATTCATTGTGATGGCTATTATAATACCAGTTTGACATCCTAACTGCAAGGGAATTCTATACAAGCACAAACAAGGCTGACTCAACCAAAACAAACCTACTGATTTCTAGAAAAAAAAAGCATGATGGCTCCACTTAGATTGTTTCTAGACTAGCTTCTAATCCTTCGAAAGGGAATTCGTTACAATTTAAGCAAACCCCTCTGGAATCAATCCGAGTCAAAGTAAGTTGAATAGAGGCGAGGGAAGCTGCGTGGATATTTGATACCCAAGGCCTCACCAAATTACAAGGCGGCGCAGTCACGCATTCAACTTACAGAAACCATCATGAACTTCGAAGTAACCAATATTTTTCGAATGACTTTCCTATTAAGCTCGTTACCCTATTGGTCTTGTTCTAGTCAAAATTTTAAGCTTAGGTTCGCGTTTGGTATCGTTTTCTGAAGGCGGGCAAGAAGAAAACGGTGATGAAATCCGAACCTTTATCTTGTATGGCCAGTCCTTGCCCTTTACTAGGAAATTAAAGCAGCCGTATTAAAGACCTCAACATATATGCATACAAAATCATCCAGTAAACCCGCTGACAGGAGATTCGTGGGTGTTTAGAATTCTTACCTCCCTTTCCAGACGGGGGATGAACCGTTGAAGTCGACTCGGGCCACTGACTCCTATGTTAGTGTACGAATCTGAGGGGCCGAGACAGTATCGTAACTGTCGTCCTTCTCTGCAAACAGTTTAATATTTAATACTACCCTTCCTTAGAGTTTTAAAATAAAATAAAAATAATATCCCAAAGTTTAAAGTCCAAAGTCCAAAAATAAAGTGCAAAAGAAAAAGAAAATTACAAGAATATAAGATATCCTGATACAATCTAAAAAAATAAAATAAACTCTTTTTTTTTTCTCGCTCTTTTCGCTTTGTCTTTAACTCCAAATCTTTAAGTATTCACCAAAATCTTTGGAAATTTCTTTTTGCCCCAAATTCCAAATCTGTAATGCAAAGACAAAAACCCAAAAACGTAAAGTAGAACAAATAAAATAAAACAAAAACCTAAAAATAAATAAATCTAAAAACTCTAGCCTAAAGACAAGTCTGTGTCGACGGCGCAAAAAATTGATGGGTATTTTCATTGATGTTGTAGTAAAAGGTTCGTTGAGACTTGTGAAGGAAGATTTTTTTAGACTTAATTTTTAAAGCAAAAATATAACAAACTCAAAATAAAGTTTTGTAAAAATTATGGAGAGGCTGGGGCTAGGATTCCACCATTGGTCGATATTAGTGATTTAATAAAACAATAATTATGCAACTTAACATTCAAAATGATTCTAATAGTATTGCCTAGACATGTAGATTTTCAAAAGAATAGATGTTAATCCAAGCATAGAATATCAAAACCCTAAAGCAAGCATATTCTATCAAGAAAAAATACACCTAACTAATCAAAATCATATAATCAATTTTTAGTTCAATGCAAAACAATCATAATAGAGTTGTTATAATTAATTAAAAATAGAAATGTATCACTTTTACCGAAACAACGGATTCCTCCATAGCCCCAAGGATTGGACTTAGCTCATCTTGATAGAAACACGCTCAAAAGTTGATTTCATTGCTCAAATAGGTGTTTACAAGGATGAAATATGGAGAAAATGGTTAAAACCGGGTGTTTGCAACGTTTATAATTGTTGAAAAACACTGTTACAGAGAACGATATAAGATTACTGTTGTTGTAACTGTAGCTCTGCGACGCACTACCCTGAGTCGCTGTCACTGTAGCATGAACGACTGTCTCGAAGGGTCTTATGTTCTTCGTGTTCTTCCAGCAACAACAGAAAGGTTTTCTCTGCAACTCGAATTTCTCGACTCTGTGATGTTCTAAATTCTCCCCAAACTCCCCGTCCCCCTCAATGAAACCCCCAGAGTCTATTTATACTCAACAGGGATAAGAAAATCCTCGCCATTACTTCAAATAATTTTCATAGCTCGATAGTAAATAAAGATATTGTTTTCCTTATTTTACCTCCTCACGCTGTTTTCTCTGGCAAACATGATCCTACACATTCCGTCCTATTCTTAGATAGTATCAAACACGCTGAAACTCACGTAACAATTTCCCAAAATAGCGCAGAAAAGGACCGAGAATATCTTCTTCCCCTGTTTCGTGTGATCACACGTTTCATTCCTTTTTTATCGAAACTAAAAGCATTATCGGCCATGTTTTGATGTACAAGACCAATACCAACCCATATCCAAGACCATATCTCCAAAAATCTCGACTAAAATCAATTCAGCAGAATTCGTTGTTTCTGAAATTTTCAAATAAACTTTTCCCGCCATTTTTTGTTTAAACGTGAGGAAGAAAAGGGGTGCCTGTAGTGAATTCCGAGGTGTGAATAGCAATGGGTGTTCAATAGTAAAAAAGGTGCCCCTTATTAAATGAATCGCTCCTTATAAAAAATGTGGGTGCCTTTAGTTCTTTTCTCCTGGGGTCCAAATAGCACTTTTTGAGCAACTTTTTCCACACAAGTGTATTTCTCCAAAAGCCCCTACACAAACATAAAAACACCAAAATAAGTACAAAATCAAGCACTAACAATAGAGACACTGAGGACAACTTAGACACAAAAATGTGTCTATCAGTGCATATCTCTCTCGAGAAAAACGCCTTAAGGACGATATAACTGGTGCTCTTGATAATATCAAGAAGTTGGATGAAGAAAAATTGAAATTGAAAAGGCGCATTGATAGCTAAAACAATATAACCTCAATGCTAAAAGCAAATACAAACCATCGTGATACACGAGGTTTGGGTTATAAGGGAATAGATGCTTCAAATATTAGCAAAGAGCTAAAATTTGTCAAAGCTACAAAATTTTCTCAACTAGAGGCTTCCACCGATGTAAAAGATTCTCCTATTTCTTGTAAAGAAGTATAGCTAGTCAAGCCTAAGAATCATGTTCAGCCAGACTCTTCAAGTACTGCCATCAAAGAAAGCACTACTGCAAATGTCAAGAAAGCAATAATTTTGAACAAAGATAAGAATAAGAACCAAACTCATCGAGCTCCAATGCAAGTGAATTCACAAAAAGATAACATTAAAACTCACACTTCGTATGTTACTAAGCATTGTTATTATTGTGGTAAAGGACACTTGCAGTGGGGGTGCAAAGTTCGTAAGATGCAAGATGCACTTTCTTTTGTATCAAACGTATTGGCTAAGTTTTCTCCCCGAAAGAACTCGGATCGCTATTTTCCTACGTTTAGACAAAAGAATTATTATAATGATAGTTCAAATGTTGTTTATTACTCGACAAGGTCATCTCATAAAAGACCCGAATATAGAAATAGATATGACTTTGTAAATAAAAATACGAGGGTACCCAAATACACCAAAATCTTTAATTTATCCACCTATAAGTCCTCTACCGAAAGTGATTGTCTATAGACAGAGTCGAGACAATACAACAAATCGTTTCACACTTCGTGTGATTGTCTATGGATATAAGATTGAGACAATAAAACAACAGATAACTTGTGTGATTGGCTATGGATACAAGATCGAGACAATACAACAACGAAGTATGATACTTGATAATAGGTTCGGACTCAACCAACTCCATAGGATCACTATCAAATATGCACGGAGTTAACGTTTGTGTAATTTAATTTAAATTATAATAACAATAATTATAATTGCGTAAAGGTAAAGTAAATGACATAGTAAAATTTTGTTAATGAGGAAGCCGCAAATGGAGAAAAACCTCGGGATGTAGTCTAGAATTGAATACTCTCAGAGTTAAGCCGTTATACAAAATTTAAACCAACTTTGTATAGTTAAGACCAAGAAAGTAACCCTAGTTCACTTAGTTTCCTCAGTATCCATGCGCTACCGACTTCAATGAGTGCACGCACTAGAATAATTCCGTTGGATTGTATTCCAAAACAGTAAAGATAAGATATCTCAAGTCATATGCAAAGGCTCTTCCGTTTAAGATAATAAACGCCTTTGCCTGGTTAGATCAATCCAATCTCTATTACCTAATTAATAAGATTCGGATTTGTAACAACCAAAATAGATCTCAAGAGAACTATTACTAGGTGTTACCGATCTCACGAAACTAATTAATCGAATAAATTTGATTCTAGTTGGATCCCAGCCGATCAAGGTTTGTGCAACACAAAGATATGAGAAACCGATAAGAAATCCTTTTCGTCTTCAGATATTCTTTAATCTTCAATTAAAACCTGCACAACACCACTTGAATCTCTTGTGATCAATCATGCACAAAACGGAGTATGTTAACAATGGATTATCACAAGATGTCTTTAAACCTACAAATAGTTCTAAAGATCCTGTCGATACTTCGATCTAGTTTGAGTGAATCTTATATCAGATGAGAAGATTCTCAAGAGTAATCAAACTAGGTGCAATTAAAGTTTCAACAACCGTTAGTCAATCAAATCAATCGAAAACTAATAACACTTTAATTATCTAGTTTCCCACCAACGGTACTCGTAGAGCTTCTTGATCCCACAGAAGTATTTATACGAGCGGTCATAAGATATTTCGCCTAATTAGGGTACTTTCCTCTCCGAATAGACGACTCCACCAGAAACAACAAAAGATGAAGTTTGCCTGGCTCTTAGGATAGCTTGATAGAAATGAAAACTTAGGTATTTATAGACCAAGGTTGTTTGGACACCAAGGAATTTCCAAAACCGAAAGTATTCTCAAGATATGCAATAAATGCCCATTCGGTTTTCATAATCCCGGTAAATGCTTTGTCCAATATTTCCCGAAATCTCTCAATAAAAAATCTCAAATTAGTAAATGCACATTACTAATTTTTATTCTCTGGAGATATGCATTTAATTGCTGGTAATTAAAGCATATAAAACTAATAACCTTAATTAAAAGATTCTTAATTTATTTCGGAACAATATCTCCTTGAGTACTAAGGAATATCTTTGAACAATAAAAGATTAGAGTTAATGTACATGTTCAAATAATGTTGACATCTCTTCTTTGTAAATCCTCTTTCATATGTACAATTTTGGAATCGATTATACCACACTTCCAAACAAGTTTAGAATTAGTTCATCTGTATTCCAAGAAAACTATGTGATTGATCAAGTATCAAATCACATCTATATATGGGTTCAATCGGTTCTACCAATCACTGGGATCAGTTACACAAGTTACCAGGACCGGTGACATCAGTTACCAGGATCAGTTATATTAATTACCAGGACCGGTTACCATATACACATGGAATTGCTTGTGATCGGTCACACCAGTCACTAGGGTCGGTTACACAAATTACCAGGATCGGTTACACTAATTACTAGGACCGGTTACACCAATTACAAGGATCGATTACACAACTTCTCTATAATCGGTCACACCAATTACAAATATCGATCATATCATCTCAGGTGATTACTTAGGATCGGTTACACTAATTAATCAAAACTAGTCATACCAAATCATGATTCAGGCATTGTGATTAGTTGTACCAAGATACATAACAAAGTTACAATCGGTTCTTCCATCTCATACATATTGGTAATCCAAAGATTTGCAATGAATATCCGTACCAATAAGCCTAGCGATTTCCCTTTCGGTTCATAAAACAAGTTCATGAATGTACTTCTTTATAAAAAAATGTAAAACATTGTTTCTTAGGATGAAATCTTCACCTTTACCCATTCACATAATCATAACAACATTCATAAGATAATGTCGATGTCATATCTACGAAGTTCAAAAGATAAGCGTTATACTTCATAGTCTAATTCCCTAATATTATGATCATGTCTCACTACTAGAGTAATATATCAATATACATCTTCGCAGTTATGTTTTCAATATAACACGACTTGAAAGATACGTTAGGAATGAAATAGTTCAAGTAAATATTACTAACCTCAAGAGGAAGGATGAAGTCATCGTTGTAGTTCGTTACTTATTCACGTTCTTCAGGTCTTTGAGTAATACTTGTATATCTCAACATTCCTAGACTTTCTAGTCTAACCTAAACCAAGTTGTCTCTAGTACATAATCGAGCAACTCTTAGATGAGTTTTGAATCACTAAAATATGACAACCAAACTTGACATACCAACGCTTGGTGTGTTCAACCAAGCTATGCTCTAACAGTTTATACGAATACAAGATTAATCTAACAAGACAAAGGAGTTTATTAGGTTAAAAGGAAGATCCTTTGTCAATGACTTAAATATCGTCTAGAAAGATTGATTAGAGTGGTTACCAAACGGATTCTTCCTTTGTTGTTTGGAATACGATCCAGATGACTTGCTATTCACGTGCATTACTCAAGAAGTCTAAGGCGCGGGGATACTGACGAAACTAAGTAGTTAGGGGTAGTCTGCTTGGTCTCAACTATACGAAGTTGGTATTAGATTTTGTATGGTAGATTATTTCTGTGAGCATTCAAAACTGGACTAGGTCCCAGGGTTTTTCTGCATTTGCGTTTTCCTCGTTATCAAAATCTTATTATGTCATTTAGTTTATTTTCCGCATTATAATTGTTATTAAAAGTAAGTAAATTACACACGTATGTTAGTTCCGTAACACTTGATATTGATCCTATAGAGTTTCGGTTATTATTGAACCTATTATCAGGTGCACACTTTGTTGTCGTATCATCTCGATCTTGTATCCATAGTCAATCACACAATTGACTTTGTTGTTGGATTGTCTCGATCTCGTATCCATATACGATCACACAAAGTGTGAACCAAATTTTTTGCATTGTTTTGACTCTGTCCTTAGACGATCACATTCGATAGAGGACTTATAGGTTGATAAATTAAAGATTGTGGTGTATTTGGGTACCCTCATCTTTTCAATCCCAACCCATTGAGTACATCAAGTAATTTCCCGATTAGAATTCTTGAAGCATCAGAAAATCACACTCTAAACTTATTCACATTATATTAATGATGTTGTTTGATGATTTTTATAGGATATGAATAAATCAGCGGGATAAATGAGAGAGCAAGCGGGATATAAAACGTAGATGAAAAACACGATAAAGATTCACTAGCCGATGAAGCATCAGGAACAATTGCATCTAGTACTGAAAAGGCTAAGAAATTTTCTGGTGATGCTCAGGAAAAAATGAAAGACAATATGGACAGTACAAAAGAGAAAGCAAGGGAAGGGAAAGACAAAGGAAAAGATACGATAGTTACGATGAAGGTTAAGATCATGGATGTGTCAGGTTACATGAAGGATAAAACCATGGACACTATAGGGAGTACAAGAAAAAAGGGTGCATATATGGAAGAGTATACCAAATATAACGATGAAAGACAAAGCAAAAAAATGAGCAGATAATTGTTGATGGTGGTTTTTAGTCCGAAGTTAAAATTGAAAAACCCTCACATTTGATATGCCGTCACTCTGCAAAGAAACGGAGCCATGTAAAAGTGATGAGTGTTCAACCTCTCCACTGGCGCATTTATTGAGCAACTCAATATTTTCTCATGAAATTTATCCAGAATGGTGCATGTAGCAACAATCCTAGATATTCTGTAAATTTCGGTACCCTGCCTATATTAATCAATTAATATAAGTTAAACACTTTCTGTGTTATGTTCCCCGGATGAACCCTTAATATTGATATGGCATCATAATTTGTGTTCACTCGCGGCAGAGTAACATGAATTTTCAAGTATCAAGGTTAAGGTCCTTGCATAAAAGTACTCAATCGGAAAGCATATTGCTATCTGGAAATAAACTTAAAGAACTATGTGTCAACACATAGAATTCAATCAGTTTTGTGATAATTCACAAGATTCAGATATTACCCTGACTAATTTGCAAAAATTAGGGTTTTGCGCCCTGCGCAGTATATTAGACCTTGCTGGTCGAAATTAAGCTTAGGCGAACTAGGAAATTAATCCGTCATGGATTAGTAGGTGCAAAATCCTACCAAAAATCAGAAAACAAGGAATAAAGGGAGCCGCGGAATAGGAGCATCAACAAAAGGAGGTATGGCCATGCCATAGGCCATCCGGCGCCACTTGTAAGTGACCACACCCCATGTTTCTCGACCGGTCCTTATTTCCCGTCGACCAATCAGGTCGCCTAAAACCCGCCACACGCACATGAGTTATGGCTGGGCCCATACTTTCCGACCCTATTTCCCATCGACCAATCAGGTCGTTTTAAATCCGTTATGCGCACTGGAAGTGTGGCCACACCCATGCTTTGACGACCCCTCTTTTTATTGACCAATCAGGTCACTCTAAACCTGCCACAGTATTAAAAGAGGAAAAATTGTGCCAGATGGTCACAATGCCAAATTGGCTTTCCAAAACCGCGCCAACATGCCAATGGCATGCCAAACGTGCCATCCCGCTCCGCATGTTAATCACATGCCAAACATTCCATGCCGCGTCAATGCACTAATTGGCATGCCAAACATGTCAAACGTGCCACTATTCCGCAGTAGCATGCCGAACGTGTCAATGTGCCATAAATAGCGCGCCTACGTGCTAACTCGCCTCCTGTTCGTGGCCAATGCCGTAACGAATACCAATTAGGGTATTCTAATAAAAAAAACACGGCTTTGCTTTAGTGGCATTAGTCGAAACCTTAATTTCCAGTTGTGGCCCAAATTACGCCACTTTGGCCCCACAACATGCCACGAGCTATGGGGGACCCGATAAATCCTAAAAATGGCGCCATACTATAATCACCCGTGGCCATCCTTGCGCATGTGGTTATTCCCATATTACGGCCCGCAATAATTTCTTTAATGTGGCCATGGCACCGATTGCATAAAAACGCCACCGTGCCACGACTACCCTTTCTCACAGGCCACAATCTCAGTCGTACAAATTTGCCACAGAATTGACAGGCATGTCGCAAGTTTTAGGCGACCAGCCAAGACAAGCCTAATAGCATCACATGCTATTTTCCTATGGAAAGTCTATTGACTTTGACTTGCCACACATGGTTATCTGCTACTTAGTTGGCATACAATTAATCAGAATAGCTAGAAATCTGCTATACATTTTCCACTAAAATGCTCGAGACATCAAATATGTCACAAACTGGAGGATGCTCATCAGGGTATTGGTCTGGCGGTTTACAGCATGTGGCGTGCAATACGCCCATTATAAGAAAGTGTCAGAAAGAAGGGAAGTTAGTGGCGTCAAGAAGTAGTGGGTGTAAACTAACCAGTTTCCTTCATAGTGGGAACGTGGTCTCTGGCATTTACACATGACTCCACTTATCCATCAATCAATCACTCCCACTTTCTACGAGATCTGGGTGTGTTTTATATGACTTGTATAAATAGGTTTTACATATTTCAACAAAACAACAAGTTTTGGTTAGAACAACAGCACAGTATCCAGAAAAATACTAAAGAACAGATAACTTACATTCCGCAAGCCAGTTCCAAATTCTGATACAAGTCATAAAATAAACACACTTTAAGAATTAACCATTCTGGTTTCAACACCTTCTTCGCTTCCCTCCCTAAGAATAACCCTTCTCCTTCACTTTGTGACCGAAGCAAGACTGGAATGTCCATTTTTTTGGTTTAGGCCAGGATTGTACAGAACGATCTCTCGAATCTAAAGTACTCCCGTGCAGTGCATTTGTTTTAGGTTTAGATTTGTTTCTCATCCACACGCCCAAATTTACCAAAACCAGCAGAAACAATTTTTACGCATAAACAATTGGCGACCACAGTGGGAGAATTAATCTCTCGGTTGCAATTCCAATTTTAAAAAGATGGTCGGTCTTAGAACTGATTTCACAAATCCAAATTCCGTTCAGAACCTGGAGAATGGCGACATCTCTTCTTCCAACGCTATGCCTAATGGTATATCCAATGAAGAAATCCCAAGATTGGTCGAGTTGGCACGAGTCCATGAGATCCACACAAGGAACATGGACTTGATGAAGGAAGCAATAAACAACATACTCAGTTTTCTTGTGAGATTGACGTCAGATTGGAGCGGCTCACCTATCCCAGAAATTCCAGTGCTGGGGACTGACGCCTCGGATGATCGTCATTAGATCAACAGTTTCACCACCAAACAAAGGTCGGTGGACTAGGAAGCATCTTCTTTGGTAGAAATTTTATGTGAACTTATACACCTTTCAAAGGATCAGCGAGCAGAGACGTTTGTTGCAATCAATCAAATTGCCCTAGATGCGCGTTTGGCTCCTTCACATCCAGAGACTTCAATTAAATCAGAGATGTCTGTCAATAATGTTACATTTATTGAAAACGACATGATGGTAGAGGAAGGTCATAACAGAGCCCTACATGTCACTGCTCGCATCAAGGATTCGTAATTCAAAAGAGCTCTCATTGATACGGGAGCATCCTGAAATGTTATCACCCTTAGAACACTCAGTAAAGCCAAGGTGCGGCCAAGTAAAATCATGCGGCAGCCTACCATGATGATAGATTTTGAAGGAAACCAAACCAGCACATATGGGTACATCAGTCTGAATCTATCAGTGGGACCAGTCCAGTCGAATGTGAAATTCAAAGTGATAGAGAAGGAGCCAGACTACCACATGATACTGGGGAGACCGTGGCTCCACGATAACCGGATCGTCCCTTCAATGTATCACAAATACCTAAAAACCAAGATAAACGAAGAAGTTATCCAAATTTCCGCATCATTATCTCCTTATGCATTAATTTGTGGTGTAGAGTTGTTCGACCCAAAGGAAAATTCGCGAGACTCATCAGGCGAGGTTTACTGCACTCCGCTCCCTACATGGACATCAATTGAAGAGGAGGATAGACATGCGTCACTAAAAAAAGGAACCCAATCCGCGACACACCTTCAACGACAGGACATGCTAATTTTCCCTTATCAATTAAGAGGGAGCGCGCTTTTGTTGCAAGTCGTTACGAAAAGGGGAAAAACCGTATACCGGCGCCGCTGTTAGCAATTAGGAGGGGAGAATTCCACCCAATTTCTTCGCCCAATAGAATGCAATCACAACAACAATCCATAAGAAGAAGTACCAGATGCACCACAATAATTACAAGATGGAACCAACTCCACCACAGATGAAATCGAAGTTGTCAACATCGGAAGTGAAGAATCTCCATGGCCCGTCTCCATTAGCTCAGCTCTATGCACAGATGAGCGTACAAAACTTGTGGACCTTCTCAAGGAATATCAAGATGTATTTTCCTAGCTTGGATAAAAAACTGGTCACTCATCATCTACATATAATTCTTGGATCCAAACCAGTCAAGCAATCTCTAAGGAAGTTCAGACACGATGTGGAGGAACAAATCAAGACTGAGATTCAGAAGTTTCTAGCCACCGATTTTATCAAACCCATTTACCATCCTACCTGGTTTGCCAATGTGGTTCCTTTAAAAAAGAAGAGCGGTCAAATTAGGTGCTGTATCGATTTTAGAGATCTGAATAAATGTTGCCCAATGACGATTTTCCTCTTCCCAACATTGATATGCTAGTCGACGCCACCAGTGGACATGGAATGTTCTACTTCATGGATGTGTATAGCCGATATAATCAGATAAAGATGTATGAGCATGACGCAAGTAAGACAGCTTTTCGAACTCCTCTCGCAAATTTTTATTATATTGTGATGCCTTTCGGTTTGAAAAATGTTGGCGCTACCTACCAACACGCCATGACTGCAATTTTCCATGATATGATTCAAAAGAAAGTTGAAGATTACATGGATGATATAGTGGTCAAATAAAAAACCCGAGCGACCCACATAGAGGTTCTGCGGCAAGTGTTTGAAAGATGTCATGAGTACAAACTAAAAATGAACCCTTTGAAGTGCGCTTTTGGCGTCTCCTCGGGAATTTTTTTAGGATTCCAAGTAACTGCTGAGGGAAACAAAGTTGATCCATACAAGACCCAAGTCATCCTCACGATGCCGCCTCCGCGAACTGTGAAAGAACTCCAGAGCTTCATGGGAAAGGTAAACTACATTCGGCGTTTTATACCTGGTTTAGCCCAGCTTGTTGCTTCATTCACCCCTTTACTGAAGAAGGGAGCAAGTTTCATTTGGAATGCACTACATCAAGAGGCATTTCGGAAGATCCAACAAATATTATCATCCCCATCCATCATGAGATCTCTTGTACAAGGAATACCATTGTGCCTCTATATTGCTTTCAGCGATGCTACCGTTGGAGCTCTCCTTGCCCAAGAAGATGATGAATTGCATATCATATATACTACTTCAGACGAACTTTGAGGGATGATGAACTACGATATCCTAAAGCATAAAAGGCATGATTATCCCTAATTCTCCATTCAGAAGTTTAGGCATTATTTGCTGTCAAACAAAGTGGTGCTGATATCTAAGGCTGATCATGTAAAAAAATTTCTTTCAAAACCGGCCTTGATAGGGAGGCCGGCCAAATGTCTCCTACAAATGTCGGAGCTAGATATAACATACACTTCCCCGAGGGATATCAAAGGACAAGCAGTCGCGGATTTACTAGCAGCTTTCCCGGGAGAAGAAATCACCGCACTGCATGAAGACTTTCCTGGAGAATTTCCGAAAATATCTTTTGTCAAAGAGGAAGAGTGGCTACTATATTTCGATGACTCCACCACCCCTAGCAATAATACTGGAGGAGCGGGTGTAGTTTTGGTGTCCTCAACTGGTGAAGTCTTTTCGCATTCCTTCAAGATGGACTTTCAGTGCACCAATAATTCAGCGTAATATGAGGCTTTTCTTATAAGGTTGTCACTGGACAAACAGGCAGGCACTGCGCACCTGGAAGTGAGAGTTGACTCTAAATTACTGGTTAACTAAATGAATGTAGTTTACGCATTAAAATAGGTAACACTGGCGCCATAT
Source organism: Papaver bracteatum (assembly GCA_023529315.1). Classification (NCBI taxonomy): domain Eukaryota; kingdom Viridiplantae; phylum Streptophyta; class Magnoliopsida; order Ranunculales; family Papaveraceae; genus Papaver; species Papaver bracteatum. The sequence continues at coordinate 2,653,137 of JAJJWX010002936.1, read as the reverse complement.
ATATCTGAGGCACAAAAGTTATTAAATTATTTCACTGGCGCGTCCATAACTCATGTCGGTCGAAGCAACAACAAACACGCTGATTTCCTAGCCATATTAGCCTCAAATTTGAAATTCGAAGGTTTAAAAGAGACTTTAGAGGTGAATAGATGGACTGTAGTGTCGACATGGATTTTGCAGTCTAAGGATACTGAAGCCAATGAGTGGAGGACCCCGATTATTCAAGATATTAATAGTTCGCTTTCCCAAGGAAAGGTAAGTCTCAAAACCCTACAAAATTTCTTCATGCTTCACGGAGTGTTATATCATCGAAACCTAGATGGCTCCCTGTAGATGAGGAAAAACGATTTGCTGGATTTTTAGGGAAGTGAAGAGATGGACGTGTTGTCGAGAATCCTTAACCGAAAAAACTTCTCAACCTCACACAGATGCACTGCAAAGGGAGTGCTTAGATTCGAGAGATCAATTTATAGGACTCCGGCCTAAACCAAGTCAATGGCCGTTCCAGAGTCAATTCAGTCACAAAGAGGGAGATGGGTTGATCTATAGGATGGAAGCTCAGAATTATGTGGGATCAATGATGATCAAAGATTGTGAATGTGTTGAAGGTTTCTGCAAGTGATGAATAAGTTCAAATGATTGAGAGAGTATTGCTCATACTTAGATTTTTGATTAGATGATGGATTTGATGTTCAATATCTCGTGGATTTTCTGTGTTGTTTTTCCCGTTGTTTCAATCATGGATTTGAGGACTTATTTATATTGTCAAAGTAGTGAACACACTGATCCCTGTAAGTGTGACAGTTTATTGAGTGAAATAGTGGGAAAGTGGGAGATCGTGGTCAAGTCAGTTTCATGTCGTGTGGAGACTTGACTGATCATGCACCCACTACTTTGCTAACTCCTTCAACTGTTTGCACGACTTACTCACATTTCTCGTCGTGGATGAACATACGTGCCATAGGCCGCCAGACCAAAACCCTAAGTGATATCCCCTCATGTGTGACGTGATTGATATCTCACGAATCGTGGAGTCTGCAAGGCAAACATGTATTTAGTTAGTTAGGTGTTGACTGATTACAAAATGAGTCTAGGTTTTGTTGAATTGAGCATGATTGACGAATGCTCAGTGATTCATGAACGTTAATATTGCTCGTCTGAACAAATATTATAAATTCGATGAGTTATTGAATATGAAGTTGCGATAGTATTCGAGTTGCCCGATTCGGCGAGTTAATGAATATTGATAGTTGGATCAGTATTAGACCAATTGAGCAAGTATTGCTTAATTCGACGAATTACTGAATATTGATAGTTGGATCAATATTTGAGCAACTAAGCAAGTATTGCTCGATTCGACGAATTATTTTTTGGTGACGTGACCCAATAAAATATTAATTAAAATATTAGTAGACTACCAAATATTAAATAATTAATCCAGATGTTTATTGCTGGATCAACATAAATTTATTAGTGTTTGAACTTGCTCAGATGATGATTTTGTGGAGCGTTTGTTCGAAACCCTAATTTTTGAGCAATTATTCGTCAATTGATGAATTGCTGAAAATAGGTCATGTGTGAGGGAGGAACCGACTACATGGGATGATGGATGACCATGTGATTCCCGAGTGAGCGTGTACCAAGGTCCTTGGTTGACCGGTTGGTGAAAGAATGATGATAAAATGCCGATTTCATCATTTATTAAAATAGTGCTCGTCTGAGCATTTTTAGATAATAAAACCTAATTTATGGAGAAGTGAGGGACCAACCCATAGGGCATGAAACCGGCCCTTGTGGTCGTGGGACCATCTGTTGGTCGTTTGAGCAAATTCCGAGTCGTTGGAAAGAGTTTGTACCCAAATATGATCAATTGAGCAAATTAGGTCAAAAATTATAAGAATGTGTGGGACCGGCTCCTTGAAAGCCTTAGGGCCGGCCTTGGTTTGTCAAGGAATCTTGTCGTGTCGCCACAATGTCCATGTCTCATTCCTGAGAGTTTCGGTATTTTCTGATGTGTGTTTGAGCAATATATTGATTTTTCAGAAGAGTTCGATCTTTGACTGAAATTCTTGATTTTGCTCGAATGAGCAAGTAGAGTTTTGCTTGTTTGATCAAAATTTGGAAAATATTAAAATAATGATATTTTAATATTTGGCGTGAGTAGACTAGTCGGTCATGTGACCATTTGAGTTTTTTGGTTTTCACGGTTTGAGCAAAGTTTGAGAAAATATGAAGAAATCATGATTTTTGCTCAAACGGAGGAGTTTCATGAGATGAGGGAAATAATAATTATGAAGGATTATGGATTGTAAGTTATGGGACAGGACACGGCTAAGGCATGGCCGGCCGGCTAGGTTTCCCGGTCCCGCAACACCTTTCCCTATTTTTATTATTTTTCATGAAACCGTGAAAATATGGAGAAACCGTGAGTTTTTCCCAAACAAGGAAAGTTGTTGGAATGAAGGAGTTTTCATGAGTTCATGAAAATAAATAAAATTAGAAAAATAAAAAGAAGAGGCATGGGGGACCGGCCACGGTGGCATGACCGGCCGGCCGGTGGGCCCGGTCTCTAGGCGCCTCTTTTCTATTTTTTAATATTATTTTTATCTCTCATGTTTTGTGTAGGATTCCTCATTTGTACATATTTTCGAATCTCGTTCGCCCATTTGGGTGCTCGTTCATGCATCATTGTTGAGTACACTTGTACCATTTCATGGGGCTAACTCAGTGGTAGTCCAGATGTCCGATTGTTGAGTATTTATTACTAATTCATGAAATTCAGCGGAGAATGATTCAGGAAACCGAGTAATAAAAGTCAGTAGTTGTTTATTATCAATCCATAGGATCAGCAGTGAATTCGACCATGGATTCGGAATAATAAAGCAAGTGTTACCATTCCGTGGGATCGTGGATTCGAGCACAAAATCGGAGTAATTAACTATTACCATTCCATGAGATCATCCGTGGATTTGATCATGAAATCAGAGCAATGAAAGTAGCCATTACCATTCCATGAGATCGGCCATGGATTCGATCATGAAATCGGAGTAATGAAAGTAGCCATTACCATTCCATGAGATCAGCCATGGATTCGATCATGAAATCAAACTAATGAAAGTATCCATTATCATTCCATGATATCAGACGTGGATTCGATCATGAAATCAAAGTAATTAGATAAAATATATTATCTTCTAGGAATTCAGTGGTGAATGTCATGGTAGAATTAATCTATTGCAGAAGGGATATTATCAAATTAAATCGTCATACCCGTACTAAAGGTGCATAGTCAGGAGACGGACGATGTCATGAAGGCATTTTTCTCTTAGTCTTACGGAGAACCGCCTGGATCTATACCCGGTCTCTCTACATAGTCAGGGAAAAGTGTGTGTCACCGATGTCCTGAAGGCGTTACTTCTCTCAATCTTACGAAGAACCTCCCAATCGTTATTCTATGTAGAGGTGAGTCTCTCTCATGTAGTCAGGGAACAATGAGTATCACCGATGTCCTAAAGGAGTTATTTCTCTCAATCTTACGGAGAACCTCCCATTTATGTTATTCTAAATAGAGGTCATGATGAAATGCGTGGCACCGAATGCTCATCTAATAGAGGCCTTCAGGAAACATATTCATCATGGCTTCGTAAAATATGAATCGTCACATGCCTGAAGTCGTATCAGAAACATGCAGTATTATGATTGGGAGGATTAACCTGCTATCTTCAAAGCAGCATGAATATATCATAAATGCAACATAGTACTTCACTAAATGGGTTGAATCCATTCCTCTGGGAGGGACTACTGGAGTGATAATTGCAGCATTTATTAAGGAATATATCATTTATTGTATGGCGTTCCTAAGAACATCATTATTGATAACGGCACACCCTTCGCTAATAAGCAAGTACAAAAGTTACTCGAAGAATACGGAATTAAGCAAGTCTTTTCGACTCCTTACTATCCCCAAGGGAATGGGCAAGCCGAGAACACTAACAAGAATTTAATTCGGATTCTCAGCCGAATAGTACATGATAATCCTCGGACATGGCACGAGCAATTTACCATGGCGCTATGGGCTTATCGGGAGGCACCTAAAAACTCTACTGGCGTTTCTCCATATTCACTCGACTATGGCGCGGATGCAATTCTTTCAGCAGAGATTAAAATTCCATCGGCTAGGATTGCGGCCGCAAGTGGAGTTCAATAGAATGAGGTTGAAGCATCGAGTGAAAGAATAGCAGAGATAGATACTCTAGAATCCAAGAGAACTAAGACAGAAGAACATGCTTAGGAATACATAAAAGGGTCTCCAGAGCATATGATAAATCCATAAACCTCGAATCTTTCAGGTAGGAGATCTGGTGTTAAAGACTGCTAAGAATATTCAACAAGTCATGTCCAAACTAAAATTCTCTCCAAAATGGGAAGGACCTTATGTGGTCACCAAATCCTACAACAGTGGGTACTATAATATTGTCAAAGAAAATGGAGGCAAGTTGGAAGCAGTCATCAATGGAAAATGGATCAAGGCATACTATGCCTGACCATTGCTCCCACCTCTCGTTGTTTCGTAATGCGACCGGCCAGGCATTTTTTCCTTTCCTCTCTCATGTCTGAGTTATCAAAATTTTATTTAGTCAAGATGTATTAATAAAAATTCCATTTAATTTTTTTTTCCCCAAAAACTAGACGTTCTCATGGCTGCATGTTCAAAACAATAACTCAGAAAAGACCATCCAACAAGTTGTAGTTCCTTGAAAACATCATCTTCAGCCTCTCTTGATAACTTTTATTCATACTCTTCAAGTCTTATATTTCATGTTCTACCTTTTGAGATTTAGCAGTCAGAGCCTTTTCCTATTCCAAAATGGTCTTTGTAGCAAGAACAACGTTTGCAAGGATGCCAACTCGATCAACTTTGATGATCTCAATATGGTGCCGCAACCAACTTATGTTAAACTCTAGGGATTCGCAAGTAGATACCATGTTCTCCCACTTTTCAATGGTTGATTATGAAACGTTGCAAATGGATGTGCCTTCCATTTCGACAATCATAGGAAGGAGAAAGTTCACCGTGGTAACCAAGGCAGATGGACAATGTTGCACCACGTTCCTAGTCGTAATGTGGCCATATATTTTATATATTTTTGTGTACAAAGCCACGAACTCCTTCTGCACTAGGAGTTCACCTACACTTCGATTGCTATAAGATAAACATTTCATGTGTATATCGAATGACAAGCCTGCATTGGGGGTATTCGTAGCAAAAAATACCCAAATCAACATTTTCCAAGTCTGCAACAGCTGGCGTACTTGAGTTTGAAGGAAGGGGAGTGTCCAGATCATCATCATCGACCATGGTCACGCATGTTCCAGCTTGGTACATGTACACAAAAGAAAATCTCTCTTCGTTATCTATTGATGGCGATAAGTAAATATCCATTTATCGATGAAAGCATACAGGTATGATTTTTTTGACTCGGAGGATCCGCATGGAGGAGGTGTCACAAGGTCCGGGTATTATCCCGCACTAAAAAAAAAAACACACAACAGTAGTGTTATGAAGAAAAGAAGAATAATCACTTCAAAATCAGGAGGTAATTGGAGTCATATACTGGTTACGAGACGCCTATATTTGGATGAAGAGTCTGGATGGCTTGAAGATGATTCACTTTTGTTCGATATAATGGAGCAATAAGAATTCAACAAGAAGAGTCTTTTTTCGAACTGAGAAAGACAATCTAGTTTCACTTTCATATATATATGATGGAAACCCTAAGAAGAAACAGATGCCGAACAACCCCAACGGGACTTATCCGATATCCAAGGATTCAACCCTGATCGGGTAACATTTCTCGTCGAAACCCTTATGAATACCAGAAGGAAGCGGCCAGATAGTCAAATGACGGATGAGTTTCTCCAGCTTGAAGCCCTGGCATAAACACATTCTGAGGATATGAGGCATCCACTTTCCTGGTAATATTTGCTTACTCTAGCTTGGCCTGTTATCGCTTGTCTATCACCATCTCACGCTTACCCCGCACCAATGTTATTGTTACGTGCTAAGCAAGGGACTTAATATTGATGGTGGTTTTTAGTCCAGGGTTAAAATTGTAAAACCCTCGTATATGATATGTCGTCACTCTGCAGAGAAACGAAGCCATGTAAAAGTGATGAGCAAGTAGAGTTTTGGCTGAAATTCTTTATTTTGCTCGAATGAGCAAGTAGAGCTTTGCTCGTTTGATCAAAATTTGGAAAATATTAAAATAATGATGTTTTAATATTTGGCGTGAGTAGCCTAGTCGGTCATGTGACCATTTGAGTTTTTGGCTTTTCAAGGTTTGAGCAAAGTTTGAGAAATATGAAGAAATCATGATTTTTGCTCAAATGGAGGAGTTTCATGAGATGAGGGAAATAATAATTATGAAGGACTATGGATTGTAAGGTATGGGACCGGCCATGGCTAGGGCATGGTCGGCCGTATAGGTTGCCTAAGGCTGCACAAATAACCCGGTGGAACCGGAGTACCGGTCTGGAATCGGAAAAACCGGTGTAGGCGGTACAGGGACCGAGACTGAATATGAGAACATGTATAAGGCTAGGTACAAGGAACAGTTCTAGTGTACTCCCGTACCAGTACCGGACCAAATTACCCGTTTAATTCTGTCCCTATATATTAATTCATCCTAACCGTTGATGCTAGGTTTTATACATATTATACTCGCTCGATCTCTTATCTCATTCTAACTCTCACAGACTCTCCTCTTCTTCCTTCTTCTTTCTGTTCTTTTACACCACAACAAACATATTCACTCTCACGGTCTCATTCGGAAACTCTCCTTCTTCGTCTTCTTCTTTTTCACTTCTTCAGTTCTTCTTAAAATATGATGAGATGTTGAATCTGAAAGAAGAAGAGTTAGAGATTAAAGGAAAAACAGATGAAACTTCGAATTAGAGAAATTTCAAAAACTCCTATTGTGGTATGTTTTTGTTACTCTTTCATTATTATTATTATTAAATTTAGGATTCTTAGTTTCTTTGTTTAGGGGTTTAATTTTTTGGTAAATAGTTTCAATTTCTTGATGTTGATTTAGGGTTTTGATTAGGATTGTGGTTTCTAGATAAAAGGATTTCCGTTTCCTGATCTTTAATTTCCAAAAAAAATTGATTAGGGTAGTTTTGATTTTTTGATCTTTGATTTCATCCAGATTCATAGTTTGACTAATTGATCTTAGATTTATGAATTAAGGGTTTCAATTTCTTATTCTTAGATTTCTAAATAGAGTCTTCCACTGGTGAAGGGATGCAGAAGAAAATTGACTTGATGTTTTTGATTGGTAAATATATGGAGGATTTGAGAGTTGGGATTGATTAGAAATTGCAAGGAAATGGTTCTGGAGGTGTTGATACTGTTGATGGTGAATGCAGCTGCAAAGAATGGTTGGTATGTTAAGTACTTAAGTTACAGTGATGATTGGAGTTGGAGCTGCAGGGTACTATCTTGATGCAGTGAAGGAGTTGGTCGTGTTTGAGGCAGAAACTGACAAGTTTATTATCTAGTTGTTGGTTTTGTTTATACAAACTCCACTGTTTATTCTTTGATTATTGATTCTGTTTCATAATGCATATGAACTTTGTAACAACAAATTTCTGCTAATAAATTGTGTTTGTAAGGGATTTTGAATGCTACTGGTTTAATGTTAATATGGGTAAAAACCTGTTACCGGTCTTACAGGTACATGTACAACTCTAGGTACAAGTACAGGTACTGGTCCTCAAAATGAGGCACCTGTCAACACCAGGTACATGGACCGGTTCCATAAGAAAACCATACCGTACCGGCCCATGTGCAGCCTTAAGGTGGTCCCGCAACACCTTTCCCTATTTTTATTATTTTTCATGAAACCGTGAAAATATGGAGAAACCGTGAGTTTTGCTCAAACAAGAAAAGTTGTTGGAATGAAGGAGTATTCATGAGTTCATGAAAATAAAAAAAAAAATAAAAAAAAAAAAGGAAGAGGTGTGGGGACCGGCCACGACGGCATGACCGGCCGGCCGGTGGGCCAGGTCCCTAGGCACATCTTTTTTATTTTTGTCCCTCATGTTTTGTGTAGGATTACTCATTTGTCCATATTTTCGAATGCTCATTCTCCTATTTGGGTACTCGTTCATGTATCATTGTTGAGTACACTTGCACCATTTTATGGGGCTTACTCAGTGGTAGTCCAGATGCCCGATTGTTTAGTATTTATTACTAATTCATGAAATTCAGTGGAGAATGATTCATGATACCGAGTAATAAAAGTGAGTAGTTGTTTATTATCAATCCATAGGATCGGCCTGAATTTGACCATGGATTCAGAATAATAAAGCAAGTGTTACCATTCTGTGGGATCGTGGATTCGATCACATAATCAGAGTAATTAACTATTACCATTCCATGAGATCAGCCATGGATTCGATCATGAAATCAGAGAAATGAAAGTAGTCATTACCATTCCATGAGATCAGCCGTGGATTCGATCATGAAATCGGAGTAATGAAAGTATCCATTACCATTCCATGAGATCAGCCGTGGATTCGATCATGAAATCGGAGTAATGAAAGTAGCCATTACCATTCTATGAGATCAGCCGTGGATTCGACCATGAAATCAGAGTAATGATATTATCTATTACCATTCCATGAGATCAGCCGTGGATTCGATCATGAAATCGGAGTAATTAGATAAAATAGATTTTCTTCTAGGAATTTAGTGGTGAATGTCACGGTAGAATTAATCTCTTGCAGAAGGGATATTAGCCAGTTAAAGCATCATACCCGTTCCAAAAGATGCATAGTCAGGAGATGGCCGATGTCCTGAAGGCGTTTTGCTCTCAATCTTATGGAAAACTGCCTGGATCTATACACATTCTCTCTACATAGTCAAGGAACAGTAAGTGTCACCGACGTCCTGAGGGCATTACTTCTCTCAATCTTACGGAGAACCTCCCAATCGTTCTTTTATGTAGAGTTGGGTCTCTCTCATGTAGGCAGGGAACAATGAGTATCACCAACGTCCTGAAGGCGTTATTTCTCTCAATCTTACGGAGAACCGCCCAATTATGTTATTCTACATAGAGGGCATGATGAAAATGCGTGTCACCGAACGCTCAGCTAGTGGAGGCCTTTCAAGAAACATATTCATCATGGCTTCGTAAAATATGAATCGTCACATGCCTGGAGCCGTATCAGAAACATGCAGTATCATGATTTTACGGTTTTGACCTTTATTAAAAATCCACCATCAACATTAAGTCCCCTTTTTAGTGAGGGACAATCATGTTCCGCAGTAAGCATTAGATGGTGATTTTCAGTCGATGAGATCAGTGGTTGAACTCGGTCGTACAAAGGTATTTCCAGAATCCTCGATTTGCCCCAATGGTTTCATGTACTAGAAAATGCTTATGTAAGGACCCTGATAGTATGACAGAGCATCATCCCGTGAGCACGAAGAGATGAAGCAATGCTAATTTGGACAATCGGACGTCCGGTTTTGGTCGGTTTAATGTTTGCGGGCCCGAGCCCAAAAAAGGAAATCCATGTTTTATTAGGTTTTGGAAATAAAATTTACATAAAAGGGAAGAGACCCTAATTTTTGTTTTAAAAGTTCAGTTGTTCATGAGTTGTTCAAAAATAAAATTCCATGTGTGCATGTATGGGTAAGTTTTATGAAATTTTGTTTTAGAAAACATATGCCCGTTCGTTCGTTAGTTTAAGAAATGAGAAATAATCCCTAATACGAAAGAAATATATGAATCCTTGAGTAGACAGGATTTAGTTATAGTAGATAAAATTTTGTTTATGAGGTTTCATGAAAATCAAAATTTTACTTTCAAAGCATGAACTTTCACAAACACCTTTAGGAAACTTATATTCGTTCGTAGTTAAAGTAATAAACAATAATCCCAAGATATTTTGAAATAGACTTGCGTCTAGTGATAAAATTTTGTTTATAAACTTTCATGAAAATCAAAATTTTATTTTCAGAACATGATTTTTCACATGAATATTTTTTTAGGAACGTATGCTCGCTCACTAGTGAAAGTAATAAATAATGATCCCTAGTATTAGAGAGATTTTGAAATAGACATGTGTCTAATAATAAAGTTTTGTTTGTGAACTTTCATAGAAACAAAATTTATTTTGGAATATATGGACCTATGCAAGATAGAAAAGACCCATTTGACGAACAAACGCTCGTTTGAGAAAAATAATATTTTTGTGTACTTGAGTTTAATCACGTAATATTTGTTTTTTATGCAAGACTTAAAATTTATGTAAGATCAAATTTTGATTATCAGAAATTGTAAGATGTAAACAATTTTTGATAAAATGTTGCTTGTATGGGTTTCGTGATTTAACAATGTATGCACAAAACTAATGAATGTTCACCGGTGAGAGTTTCTCATATGGTGGAAAATTTTGTGAATTACTCACATGATAGTAGTTTCGTGAATCACCCACGGTTTTATGAAAAATCATGTCATGCTTTTGAATAATGAATTGTGCTCGTATTTGCAGGTGTAGTTGCATTAAATCCTACAACACACCCCATATGATATTATGATAACAATTTTTATATATAAACATGTTAATCATCTAAATATCAAATTTAAGTACTAAAAAATTAAATAGACACAAGGATTTTTTACATGGTTCGATCAATGTGATCTACATCCATGGTTCTTCACTATGATTATTGAAATTACATTTGGGTTACATTGAGACTCCATTAATGAGTATTTGGAGCTTTAGATTTAGTTTTAGGGGAAGAAGATGATAAAGAAAATAAAGTCTCTCTCTCTGTTACAAAAATATATATCCCTTTTTTTTTTCTCCTGCTCTCCTCTTTATATAGGTGTTTACATCGTGGATGACAGCTCACATAAAACTCATATTCTCGCAGGTTCTTGATAATTTCGCAGGCTCTTGCTACATTCTCGCAAGCTAAGGAAATTAATGCATCTCGCACACTAAGAAAATGTTGTTGCGAGATTCTGCTCCTACATTTTGCCTCTTTTTTCTTGAATATTGCTTGAAGAGCGATCTTTAAGAAAAAATCCACTTTGTTGTAGTTGTTGGAGGAATGAGCGGAAGAATAATGGACTTGAAAAATATGTACTTGCCTCTATTATTTTCTGAAGTTCCAGAGCTTTGCGAAGTAAATAAGAAGTATCAACTCTTGAAATATGCGAAGTATGAAGTATCCTTGAAGAAGTATAAGAAGTACTCAATCCTTGAAATATAAGAAGTATCCGTCTTTGAATGATAGTAATAAGTATTGCCTCTATTCATGCAAAATTATTATTCTATTTTTGGTGAGGATTCTTGTCCACTTTGGAAATGATTCTTGCCGAGAAGATAAAGAACATAAAATGGTTTCTTGGTAATCCATAGTTGCCTCTATTCTTTATCTATGAGGGTAGAATCCTTGAGAAAATGTTGAATGAGCGAGTTGTTTCTTCATCCTTATCTTGCCTCTTCCTCATGATAGTATAATCTCTTCAAGGTGCTTTTAATTGTGCGAAATAATTGAGCGAAATAACCACATTCTTCAAAATTCTGACACATTCTGCGAAATTCTGGCTCATTCTGCGAAATGATGAATACTTCTACGAAATCCTAAATAATCTTGCGAAATTATGAATACTTTTGCGAAATTCTGAATAATCCTGCGAAATTATGAATACTTCTGCGAAATTCTGAATAATCCTGCGAAATTATGAATAATCCTGCGAAATTCTGAATAATCCTGTGAAATTCTAAATAATACTCCTGAGAGATTCTAAATAATACTGCTGAGAGATTCTGAATAATACTTCTGAGAGATTCTGAATAATACTTATTTGTTATTTTCGTTGTCTCAGATTCATTTCCATGTATATATTCGCAAACTTATTTGCTTACATATAATCATTTTCGCAAGCTTATTTGCTTACTTATTTTCTTATGTGGTCTTATTTTGTCTTCCTAGTTAAAGGTCTTATTTTCCACCTCTTGTCATTGCGACAAAATCGCAGGACGTCTCTGCACTTTCATGCAGAAACCCATTGATCTTGCCTTAACTTTTTCTTTTGTCAATTTTTGTTGCGACAATATGACAAGCCTAAATTTTCTTGAGAAATTAAAGCCCCATGACATTGTCGTCTTGCGACGAAATCGCAGGACGTCTTTACACTTGCATGTAATTACCCATTGATCTCGTCTTATCTTCTCTTTTGTATTATTACCTCTTCAAGATTTTCGCACAAATATGACAAGCCTTGATACTCCTGTGAGTAAAAATCTTCATGACATTTGCGTCTTTAGACACTTATCAGCTCCCTAATGGAGGGTGCCGCCCTTATCTTCACCCTAGTTGCCCCTTCAAGGAGACGTACTTCTGCCATACAAGACTAGCTCCTCCTATCCAGTCTTGACAACAACCAGTTATTTTCGCAGCCTCTTATCCCTTTTTCCTATATGGCTTATGGTTACGAGACTACACCCTAAGTGGGGTTTTCTTCGGGCCGAGTGCATCATAGTCAAGACTTGCCAAGAATTGCCAGGGTAGTATCATACGCCCCGGGCACTCTTGGATCAACCGTGTACCCCGGCGCCTTGATCATACTTTGCACTCCTTAGGAGAGTCCTTATTACCTTAGTTGCCCAACTCAAGTCATATGCTTAAGTTGAGAATCCAAGGTGCCTCTCCTGGATGGGCTTAATTGACCCCAAATCTCCATGACTCAGGTTCCAGCAGCGGTATAACCTTATCCCCGAGACATGCAACAGATACCCCCTTCTATGACGCACTTTAGGTCTTACATCTGCCTCTTGCGAAATTTTATTCGCGAACTAGGGTGTACGTCATAAAGGTTCGTCCCATTCTAATATGTCATTAATCTCTGCGAGAATTTATTCGCGTTTCTGCGAAATTTTCACGTTTCATTATTCTTTCATTTCTGTACGAGATATCTGTGTGGAATAATCATCAACTCTCTTCTTTGCGAAATAATCAAATACCAACTTTATTCCATTTCTTCGCCTTTAAGATTTAAAGCTTCTGTGAAAAACTAAGCTTGATGAGGGGTTCGAACCCATGGTGCTTTATTTGTTATCTTTACCACTAACCAACTCTGCTAGCTTCTATTTGTGAAAGAATGGAACCACACTTTACTTTTATCCTTATCTTCGCTCTTTGTGTATCAAAAATATGTGAAACTTTTGTGTGTATGCGAATTTGAACGCACGACCTTTAGCTTGAAGTCTTGTATGTGAACTAACTGTGCTGAATCCCTTGTGCGGAATCAAGGAACCTTGATGAACTCCAACTTTATCTTTTCTCATTGCCTTTCTAAAAAAGATTGTCAAAATTATGAGTAAGATGAGAATTGAACATGCAATGTCCACTTTATTCATTTCTTACTCGACCATCTGGGATATTTCTGTTTTTGTATTTGTGGGGTGAGTTTCGTATAGCTTATTTTTTTGCCCTCGTCCCTTGTATTTTGTTTATCTTCGTTCTTTTCTCTAGTTTCTTATGTTAATAAGTTTTGATCAAATCTTACTCCATAATTTCTTCGCATAAGTAATCATCTTCTTCTTTTGCTTTTTATTAGATCTGGTAACGTAGTTGCATTAACTCTTCTTGGTTGGAATACTTCGTCTGCTTCCGTTTATGCCGAAAGGCACTTTTAACCCTGCTTCGAAATAGTCTTGTTGTTCACGGATAATACTTTGTATAAAATCTACGAGATTTTAAAATCTTTGTCGGGCTTAATGGGAATTCGTTGTTTGCTGGTGTTGCGGTCGTCAGCTGGCGAAATAATAACTTGTATTGCACTTCTCTTATTGCTTCGCTGGTGACTTGGCTGTGGGAGTAGTTTTTCATTTGTTGGTGTGCGAAATTTGATGCTACGGGTAGGATTCGAACCCATGACCCAAAATTGTTACTTCACTTGGAACCAAATGTGTTATCGGTTGTCTGCGAAAGAGTAGTGTTATTCGCTGACTTATTCTCTTATTATCCCCCTTTGTGTACTCTTTCTTCATCTTTTCTTCTTCTTTCTTTTCCTTCGCTAGAGTTTTAATTTAACTTTAACTTGCTCTCTTTGTACTTGCATTTGGCTTGCAACTAACTCCATTTGGATTTTCATGTCCTCTTTAATTGTTTCCGTTATTGAACCATATGATTGTTCAACTTTTGTTTCATCTCCTATTGATGTATACATGCCCCTGTGAGTATAATTAGTGGTTAATAACTGTCATGCGAAGTTTAAAACCAATCATAAAACCCTAATATGAATTTGCGACATTATCTAATGTACTCTATGTAATTATTAAAGTCAAAAATCGGGAAGGAAAGAATACGTCCCTCTCAATCGTTCTACTCGTTCCCTTTGGATTTGTGTTGATCTTTGTAATTGAATCGACTTCATATGCAAATAACTCTAACGATTTGAACGAATTTTCTTCTATAAATTGGTAGATGTTCCGAACTGGATAGATTATGAAGTAATGAATTCTAGCAAAATACACTGATTAATATATTTGTGCGATCTGATTTGTTGAGTCTGTCCAACGAAGTAAGTTTTGAATAGTTTGAATTAGTTGGGAGGGACATCTTGATGTTGCTGTGATTGACATCATTAAGTTGTGCTTATGAACTTCGCTGGTTGCTTCTGATATCTTCTTTGCAAAACTGGTGGGGTTCCCTCTCATAATTTGTCTTCGATGGAGTTGTTATCTTCGCCTACATTTACTGCCCTACGCGATTATCTAACTTTTGTTTGTCTTTCTCTTGGTATTTTAAGTTGCGAGTTTCAAGAAAACTTGAGTTTGAACCAGCAAGACCTTGTGATTATTTGTTGAGAGATTGATGTTCTCGTTAATAGTTTGAGAATTGATATTTTGAACAGCTCTGATGAGTTCGAAGTGACCAATCTCCGAAGTTGTGATGCATCCAAGTTTTATTTAATTGCGAAGTTTTATTTTACTTGGTAGATCTTCTTCATTTTGAACCTTGGCTTTATTCGCTGAATATGCGTGAAGCAACGGTTACAGTTGCAATGATATTTAGAAAACAAGTGAAACTATAATTTCAAAGGAAATTAACTTGACTGTCGACGAAATGAACTTGACTGTTGTATCCCTTCTTCATCCTCCCATTCGTTAATGGCTTTGCGTTTTCTTCATCACGTTGTTGTCTTACTTCATTCTTTATTATATGTACCAGGTGACGTCAATGATTTCCTGTAAACTTTCGGCTATTGATTATTAAATATTAAAGAATAATAAAAATAAATCTTTAGAAACTTAAATTTCTAGAATCATTTTTTACCTTGATTATGATTATATGTCATATTCGATGCTAGTGTATTTGAAGTATAAATACTTAGTTGGATGAATCTCTTTAATAGAATTCTTCAAAGGATTTCATTATTTGATATTACTGAATGCAACAATCTTTGAAGTTAGAAATGAGAGGATGAGAATGCTTCCCTTTCAATGGTGTTTCTCATGACCCTTGAACTTGTGTTGATTTAGAAGATATTTTCGTTACTTGTATCTCTTGAACTGATTAATTGACAAAATGTACGACTGTAGTTAGCTGAACTGCACTTATATTGGTTATTCGCTGACGATGATACTTCGTTGATGATGATACTTCGCTGATGATGATACTTCTGTTGTAAATAATGACAACGTTCGTATTTAACTGAGAAAAAAATACTTAGCTTGCACTGATGTGTGATTGTAGTTCCGGGAGATGCACTGTCGATGGTAACATAAAACTTAGTAGAGGCACGTATAAGATACGCTGACCTAAAGGTAATATTGCCTGCTACTCCTCTGAGATGCAATAGCAATTGGCAAGTTACCTCCAGGATACAACCACTGTTAGTACTCCTCTATGTAGCATACAAAGAGAGAACTCTAAGAACTTGGCAGCAGAGATGAAAACAAAAACACAAATTGAAACTACAATTTGTTTCAAAGTAATGTTAAAAACAAATTTATGTTTCTGTAAACTAAGAAGTAGTAAAAGAAAATGTTCTAAATGAGAAGAACTGAACGTTTTCTGTGTTTTAATAGAAACGTAAATGAGAACTTAAGTTTCTGAAAACAGAAGAGAAGAAGAAGAACTAATGTTCGGAGGTGTGTTTTGAAATGAAAATTTCATCTCGTATTTATAGGTGAAAAATCGATTCGAACGTTAGAGAGAATCCAATGCGCAACAGGATGACCGTGAATCACGCAAGACAGAAAGATGATTATGCCCGACAGAATAAATTCTCGAACGTTGCAAAAAGTGAAGTAAAAGCATGCGTTAAAAAAATAGTCATTCAAAATATTCGAGATTCTTCACGAGGAAAACAGTGTGCACAGGTGTCAAGAACACTGTGTAACGCGTGTGACTGAAGATGCTTCTCGAGGATTTTGTCACACTGGTCGGAAAGCCAAAACCGAGAAGGCAAAGAATAAAATTCTTTACATGTGTGGGAGAAACGTGTGGAAAATTTCAGTAAAAATATAGGGTCTAATAAACCCACACCCACACCCACACCCACTCCCGCTCCCTCGCCGACCGGACGGACGACGGCGACGTGCGTGCTTCTGTGCGAAACATCGCGCGTACAGGAAAGTCAATAATAAATTTAATAAGGGAAAGTCAACCTTGCCATAGTCTAGGGCTTTCCCCATACACAAAGGTCTAAAGACCCAAAGGGCCATGCCCTTAATGCAAAAACCATGGTATTTAAGTCTAAAACTCTAAGTGTTTTAGTCTATGTGGGACTAATGTTTTATTCATTCAAATGAAAAAACATTTAGGGAGCAATAGGTCTTGGGATCAAAACATGGTCCATGCATTTTTTATTTTAATTAAAACACCCGTTTTTTTCTAACAATCCCCCACATGAATAATAAAACATGTCGATAAAACACGAGAAAACATAAGGCAACAAATTAGGCTAAGGTGTCCCAAAGATTGAACCTTAACTTAGTGATAGGTTACCTGAACTGCTTGTTGTAACGGTGAACGCAATGTCTTGAACCGCCAACAGTGAATTCAATTCATAAATAACAGCCACACTTGATGCCTCAACCGAAAGCTGCCAAGCTCTTGCCGTGGGCAAAAATCCCGTACTTAATGAATGTCTCTAGAGAATCAGCTCAGATTCTCATAGGAAGCGGCCCCACTTCCAACATCCACAAAGGTGAGTCCATAAAGAGTGTTCTGCCACACCCCGCTTTAATCAAAGCCATGGAACTCATTAAGATCTCAAAAGATCATCCTAAAATCATGCAGGCAGCACTATCACACGGTTACACCATAGGGAGGGACAAAGATAGTGCTTTCCCGATATCACCATAAATTAGTTGTCTCATTGAACCTAGATCTTGGAAATCCAATCACAAGGTTGAGTATCCTTCATGGTGATTTATTCTATGAGCTTAAGTCCCATCCCCCTCGATGTAGATCTAACTACCTCTCTAGATAAACCTTTCGTCAAAGGATCTGCAATATTATCTTTGGACTTTACAAAGTCTATCGAGATAATGCCAGTAGAGAGTAGTTGTTTCACCGTCTTGTATCTTCTTTGCATATGTATAGACTTTCCATTGTATACATTGTTTTTTGTGCAACCAATATCAGTTTGGCTGTCACAGTGTATTGCGATTGAATACACAGGCTTGGGCCAGAGTGGAATTCCTCCCAGGAAACATCGTATCCATTCAACTTCCTCTCCATCTTTTTCCAAGGATATAAATTCAGACTCCATAGTGGATCTAGCTATACATGTCTGTTTGGAAGACTTCTATGAGACAGACGCACCTCTAAGTGTGAAGATGTACCCACTAATAGATTTGCACTCGTCTGAGTCTGATATCCAGTTGGCATCACAATACCCTTCCAGCACGGCAGGATACTTCCCAAAACTTAAACAATAATTTGAAGTGCAAATCTGTAGAGAGCATTCCAGTAATCCTTCCCTAGGTTGCAATTATACCTGCTTAATCTACTCACAGAGTAAGCAATATCAGGTCTTGTATAGTTCATCAGATACATAAGACTACCAATAATGCGAGAATACTCAAGTTGATCAATTCCCTCACCCTTGTTCTTTTTCAAGTTACAAGCGGGATTATATGGAGTAGAGGCAGGTTTTGCATTTTCATAATTAAATCTCTTAAGTACAGTTTCAGCATAATGAGATTGACTAAGACTATATCCATCAGACGTCTTTCTGATTTTCATCCCTAAGATTACATCAGTAGGGCCTAAGTATTTCATGTCAAAATTATCTCTAAGCATGCTTTTAATGGTATTAATAATATCAAGGTTACTGCCTAATATGAGCATATCATCAACATATAGGCACACAATAACATGAGAATCATCCAACAATTTAATGTAAACATATTTATCAGATTCATTAACCTTGAAGCCATTAGTTATCATAACATGATTAAATTTTTCATGCCACTGTTTAGGTGCTTGTTTTAAACCGTACAGATATTTGTTCAATTTTCACACTTTCTTTTTACAACCTTTCACAATAAAACCTTCAGGTTGGTCCATATAAATTTCTTCATTCAATTCACCATATAGAAAAGTAGTTTTAACATCCATCTGATGTATTTGCAAATCATAAATTGAAGCAATAGCAATCAACATCCTAATTGAAGTTATTCTAGTGACCGGTGAATAGGTATCAAAGAAATCTAATCCTTCCTTTTGTCTATAGCCTTTAGCTACCAACCTAGCTTTATATTTCTCTATTGTTCCATCTGTTCTAAGTTTCCTTTTAAACACCCATTTGCAACCTATGGATTTACTACCAGGAGATAAGTCTACAAGCTCCCAAGTTTTGTTTTGCTGAATGGACTCCCATTCACTTAATGAAGCTTCTTCCCAGAAAGGAGCTTCTGGAGAAGTCATAGCTTCCTTGTAGGTTTGGGGTTCAGACTCTACCGTAAGAGTCAAAAAATCTGGGCCAAAACTTGTTTCCGTTCTAACCCTCTTACTTCTTCTCGGTTCAGTCTCATATTCTAAAGTTGGGGGTTGACTTGTCGAAGGAACATCAGAGAGGTCATCATGGACCCTTTTCCGAGGTCCAGACCTTAAAGGAAATATGTGTTAAAAAAACACAGCATCTCTTGATTCCATTATGGTGTTCAGACCAATGTTATTGTGGTCAGAACTGATGACCATGAACCTGTGTGCATTTGTATGCTCAGTATATCCTAAGAAAACACAGTCGACTTTTTTAGGTCCTATTTTGGTTATCTTGGTATGAGGAATGGCCACCTTGGCCAAACACCCCCACACTTTAAAGTATGCATAGGAAGGTTGTCTACCTTTCCACAATTCGTAAGGAGTTTTATCTTATTTTTTAAATGGAACTCGGTTCAAGATATAACATGCGGAGAGAATAGCTTCCCCCCACAAGTTCGAAGATAACCCTGAACTGGTCAACATATCATTCACCATATTTATGAGTGTTCTATTTTTTCTTTCGTCTATACCATTCGATTCAGGTGAATATGGTGCAGTGGTTTCATGAATGATTCCATTATTTTTACAAAACTCACTTATGGGTATCACATACTCACCGCCACGGTCTGACCTAAGAGTTTTAATCTTAACTCCTTTTTGGTTTTCTACTTCAAGTTTATAAAATTTGAAAGCCTCTAAGGCCTCATCTTTACTTATAAGAAGATGAACCTGACAGTATCGTGAGTAATCATCTATAAAAGTGATATACCATTTTTTACCACCTCTTGTTGGTCTTTATTTCAAGTCTCCTAAATCTGAGTGTATTAGCTCCAAAGGAACTGTTTTACGTTCAACACTTTTATTAAACGGTTTTCTTGCATATTTAGATTCAACACAGATTTCACATCTTTGATTTTTGTCAAAGTTTATTTTTGGTATGCAACCTAAATTAGCAAGTCTTTCTAGATATTTGAAATTAACATGTACAAGTCTATCATGCCAAACATATGAGGAGTCACAAACATAAGCAGAAGAAGATGCATTAACATTCAAATTCAAATCAGATACACTAAGCTTAATCATGTTATCGGTGACATAACCTTTTCCTACGAAGTCACCATTCTTACAAATTACAACAGTATTAGACTCAGTAACAATTTTAAAACCTTTGCCTAGTAAGATGGTTTCTAAGATAAGATTCTTGCATATGTCTGGGACGTGATACATGTCATTCAATGCGAGAGTTTTCCCTGAAGTAAGCTTCATTTTGACCTTGCCTTTCCCCACCACTTTCGCGGTAGAAGAGTTTCCCATAAACAGCTTCTCATCATCTTCTACTATGGCATATGAGGAGTAAGCATTTATGAACTTACAAACATGCTTAGTGGCTCCATAATCTAGCCACTAGTCTCTCATATTAGTCATATTAGATACAAGGTCGACTTCAGACACCATGCCAGTAAAATATCCAGAATCATCTACTATGTTTGCTTATTTTTCTGTTTTGGAAAAGTTTTGGTCTTTTTAGGCGCTCTACAATCCTTGGCCATATGACCAGTTTTTCCACAATTAAAGAAGTCGCATTTGATGGTGTTTTTAGAGACACCACCCCTAGGCTTAAAATTGTTACCTCTGGGTTTTCGATGTTTGTTACGTATGTTACCATTTTTGCTAGATTCTCCAGGACTTTTCTTTGACGCAGCTTTATCATCCAGGACATGAGCTTTGTTGGAAATGTCTTTGCTCATCATCAGGATTTTGTCTTTGCAGCACATAAGTTCCTCAACCTGGATCTTTTTTCCAAGCTCCACCATGGTGATTTCACGAGTCTTGTGTCGCAACCTCCTCTTGTACTCGTTCCATGAGGTTGGAAGCTTTTCAATCACTGCTGATACTTGTAGAGCTTCATCAATATGCATGCCTTCAGCAAGAATTTCGCTGATGAGCAGCTGAAGTTCGACGAATTTTTCTACCACATGTTTTTCGTCAGTTATATTGTATTCCAGGAACCTAGCCACCAAGAACTTCTTGCTTCCAGCAGCTTCAACAAGATATTTTTCTTCAAGGGCTTCCCATAAATCAAAAGCATTAAAATTTTATTTTGCATTATAGAAATCATACAGAGAGTCATCCAGACAGTTAAGAATATGGTTCTTGCACATGTAATTCTTCCTAGTCCACCTATACAGTTTATCTTCATTACCACGGTCATGAAGTCTTCTCGAGGGTCTTTCTAAGGCAAGTCCATCTAACCTTTGGTCTTTTAGGAAGAATAACATTTTAGACTGCCATCGCTTAAAGTCTTTTCCAATGAACTTTAGTGGTTTTTCTACAGTATTCTTTCCCATGTTGTTACAACAACAATTATAGCAACGAACGAACGCTATTACCTTTAGAATGTTGGAAATAATGACAACGTTCGTATTTAACTGAGAAAAAAAAAATACTTAGCTTGCACTGATGTGTGATTGTAGTTCCGGGAGATGCACTGTCGATGGTAACATAAAACTTATTAGAGGCACGTATAAGATACGCTGACCTAAAGGTAATATTTCATGCTACTCCTCTGAGATGCTATAGCAATTGGCAAGTCACCTCAAGGATACAACCACTGTTAGTACTCCTCTATGTAGCATACAAAGAGAGAACTCTAAGAACTTGGTAGCAGAGATGAAAACAAAAACACAAATTGAAACTACAATTTATTTCAGAGTAATGTTAAAAACAAATTTATGTTTCTGTAAACTAAGAAGTAGTAAAAGAAAGTGTTCTAAATGAGAAGAACTGAACGTTTTCTGTGTTTTAAGAGAAACGTAAATGAGAACTTAAGTTTCTGAAAACAGAAGAGAAGAAGAAGAAGAAGAACTAATGTTCTGAGGTGTGTTTTGAAATGAAAATTTCATCTCGTATTTATAGGTGAAAAATCGATTCGAACATTAGAGAGAATCCAATGCGCGATAGGATAACCGTGAATCACGCAAGATATAAAGATGATTATGCCCGACAGAATAAATTCTTGAACGTTGCAAAAAGTGAAGTAAAAACATGCGTTAAAAAAACAGTTAAGTCGGTCATTCAAAATATTCGAGATTCTTCACGAGGAAAACAGTGTGCACAGGTGTCAAGAACACCGTGTAACGCATGTGACTGGAGATGCTTCTCGAGGCTTTTGTCACACGGGTCGGACAGCCAAAACCGAGAAGGCAAAGAATAAAATTCTTTACATGTGTGGGAGAAACGTGTGGAAAATTTCAGTAAAAATATAGGGTCTAATAAACCACACCCACACCCACACCCAGTCTCTCTCCCTCGCCGACCGGACGGACGACGGTGGCGTGCGTGCTTCTGTGCGAAGCATCGCGCGTACAGGAAAGTCAATAAAAATGCAATAAGGGAAAGTCAATAAGAAATGCAATAAGGGAAAGTCAACCTTGCCATAGTCTAGGGCTTTCCCCATACACAAAGGTCTAAAGACAAAAAGGGCCATGCCCTTAAGGCAAAACCCATGGTATTTAAGTCTAAAACTCTAAGTGTTTTAGCCTATGTGGGACTAATGTTTTATTCATTCAAATGAAAAAAATCTAGGGAGCAATAGGTCTTGGGATCAAAACATGGTCCATGCATTTTTGATTTTAATTAAAACATCCGTTTTTTCTAACAACTTCATCGTATCCTCTATGGAAACAAAGTTTCGCTGGCTGAGAACTCTTATCTAGTGGAATCAGTTTGAATTTTCCGTAAACCAAATATCGCTTTCAAGAGCTTCGATGGTCATCTTCTTCGCTGAGAATTATGAGTTGGTGTATGGAGTGGTCACTGCTATCATTAACTTATTTTTTGTATGTTTGTTGTGATGAGAAAATTTCGCAGATTCTGAGAGGGAATTACGCCCTTCCTTCAATTTGTTGTTGTTGTGGCAGTGACTTATTCCCTTTTATTTGTGTTTCTTATTGCCCTTGAAGGTAGATGCTCTGGCGAATAAAACCACACTATCCATTTTATTTCTTCGCAGAATATCTTCTTCACAGGCTATCTGATGACATAAAAACCATCTTCCTAGAATTTATTTTTTGCTCCTTGCAGAAGCTTTTTATCGTGATATTCTTTCGAGTTGCGTAATCTTCGCCATGTGTGTTTTTGTGTTATTTTGGTTTCGCTCTTCAAGCTTTAATGTTCGCCTAAGCTGCTATTCTTTTTCGCGGTGACTGTAATTTCTGTATCTTCTCCTTTATCTGTATAAACTTCTATAGTAATTTGCTTTTCATTTTGTGCGTAATTGTTGCGTCCATTTCTTCGCTTGAATTAACTTTGCTGCCAACAAAAGATCAATTTGATTAGTAATCTAAAAAGGCTTACGCATCTTGCCTTACACAGAAGAATGAAAATTGTTGGTGAAATCTAATTGTATTTTGTCCATGAGAAAGTTCTCTGAATCCGCTAAATTTTTTGATATTTAATATATTTAGAATTGGTCAAATGGGTTTGTAAAACAGGCTTTGTAGTTTATTATTCTGTAATCAAACCTTACTTTGAATCAGGTTTCTAAGAGAAAAATAAAATTTTATGAAGAACACATTGGTAGTTTTGGAAAAATCTTTTCGAAATTTTTTGTTTTAAATCTTCGGATCTAGACATTTTAAAAATAAAAAATGAAAGAGATAAGGAAAAATTTATCCTTTTAAAACAGTTGTAGAATCGATCCCTCCATTTTTGTCTATTGACGGAACTTTTCCCATGGGATTTCTTCTTTTGCCCTGACAATTTTTAGATCAAATTGAATCCACCTCTAACAGTTGACAACTTCTCTTTATTTTCTTCAATCTAACAAGTAGTAGACCCCTCCCTGTTTCTAGTGCCAAAAATGTAGTTGTAGGAAATCGTAAAACACACCACATATGATATTATGATAACAATTTCTAGATATAAACATGTTAATCATCTAAATATCAAATTTAAGTACTAGAAATATAAATAGACACAAGGATTTTTTACATGGTTCGATCAATGTGATCTACATCCATGGTTCTTCACTATGATTATTGAAATTATATTTGGATTACATTGAGACTCCATTAATGAGTATTTGGAGCTCTAGATTTAGTTTTAGGGGAAGAAGATGATAAAGAAAATAAAGTCTCTCTCTCTCTCTGTTACAAAAATATCTATCCCTCTTTTCTCTCTCTCTCCTGCTCTCCTCTTTATATAGGTGTTTACATAGTGGATGACAGCTCACATACAACTCATATTTTCGCATGTTCTTGATAATTTCGCAGGCTCTTGCTACATTCTCGCAAGCTAAGGAAATTAATGCATCTGGCACACTAAGAAAATATTGTTGTGAAATTCTGCTCCTACAACATGTTTGAGGGAACGAGCACATTTTTGAAATTCTGACGTTATAATCACTACATCTAGTGAAATTGTAAATAGGTAAGAGTTGGATTGTTACCATTTTTGTAGACGCTGATGTGAGCATCCTAATTATTCGGTTGTACTTTAATTTCGTTACTTTGATAAAATCTGCTTGTACGGATGATGTACTAAAGTAGGAATGTTGTATGGACGTCATAACAACTTTGCAAGAATGATTGATTCCCATAATGACACTTCCAAAGATGATACTTCCAGAGATGACATCTCTACAGATGCAACTTCAAGAAATGGTGCTTCTGGGACCTCTAAGTGATGGTGAGAGATCCTTCGTACTGAGTTGTACTCCTGATTACTTAGTATCAGTAGTGCACGAGAAGTCTCTGATGGAGGAATATAACATCGATAGAGCAGCTCGGAAAATGGGTCCTTGTTCGATTGATGTGGATTACTCAGAAATAGCAGTAAGTCTTCGGAGTGGGGAATCCAGAAATAAGGATCATAAAATGATATCGAACACTGTAAATTCTCGGCCGTCTCTTTGGTGAGTTGTTACCGCTCCTTATATCATGACTTTTTCTTGTCCATGCAATTAGGATCATAAAACTAAGGTTTATTATTTCCTTTCAGAATTTTGCTTCATCGAGCCTTGACGGTCCTCAATTCATTGTTGCTGAACAGACAATTTATGAATCGAGCGTCGAAGAAGAATTCGATGTAAGTACCTCTTCGTACAATCGTCCATAGCACTCCTTAAATGACATATCAATAATTGTTGTTGATTTACTCGGGAGGAGATTTCCACGGAACGAGGGAGTACTGATGATGCACATTCGTCTTCGGAGGATGGTGAAGAAGAAAACCCCTGATTTCGAAACCGAATGAAAGCAATGATGTTTCCAATGGTGATGTTGGAAATTCCGGTCCTTTGAGCACTTTAGGGACCACTCCAGTAAGTACCCATCGTATATTTTCTTAATATAAGTATGAGATTACTTATTTTTGAATGAATGGACGAGCACCCATATGAATGAATGAAAATTTTGCTGGAATATATCACCAGAAAATTCTGAACTCAGTCTTTTAGCAAAAGCGCCATAAAATCTTCTTCCGACGTTGGATTTTCGCGATCTACCCATATATCCTCATGCCCAGAAAATTTCCAAACTTTTTAAAAGAAGCTTATTGAGTTTGGAGCATGTTTAGTGGCCGAAATAGGCGAAACAATAAACTTCCAGGAGATTTCAAGAAAATTTTCAGCTGGCATGTAGTCCAATGTTTTGCCCACATATATTTTCTCATTTATCCAATTGATGTGAATTTTGGATATGTTGTAGAGAACATCCATATGAAGAGAATGGTATATGACCCATCCCTAGATTATTCACTAATTTCTCCCATCTCGATTCTTTGTGCGGGATAGTGTAAAATCATCTCATACGAGCTTGTTGTAAAACACTCTTGTTGTGTCTCTAGACCATTCACGTATGTCTTGAATGGTTGGTGATGGATTTCAATGTTATTAATTCATTTGGAATCAAGACCCCTTAATTAATACATGGGAATGGTGCTTGCAGTCATCTTGTTTCTGTCAGTCGCAAAAATGTCACTTCTGAAACCCTTGTCACATGACCACAATTGAGTTTTCTCTCAAGAGGGGTGGTGTAATGACCATGGTTTCATGTCCCTGTGGTAGCATTCCTTTTATGATGAATGATTAGCATAGGAGATTTCGGTGCCACGGGCTTGGACTGTGAAACTGATCGTCATGATCAGTGGACCGTCAGTACCCAGTATTTTGTTAAGTCTCTCCCTTTCGTTTTCCCTTCTTCTGGCAGGACCTAGATAGAGAACCCGAGTATAAAAATTGATGTAAAGACCTAGGTGGTCGAATTTGGAGGTACCTTGATGAAGGATTTAGTGAAAAGTCCTGGTGGACACCGATCGACTTTGGAAGTTATGAATCCCGTCTAAGAATTGGTGCTTGCATATTGTATGCTCTGGAAGTTGTAGGAACCTCATACAATGTCGGAATTCGATGCTCGACCCTAAATTTTGAAGATAAGAGACTGAATTATCACATGAGAAAAGAATCACTCAATTTGAAGTTGTATACTTTAGCCAACGAAGCGTGCACATTTGTAATTTGTAATCTCGTACAAATATTTCATATTTCATAGACCTGACGATAAGGGCCATATCTTTCATCTCGTATTTCCGATTGATGCGTACTTTTGGTATGTTGTAGCAGAGACATAGACGAACATCTGTAATTGAGGAAGCATTGTCTCATTCCTCACCCATTGGTACTTTTATGTAAACCCATGGCCTGAAGTGTGTTGTATCTCATTTGCAGAGGTGATGAGAACATCTTGTAGAAGTATTTGGCTTGTGCCCACCAATCGTGCAAGCTTTGGGAAGAATTTCATGTGAACATATTTTTATGTCTACACATCTTAATACGAATCATTAATACTTGGAGAAGTCCACTTCATCGGGTAATGCTTCAGAGAATGGTTAGTTGATGAAGATGGATGTTGCACCTGAGACTGTTGTTGATGCTGAGATCATGATTAAATTCTCTCAAAAAAAATTGTTGATGCTGAGACCATGAATGGAGCTCCTACACATATCCTTGTTTATGTTGATACTATGGTTGAAGTTTCTCCAGAGAATGAACATGCTAGAACCATGATTTATCGACATAGTGTTTGCTCCTCCATCCGTTGAGCATTTACTGTGACTAATCGTTTTCCCGTAGCCTACGCGATGTATACAGTTCGGAGGATCAGATGCTATGTAGTATCAATACCTCTGTTGAACTGACGATGCTAAGTAGTAAAAGATATGCAAGATCACAATAATAACGAAAAACACAAATATAATATAAAAGCTTCTAAGTTATCATGAGACACGAACGATTTACGTGGTTCGACATTTGTCTACGTTCTCGGGGTAATGAGTAATTGTTTTGTATTAAGTTGTGGTGGTTACAAAGATCTTAAATGCTTCCCAAAGTAATAGAGAGCACTCAAGTTGAAGTAAATACTTAAGTTCTAAACATTAAAAAGGTATAAGCTTAAGACTAGATCTTCTCCTTATAGGTATTGAATGCCTTTAGTTTGTTGGTAAGGTTTGGTATTTATAGCCCATTCTTCTCCTGGTATATCTTTGCTTCCTTTGGGTCCATCGCCTGCTGATATGCCTTTCGTACCAATGGTATCTTCGTCCACCACGTACCTTCTCTAGTAGAATTCTGCCATCTCAGCTGACCCACGCTCATTCGGGAACTACCCAACCTTTGTGTAGGTTGTACCTTCATTCATCGCCAGCTTCTACCAATCGAGTTCTTCCACGCTTCCTCTCTCCATGTGCCTTGATTCATGCGTGTAGATAAGAGATTTGTGTATTTAATGCTGATTAGATACGTCATCTACCTCTGTCCCCTTTCCAACTGCCTTCTTGTAGACTAGGCTTTTACTCTTCTCATCTCCATCCTCGAGGTCTTCTTTCTTGGGGCGAGATAAAGTAGATTTGCGGAGGTATCCTTTGCTTCTTAGGTTTCCTTGTCCAGCGAAGGTTACACAGTTGGATTTATGTGCGGCCACTAAGATCGTGACACATGCTCAACAAAATATTGGTATTCACAGTTTGCCCCTTTTCTTTCATATTCTACTATTTGGTAGAAGTGGAAGAAATTTTCCGTTACGCCGCCATTTCTGCACATACCGATTGGGTGGTCCCTACATGTCCTTTCATGCAATAACTTCCCCTTGAATTTCGGGACCTCCAAATTTTTGGATTCTCTAGACGCCTATAAGAGGGGAATAAAGAGAATGAATTTTCCTTAACTCCCATTCTTCTTCTTCGAACTGTCGCTCTCCATCTCTTTCCTTGAGATTCTTCTTCCACCTCTAACTGCTCCCTTTGATTCTTCGAGTGATTTGTATTCACGGTTGATCATACAAGTAAGTAATACTCGTCTCGGTCTAGATTTTCTCCATGTTTGGTTCTGTGTCTTCTTCTTCGACTAGGAGATTTACTGTTGTTGATGTTTGCACTTGCATGTGAGAACTTTTATTCTTTTTTACTTGATTTCATTGTATGGGAACTTGGGTTTCGCTCCATCTTGATCTTCGATGTCGATTTTGCCTTAATCAGTACTTGCCTGCAATTTTGCTTTCCGTGATGCATGACACTTGCTTTCCTCTATGGCATAATCAAACCGCTCCCCTTAGTTGGTTTAGTGAAACCCATGCCCAAAGTGCTTCAGTTTTTGCCCCTGTCTTGTTTTTGTGTGAACTGTAATTTTGTTCTGCCATTGTTGATGGAGAAATTCTTCATGTCGGTGTCAGTTACTATGAGGCTCCCGAAGAAACCTATGCACAAGGGTTCGGAGACATCTTTGTCGACTGATCCCCCTCCGCGAATGGATCACCCTGATGCTATGTCGTCTCCTCCTCCTGAGGACTCTAAGGTACCTGGTGGGACTGAGATGGCTATGGTGCCGAGGAGGTTGCGGATCTTGAGGTTGAAGAAGTTGTTGATGGAGATCTTCCACCTCCTCCCCCTCACTATGAGATTCATAGGCTCTAAAAAAGCGGGGGTCTAACAACCTCACCCAATATTTCGATTAACAATCTGTAAAGACAACTCCGAGTTGTTTTTTAGAGAATCAAATAGACTCAATCAAATAGAAAATACTCAAGGAGATCTCAATCTCTCAATTTGATTTACTCAAGCAAATGTGATTCGCGAGTCTAATCAAAGAGAGATAACTTGGATGGTACCAAAGACCAATATCCAAGTGTCAATCAATTTAAATCAACAACCAATAAGGTCGGATATTCTAATTGATTGAACAACGCACAACCTGTATTATTTCAATTATATAACAATATAATGCGAAAAAGAAATAACACAGACACCATAATTTTGTTAACGAGGAAACCGCAAACATACACTGTATTAAGCTGCTACAGACACTAGCCTACTCCAAATTAACTTCGGTATGGACTGTAGTTGAACCCAAATCAATATCACACTGATCCAAGGTACAGTTATGCTCCCACGCATCTTATCCCAGCATGATACTATGCACTTGATTCCCTTAGATGATCTCACCCACAACCAAGAGTTGCTACGACCCAAAGTCGAAGACTTTAGCAAATAAATCTGCCTCACACAAAAAAGTCTATAAGATAGATAAATTCGTCTCCCACGAATAAACCTATGAGTTTTGTTCAGTCTTTTGATAAATCAAGGGAAACATGAATCAATCAATAAAACCAGACTTATATTCCCGAAGAACAACTCAGTTTTATCAATCACCTCACAATAGTCTTAATTAACGCAGCGAAAAAAGATATTGTGGAATCACAAACGATGAACGAAGATGTTTATGAATACTTTTATATCTTTCCTATCAGAGATAGAAATCTCAAGCCAATTATTACAATTGTACTCATATGATAGAAACAGCAAGATCAGATCACGCAACTACAAGAAAAGTAGTATCAGTCTGGCTTCACAATCCCAATGAAGTCTTTATGTCGTTAACCTGGTTTTAGAAGAAGAAAACCAAAGGTTACAGGAGAATCGACTCTAGATTAGCAAACTAGTATCACACAAAATGTGGGGATTACGTTTCGCAGTTGCTAGAGTTCTCCCTTATATAGTCTTTCAAATCAGGGTTTGCAATCAATGTTAGCTTAGTAACAAAACATTCAATGTTCACCGTTACATGAAAACCTGATTAGATACAAGCTAATATCTCTCAACCGTTAGATCGAAAACTTAGCTTGCCACACACACATGTACTTGACGATTTTGGGTTTGTGTAACCGTACCCAAACGTGTACAATAGTTGGTTCAATATTAATCAACCAAATGGTTATCCAAATGATAACTTTCGTATCAACCATATTCTTCTTCAACATAACTAGTCCAAATGACTCAAATGAAGCAATAACGATGTGATTCACTCGAATCAATTCATGAACTATAAAGCCAAGATTTGTAATAGCATTCCTTAGATAATTTAAATAAGTTCACGAACATCGTTTTTGGACATAACCACTCAATTTCGCGGACAGGGTTCGCGGACTTAAGTAACCGGTTGGAGTTTATAAAATCTAGCAGAAATTCTCGGGTTTGAAAACTTCCGTCAGTTCACGGACTGAAACCGAGCTACAACTCCAGCAGAAATTCTCGAGTTCGAGAATTACGCACATTCGCGGACTGAGTTGACTGCTCAAGTTTCGGTTTTCACTTGATCAACTAAGTTTGCAAACTTCGGTTTAAGTGCTAAGGACTTATACATATATGTGTTACAACAATAATGTTTATATCCCCCAGTAGTTATATTGTATAAACTCTCATTTCAATCATTGAACATTCTCAGAGGACGTCATATAATTGTTATTCACAAACTAGTTTTCGTCAGAGAAATTTCCAAAGTGATTGAAACATAACATGACTTTCATCACTAGGCAAAGATGAACTTGGCTAAAGCGAAAGCTTTACCAACACACATTTCGAGAAATAGATAAGCGAGATATACTCAGCTCGAAATATCACATGTATATATCTTTAGTATATATAGTAAAACGACTTTTGTCTCAAGATAGGAGATAGAGTAGATAGACTTTTGAGTGATAGATAAGTTCAAGTCTCCACATACCTTTTAGTCGATGAATATCCACTGGTTCCTTGAGTAGTCCTTCGTCTTGTATGATGATTTCCATGGAGTTCTTGAGCTCAACTACACTTTCTATTCTAGTACGAGACCTTAGCTATAGTAGACTAGAAATCAAGACTTTATAATTTTGATCACTAACATTGACAAACATGCTTGATATAGCCACGCATGCGAGTTCGACTGAGCAATTGTCTAACAATCTCCCCCTTTGTCAATTTTAGTGGAAAAACTATTAATACATATGGAATACAAAAAAAAATATATGAATAAACTTTGTAGCTCCTATTCCACATGGCCAATCTTCAATAATACTCGAAATCTTCATCACTTCCAAGTAGTCCAATGATCCAAAAGGTTGTAAGTTTAGCATCATCATTGTTGAAAATCCGTAGCTATTACAATGAGAAAAGCATCGGTTCTCAATCATTGTTATACAATGTCATAGTATTATTACACCGTGTCAAAGTCCAATTGCATCATAACTTCAACAACAATACTATGGTGATACTTCACCCCCCCCCCCCCCCCCCTTAGTCAATACCCCATCTCACATGGAAACCACTCCCCCTTACATAATGATCCGAAAACCATATGTATTTTTAGTGTGAACTACATATTAATTCTCCCCCTTTTTGTCAATAAAATTGGCAAAGGTACAAGAACGGGATCCTAATAAAATTTCCTTAAGAGACATTTCATGACCAAAGGTAAATGTATATCATCTTGTTTAGATGCAATCATAAAGCCGAAGATAAATGCATTCATCAAGGAGTTTATAAAGACGCAAGATAACCCCTATAATATTCCACAGCCGTACTCCCCACAAAGATTTGGCAATTAAGCACAAGTTCAAAAGAAATCTCCCCCATAATATGTCATTCCCAAGGGAACAACAAGAGCGACCTTAATTTCAAAAGAAAATAAGGATTTATTCACACTAATAGAAAAGAATGGATGAATCAACTACAAACAAGGTATTCACCTACTGGAGTTCCAACTCAATTGACCATAACGATAAGCATAGGGGCAAGAGTTACTGAAGTAGCTAATAAACCAAAACAACACCAATAGACTGCCTTAAGTGCTGAAAAGTGGCAATGTCTAATGGTTTGGTGAGAATATCAGCCAACTGTTGTTCGGAAGGAAAAAATTCCATATTTATGATACCATTCTAATAAAGATCTCGAATAAAAATGGTACCATATTTCAATGTGCTTTGTTCTTGAGTGCTCAACAGGATTCTCAATGATTCGAATCGCACTAGAGTTATCACAAAAAACCTTCATTATTCCAGTATCAACTCCATAGTCTGCCAACATTTGTTTCATCCATAAGAGTTGTGTACAACATGACCCTGCAGTAATATACTCTGCTTCGCATATAGACATGGATTGTGAATTTTGTTTCTTACTGTGCCAAGCAACAAGATTCAGTCCTACATAGTAGAAACCCCCTGATGTACTTTTTATGTTTTCTACATATCCTGCCCAATCAGCATCAGAATAGGCGGAAAGGTCATCATTGTTAGTATCAAAAGTGTAGGATAGACCATACCCGACAGTGATTGACATAACATATGATCCTTTTTGCATCTGCAAGATGAGATTCCCTTGGATCAGACTGAAATATAGCATAACAACCAACACTAAAAGAACTATCAAGTCTAATAACTGTTAGATATAAAAGGCTTCCAATAATAGATCGATACATATTTTGATATACTTTTACTCCTTTCTCATCTCTATGTAATTTACCAGTAGTAGGCATAGGTGTCAATTTTGGAGAAGACTTATCCAATCTGAATCGTGTTACAAGATCCCTTGCATACTTTTCCTGGGATAAGTAAATTCCTTATGTTGTTGAATTTGTAATCCTAAAAAGAATTTTAATTCACCAACATTGCTCATTTCAAATTCTCTATCCAGTGAAACTTGAAAGTCCTTTGCTAGCTTCTCAGATGTTGATCCATAGATAATATCATCTACATATACTTGAGCAATGACAATGTTTTTTCCACTCCATTTGGTAAATAAGGTCTTATCAGCTCCACCTCTTGAGAAACCTTTCCGAATAAGAGAAGTGGTAAGTTTTTCAAACCAGGATCTAGGTGCTTGTTTTAACCCATATAAAGCTTTTTTGAGTTTGAGAACATGATCTGAAAAGTCACGGTTTTCAAACCCTTTTGGTTGAGCAACATAGACTTCTTCTTTTAAAATCCCGTTCAGGAACGCAGATTTTATATCCATCTGGAAAAGTTTAACTTTGAGAAAACAAGCATGAGCTAATAAGAGCCTAATGGACTCAAGGCGTGCCACAGGTGCAAAGGTTTCATCAAAGTCAATACCTTCAATTTGTGAGTATCCTTGAGCGACAAGCCTAGCTTTGTTTCTAATGATTGTGACAAATTCATCAGACTTGTTCTTAAATATCCATTTGGTACCAACAATATTAACATTGGAGGGACAAGGTATGAGTTCCCATACGTCTTGCCTTTGAAATTTATTTAACTCTTTATGCATAGTATTCACCCAAGAGGGGTCATTAGGAGCTTCATCAATATTTCTTGGTTCTACAAGAGATAGATAACAACCAAAATTGCAAATATTTTGAAGTTGTCCTCTTTTTCTAGCTGTAGAATCTTTTCCTCCAATAATACTGTTTGGATCATGATTCCTTTGAACCCAGAGGTGTCGTGGAGGGGGAACACGTTTTGGTTCATCAGGGGCGGTCTGATCAGTGTCCTTCTCCTCGTCACTAGAAATATCAGGATCAGTAACAGTTGGAATGACTTCAACTGATTCCGATATTTCCTTGACTTTCTCAATTGTCTCAGTGGAAGGAACTCAGTAGGAGAATTATCATGATGGAAATCACTAATATCATTAATAATAACATTAGAAGATTCCATCATGACTTGTGTTCTGAGATTAAATACTCGGAACCCACGACTTTCAGAAGCATAGCCAAGGAAAATACCTTCATCACTTTTGGTATCAAATTTCCCTCTTTGCTCTCGATCTTTTAGTATGTAGCACTTACTTCCAAACACTATGAGATAGTGTAAGTTGGGGTTTCTACCATACCATAACTCATAAGGAGTGTTGAGTGTTTTAAACCGTAAGTAAACACGGTTGATCAAGTAACATGCTGTAAAAACAACTTCTCCCCAAAATCTTAAAGGTAGATTCTTGTTATGGAGCATTATCCTGGCCATCTCTTGAATATTCCTGTTATTTCTTTCGGAAACTCCATTAGCTTGAGGAGTAATAGGTGGAGAATATTGTTGAGTAATCCCAAGTTTGTCACAAAATTCAAACACTTTATTGTCTTTGAATTCAGTTCCACGGTCGCTCCTAATTTTCTTTAGTTTACGACCTTGTTCGTTCTGGATTCTACTCACAATAATCTTGAATTCCCCAAGGGTTTCATTCTTATGAGATAGAAATACAACCCAAGTGAATCTGGTGTAATCATCTACCATAACCAAAGCATACCTCCTGCCAGCAAAAGTGGGCTGTTTAATTGGTCCGAAGAGACCCATATGAATTAAATCAAGTGGGGCTTTGGTGATAATATCTCGAGATGATTTATGGTGGAATTTTGTTTGTTTACCCTTTTGACAGACACCACATACACCTTCAATCTTTGCATTGATTTTTGGAACAACTCTAACAATTTCTTTGTTAATAATCTTAGTTAGAAGGCGATAATTGATGTGACCAAAACGTTCATGCCAAAGATGTGTAGATTCCACCTTAGTCAAATTGCAACAATTGCTAAACTGAGTATCGAGAAGATAACAGTTTTTTTTTACCACGAGTTCCTTGAAAAATTACTTTCCCAGTTTTGTCCACAATGTCACATCCATTTGCATTGAAGATAACTCGATGGCCCTTGTCACAAATTTGACTAATCGAAAGAAAATTTGCAGTCATACCTTTTACGTAGACTATGTCATGAATTTCAAGTACGCTAGGTAACTTGATCGTTCCCTTCTTACTTATGAAGCAACATCTTCCATCTCCAGATGTTACTGGTCCTCCTTCATAGTCTTCTACAGAAACAAACCAAGTAAGATCACCTGTCATATGTCTGCTACGCCCACTATCAAGGAACCATTGAAAAGGTGATGTTGATTTTAAAGCAAATGATCCCATACTATTAGTGTTATCCTTTTTGGTGTTTTCTAATAGTTATGTATGTCTTTTTAGAGACGCAAGAAGTTGTTTATTTTTCTTATAAAGATTACTTGCAACTTTTAAACTCTTTTGAAAAGACACACACTTATGTTGAAAGTGATTAGAGGAATCACAAAACAAACATAGACTAACACCTTTAAGCTTGGTAGAACAGTTCTGAGTCACATCAGTTTTCACAACCTTTATACGTTGTTTATCATCTGATATATGACGGTTCCTTAGAGAGGAACTATTATAGTTACCCATATCCATTAAGGAACTTAAATTAGGTTTCAAATCCTTTAGGATTGCAATTTATGCAATAAGATCAGAAATGATCTGGATTTGTTCATCCAACCTTTGAAGGATAACTAGTTTATCAGAATTTCTTCTGCCATTGTTTTTTAATCCCGGTGAAGCGTTATAAGAGACTTTTTCGTCCATAGAGTCAGATCGCTACAAACACAGACTTGTGAGGTCTTGAACTTGTTTGCCTGCTCTGATACCAATTGAAAAATCGGGGGTCTAACAACCTCACCCAATATTTTGGTTAGCAATCTGTATGGACAACTCCGAGTTGTTTTCTAGAGAATCAACTAGACTCAATCAAATAGAAAATACTCAAGGAGTTATTATCTCAATCTCTCAATTTTATTTGCTCAAGCAAATCTTATTCACGAGTCTAATCAAAGAGAGATAACTTGGATGGTACCAAAGACCAATATCTAAGTGTCAATCAATTTAAATCAACAACTAATAAGGTCGGATATTCTAATTGATTGAACAACGCACAACCTGTATTATTTCAATTATATAACAATATAATGCGGAAAAGAAATAACACAGACACCAGAATTTTGTTAATGAGGAAACCGCAAATGCAGAGACCTAGTCCAGATTAAACGTATACTGTATTAAGCCGCTATAGACACTAGCCTACTCCAAATTAACTTCGGTATGGACTGTATTTGAACCCCAATCAATCTCACATTGATCCAAGGTACAGTTATGCACATACGCCTCTGATCCCAGCAGGATATTACGCACTTGATTCCCTTAGCTGATCTCACCCACAACCAAGAGTTGCTACGATCCAAAGTCGAAAGCTTTATCAAACAAATATGTCTCACACAAAAAATTCTACAAGATAGATAAATTCGTCTCCCACGAATAAACCTATGAGTTTTGTTCCGTATTTTGATAAATCAAGGTGAACAGGAACCAATCAATAAAACCAGACATATTCCGGAAGAACAGCTCAGTTTTGTCAACCACCTCATAATAGTCTTAATCGACGCATCGAAAAAAGATATTATGGAATCACAAACGATGAGACGAAAATGTTTGTGATTACTTTTATATCTTTCCTATCGGAGATAGAAATCTCAAGCCAATTATTACAATTTTACTCGTACGATAGAAACAGCAAGATCAGATCACACAACTACAAGAAAAGTAGTATCGGTCTAGCTTCATAATCCCAATGAAGTCTTTAAGTCGTTAACCTAGTTTTAGAAGAAGAAAACCAAAGGTCAAAGGAGAATCAACTATATCTTAGCAAACTAGTATCACACAGAATGTGTGGGGATTAGGTTTCCCAGTTGCTAGAGTTCTCCCTTATATAGTCTTTCAAATCATGGTTTACAATCCATGTTAGCTTAGTAACAAAGCATTCAATATTCACCCTTAGATGAAAACATGATTAGATACAAGCTAATATCTCTCAACCGTTAGATAGAAAACTTAGCTTGTCATACACACATGTACTTGACGATTTTGGGTTTATGTAACCGTACCCAAACGTGTACAATAGTTGGATCAATATTAGTCAACCAAATGATAACTTTCATATCAACCATATTCTTCTTCATCATAACTAGTCCAAATGACTCAAATGAACTAGTTAGAGAGTTGTTCAATTGCTATGAGATCTTATGTACTACACAAGACACAATTGAAGCAAAAACGATGTGATTCACTCGAATCAATTCATGAACTATAAAGCCACGATTTGCAATAACATTCCTTAGATAATTTAAATAAGTTTACGAATAGCGTTTTTAGACATAACCACTCAAGTTAGCGGACAAGGTTGGAGGACTTAAGTAACCGGTTGGAGTTCACAAACTCCAGCAGAAATTCTCGATTTTAAAAAAATTCGTCAGTTCGCGGACTGAAACCGAGCTATAACTCCGACAGAAATTCTCGGGTTCGAGAACTACGCACGTTCATAGACTGAGTTCACGGACAGAGTTGACTTCTCAAGTTCCGGTTTTCACTTGATCAACCAAGTTCACAAACTTCGGTTCAAGTGCTAAGGACTTATACAT
Organism: Papaver bracteatum; assembly: GCA_023529315.1. Lineage (NCBI taxonomy): Eukaryota > Viridiplantae > Streptophyta > Magnoliopsida > Ranunculales > Papaveraceae > Papaver > Papaver bracteatum. The sequence goes on along the minus strand of JAJJWX010002936.1, from coordinate 2,615,532 downwards.
ATATGTGTTACCAGAATAATGTTTATATCCCCCAGTGGTTATATTGTCTAAACTCTCATTTCAATCATTGAAATATTCTCAGAGGACATCATATAGTTGTTATTCACAAACTAGTTTTCGTCAGAGCAATTTCCAAAGTGATTGAAACATAACATGACTTTCGTCACTAGGCAAAGATGAACTTGGATAAAGCGAAAGCTTTACCAACACACATTTCGAGAAATAGATAAGCGAGATATACTCAGCTCGAAATGTCACATGTGTATATCTTTAGTTTATATAGTAAAATGACTTTTGTCTCAAGATAGGAGATAGAGTATATAGAGTTTTGAGTGATAGATAAGTTCAAGTCTCCACATACCTTTTAGTCGATGAAGATCCACTGGTTCCTTGAGTAGTCCTTCATCTTGTATGATGATTGCCATGGAGTTCTTGAGCTCAACTACACTTTCTATCCTAGTCCGAGACCTTAGCTATAATAGACTAGAAATCAAGACTTTATAGTTTTGATCATTAATATTGACAAACATGCTTGATATAGCAACGCATGCAAGTTCGACCAAGCAATGCTCTAACAGGATCCAACTGCGTGATAAAGATAGCTATGCTCATTTGTCTATTGCTAAGATTACTAAGTATTTTCGTCTTCATAAATTCGAGGTTTCCTTCGTCAATGGCCCTGACGTTCTTACTGAGTCTCTCATCCGGGATTTTCCTTATGATGAGAATAACCTTCTTATTAGCGTTGGCCAATTGGCCACAGGTATGCTCCTACCCTTGTTTAGTAGAAAGGATCCCTTATACTATGATCTTTTGTATTCGAGGGATGATCTAGTAAACAAGACTCAAGTTAGAGGATTTATGCAATATACTGGTAATTTATGGCGTGCCCTTCGTGAGAGCTGGTACCATAGAAATGGCAAAATAACTTTGGAGTTTTATGACCCCTTTACTGAAGGAAGATTTAAGATGGATGATTATACCCCTGCCAACTTCAATGCAACATATGATGATGCTATTCAGAAGACTAATCTTCTTCCTTGGAGTGTTGTTCCTCGTCATATCCATGTTACTGCTCGACAAAACAGGGAGGGTAATAGCCTTCGTTTGTTGGAGAAGATTGATTAAACTGGTTTGACTACCATCCCTTATTCTGCTAGGCTTCCTTTGCAAGAATGACTGCATCCATCTTGATCATGATGACCGCTGGGCTCGTACTCATGTTCATGTGGTTGGTCCTTGGGCCTATGGTTTCACCATTTCGGACCCCTCTATCCCTCGTTCATATCGTTCTTTTCCCGAGAAGTATGATGAGTATCGGCCTTGGATCTTTAATCCTGCTGCTTCTTATGAGGTACCTTTGGTTTTAATATCTTCGTCTGCTTTGACATCTTTGTATGCTTTGATATCTTTGTATGCTTTGACATCTTTGCCTGTTTTGATATCTTTGTGTGCTTTTCTGATGATTTCGTTTTGCAGCCTGCTCATGCTTCTTCTGCTGGGGCTGCTTCGGGTTCTGCTGGTAACTCCGTAGATAGAAGGACTAGGAAGAGAAAAGCTTTCGTTAAAACACATGCGGAGGTAAGGATCATTATGATACCTTTGTGTTTATAATTTTCTTAGTGCCTTGCCCCTGATTCTTAGCTGATGCATGTGTTTCTTTATAGTCTTCCCAGAGGAAGGGAAAATTTAAGATTGTTATCGATCTTGATGATTTGGATGAGGATCCTAAGGATGCTGGTGAAGTACCATGCTTTGCTAAGGGTATTCCTAGCCCCGTTAGAGCTATCTCTGCTGAGGGTGAGAACCTTCTTGCTGGTTCTGGTGCCCAGTTGGTCGAGCATGTTAGTGTTCAAGCCCCTGCTCCTTCATCGTCTTTGAAGATTCCTTCGTTTTATGCTCCTAGCGTAGCTTTGCCTGTTATTTCTGACGTTTTTGGAGATGCTATCGTGGCTTCTAAGAGTATTCCTTCATCTTATGTCACCTCATTTCAATCAAGTAGCTCATTTTCCAAGGTTGTTATCCCTTCGGTGAGGGCTGGTATCTCAGATTCGCAGTCGAAGAAGAATATTTTGATTTTACTAGCTAGATTTTCCTTCAACGATGCTCTTGCTTCACTAGGGAGTGCTCAGTCTATTTCTACTGCCCCTGTTAGCAAAGTTGTTGGACCTCACCCTTCGTCACCAGACTGGACCGTACTGGGTAATCTTTCTTCTGCTGGTGACATGGGTCTTGGTGGTTCTCAAGGTCTTCCTTCTGTTCCTAGATCGTCCACCACGCCATCTCTTTGTCGTGGTGAGGGTTCGGCAGTCGTACCCCATGTTGGTGTTGAATCAAGCCAGGGTAAGCTGTTGGAGAGTTTGAGCTTAGGTAGCTATGATGATGCTATTCTCGAATCCATCCTGCGGGATTCCAAGGGTCCTTTTTCTATCGGAGTTGATCATCATCATCTTAATAGTTAAATCGAGGTAGCTTCGCAGTTGGATGTGCTATCTGCGCAGTACCGTACAGTTAAAGACTTGTTCTTTGACTCAAATTGTCTACGCTCTAGTCAGAGCTTTGGTGAGATCCGTAGGGGTAGCATCCAAGAGATTGAGGCTTTCATGGATACCTATGCCACTTTCCTTCCTCGTATTTCATCATTCTCAGTAAGTGATTCTTACCTTAGTGTCTTTTTCCTTAATTTAATCCTTCGTCCGCTCTTATGCTCCTTTTTTTGCAGCTTTGCAAGCAGATCCCTTCATTTCTGAAGATGTAGAAGTTAAAAGTAAAACTGTATTCTAAACTCAACGTCATGAGAAAGAACACGGTGGGCGCCAAACTGTGACTACTCATTTTCTTGTAGACTACATGATGTATACAGTTCGGAGGATCAGATGATAAGTAGTATCGATACCTCTGTTGAACTGACGATGCTAAGTAGTAAAAGATATACAAGATCACAATAATAATGAAGAACACAAATATAATGTAAAAGCTTCTAAGTTATCATGAGACACAAGCGATTTACGTGGTTCGACATTTGTCTACGTCCACGGGGTAATGAGTGATTGTTTTGTATTAATTTGTGGTGGTTACAAAGATGTTAAATGCTTCCCAAAGTAATAGAGATAACTCAAGTTGAAGTAAATACTTAAGTTCTAAACATTAAAGAGGTATAACCTTAAGACTAGATCTTCTCCTTCTAGGTATTTAATGCCTTTAGTTTGTTGGTGAGGCTTGGTATTTATAGCCCCTTCTGCTCCTAGTATATATTTTCTGCCTCTGGGTCATTCGCTTGATGATATATCTTTTGTACCAATGGTACCTTCGTCCACCGCGTACCTTCTCCAGTAGAATTCTGCCATCTCAGCTGACCCACGCTCCTTCGGGAACTACCCAACCTTAGTGTAGGTTGTACCTTCGTTCACCGCCAGCTTTTACCAATCGGGTTCTTCCATGCTTCCTCTCTCCATGTGCCTTGATTCATGTGTGTAGATAAGATATTTGTGCATTTAATGCTGATTAGATGCGTCATCTACCTCTGTCCCCTTGCCAGCTGCCTTCTTGTAGACTAGGCTTTACTCTTCTCATCTCCATCGTCGAGGTCTTCTTTCTTGGGGCGAGATAAATTAGATCTGCGGAGGTATCCTTTGCTGCTTAGGTTTCCTTGTCCAGCGAAGGTTACACAGTTGGATCTATGTGCGGCCACTAAGATCGTGACACGTGCTCCACAGAATATTGGTATTCACATTTACATACACAAACTAGTTGGTGGGTTGATCGTCCTAAGATGATGGTGTACTAGGAGTTCAACCCGAATTCTCCAGTATGAATTTACTATGAAGCTAGTGAGTCGATATTGTTGTGACAGATAGCATCAGTAGTCGCCATTCTGGGTGTGGTCGGTGAAGAGAAAATTTCCTTAGTCGTGCAAGGTTCATAATGTAGAGATTCTGTTGATAAAGTTTTCATGGAATCACAACAGGTTGCAATGACTTGCTATGTCTTGAATCTTGTCCAATAAGATCAAGTCCACGGTACATGTTAAAGGAGTTCGTGCCATTGATGGATGAATGATGTTGAATCTTCTTCAGAAGTCTTATCATGGGATAATTAAGACTTATCGATTGTAGTTCAGTTACACTTTCATTATGCTGATGTTGAATCCGTGGGTCATCGTCGATATATTTGTCCTGAAGCCAGGTGCGCCAAAGGTGTACCCTTTGATTGGGAGTACAATTTGAAAGCTTCTTAGATGCTTTAGCATTGAAGCATCATATCCCTTATGTAGGACCAGAATATCGCTACAATGGTATTCCAGCGAATAACAACACTTCTGCGAGAACATCGCGAGTTCTTTAACAACGCTTGGAGAGTGTCATAGAATAGGATAAAGAATGACGTAATGGATGACGATTGAAGAAACATGAAAAGAGCATGTTTAACCTGCGATGGTCACAAAGCTTGCGAGAATGAACATTATAACTATCGTGATACAATCCAAGAACAAATCCGAAAGAAAAGGAAAACTTAGCTGTCATCCATTATGTAATTCCCTATATAAAGGGTTCCACTGGATTCAGAGAGGGATGATGTATTTTTGAGAGTTGAGAAAATCTTGAGGAGAGAGAAACTCCAAGAGAAAGGTTGTATTCTTGAGTTCTTACATTCCTTGTTACATTTCTGAAAATTAAAGAGTAAAGTGTCGTTTTAATCTTCAAATTTGAGTTGATTATCATAAATTCTTAACAAGGGTGTAGTGTAGGATTTCCTGCAACTACATTTTGGCGCCGGAAATAGGGATTGAATTAACGAAAATCACAGAAAAAGTGAAGAAGAAGATAAGACTTGTTCAAGATTAAGAAAATCATTAAGTAAATTGGTGAAATAATTGAAGGAACAATGATCAGAATCAAAGAGGATTGTAGAAAATTGGAGCATGAAATGGTAACAAGAACAATGATTGATAGATTTCATGAAAATATTAAGGGAAAGATACATAAATGGGATTTCGAAGGAAGGAAGATTATGACGGTAGATAAAATATCATCATTGAAAGATTGGGAAAAGCAGAAGATCACATTTACAGCAGCAGAAGTATCAGAAGTAAATCTAAGTCATACATCTCCTTTGGTAATCACGGTATCCACTATACCAATGATAAAGGAAGAATCAATAAGATCTGAAGAAGAGTGGGCTATGAATAGAACTTTGTTGGATGCAGGAAGTTCTGTGGATATAATATTTTATCATACTTTTAAGAAAATGGGATATAAGGATGAAGAAATGTCTTGTTCAACATATCATATTCATGGCTTTGGAAAATCTTTAACAAAACCTAAAGGTGAAATAGTGGTACGAATTCCACTAGGAGAGATTGAAACACAAGTAAAATTATGTGTGGTAGAAGTGAATCACCGTATAACATGATATTGGGAAGACCGTGGATACATGCAATCAAGGTTGTAGCATCAACATTGCATCAACGCATCAAATTCCCTATGCCCATTGGAATTGGAGAAATTAGAGGAGATACAGATTTTGCGAAGATGTGTTACCAAATTGAAGTGAGAAATTGTGAAGAGCGTCCAAAGCTGCGGAAAACTCGCAGACAATTGGCGAGAGAAACAAATAAGGAAGCAGAATTTAAAGTTTACATGATAAGAGCAAAAGAAGGAAAAGGAATACCCAGTGAAATCTCGCAAGAAGGAGATGAACTTGCGAGAGTTATGAAAACACCAACACCAATGGGAGAACCTGAAGCCAGTTACACTGCAGCAGAACCAACAAAGGAAGTAAATATTGGGAGTGAAGAAGAGCCTAAAATACTGAGAATTGGGACTAAAATGGAGGCAGATGAGGAAGAACGAACTATAAATCTTTTGCGAGAATATGAAGACATATTCGCGTGGAACATGGATGAAATGCCAGGGATAGATCCCTCAATAGCATGTCATAAGTTAGAAATCAACAAAGATGTAAGACTATTTAAACAAAGAATAAGGAAAATCGCAACAACATACCATTCCCAAATAGAAGAAGAGCTACAGAAAATGCTTGATGCAGGAATTATAAGGCAAGCAAAATATCCATAGTGGATTTCAAATATGGTGGTGGTCCCAAAAAAGAACAAAGGGATAAGAATTTGCATAGACTTTACCGATTTAAACAAAGCTTGTCCTAAAGATAGTTTTCCATTACCAGATATCCCACAAATGGTTGAATCAGCAACGGGAAATGCAAGAATATCTTCATTGGATGGATATAAAGGATATAATCAAATTCCTCTCGCTGAAGAAGATCAAGAGCATACCGCATTTTTTGCTCGAGGAGGATTATATTGTTATACAAAGATTCCCTTTGGCTTACGAAATGCTGGTGCAACATATCAGAGAATGGTGGAGAAGGTGTTTGCAAAGTGGATCCACTAAACATTATAAGTGTATGTAGATGATATGCTAATGAAAAGTAAAGAAGCTGAGAATCATGTGCAAGATTTGAAAGAGATTTTTGATCAAATGCGACAATTTAATATCAAAGTGAATCCTGATAAGTGTACTTTTGGAGTAACTTCGGGAAATTTTTTGGGGTATATTGTATCAAAAGAAGGAATACACGTTGATCCAGAAAAAGTGCAAGCGATTCGCGATATGCCAACGCCCGCGACGGTTAAAGATGTGCAAAAGCTAAATGGACTCTTAGCCTCGCTAGGAAGATTCATCTAGCGATCTTCAGACAAGTGCAAACATTTTTTTCGATATACTTAAGAAGGGAACAAAATTCAAGTGGACAGATGAATTTGAAAAGGATTTCCAAGGAATTAAAGAACACTTAATGAACATATCCATTTTACAAAAAGCTGAACCAGGAGAAGAACTATTGATTTATCTAGCGACAACCACATACGCGCTAAGTGCAGTATTGCTGCGAGTAGATGCAGGGGTGGAGAAGCCAATTTATTATATCAGCAAAACATTTAATTCTGCAGAAAGAAATTACTCAAAATTGAGAAGTTAATTCTAGCATTGGTACATGCAACTTTCAAACTTCGTATCTACTTTCAAGCACATAAGGTCAAAGTGTTAACAAAAGTACCAATTGAATCAGTAATGTAAAATTCAAAAAGATCAGGTAGAGTTGAGAGATGGAATGCACAAGTAGGACACTTTGATATTCAATATGAAATTCTATCTTCGCCAAAGTCACAAGTTATAGCAGATTTCTTAGCTGAATTTCCTTTAGAAGATGATGAAGCTGTGGAAGAGATGATGGATGTAGAAGAGGAACATGGAGATCCAAAAGAGCTATTAACAGAACCCAATAGATGGGAGATATTAGTTGATGGATCATCAAATGAAGAGGGAAATGGGATTGGAGTTGTTTTTATTTCGCCATAGGGAGAAACAATAGCTTTTTCATTTAGATTGGAATTTACATCCACTAATAATGAGACAGAATATGAGGCCGTGATTCATGCTTTAAAATTTGCGATCGAAATGAAGTTAGAAAATGCTAGAATTACCAGCGATTCGCAATTATTTATTCGCCATATAAAAGGAGAATACACAACAAATGAACCATCCTTGAGAAAATACAAAAGACTTGTTGAAGAATTGTCTGCGAGAATTCCAAAAATAAAATGGAGACACATATCAAGGAAAGATAATAGACTCGCGGATGCTTTTGCTTTCATATCCAACATGATGACAAAGCCAGCTGCGAGATGCATAAAAATTCAGACACTTTTATTATCATCAATAAACAAGGAATAAGAAGAGACAGATGTGATGATGGTAGAAGCTGGCGAGGAAGAATCAAAGAGCAACATTATAGATTGGCGAGCAGATCTTCATGCATACTTGGCGAGAGGAGAAAGTCCAAGAAATCGATTAGAGGCACATAAATTAAAAAGTAGGGAAACCAACTATGAACTAAGAGATGGAGTATTATATCGTAGATCTTTTAGTGGACCATCGCTAAGATGTTTGACGAGGGAAGAAGGACAAAAGGTGTTAAAGATGTTGCATAGTGGAGGAAGATCTTTAGCATATAGAACAAAAATGCAAGGCTATTACTGGCCATATATGCATGAAGATGCAAAGAAACTCTCAAGACGTTGCGAAGATTGCCAACGATATGGAAAGAAGATACATGTACCAGGAGCACTATTATCATCTTCAACAAGTGTATGGCCTTTTGGGAAATGGGGATTAGATATTGTGGGACCATTTGTGCCTGGTTCTGGACAAAGAAGATATCTAATTATTGCAACAGATTATTTCACAAAGTGGGGAGAAGTAAAAGCAGTACAACATATCCGCGATAAAGATATTTTTACATTTATATTTGAAAATATAATTTGAAGATTTGGGATTCCAGCACAATTGGTGTCTGATAATGGAAAGCAATTTGAAGGGCAGAATATAGAATTGCTACTCAATGCATTTAAGATAAAATGTGGAAAATCTACTCCTTTATACCCACAAGCAAATGGTCAGGCTGAGGCAACCAATAAGACAATCGCAGAAATCTTAAAAAAAAAGCTAGAAGGATACCACATGGCATGGTGCGAGCAAGTGCATAATGCAATATGGGCTTACAATACAACTAGACGAGAAGCAACTGGAATGTCACCTTTTTGTCTAACATATGGGGTTGAAGTTGTGTTACCAACAGAAGTTGCTATTCCTACAACAAAAAAAGAAGCATGGGAAAGAAATCTAAGTGCTGGCATGATTTTAAATAAATTAGACGAATTAGAAGAGAAGAGGGAAAAAACTTTACAACATATGGAAAATTATCAACGAAGATTAGCTCGCGAGTACAACAAACGTGTTAAAGAACGTAAATTCCAACCAGGCGATCTAGTGTTGTGAGAAACACCAAGTTATCAGCGAGAAAATGGTGGAAAATTGGCGAGAAAATGGGATGGGCCGTACATCATTTAAGAGATAGTTGGAACTGGGGCGTACAAATTAATGGACCCTGGAGGGAGAGATGTTGGTCAAAGACTTGATAGACCATGGAATAGATTATTTCTGAAAAGGTATTATCAATGACAACTTCTGCGAGATTAGAGAAGCTGGTATATTGTATGGTGAAACAGATAGTAAATTCTTCTTTACAATTGAGAACTGCGAGTAAATCGCAAGAAAGGAGAATAAAATTCCGCAGAGATTAATAGAATGGGACGAACCTTTATGGTGTGCACCCTAGTTCGTGAATAAAATTTCGGAAGAGGAAAATGTAAGACCTAATAGTGCGTCATATAAGGGGGTATCTCTTTACATGACTCAGGGATAAGGTTATACCACTGCTGGAACCTGAGTCATGCAGATGTTGGGGTTAAAGAAAACCTATTCACGAGAGAGACCTTAGATTTCCAACTATATAAGGTTATACCCTGGTTGGACGACTAAGGATCTCTTCTAAGGGGTGCAGAGTATGACCAAGGCGCCGAGGTACACGGTTGAGTCAAGGGTGCCCTGGGAGTACGAAACTACCATGGCCATCCTTGGCAAGTCTTGGCTATGATGCAGTCGGACCAAAGAAAACCCCATTTAGGGTGCAATCTTGTAACTATAAGCCATATAGGCATAAAGGACAAGAGGCTGCAAAAACAACTGGTTGTTGGCAAATCCGGATGGGAGGAGCTAGTCTTGTATGGCCGATATGCCCTCCTTGAATGGGAAACCAGGGGGAAGATAAGGGCGGTACCCTCTATTAGGGAGATGATAAGTGTCTAAAGACGACAATGTCACGGGGCTTTATGATCGCAAGAATAGTTAGGCATGTCATATTGTCGCGTGACAAAAATTATACAGAGGCAGCAAGCCATAAGAGAAAAGTTAAGATGAGATCAATGGGTTTTTACATGAAAGTGTAAATACGTCCTGCGATTTCATCGCAAGACGGAAATGTCATAAGGTTTAGTTCTCACAAAAGAACTTAAAATTATCATATTGTCGCAAAGAAGTTAAAAAAAATGGATAAGACAAGATCAAATGGTCTTTACATGCAAATGTTAAGAAATCCTGTGATTTTGTCGCAGACAGAGAAAATTTGGAAAAATAAGACCTTTAACTAGGAAGGCAAAATAAGACCAACAGAATAAGAGGAATAGCCATACAGCTCGCAAAAAGAAGATATAGGAAATAATTCACCATTTCAAGAAAGATAATGAAGGGCAAGAAGGGGAGTGGATAAATAAAATATCATTATCTTCCTTGAGAGTATTCAAAATAGCAAAAGTAAAAGTTGAATTCTAAAAGTTGCAAAAAGTTACATTGCTCTCAAGAAAGGAGAGAAAAAGAAAAAGAAAATGAAATTCAAGCTTCAGTGTTGGGCTCGCCAGATTCATTACTTTTGTCAGAATTGTTAGCTTCACCAACATTCTTCTCATTGCGAGTTTCTCCTTCATTATCTACAATTGCTTCACCACCTGTAGCTACTTCTTTAGGAGGACTTTCTTCTTCTTCCGTTGGGTCTTCTTGAGTAGTATCTTCTTCACCATTGGCAAATTCTAACTCCTTATCCAAGGGAAGAGGAACTTCATCATCATCAACTTCTAGAGGAAGGACAGATACAATGGGGAGAGATTGAGAAATTAGAATCTCATTCACAAGAACTTCAGCACTAAGATGAACCTTGCGAAGGAAACCTCTGTCACGGTTTCTAATATCTATATTCTTGAAGTATTCGAGGTAATCAAATCTTCTCTCTGCATGGTTGCGAAATTTTACAAGATCAGAAGTGAGAATCTTGTTTTCTTTGCGAGCTTTATCCAGTTTTTCAGTCAGATCAGAAATGGTAGAGTGAAGATTTCTTTCAGATTCTGCGAGTAACAAAAATAACAAGAAAATATTCAAATAAAGATCTCACAAGGAATATAACATAGAAATTTAACTAAAAAACCAACAAGTGAGGCAGTCAAATGACTACCTTCTTTTTGTGAAGTTAAATTTTGAATTAATGTTAAACAACAATTCTCCCTTTGATTCATGGCATCGTCAAACTTATCCCCAACTATACCCTTCAGGCGAGATTTTATGTTTTCTTCTTTGGAATGGAGATATGAATTTTCTTTTTCCAATAAAGAATAAGATTCTTCTAATTCAGAATATTGTTCTTGAAGTTTGTTGGCCTTTAAACTAAGAGTTAATATCCCCTTGATAAGTTTATCCATCTCAGCGATAGATGATTCAGTTACTTCCTTGAGTTCATCCTTAAGAGAACGCAGAGATTGCTCTTGATTGTCACATATTCTTTGGAGATTACTCAATTGTTGCGAGGAAATCACCATCAAGCTTGAAAATTTGTGTTTTTCTTGAGATAAAGTTTTATTTTCATCTGATAAAGATTCCGTCACCAAATTAGCTTTGATTAACAAGTATGAGAGGCGAGTAATCTCGCTATTTAATAAATGTTGGCTCTGTGATAATTGATTATTCTCATTAGTGAGATTATCTATTTGATCAACTGAATACGTGTAGAGATTATCTAGTCTATTAAACTGATCCATCCAAGAATCTTTTTTAGCACGAGCTTCTTCAGCGATAGATTCAAATTTAAGTCTTTCAATGAATCGACTCTGATTTAAAACTAAATATACAAGCCAAGAATTTAAGAAAGAAGCTTAAGTACAGAGAATATGAAAACTTGCTAGAACAGAAAAACAAAAAGATAAAGGCGGAAAAGTATACCTTTCAGCTCGTTATTCCTTCTGCGAAGATTCTCGCAATCAAGTGAAGAGTTGCGAAGCTTATGATTAAGAATATCACATTATGAAGTTTTATTTTGAAGGTCCCTCTTTGGAGCCTCAATCTCATCTTCTAAAGATGATCGCGAGACAGTGTAGTCAGGACCAAAATATTTGATTAAGGTATCGCAAACAACATGCTTGAAAGGATCAATATATGATTTTCTAGCATCATCTAAAATATTATATAAAACTTCAAAAGCAGCATCAACCCCTACTGGTATTTCTTTGGGTAAGGGAAGAGGTGTATAAGGTGAAGTGGTAATGATGGAGAGTTGAAGATTTGAATTATTTGTAATAGTTGTATCATCAGAAGGAGGAGTGTTTGGAAAAGTAACAGTGGAAGGCAATAAAGGACTGGAGGGAATTTTATTAACAGCGTTTTTAGAAATTTCATTTGAAAAAGGGGCAGTGAAGAAAGGGATGCTAGCAGCAATGTTCTCGCAAACAGAAGAAGGAGGTTCCACTTGCGAAGGGGTGGGAATAGCTCTCGCAGATTTCAACGGGGGAATGATGAAATCATCCTCAAGAGTTTTAATTTGGCAAGACCTTTTGGGAGGTCTAGCGATATTCTCGTCATTCTGCGAATAATAACTTAGATAAGAAACAGAGGCAACAATATTGTTATTAAGAAATAAGAACGTGTTTCTTACTACCTCATCACTCGCAGAATTCTTCTTATTCTTTTCAGTTGGCCTTTTGCGAGGATTAGGGTTTTGAATTACAGACTGGGCATTAGGAGCTGTTCCACTGGAGAGAAAACATAATATGAGAATTATGAAGAATCAAATAGATAAGAATAGAAGATATGAGTAAAAATTGGTTCAAACAAATATCATAATTAAAAAACATACCTTGATGACTCCATTATAACAATAGCAGGAGAATATGAAGAAGGAGAAAAGTTGCAGACGGAAAAAAAAAAACAGATGAAGGAGATACAAAAGTAAAAGAAGAAAAATAATTTTGTAACCTAATCCTACCTTTTATAGGAAAAAGGGGATGACCTGTTGAGTAGAAATGTGTCAGTAAAAAGAAGAATCTACAACACGTGTAGGCGGTTAAGCTAAAATAACGTAGCCATGTCGAGAAGAAAATGGAAAGAAAAGAATCTGCGAGCACTATGAAGAGTTGAAGATTCTCATATCCTCTCCACTTTGCGAAGAAGACATGAGAAGAGGCAAGATGTAGGACCATAATATCGCTACAACGGTATTCTAGCGAATAAAAACACTTATGCGAGAACATCACGAGTTCTTTAACAACGCTTGGAGAGTGTCACGGAATAGGATAAAGAATGACGTAATGGATGACGATTGAAGAAACATGAAAAGAGCATGTTTAACCTGCGATGGTCACAAAGCTTGCGAGAATGAACATTATAACTATTGCGATACAATCGCAGAACAAATCCGAAAGAAAAGGAAAACTTAGCTGTCATCCATTATGTAATTCCCTATATAAAGGGTTCCACTAGATTCAGAGAGGGATGATGTATTTTTGAGAGTTGAGAAAATCTTGAGGAGAGAGAAACTCCAAGAGAAAGGTTGTATTCTTGAGTTCTTACATTCCTTGTTACATTTCTTAAAATTAAAGAGTAAAGTGTCATTTTAATCTTCAAATTTGAGTTGATTATCATAAATTCTTAACAAGGGTGTAGTGTAGGATTTCCTGCAACTACACCTTAAGCATTGAATGTCTTATCTTTGATCGTCTCGGCCCTGAGTATTTTCTGTTGATTCAACATCCTTTTCGTTGCGGTAGTGGGATTCAACACTTGTGCAGTCATTAGAGATTTGTGAATTTGTGGCACACATGGATACTCCTGCAAGACTATGAAGAAACGCCCAAAGTGTTCTTTGCCATGCTTGGACATCATCTCAGTAATGAATGTCTCAATGCTCGATTCAGAGAAATGTCAAATTCAACCACTTGGTAAAATACTAATGCGATGAAACTACCATTCGTCTTGCAATAGCAGAGTTGCTAGCAGAATTGAGTCCACAAGCTAGAATATCATGTGAGTAAATAAATGACATAGACATGGAATGAATGAGACTTGCCTGAGTGCTGAACCTCTTGATGAATGTCTATGCATCTTTTGCAGGTTCTTGCTTCAACCTCGTCAAAGTTCGAAATTCCCCCAAGTGATATGATGATGGAATGTCCGCGAAATCTTCTGAATCAGAATTTTCTTTATTAGAGAAATTTGCAACCAAAGGCGCTTTGTCAGTAACCATCTTTTCAGCGTGGATCCATGTTTGTCTGAAGAACATGTCATATCCTGGATCTTCCTGATTATGTGAAACTTGATTTCTGTCCTGGTTGAACTTATGTTCACTTTGAGAGTGATGTAGCCATAAGTATTTTCGAGCGTTCCTTCAAGGTCTCTGATTGAAATAGGATCACGAGTAGCTTCTTGTCGAGTGATGCCTGAGGATCTGAGGGTTTGTAGTGGAATATTATTGATGGCGTTGTCAGCATCGATCAACATTCTTACAAATTCATTTCCTTTGAGATGGACTGTGGTAAGTAGTCCCCAGTCATGCATCTCCTTGTCTGTGGATGGAGGTTCGAGGAGTATTTCCGGGATGAACATGCATTTAACATAATGTAATTTGATGCTATGAACATGTCATTCCTTTGTGCCTTAGACAGATAGAGCAATTTCACAGATATACTCTATCAATGATTGAACTGCTTCTTTGACTAGTTGTTGAGAGAGTATAAAGGTTCTGATTTGGAGATGATTATTGTGTACTCCTTCAGTCCCCAGTTCAATCTATTGTGGATCAACCTTATCTTTGAAGATGTGCTTCAAAATATTACAGTTACTTGTTGGATGATCGATGAACCTATGAAGGCAGTACCTGGGATTCTCCATTTCTTATTTAGTTGACTCTCTCCTGATGAACTACAATATGATTGCACCATCTTGAACCCAGACTTCCAGTAACTCGATCACTCCTTCACGAAAAGAGAGAAGTTTGAGTCAGTCTGATCATTTCCCCGTTCGTTGATGTCGGGTCTAGGTTTGTGTATTTCAGGATTGGTTATCTTTTCTTCGCGCCTTTAGAGGAGCCTGAGATGTTGGAGAAGCGCTTTGATGCTGTGTCTCGACTTTCCTTTCATTCCTTTTGTAAACAACATTTGTTAAAGGCTAGAGATTGTACTGATTGTTGACTAGGCGTCGTCTACTTCGAGGTTCCTCCACCTTGTAGACTTTGCTCTTTTTAGAAAAGAAGGTGCAGTAGTCGCTAATCGTTTGGATGCTTCATGAAGATCTAATAAAGTATGAAAACCAGAGATTTTCTAGCAAGGCTCAGTAGACAGGTCTAATTCCGTTGATGCACAAGTCCACCAGTTGTTGTTCAGTGACATTCGGGTCATGAAAATCCAAAGCTTGGACTCTGAACCTCTTCACATAATCGTTAAGATGTTCATTGCTCTTCTGAGACATTCTTCCTAAGTCGGAGAGAGTAATATGATATGAGATGAAGAAGTATTTCCTGTAGAAGGCATTAACCATTTGTCCCTAACTAGCAATGCTCCCAGGTGCAATGTTGTTGTATAGTGTTCTCAAGGAATCGAAAGACGTGTTCCCGAGTGTTCCCTATTCTATTATATAGTGTGCATGTTGGGGAAATGTAGCCCTTTGGGAGAGGAATTATTTACGTAGCAGAAGGATATGGAGGTTGATGACGATGAAAAAATGATGCTTTGTATTTTCCTCGATCCCCCATGAAGCATTCCAGGTCCTCATGAGTGATGAAGCCTACAGGTTCCTTTTTTGGTGGGTTATCTGCAGCTTTGTGTACCTCATCATCATCTACCACATGGATCGGAGTGACTTCGGGATCAGAAGACGGAAATATTTTTTTGGCTTTTTCTTTCTTTTGAGATTTCTATGACATCTTGTCATAATTGCACAGCTCCTTCTGAGTGTTAGCCATGTCAATCTGATTCTTGGTAAGAGTTTATTGCACCTTCATGAGATCACCTATGGTAGGTGGGTTTTCTATGATTCCTTCGGGAGATCGTCCAAAGAGAGGATTGTCTCCAATGTTGGTTTGCAGAGGAGTGGTATTTCCAGTACTGTGGTTGGAAACATGAGCAATTTTTGGAGTACCATCATTGTTGCTAGTGCTGGCATTGTTTGGGTTAGGATTTGTGACTGAACCTGACCTAAGATCAACCATCTTGCAAGAATTTAATATTGCAACCGAGAGATTAATCTCCCACTGTGGTCGTCAATCTGTGGATGGGGAAAAACAATTTGCTGGTTTTTTAGGGAAGTGAAGAGACGGACGAGTCTTCGAGACTCCTCAACCGAGAAAACTGATCAACCTCACACAGATGCATTGCAAAGGGAGTGCTTAGATTCGAGAGATCAATCTGTAGGACTCCGACCTAAACCAAGCCAATGGCTGTTCCAGAGTCAATTCGTTCGCAAAGAGGGAGATGGGTTGATCTGTAGGAGGGAAGCTGAGAATTGTGTGGGATCAATGATGATCAAGGATTGTGAATGTGTTGAAGGTTTTTGCAAGTGATGAATAAGTTTGAATGATTGAGAGAGTATTTCTCACACGATGATTCTTGGTTAGAAGATGGATTGTCCGTTCAACATCTCGTGGATTTTTTATGTTGTTTTTCTAGTTGTTTCAATCATGGATTTGAGGACTTATTTATATTGTCAGAGTAGTGAACACACTGATCCCTGTAAGTGTTACAGTTTCTTGAGTGAAAGAGTGGGAAAATGGGAGATCGTGGTCAAGTCAGTTCCATGTCGCGTGGAGACTTGACTTATCGTGCACCCACTACTTTGCAAACTCCTTCAACCATTTTCACGGCTTACTCACATTTCTCGTCGTGGATGAACACACGTGTCGTAGGCCGCCAGACCAAACCCATAAGTGATATCCCCCCACGTGTGACGTGATTGATGTCTCACAAATCGTGGAGTCTGCAAGGTAGGCATGTATTTAGTTAGTCAGGTGTTGACTGATTAGACAATGAGTCTAGGTTTTGTGGAATTGAGCATGATTGACGAGCTCAGTGATTCATGAACGTTAATATTTCTCGTCTGAAAAAATATTGTAAATTCGATGAGTTGTTGAATATGGAGTTGCGATAGTATTCGAGATGCCCGATTCTGCGAGTTACTGAATATTGATAGTTGGATCAGTATTCGATGAATTACTGATAAATTACTGAATATTGATAGTTGGATCAATATTCGAGCAACTGAGCAAGTATTGCTCGATTCGACGAATTATTTATTGGTGACGTGACCCAACAAAATATTAATTAAAATATTGGTAGACTACCAAATATTACTTAATTAATCCATATTTTGATTGCTGGATCAACATAAATTTATTAGTGTTTGAACATGCTCATGATGATGATTTTGTGGAGCGTTTGTTCGAAACCCTAATTTTTGAGCAATTGTTCGTCAATTGATGAATTGCTGAAAATAGGTCATGATTGAGGGAGGGACCGACCACATGGGATGATGGAAGACCATGTAATATTCGGGTGCTCGAGTGAGCGTGTACCGAGGTCCTATGTTGACCGGTTGGTGAAAGAATGATGATAAAATACCGATTTCATCATTTATTAAAATAGAGCTCGTCTGAGCATTAGGTAATAAAACCTAATTTATGGAGAAGTGAGGGACCGAACCAAAGGGCATGAAATCGTCCCTTGGTGGTCGTGGGACCAGCTGATGGTCGTTTGAGCAAATTCCGAGTCTTTGGAAAGAGTTTGGACCCAAATATGAGCAATTGAGCAAATTAGGTCAAAAATTATAAGAATGTGTGGGACCGGCTCCTTGCAAGCCTTAGGGCCGGCCTTGCTCATCCAAGGAAGCATACCGTGTCTCCACAATGTCCGTGTCTCAGTCCTGAGAGTTTCGGTATTTTCTGATGTGCGTTTGAGCAATATTTTGAATTTTCATAAAAGTTCGATCTTTGCCTGAAATTCTTGATTTTGCTCGAATGAGCAAGTAGAGTTTTGCTCGTTTGATCAAAATTTGGAAAATATTAAAATAATGATATTTTAATATTTGGCATGTGTATCCTAGTAGGTCATGTGACCATTTGAGTTTTTGGTTTTTAACGGTTTGAGCAAAGTTTGAGAAAATATGAAGAAATCATGATTTTTGCTCAAATGGGGGAGTTTCATGAGATGAGGGAAATAATAATTATGAAGGACTATGGATTGTAAGGTGTGGGACCGGCCATAGCTAGGGAATGTCCGTCTGGCTAGGTTGCCTAGCCCCGCAACACCTTTCCCTATTTTTATTATTTTTCATGAAACCGTGAAAATATGGAGAAACCGTGTGTTTTGCTCAAACAAGGAAAGTTGTTGGAATGAAGGAGTTTTCATGAGTTCATGAAAATAAATAAAAGGAAGAGGCGTGGGGGACCGGCCCGGTCCCTAGGCGCCTCTTTCCTATTTTTTATTATTATTTTATCTCTCATGTTTTGTGTAGGATTCCTCATTTGTTCATATTTTCGAATGCTCGTTCGCGCATTTTGGTGCTCGTTCGTGCATCATTGTTGAGTACACTTGCACCATTTTATGGGGCTTACTTAGTGGTAGTCCAGATGCCCGATTGTTGATTATTTATTACTAATTCATGAAATTCAGTGGAGAATGATTCATGAAACCGAGTAATAAAAGTGAGTAGTTGTTTATTATCAATCCATAGGATCAGCCGTGAATTCGACCATGGATTCGGAATAATAAAGCAAGTGTTACCATTCCGTGGGATCGTGGATTCGAGCACCGAATCGGAGTAATTAACTATTACCATTCCATGAGATCAGCTGTGGATTTGATCATGAAATCGGAGCAATGAAAGTAGACATTATCATTCCATGAGATCAACCGTGGATTCGTTCATGAAATCGGAGTAATAAAAGTAGCCATTACCATTCCATGAGATCAGCCGTGGATTCGATCATGAAATTGGAGTAATGAACGTAGCCATTACCATTCCATGAGATCAGCCATGGATTCAATCATGAAATCGGAGTAATGATATTATCTATTACCATTCCATGAGATCAGCCTTGGATTCGATCATGAAATCAGAGTAATGAGATTATCTATTACCATTCCATGAGATCATCCGTGGATTCGATCATAAAATTGGAGTAATTAGATAAAATATATTATCTTCTAGGAATTCATTGGTGAATGTCATGGTATAATTAATCTATTGCAGAAGAGATATTAGCCAGTTAAAGCATCATACCCGTTCTGAAAGGTGCATAGTCGGAGATGACTGATTTCCTGAAGACGTTTTTCTCTCAATCTTACGGAGAACCGGCTAGATATATCCACGGTCTCTCTACATAGTCAGGGAACATTGAGTGTTTCCGATGTCCTATAGGCGTTACTTCTCTCAATATTACGGAGGACCGCCCAATCGTTCTTCTATGTAGAGGTGGGTCTCTCTCATGTAGTCAGGGAACATTTAGTATCACCGACGTACTGAAGGCTTTATTGCTTTTAATCTTACGAAGAACCTCCCAATTATGTTATTCTACATAAAGGTCATGATGAAATGCGTGGCACCGAACGCTCAGCTAGTGGAGGCCTTTCGGGAAAGATATTCATCATGGCTTCATAAAATATGAATCGTCACATGCCTGAAGACGTATCAGAAACATGCAGTATCATGATTTTACAGTTTTTACCTTTGTTGAAAATCCACCATCAACACTCCCTATCAATATGTCTCGGAGACGAAGAATCACAGCTACAACTTAACCATGTTCATGGAGAAATTTGTGGACAAACGTTGGTGGTGACTCTTTACCGTCACCTTCAACGCCTTGGAAACTATTGAATAGATATGGAGACTCAGTCTTGATTTCTCCAAGGATCTTGCTCCAACTGTGAAGCACCACCACATCAATTAGAATTCTTTAAAATTGGACACTCTGGGGACTAGCAAGAGACATACATTAGTTACCTCCATGATGGTGTACTCCCTGCCAATAATAAGGACCCAACCAAGATGAAGCAAAAAGCCAAAAAAATTGTGTTTCATGAAGGAACTCTGTACCGTAAATTTTTTGGAGGTGATATACTACGATGTATGGCAAAGGTGGAAATCCCAATTATGTTGAAAGAGACGCATGAAGGTAAACACCAAGGGAAGAAGAAATTATTCCTCCAGATACACGAGAAATATTACTGGCCAACTATGGAGGATGATGCAACAACGTTTGTTCAAAGGAGTCATGAGTTCCAAATTCAAGGGAGCATCATCCACTCACCTTCTACTCCGTTGCACTCAGTGAGTAGTCCGTGGCCATTTTACAGCTGGGGACTCGACATCATTGTGAAGATTAACCCGTCATCGTCAAAGCAGCATGAATATATCATAACTGCAGCATAGTACTTTACTAAATGGTTTGAAGTCATTCCTCTACGAGGGACTACTGGAGTGACAATTGCAGCATTTATTAAGGAATACATCATTTGTCGTTTTGGCGTGCCTAATCACATCATTACTGATAACGACACACCCTTCACAAACAAGCAAGTACGAGAGTTACTCGAAGAATACGTAATTAATCAAGTCTTCTCTACTCCTTACTATCCCCAAGGGAATGGGCAAGCCGAGAGCACCAACAAGACTTTAATTCGGATTCTCATCCGAACAATACATGATAATCCTATGACATGGCATGAGAAATTACCCATGGATCTATGGGCGTATCGGGCGGCACCTAAAAGCTCTACTGGTGTTTCTCCATATTCACTCGTCTATGGCGCGGATGCAATTCTTTCAGCAGAGATTAAAATTCCGTCGGCTAGGATTGCGGCCGCAAGTGGAGTTTAATGGAATGAGGCTGAAGCATCGAGTGCTAGAATAACAGAGATAGATACTCTAGACTCCAAGAGAACTAAGGCAGAAGAACATGCTCAGGCATACAGAAATAGGGTCCCCAGAGCATATGATACAACCGTAAAACCTCGAATCTTCCAGGTAGGAGATCTGGTGTTGAAAACTGCTAAGCACATTTAGCAAGACATTTCCGCACAAAAATTCTCTCCAAAATGGGACGGACCTTATGTGGTCACCAAATCCTACAACGGTGGGTACTACAAGATTTTCAAATAAGATGGAGGCAAGTTGGAAGTAGTCATCAATGGAAAATGAATCAAGGAATACTACGCCTGACCATTGCTCCCACTTCTCGCCGTTTCGTAATGCGGCCGGCCAGGCATTTTTTCTTTTCCTCCCTCACGTATGAGTTATCAAAATTTTATTTATTCAAGACGTATTAATGAAAATTCCATTTATACTTTTCCAAAAACCAGACGTTCTCATGGCTGCATGTTCAAAACAATAACTCAGAAAAGACCATCCAACAAGTTGTAGTTCCTTGAAAACATCATCTTCAGCCTCTCTTGATACCTTTCAGTCCTACTCTTCCAGTCCTGGATTTCATGTTATACCTTTTGAGATTCAAAGTCAGAGCCTTCTCCTATTCCAAAATGGCCTTTGTAGCAGGAACAACGTTTGCAAGCATGTCGACTCGATCAACTTTAATGATATCAAGACGGTACCATAACCAACTTACATTAAACTCCAGGGATTCGCAGGTAGATACCATGTTCTCCCACTTTTTAATGGTTGATTCTGAGACGTCATGAATGGATGTGCCTTCCATTTCGACTATCATAGGCAGGAGACAATTCATCATTATAACCAAGGAAGATGAACAATGTCGCACCACGTTCCTAGTCGCAATGTGGCCATATATTTTCCTGATTTCTGTGTACAAAGACCCGAACTCCTTCCGCATTAGGAATTCACCTACACTTCGATAGCTAAAGGATAAGCATTTCATGTGGATATCGAATGACAAGCTTGCATTGAGGTATTCGTAGCAAGAAATACCCAAATCAACATTTTCCAAGTCTGTAGCAGTTGGCGTACTTGAGTTTGAAGGAAGATGAGTGGCCATATCATCATCATCGACCACGATGACGCATGTTCCAGCTAGGTACCTCTACACAAAAGAAAATCTCTCTTCGTCATATATTGATGGCGATAAGTAAATATCCATTTGTCGATGAAAGCATACCGGTATGATTTGCTTGACTCGGAGGATATACATGGGGGAGGTGTCATGAGGTCTGGGTATTCGCCCACACTAAAAAAAAAAAAACACAACAGTAGTGTTATGAAGAAAAGAAAAATTATCACTTCAAGATCAGGAGGTAATTGGAGTCATACCCTGGTTACGAGCCGCCTACGTTTGGCTGAAGAGTCTGGCTGGCTTGAAGATAATTCAATTTTGTTCGACATAATGGAGCAATACGAATTCAACAAAAAGAGTCTTTTTTCGAATTGAGAAAGACATTCTAGTTTCACCTTCATATACATATGATGGAAACCCTTAGAAGAAACAGATGCCGAACAACCCTAACAGGACTTATCCGATAGCAAAGGATTCAACCCTGACCGGGTAACATTTCTCATCGAAACACTAAGAAAGACCTGAAGGAAGGGTCCATATAGTCAAAGGACAGATGCGTTTCTTCATCTTGAAGTCCTGGCATAAACACATTCTGAGGATATGAGGCAGCCACTTTCCTGGTAATATTTGCTTACTCTAGCTTGGCCTTTTATCGCTTGTCTGCCACCATCTCATGCTTACCCCGAAACAATGCTACTATTACGTGCTAAGCAGGGGACTTAATGTTGATGGTGGTTTTTAGTCCGGGGTTAAAATTATAAAACTCTCGCATTTGATGTGCCGCCACTCTGCAAAAAAACGGAGCCATGTAAAAGTGATGAGTGTTTAACCTCTCCACTGGCGCATTTATTGAGAAACTCAATATTTTCTCATGAAATTTATCCATAATGGTGCATGTAGAAACAATCCCAGATATTCTTTAAATTTCGGCACCCTACCTATACTATTCAATTAATATAAGTTTCTTTTAATGCTTTCTGTGCTATGTTCCCCAGCTGAACCCTTAATATTGATATGGCATGACGATTTGTATTCACTAGAAGCAGAGTAACACAAATTTCCAAGTATCAAGGTTAAGGTCCTTGCATAAAAGTACTCAATCGGAAAGCATACTGTTCTCTGGCAATAAACTTAAAAAACTATGTGCTAATACATAGAATTCAATCAATTTTGTGATAATTCACAAGATTCAGATATTACCCTGACTAATTTGCAAAAATTAGGGTTTTGCGCCCTGCGCAGTATATTAGACCTCGCCGGTCAAAATTAAGCTTATGCGAACTAGGCAATTAATCCGCCATGGATTAGTAGGTGCAAAATCGTACACAAAATCAGAAAACAATGAATAAAAGGAGCCGCGAAATAGGAGAAGTAACAAAAGGATGTGTGGCCATGCTATAGGCCAGCCGACGCCACTTGCAAGGGCCACACCCCATGTTGCTCGACCGGTCCCTATTTCTCGTTGACCAATCAGGTCGCCTTAAACCCGCCACACGCACATGAGTTATGGATGGGCCCATACTTTCCGGCCCTATTTCCCATCGACCAATCAGGCCGCTTTAAATCCGCTACGCGCATTGGAAGTGTGGCCACACCCATGCTTGGCCGACCCATTTCTTATCGACCAATCAGGTCGCTCTAAACCTTCCACGGTATTAAAAGAGGAAAAATTACGCCAGATAGTCACAATGCCAAGTTAGCTTTCCAAAACCGCGCCAACATGCCAATGGCATGCCTAATGTGTCATCCCGCTCCGCATGTTAGTGGCATGCCAAACATGCCATCCCACGTCAATGCACTAATTGGCGTGCCAAACATGTCAAACGTGCCACTATGCCGCAGTAGCATGCCGAACGTGTCAACGTGCCATATATAGTGTGCCTACGTGCTAACTCACCTCATGTTCGTGGCTAACGCCGTAACGAATTCCAATTAGCGTATTATAATAAAAAAACACGGTTTTGGTTTAGTGGCATTAGTCGAAGCCCTAATTTCCGTTTGTGCCCCAAATTACGCCACTTTGGCCCCACAACATGCCACCAGTTATGTGGGTCCCGACAAACCCTAAAAACGATGCCATACTATAATCACATGTGGACATCCTTACGCATGTGGTTATTCCCATATTATGGCCCACCATAATTACTTTAATGTGGCCACGGCACCGATTGCATAAAAACGCCACCGTTCCGCGACCATGCCACGCCCGCTAATTAGGGTTTTTATATGCCAAACACTAATTTAGCTAAAGTTTCCACGCCAACCAATTCAAGTAATTCTCCTAAGGCCTTAAGTTTGATATAGAAATAGGGGACCAATGTTGCCATATTTGGGTCTAACACCAATATGCAAAAATAGTTGTTGCGGCTACGCCAGACGCCACTATGCCACTGGCATGCGTTAAATATGCCATCATAACATCGGCATATGATGCCACTTTGATATTATCATATGCCAATGGAATGTGGCCATAAACAACGACCACCCTTTCTCACAGGCCACAATCTCAGTCATCCAAATTCACCACAGAATTGATAGACTTGTGGAAATTTTTGGGCGACCAGCCAAGACAAGCCTAATAGCATCACATGCTATTTTCCTGCAGCAAGTCTCTTGACTTTGACTTACCACACATGGCTATCTACTACTTCGTTGGCACACAATTAATCAAAATACCTAAGTCTTGCATACAAGACTCGTTTAGCAATCTGCCATACATTTTCCATAAAAATGCTCGAGACATCAAATATGTCACAAACTGGGGGATGCTCATAAAGGTATTGGTATGGCGGTTTACAGCATGCGGCGTCCAACACATCCATTATAAGAAAGTATCAGAAAGCAGGGAAGTTAGTGGAGGCAAGAAGTAGTGGGTGTAAACTAACCAGTTTCCTTCATAGTGGGAACGTGGTCTCTGGCATTTACACATGACCCCACTTCTCCATCACTCCCACTTTCTACGAGATCAGGGTGAGTTCAATATGACTTGTGTAAATAGGTTTTACCTATTTCAACAAAACAACAAGTTTTGGTTAGAACAACTACACAATATCCAGAAAAATACCAAAGAACGGATAGCTTACATTCCACAAGCCAATTCCAAATTCTGATACAAGTCATAAAATAGCCACACCTTCATAATTAACCATTCTGGTCTCAACACCTTCTTCGCTTCCCTCCCTAAGACTAACCCTTCTCCTTCACTTTGTGACCGAAGCAAGACTGGAACGGTCATTTCTTGGTTTAGGCCAGGATTGTACAAATTGCTCTCTCGAATCTAAAGTACTCCCGTGCAGTGCATTTGTTTTAGGTTTAGATTTGTTTCTCATCCACACGCCCAAATTTACCAAAACCAGTAGAAATAGTTTTTACCCATAAACAACAATGCAACTGAGTGCGTCTAATGTAGGTGAGAAATCCAAAGAGACTGTCTCAAATGTAGGAGAAAAAGGGGAAGGAAACTGTTAAAAATATCTAGGAAGGTACTAGAGATAATACATAAAAAAAATCAAAGAGTCTATTGTTGGTAAAGCCGAGGAGATCGGTAGTAGTTATGAAGATGAAGTTGTTAATGATTTGAGAAAACGTGCTGGTGATTATGATAGGAAAGACACTAGGGATTTTTAAATCTGCCATTGTATAATCTCCGTTTCACTAATTTTGTTAATATAAGATCTTCTTTTGGAACCGTTGGATTAAAGGTCATTTTTGGCTTTTAAAAATAACAAATTTGTTATTAAGAATAATTAAAAAATTATTTAATATTTTTTTCTAAGTTGCCGGTTTGACTTAACAGTCCTTAACAAGTCAGGGGTAGCAACCAATAATGTTTCAAATGTTGGGTACTAAAGCTAGGTGTTGGACATTTGTTGGTTAACAAATGTTAAATAACCCTAAATTTTATAAACTTATAAGAAGAATTGAAAAATTACAAATCCAAACTGATTCATGGTTTCAGTTTTGAAAAGACAAAATACAAAAAAAATCTACCCGCTCACCATTTTTTCCTAGTTGAAGACAAGATCCTCATATCTAACTCCCTTTAGTACATAAAGTTAGTTCATATCTATAATTATTTTTGGAGTATCGTTTTCCTTTGCGTCATTGTTAAACATTCAGATATTTATTTCATCCACCAAAAAATATAAGGAAGAATTTTCGTTAGAACATAACCCTATGAGAAAAGTTCTTTTCCGTTATACCAAATTAAACATTTAGCAACCCAGATTAACAACGGTGATAAAGTCGTTGCTAATTAGCAACCAAAAACCGTTGTTGCTAAAGTTTAGCAAAGGTGGATATTTTACACGTGCAGTTAGGTCGTGTGATCTGTAACACTTGGCTGTACTTTTCTGCCATACATTCCAGCAGAGAGTCATCTCATATTGTTAAAATACCACCAGATAACCCATATGAATGTGTTTCAATTATAGTTTACCAATTATTTATTTTCATCATATGAGTTTCATGGATCAGACAACAAGATAGCGTAGTATTTGTTAATTATCCATTATCGTCACATACTCATTTCAGCTCTTGGGATATGTATACTCAGATTCAAAGTTCTAAGCTCATGTGAATTATGTTTGGGAATGGGCATCCCACTATACCACAATCTACAGTCATTAAATTTTGACAATTGACTACTTCTCCATCATCCGCAGTATACTCATCTCACCTTGGCATTTCAAATTTCTAGCTCTTGTGGTTAGTGTATTAAAATCTACATAGTAATACTGTCGGGATCAAGAAACATCTCACACCACTCTAATATATTATGCTTCTTGAATTTAAAAAACAAAAACAAAAAAACCTTGTATTAAATTTTCGGTTACCCAGGAGATAGTAGGCAAATATTTAAATGAATTGAATGTCTATATTTTACTAAAACGATTTGAAACAAAGATTAATTAACATATATATGTATATGACTAACACAGTGGATAATTGAGTTTATTTAGCTCAACTATTCTGTTAGAACCAGTCTCAACTAGCGTCGCTCTTAAATATTGTTTGCACTGTTACAATTAACTCATTCTCACACGCTCGTGATACCACTCAGACACACTTCTTACCTTTGTTATGATTATGCTATTACTCTCCCTCAATCTCAAGGTGTCTTTAAGAGAGACCTTAAAATTTCACTCAGACACTTTTTATATTACTCGGTTTATGTTACTCATTCTAATACCAACACGCTTCAGAATAAGCAACAACATTACGGAAAATAGGTATAACAGGCGTAAGTAGGGATAGTTGGTGTAGAAGATGCAATCATCAATGCAGTGTACAAAATGAATTATTGTAGATTAGAAAACACGATGTTGAAAGAGAGAGGTGATAAAAAATATATACCTTGCCGTGTAATGATACCATTATGAGTTGCTACAGTAGTATTTTGAACAACTAGAAATGATAGTGTAACCCGAGTCTGACATCATTGTACCATTTGGTGTCTTCACTTACATAATCTAGCAGCAACAAAACAAAACAAACCAAACCAAACCAAAGAAGCTACAATAAAGCTTGTATTTATGGATTTTAAGTACTAAGAGCTCCACAAAATGAATTGGGACAGGTACCCATGAAATAAAATAAAAAATCATCAATTGCTAGCGATAAGAAGGATACGACAAAAGCTTGTGCAGGGATAATAGCTTCTAAAACATCAGGAGGTGTAGGTGGCAAAAAAATCAAAAATATGCAGTTCATTCATAAATCAACAATCATAAGCACTTGTGAACTACACTTTTTTCTTGAAAGTATAACTAGTACAACCGTTGCCACGGTGGGAGGGCCGACCGAAGAAGAATCTGAAGATGGGGTTTGTTTGCGACTACTTTTGTTCTGTTTAGGGAAAAGTGATACTTTCGCTCCGTTTCGGAAAAGTGATACTTTCACCCCATTTAGGGAAAAATGATACTTTCTCTACGTTTCGAGAAAAGTGATACTTTCTCTTGGTTTCAGAAAAAGTGATACTTTTCCTGAAACATAATGTGAAAGTATCACTTTTTCTGAAATGTAAAATTAGTCGATCCATAAACCAAAATATGGTTGCATGATGTGTTATGCATCCTTTGTGGTGGTTTGCATAATGGTTATGCATTCAATTTTCGAGAATTCTGCCTAAAATGAAAGTATCACTTTTCTTGAAACAGAGGGAGTACATCGTTTTATTAGTTGCAACGGAAAATTAGTTGATGCATAAACCAAAATATGGCTACATAAAATATTATGTATCCTTTGTGGTGGTTTGCATAATGGATATACATTTAATTTTCTAAAATTGTGCCTAAAATGATAAATACTTCCGAATTTTTCGTAAAAACTCTAAATTTGATATTGTTGTTTATACTCATTGTGTAGCTTTTTTTATTACCTTTCCAACGAGATAAAATTAGTAAAATTCCAAGGCACGGATTTTTAGATATGTTATATTAAAGTTTGTTTTCCAATTATACCCTTAAAAAAATAGGATACATAAGGGGTTATAGTAATTGGACTAAAAGGGAGGGATAATTGTGCCAAGTGAAAAAGACCAACCATGGACACCAAATCCAATCTTTTTGTGTCAATTGATCACTTACTATTTACAAAAAAAATGGCCATATAAAAGGTCCTCCCTCGCTTCGCTCGGTCGGCCCAACAAGTAACAAGCATCTTATCTCCCAGGCTCAGCTCTACCAAGTCCATTCATATAATCCAATACTGAACCAATAAACTATTGAGTAATGTCCTAAACTATGTAGTGAGTTCTAGTGGTTGCATACCATACAAAATCTCAAAAGAAGCAACAAGCACAAACACTTGCATTTCAACAGCTCCAACTTATTTCCAGCACTTAACATAGCACTTGTATCACTGGTAACTCAACATAATTATATTTGTTACTTTCAGCTTATACAAGTGAGAAAGCATACCAATGATTTAAGCCAATAAGATGTAGAAACCATTCGTTCACCAACACATATGAAATAAAGTAGATATGAGAGAATATGCAAGAACTTGAATAGCATTCTGTATTATTCATTTACTATACTAGGATAGAAACTGGAAATAAGTAAAGGTTAAAGTAACATTCCACAATCTCAATTAAATGTCAACTCAGCAAAGAGAACTCCAACTTGTAT
The DNA here is from genome assembly GCA_023529315.1 of Papaver bracteatum. NCBI lineage: Eukaryota > Viridiplantae > Streptophyta > Magnoliopsida > Ranunculales > Papaveraceae > Papaver > Papaver bracteatum. Next base: position 2,586,652 of record JAJJWX010002936.1, on the reverse strand, counting down.
ACCAGAACAACACCAATTTCAATCCCAATGCATCATGTTTGTTAGAGAATTGCTCGGTGGAACCCGTCAAGCGAAATTTTAGCATCAAAACTCAAAGTCGATTGATTAGATTACTAGAGTCAACTTCATTAGGTTAGAGTATGAAAGTCTAGAAATGTTGAGACTTACAAGTATTACTACAAAGACTTGAAGAATCCGAAGACGTAACGATATCAACGAACACATCATCCTCTACTCGAGGTTAGTAATACAAGGCTTGATTGTTTCTATTTTTATGTATGTTACTTTAAAGTCGTTTAGATTGAAAACATAACATGTGAAGTTATATATACCCCTCTATTTCTAAAAGATATCGTTGTTTGGTTTTACACAAGATTAAGAAAAATAACTATTGTAACAACTTTTTCATATTTTTTCCTAATTTGTCCTTGCTCTCGTTCATGTGATATTAGAGAAAAAAAATGGAGAAAGAAGTGGTCCCATTTTTGCGATAAGAGATAAAAAGAAAAGAGAAATGGTCCCTCCATGGATAGATTAGTAAACTCATAACATTTGAGTTTCCATTTATGGAAACCTATCTTTTTGACATACCCAAATAAGGAAACCAAGCCTACCGTTTAGAAATGGAGGGAGTATGAAACTTTATAGTATTAGAGGCTTGATCATCTTATTATTATCAAAATATCAAGGAAGAATATACAAGTTGTTTAAACATATGTATATTGGAATTACGAAGTACAACGCCTATTTTTTTTAACTTTGTAATTGCAACATAAACATGTAACTTGTTGCTAGATTGTGTAATTAAATTAGGATTGATTTCATGCCTAGAAAACTATGTTTGATTATATGAGTTTAAGAAAGTAGACTTACGGAACTTGTTTCGTAGTTGAAAGAAATCAAGTGGATTGGTGGTCATGTTCCTGTTGGGAATCTATAGAAGGACCGATCCCTATTGGGATCTCTAGCAGGACCATTCCTTATGCTTTGGAGATATCTAACAGAACTGGTCCCTACCTGCTGGGGATCTATAGCAGGACCGATCCCCATGGCAAAACTGATTTCTGATATCACGTATACTTTAGGGTTTGTGTGATTTTTGGAAGTTGGGTTTGCAAAACAGGAAAGTTCAATATGTTGACATCGTGAGTAATTTGAACATGTGTAAAAATCTTATCTTTTATTGTTCAAAGATATTCCTTGATACTCAAGGTGAGATCCCAAACCGAAATTTTTGAGAATCTTCATTAAGATTTTTGAATATATATGTTTTATTTTTTCAGCAAAGTAAAACATATCTCTGGAAGATATATTAGTAAATTATACTTGTATGCTAGATAATATTGAGTTGTATTCCAAGAGGGATCTCGGTATGACAGTTGGATATTGGTTGGAATTAGACAAAACAAAAAATTGGTGTTTATTGCATATCTTGAGAATATTTATGGTAATGGAAATTCCTTGGTGTCCAAACTACCTTGATATATAAATAGTGAAGTTTTTTCTTCTTACAAACTTATCCCGAGGCAGGCACTTTATTTGTAATCACTGTTGTAGCCGAATAATAATACTTGTAATACTATATTGGAGAGGAGAATAACCTAATTAGGAGAAATCTCTTACATCCGCTAGTTTAAGGACTTTTGTGGGATCAAGAAGCGTCTAGATAGTACCGTTGGTAGGAAACTAGAATTTGCATTTTTATTTTAGTTTTCAATTATTGATTTGATTGACTAAAGTTTGTTAAACCTTGATTGCACCTAGTTTGTTTATTCTGAGAACTTTATCTCCTGATATAAGGTCACTCAAACTAGATCAAGGATTAATGGTAGATCAGATCTGTTCTTAGATCTAACTATAGGCTTGTGATTATCCATTGTAATAAACTCGTTCTGTGCGTGATTGATCACAAGGGAAACAAGTTTGTTTGTGTAGGTACAAAAGAAGACATTGAAGATTTGAAAAGATGAGAATAATTCTTATTGGGTTTTATATCTTTTATGAATTAACTTCATGCACAAACTTGATCATCTGGGATCCAACTAAATGTTGTTTATCTTTGATAGACAATTGATTGTCATTCGTAGTAGATCGTCAAACTATCATTTGGTGGTATTCTACAGTATCTGAATATGATAGTTTATAGATCTAAATCTGGTTATCTTGATAATCTAGATCTTGGTTGATCTAAACCCAACAAATGAGTTTATTAGATTATACAGAAGATCCTTTGTTGAACTCAACATATAATCTCTGATTTACTTCTTGAGATTGATAGATCGGTTACCGAAAGCAGTTTAGTCCTTTGTTGTTTCGGAAGATGGTCAAGAGGAGTTGAGTGCTTAAATTTTTCACAAGAAGGTCAAACAACTTAAGATAACGAGCTTCATCTTAGGATTCACGTGCATTGGCCATATTGGTTGTAGGCGCAGGGATACTAAGGAAACTAGGTAACTAGAGGTAGATTACTTAGTCTCAACTATACAAATTTGGTAGTGTTTTTTGTATAGCGACTTAATTATACGAGTATTCAAAACTGGACTAAGTCTTGAGGTTTTTCTGCATTTGTGGTTTCCTCGTTAACAAAATCCTATTGTGTGCTTTTACTTTCCGCATTATAATTATAGTAATTACACTTGTACTTTTGGGTTGATCTCTATAGATAGGTTCAGTTTCCATAACGATTCTATATACCAAGTGTATACCTTGTTGTTGTCATCTTCTTAACAGTCTCTGACTATATTAGATCACACAAGGTATCGGTCATATGGGTCGATGTCGAAAATATTGTGGTGTACTTGGTACCCTCATTATTTCAATCTTCAATTTCATCATTATATACACAAGCCAACCCACTCACATGATACTACTGTGAGGAGTGTACCAAATTAATATTGAGTGAATAAGCTAACTGAAGCAAGATTAAGCATACAGTGGTGCAGCAAACAGTCAACACACACGTACCCCAATATTAAACTTCTTCCTAACTAACTATTGTAGCAGAAATAGGCATGCTCAGATCGAATATATTAAGAAATCAGCATCAGTATGACTTGATAAACAAAACTAGGTCAAAATCAAACCAAGCTATGCTGAAAACAGAATTTGATGACTAAATTGAATGTTGTTGAGATAGTGATGTAAAAATTGAACACATGAGATCAAATCTAAAATAATCTAAAAATTAAGTTGGAGATTACTAGGAAAGATTCGAATTTTAGGTGTTGAGGTAGAGAAATTCCAGATCCAAACATAACCAAAATTGAAATCCAAAACAACTAAGAGCTCAAGTTCTAAAATTGAATTTAGATCCAAAATACATGCTTAATCCTGTTTGAAGACGTTGCTGTAAAGCGTCATGATCATATCCAACTCCTGACCAAATTCCAGGAACAAATCTTCACATCAAAGAAAGTCGTACTCAATTTTAAGATGAATCTGAGGCGAAGAATAGTGGAAGATGTTGGTCGATACCCTCAGTAATTAAAATTTCGGAGTATGATATTATGATAACATTCAATTGAGTTAAAATGTCTACGTTTTACTGAAGACGATTCGAATCATAAATTGATTAGAAGAAGATATGAATTATAGAATGGAATTACGGATAATTGAGTTTTATATAACTCAACGGTTATATTAGAACCAGACTAACTACAGCCACTTTCACGTGTTGTTTGAACGGTTACTATTAGCTCATTCTGACACACTCGTGACACCACTCAGATACACTTCTTAGAGCAAGGGCTATGTGATAGACTCTAAAACAATCTATCCATATCAAAATGAAAAAGTGACTAACTGAACGAGTGCAAACCCTACTGTGGAATAGAGTAACAAAAGCCTACACGGCATTTCATTAGCCGTTTTCTCAATCACATGCGAATATTCAAGCTTTCCAATCATATGAGAACACTCAAGCTTCCATGTCAGTAGATAGTTGTTGGAATGGAATCAATGGATTTTATAACTTGTTAAGTATTTACACGGCATTTCATTAGCCGTTTTTGGAGAAACAGATTTAAACGGCAAACTGTTTGCCTTCTATTTCAATTTTACTCATATACGTCAAACAGTTAGCCGTATTTCAATTGATTATTTCAATCGGCAAATGATTAGCCGTGTATGGAAGACTTTCGGGGACTCCTTCGATTGAACGAGCGTGTGATAGAGTATTGGGTGAAAGGGTGTTTCACTCTATCCATAGGATGACCTAATTTGATCAAATTTGATCAAGTCTTTCATTTTGAAAGAGGCTCTCAACCCCCATAGCCCTTGCTCTTACATTACTCATGCTATGCTATTAAAAATTAAAATAACCTCTCATATTGCAAAAAAAATCACGTCTTGCCGATTACAATATTAAAAGTAAAATATAGCCATGGGACAAATTGCAGGAAACATTTAGTAACATGAAAAAAGAAACAATGAAACTGTAAGAACACTCTAAAACAAAATCACCGCCTTAATCTAAGTAGTGATCAATGATCGTCAGCATCAGAGAGAGGTCTCAAAATTTTCGAGATCCTTGCGAGATGCTTCCCATAATTTGCGCTCGATTCCTAGTTTTCGCAGCTCCATTATACATTTCTCAACTGAAATAAGAACGAAAAGAACACCTTGATTATCAGTTTTGATGTCCTTTATAAATTATGAGATCATTTTTTTGTTCTGCAAATGAAAGAACTGATTTTGGATTTATAATTTAGCTCAAGTACCCTTAACAGCGTCATGAGATGTTGGTGCGTGTTGACTACGGTCAATCAAGAATGTCAGTCTTTTATCTGCAATTTTTTCTTTTACACCATGTGCTTTGGCTCTTCTCCAGAAATATGTCAACCATGCCTAAATTCAAGTCGTAGAACTCTTGTCAAGATTATGTAGCAACAACATTCAAATATCTTATGTGAAGAAACCAATCTTTTGTGATGACCACACTGAAAGGGACAGAAGGCTATATAAACCTTAGGCAATGAATCATTGACCGACATATACCAGATAGATAGAACTCTCAGTCAGTGTAATTGGTCAATATATGCTTAGTTTTTGTGGAATTAGGGTGCATCCCTCTAGTGCAACTAATGAATGTTTGTTCCAAATCTTGGAAGAACTTGGCAAAATAGGCAGCATGGCGTAGGAAAACCAAGAAAACGGTGAAAGTAACCGACACTTGTATGCATTCGCGAAAACTGCTTACCTGCTTGAAGAGAACATCTTCTGATTCATCTGGACTTAATTCTGTAAAACCAATGCAAACAAAAACAAAACTATCGTTTAGTGAACCAAGGATTGTGACTCCAGTATAATATCTACCGACTCCATTCCAGATCGGAACATCTGAACCCACATTTTTAAAACACATAGGAGTAAAGAAAAAAATGTTCTTGTTACCATATGCCTCCATAAACTTTGGATCACCAGGTGATTTTGGATCTGCTTATAAATTTAACATACAAGAAAGAGATAAGAAAGAGTGGGAACTTCAATAACAACAATTTCGTGATAATGCAGATATTACTAAATACAGAAACACGGGAAAACTTCTTTTACAACTCCAAAATCTTTGTAGCAAAGGTGATTCCTGCTCAAATTAATAACAGTTCAAATTTGTTATTAATCTACCTCAAACATCACTAAAATTTGTTCCATTGGGATTCTAAGGATGCCTACAGTTTCAGCCTTGTCCAACTGCAAGTTGGCTGCTTCAGGAGTTGGTCATTTCTAAACTCCTCACCACCTCCAACTGCTGCTATTGGGATTGCCGTGGCTCTTGTTGATCTTCTTTGTCACTTCTAAGAAATTATTGTCTAATTTGTTGGGATAAATGTGATAAGGGATACCAATGTAACCATTTTAGTGTGAGTACTCCTGTGTTGCCTGTATAAGGCTGTTTGTCTGAGAGCTTTCTAATTCACTCAATAACAAAAAGAAAAGAAAAAAACGGCTTAAGAAATTCCTAAGATTAATTGAATTTTAAAATTTTCAGAATATAAGGAAAAAAAAATCAAATTGAACACTATTTGGTTGAAAATAGGATCAAATATTTCATCACATTATACGAATACAAACCTGACAAAGATTGGCGCACCAAATTTGGGCGTCGGTGTTGGGTCAATGCTAGTACAACAGCCTCCTCAACCTTGAATGCATCCATAAGAGAAAAAGCATATAAAGAATGCTTCTATAATAATCCAGCTTTTAAATATTCTGAAAATTAATGCAATAGATAGATATACATACTGAATAGAAACACAATCCACTAGGTTTAGATCTACCAAAAAGGTATTTGGTTTTAGGAAGAACTCAATGTAGTAGTAATCAAGCACATCAAAAAAAGACACTCACCTTTAGAGAAACTAATTCCCTCAGTCCCATCTCAACTGAAAGAATGCTCTCAATGTTACCCTCTCCAGTTAGATCACTGAATCCCCGTGTAAGATTCATCCTGTCCAGATCAACAACACCTGGGTTGCCACATTGATAAATGAAGTCAGATTATACAGAAATGTCACAAATCATAATATCCATCCAAAATTTTGAATCTTAGTCATGTTTCGGTTAATCGAAAAGCTGAGGCAAACATGCATCACTTCTATAAAAACCAGTACCATTCAATACCTGGAGATTCATCCTTCGCCTTCTGTCCAGCAGAAATGACAACCTCAAAAGGAAGAGGTGCTAAAGATGACCAGTGCTCGTGTTTTGCTGCTGCAATATCAGCACAGATGCCTGCAAAAATCATAAATCATAAGGACATGAGAAGGCTTCCCTGATTCTACACGCCAAACAATCTCCCTCAGTTTTCCTCTACTTTACGGTTGTTTAATAAAACTCAAATATTTATGTCCCCAACACGAGTACGGTCTTGAGGGCTCCTTAAGACATGTTAGAGTCTAAACCAAGATTGAGTTTGAATGGCATGCTCGGAGCACCTTCATGGTGAAGTAACAATAGTTCCACTAATTACCATGCCACACAGCTAAACCCCAATAGCGAGCAAGCCAGCACCTTTTAAGAACAACCTCTTCCTGGAACGAAGATCAAAAGATACAGTTCAAGTGCAAATGATAGGAAGATAAAAAAAAATTATATATGTATATAGACATTGGCAGGACTTAAAGTTGCAAACCATCTCTTCCTGAGTCAATATCATTCTTTGCGTCATTGAGCGAAGAGCTTTCATATCAGATTCTGCTTCTCGTACTTGTGCAACAGCCGCCACAGCCACTTCTTTTGCATTCTGGTTTAAGCAACATTAAAGCAATAAACCACTACGCAGAAGAAAGTGTTTGTACTAAACTTAGAGCAACCCGTAAGAATTTAAAAGCATATGTGATGTTTGTGCAATTTAGAAATACTTTACCGCAGCTTCTATCCACAAAACTGAAATTTCCTCATCCCGCTCATCCTTAGTTTGTTTCCCTGCCTTATAAGCAGCCTGCATCAAAGAGTTGTGTTTGAAACTTTCAGGGTGTACAAATATCATTCAAATGATGGCATAATGTCAAAAAATTTCAGTGGTTCTCCAGTTCTGAGTAAGGAACTTTTTTGGTTCATTTAATTTTGAAATCAGACATAAATGGTTTTGCATTATTACCTCTCTTTGACGTAATGCTGCTTCTTTTCTGCAGAAGAATCACATAAGATATCAGAATGGGATTACGATGGATACAAAGTACATAGATTTCTTAGAAGCACCTGCTCAATAATTTGGCTTCCATAGATGCACCTTCCCCAAGAGAAGCAACCTAAATATACAGTTAGATAGTGAAAAAATGGCTGTGATACTGAAAGGTAAATCTAAGTACTCAAAGCCTACACAGGCACAAAAGAAAGTGCACATTCTGATACAATACTAGTATAGTGTTAACTGTAGTATGAACTTAGAGATGCTTTTTGCACTCCTCCCAATCCAGCAAACTAGCTGCATATGATAAAGATAGGGAAATGGACCTGTTTCTCAAGCTCCTTAGTTCTTGCTTCCGCTTCCTTACATCTCTCTTCTGCTAACCGAAGCTGTATTAGCACATTTATGGTAATTGTCACAAACATTGGTAGATATGCAATCTAAACAAAAATGAAAACTTCTACATTGGGAACAAAACTGCACCTTGTCTAGCATGTTATCATTCTCTTCTTGTAGCATATCAAGCTGCAATTGAAAAATAGATAAAATGATTATGTTTTTGAGTCTCCCCTGAGTGAGCTTCGGGCACATTATGGTCAATAACACATGACAAGAGAAATAAAATTCACCTCATCATGAAGAGCTGAGGTCTCATGACGATTTCCAATACCGTTTAGGCTCTGTCCCACATCTGATGAAAGCCTGCAAGAAGGTTTGAGTTGATAATAATTCTAAAAACTCTCAAGAAAGTTTATCACCCTTGAGTGTCCTTGTTGACTTTGAGCTGCTCCAAATTCACAAACACACATATATGAACAGAAACACACTTATATATCTATAAGCGTAACTCTAGTTTCCTTACAACACACTCTTTTCTTTTTTTCACCATCCCTGGTTGTTTGTCCAGCATACACAAATCTTATGAGGGAAACAAAAGAACGAACCAAGAGGAGATTATTGTACCTTTTATCTCTTTGCTTACTGGTAGGAGGTTCTGTTGGTGGAATTCTATCCTGACTCCTCATTGATGTTCTTCCAGGTGATGCGCTGGCTCTAGGTGGACTTAGAGAAGGTTCCATCAGTGGAAGAGAAACCTGTGTCCTTAATGATGTTCTGCTAGGTGATGCATTGGCTCTAGATTGCATTGGGGGATAAGAAACCTGGTTCCTCAACAATGTTCTGCTAGGGGATGCATTGCCTCTAGTTGGGTTGACAGAAGGTTCCAGCACTGGAACAGAAACCTGGGTCCTCGAAGATGTTCTATTAGGTGACGCATTGGCTCTAGGTGGAATTAATGGCGTTGAGCGAACAGTGGCTGATGACCTTCCGGCTGATGTAGAGCGAGCCGTTTGTGCTTGCTCCACACTGTTTCGGCCTAGCTATTCAAAACATGAAATGAAGTAAGAAAATGGATGCATCAAACTTCAAAGCATCCAAAAACTGCGCGAATTTCAGTAGTTAATTGGTTGCGCACTAAGCTAATCACAACAAGTATGCATGACCTCATTTTAAAATCAACTAATTTCACTCCTTGTACATGATTACCCCGAACCACATCAAATCCAATGATCTCATTACTGTTCTCAACAATCAATGAATAACATTTTCAAATTTAGTTCTCAGATTGTCAATTTCACTCGATAACAGCGACAAACTACTCAAATTTCGAAAGATCTAATCCATATTGACATTCAAAATCATATCAAGTTCATTGAAACAGAGATTTCAATCAAATAAGAGTAAATCAAGATACTTACAGCAGGAGATTGAGATCTAGTAGTACTACCATTCGGCTTCGCAACCAAGGGAACTCTATTCCGATTCTGATTATTAAGGTTATTACTACTGGGTCTGTTTGAGAATGAGATTGGAGGAGGACTATAAAGATCACCATCGTCGTCATTGTCGGTGGTGGCATCGTTATGAGAAGCCATAACTTGAGCAAGACGTTGAGCAGCAGCTTTAGCGGCTACATTTTGTGATCTCTTTATACTTGAGAATCCATTTGCTGAATATCCACCACGATATGATGATGAAGAATGTGGATGTACCGGAGACATTCCTCCGCCTGGAGATGTTGATTCAGCATCACCGTTTCTTGATTGTCTTGTATACAATGGATTGCCATTTCTTCTTCTTGGATGATCCATTTTTCTTACAAGATCAGAAATACAGAATGATAGTATATTATCAAGGACTGATTCCTAGTTTTTACTACTAGTTGTAGTAGTAAGACTAAGTAGTTGTTTGTTGTTAGTTGAATTTGACTAAAATTGGATTTTGAGTGGCCATTGACTTTTTCGTCCTGTAATTGTCTTTAGTAAGCTTGTAATAAAAGTAAGGAATTTGGAGGAATCATTATCAATGTCTTGTTTGTTTTTTTTTACTTTGAGCCAGTGTGAAAGGTCTTTATTTCATGATTTTTCCTTGGGAAATACTCAACCATCTATTTTCACACAGAAAATCATGTTACTTTTTTTCGGTCGGTTAGTCGATGTTATTCTTTTAGTGTTTTTAATTCTTTTGTAATTTGTGTTATCTTGTGACTTAATTTGGCTGTCATTTTCAGGGGCCACCCTACAGAATTAGTGGCGACATAAAAAGACAAAAAATGTTACCCAAACGTAAATCTAAGCTATCTTTTTATTTGCGTGTCGAAATGATAACTATGCCCTTACATAATCGGTAGCCAACACCACAATCGGTAGGTAAACAAACAATCGTATGTTAAATTGAATCACTAGCTACCGATTAATGTATAGATATTTCGGCTAATATTCTCTTATATAATCGGTAGATAATGTAACCGATTGTAAGTAGCCTCAGATTCAACCTTGACCAAATTTCATAGAACCATAACCACTTGGTTTGTGTTTTGGATGTAGCAATAATCGGAAGAAAAGTACGTTCCAAAACCTTACGATTATAGGTTGCCCCAAAAACATATTTTTCATCAATCCTTCATCTGGTGAATTTTGAAATCTGCTATATTCGGTAGATAATCCAACTTAAATACCTACTGATTATGCGTAGCAAACCATAGGTTATGAGGGTGCAGATCCAAGCATAACTACTTGATTCAGGGTGCAGAGCCAACCATAACCACTTGGTTTGTGTTTTGGATGCAGCAATAATCGGAAGAAAAGTACGTTCCAAAACCTTCCGATTATAGGTTGCCCCCAAAAACAGATTTTTCATAAATCCTTCGTCTGGTGAATTTGAAATGTTATATTCGGTAAAAAAATCCAACTTAAATACCTACCGATTATAAGTAGCCAACCATAGGTTTTGAGGGTACACCCATAATAGGAGGAATAGCAGGTTACAAAACCTCACGATTATAGGTTACAGAACACAAGTGATTTTCGAGTGTTATAATCGGAAACCTAAGAATAATCTTAGTTCCCGATTATAGTGTTGTTTGGATACATGAAACAAAGTTTTCTTCACATATAATAATCGGAGGAACAATATAAACTAACTCTACCGATGATAATAATCGGAAGTTTAAGAATTTAACTTCGTTACCGAATATGGTGTTGTTTGGTTACAGAACAAAAATTATTTCTTCCCAAAGCATAATCGGTAGACAACGAAATTAACAATCTTCTGAATCTGATTTTTTTTTTGGAAAATTTCCAGATCATGTAAGTACATAATTTAAATAGCTCCCGATTCTGACCAGAAAATTGCAAATTCCCCAGAATCGGAAGCTACGTATATAAACTAATCTTCCGATTGTCTATATAAAATTCAACAGTTTCATCTGTGCATGTGATTCGCTTGCAAGTCATCGTTAAATGCATAAAGATAGCAATAAAACCATTCATAATCCATAAAACGAATCATTCACAAACCATAAACATAACGTACTAACTTATAATCCGACACAAACTTTGAAAACGACATAATCCGACATAAACAAAGTTATCCATAAAGTTAACAAAATATCAAGAGTTTAGTCGTTCCTCTTTGCTTTAACTTTGCGACCTTTACGACCTCCACGACTTGGGCCCGAACCATCATTGGTTTCATCATTTGATCCTTCAACTTGAGTGCTCGATGACACCCTTTGTTCACCTTCTTTACAGGTTTTTTATTCAACTTTTCCCCGAACTGAGATGCATACTCTTCATTGTCAACGTTATCAATTAAATTTTGGTGCTCTTTTATCTTCTCAATTGGCACCGGCTCTCCGGAATTTATGCAATTAGTGCACCATTTGGACAAACCTCTTAACATGTTCATCTGTTTTAAAACATAGCATACCATCAAACGGTTACTACTCTGATTTTGACCCACAAAATTAAACTAAATTAAGAAATCAATACGTACCAATCTATAAAAACCCGGAGGTTTATCTTTGAGGATACTCTTATACTGTGCAGGTTTTGCTTTAAGATCACGGATTACACGAAAATGAGAAACATTCAGGTACCAATCCATATAGTTGGGAGCATTTTCAAAACCTTGGTTAGCTTGCCTTGCACCGTTGATCAAGTAAACCATCATTCTATCCTAATGGTATTTACAGGATGGTTTACCCTTGTAAAACACCGTGATAGAATCTTTATCAGACTTTCATTGTTCCAGATCCAAAATGAAATTTCCATGGATTTGCTCCTTTGGTATACTTTGTACATAACCGTTTTTTCGCATCTCCCTTGAGGCATTGTACATCACATATCCTGTGTGGTGCCACAATGGTCCAAAATAAAGGGCCAAATCGGACCAACCCGCGATATGTCCATTATCTCGGTCTTCCTTGTATGGGTCAAAGCATACCTCTTGGGCTTTCAGTGAGTCCAAAATCTCCATCAAACGAATCAGCTGCTGCTCCTTTGTCCTAGACTAGTTGTCATCGAAGACGTACTTTTTTCCTCTAGGGTCACCTTTCGCCCACGCCGGGTTTTCAATGGCCAATTCCAAGATAGGGAAGGGGTCGTAGATCCATGTCTATATTGTCATTTTTGCAAGTATTAGGAAATTGATTCTTCAATGGTAGAAAAATAAAAAAAACAACCAAGTATGTAGAGTTAATTAAAATACTTGTAATAGACTCACGTTCCCGGCCACTTGGCTAATTCCAAGACTCGACGCCTTTCTCAACTCTTCCATCAACCACGCATGGCATGTCGTGCCCCAAGAGTACTCATGAACTTTATCGAGAGTATCCAGAAGTTGTAAAAGGTTGGCGTCGACCCGATTGCCACTAGTATTGGGGAAAATGACATATCCCAATACACATAGGAGATATGCGGTGGCTGCGTGGTTCACTTGCTCATCAGTTAAAGTTCCCTTCTCTTCTTTTTTCTTGGTGCACTTGAACATATCCATCAGTTAAAGTTCCTTTCTCTTCTTTTTGATGTTTCTGCATCCCAACCCAAACACTTGTTAGTTAGAGCATAAAGTTTGTCCCATTCCAACTGCTTTGTGTACTCAGCCCTGACACCTTTTCCATGGTCAGGGAGTCTAAGAATCTGCACAACATCATCTGGGGTAATCTTCATCTCCCCAAACGGCATATGGAAGGTGTCGGTATCGGGATAAAGTCTCTCCACAAACGCCGATATAGCCACCCGGTCATGTTGCAACATAGAGTTGTCGGCAGCATTAGCCAACCCCGAATTTTCAATAATTCTCTTGAACCTTTCACATTCACCGGATAAAGGCCATTGCAGCATTTTAGGTGGTGCGGCGGTGGGTTTGAGTAAACGAACCGCATCGGAATGATATTATTATACACACGACAAGTTAAAAATAATTTAGAATTACCTAAACCTATAACCCATAAAACTATTACCAACTAAAAGAAAATACGTAAATGAAAGGATACGATTATTACCTCGGTTTCATATATTTATTTTGCCCAGGAGCCTTTGTATCCAAATAACAATTGTCCTCCATCCTCCGGAAGCCCAAGGATTACACCTTCTGGAATATCCTTCACCTTTAGTTCATTTGGGACAAGGTGTTTCTCTTTCTTTCGAGGATGATTTTTCTTTTCGGATTTTCCTTCTTCTTGCGCACCACTGGGTTGTCCTACTTCTAGTACTCTATCTTCCGGTGCTTCTGGCTGAACACTAGGTTGAATTTCAGCTTGTGATTCTGGAGCACTTGGTTCTACACCTTCTTGAACTGGCTCTGATTGTGGGGCAGTTGGTTGAACACCTTCTTGGCTGCCTTGTTGAGTTCCATCTTGAGCACTTGAAGTGGATTTAGCAGCTCTAGCTCTCCTTGCACTAGCTGTCAAGTTCTTACGCCTTTCCATCCTTGCACTATCTGAGACAATTGCGTCTTCGGCTTTTCTACCTCGCCTATCCCTAAACAGCAAAACAAAGTATAATAGGTTGATAATCGTAAGTTTGATTTCAACGTAAGCGGCCGAATATAAATAATCGAAAGATATATTTCAACATAATCTTACGAATACACATAATCTTAAGGCATAAGAGAGTATATCCTACCGAATACATAAAAATCGGAAGCCTTACAAAACTACTTTCTACCGAATATGCTACACTTTGTGTCCAGAATTTACTAAAGTGGTTGGGCTTGAACAATCGGAAGAAAATTACAAAACATATCATACAATTATGGTCGAATTAGGAATGATAATCGTTATCCATTAAAAAATAATACTTACTGAATATGCATCAGTTTGTGTCTAGAAAATACTAAAGCCTAGTATATTCAGAAGGAAAAAACACATTTAACTTCCGATTATGGTCGATTTAGGGTTCAGTAATGAAAAATGGAGGCAGTCGGTAGGAAACCTAACTTTTTAGCACCCGAATATGACCAATGTTCCTGTGTAGTGAAGAATTCGACCACAATCGGAAGTTTAAAAGAATAACTAAATTACCGAATCTGGGTAATAACCGAAAACCCTAAAAAAAATCGTGGATTCGTCGAATTAAAGCAATAGAAACCAAAAAAATGGTAGAATCTTACCTAATTGGGGCCATTTGGAGTTGCTTGAGAGTTTGGATATCATAATCATCTACATCAGGGACTTCTTCTTCACCTTCTTCGCGTTCTTCGTGTTCTTCAGTGAGAATTTGTTTATTACGGGCATGCAGTCAAATGTTTGGATCAACACCACGAACAACATTTTTGGTTCGAGCTTTCTGACGTTCCTTATCTTTCGGCTTCATAGAGAATAATCGACGATGATTCGATTCGACGATTAACGATAGCGATGTATTGAAGCGGAGTTGAACTATTAACGATGACGATGTATTGAAGCAGAGTTGAACGAGGGGGAAAGTTTTCCTCTTTGCATTCAGAGGGCAAGAGGAGTTGAAGTTGAAAATAAGTGAAACGAATTTAGGTTGACATTGGTTTTATCTGTCAAGCCAAATAATCGGAAGTTTAACATGTAATATTACCTTCCGATTATAGGTTTCCCAAAAATGAGTTTTTTCTAAAACAATTTTTTTCCCAAAATTTTGAAATCTTCCATAATCGGTAGGATATTTGGCTACCGATTATAAGTACCCACACATGAAACCTTAAGTACCCACACATAAAACCTTTGCCTAACTCCATAGGTTTTAGGGTGCAGAGCCAACCATAACCATTTGGTTCGTGTTTTGGATGTAGTCATAATCGGATATAAAACAGGTTACATTACCTCCCGATTATAGGTTGCCCCAAAATGAGTTTTTTCTAAAATCATTTTTTTCGAATTTGAGAACTATAATAATCGGTAGTTAATATGACTACTGATTATAAAGTTGCCCCAAATTTCATCTTTGACGAAATCACCAATTTTGGGAGCTACTATAATCGGTAGTCTAGTGAGGTTCTTGTTCCTACCAATTTCCATAGGAGCAAGATACGCGTTTGGCACAAAATCGATATTAATCGGTAGGACAAAGGCATTACTAAGCTTCCGATTAGGTATTAACAATCGGACACAAACTAGCTTCCGATTATGTAAGGGCATTAACGTATTCTCCGCGTTTTTGGACATCCCTTAACGTTGTGTATGGGTTGGGAATAAAAAAGTCGCCCCTAATTATGTTTGGGTCGCCCCTAAAAATGCTAGGTTAATTTGTCTGGAGTCGATAAAAAAAGAGCAAAGCTCGTCAATTTTATTAAAACCATGGACAATTTTATTTGGACATTATCATATAAGCAATCATGGAAAATATTATATGGACATTATCATATAATATTTTTACAGTTGTCAATGTCATGAATGAAGAGCAATCTGAAAACGTAGCTTATCTGGAAGCAGTAAAATGGGAAGAAGCAAAAGGAATTCAACAACTGCATTGGGAGTCTGATAGTAGTAGTAATATCGTGTCTGGCATAAATGGCTTTTTAGACAGTATTAGATGGACTACCAGTAATGTTGTCCAGGACTGTCTGATTATACTTAATTCTATTAATAAGTGAGTATGTATCTCTGTCAAGAGATCTGCAAACTCTTGTGCAGGTACTTTAGCTAAACATGGCAGATTAAACTCTAGAGTTGAGGAATGGTCTTCTCCACCAATGATTCTATTAGGTGATTAGAAAAAAGACTCAAATGATGTAACAATTTAATCCGATCAATGAAATTTTCTTTCCTATAAATAAATAATAGACTTGCACCCAAAAAAAAAATTACAACCCAAACGACAATAAATTTCAAGCTAATATTTTGATGATATGTTCATCTTATAAAATCTATATTCCTACCAAAAATGAGCGCAAATCGAAATGCCAAACCTCACCATCTACCAATGAAAAGACGAGGGTACCTAAATATACCTAAATCTAAAACTTTTCCACATATAAGTCCTTTCTCCGAAAGTGATTGTCTATAAACCGGGTCGAGATAATACAACAAATCGGTTCACACTTCGTGTGATCGTCTATGGATACTAGATAGAGACAATATGACAACAAGATAACTTGCGTGATTGACTATGGATACAAGATCGAGACAATACAACAACGAAGTATGTTTACTTGATAAATGGTTCGGACTTAACCAAACACAATAGGATTATTATCAAGTAAATAGGAATTAACATTTGTGTATCTTACTTCTAATTATAATAAAAACAATTATAATTGCGTAAATAGAAAAGTAAAAGACACAACAAGATTTTGTTGACGAGGAAACCACAAATGCAGAAAAAACCCGAGACCTTATACAGAATTGAATACTCTCAGGATTAAGCCGCTATACAAAATCAAACCAACTTCGTATAGTTGAGACCAAGCAAATAAACCTATAGTTCACCTAGTTCCGTCTGTATTCCCACGCCTCCGACCTGTAATAAGTCACGTACTTGGAACCGTTCATTTGGTTCGTATTCCATACAGTAAAGGAACAACAAATCTGTTTGGTATCAACTCTTTTTAACCAAGTGATGTGAGTTCAACAAAAGGATCTTCTGTTTATCTCAAATAAACTTCTTTGTCAGGTTCTTAGATCTATCTTATCAACAACTACCAAAGTAATTGTTAAGATTCTGCAATCAGTACTTTTAATCACAAAGAATTGTATTGATGCCGATCTACACAACTAATCAATCCAATCTACCACAAGGATAAACCGAATATAGTTGGATCCTCTTTTACCGAAAAAAGTATTTTTCACACCAAAGATTATGAACCCAAATCAAAAATCTTCAAAGTCTTCTTTGTCTTCAAATCTTCTTTAATCTTCAATCATCACCTGCACACAATCAACTTGAATCTCTTGTGATCAATCACGCACAGAACAGAGTCTGTTAACAATAGATTATCGCAAGACATATTTAGATCTACAAACAGTCTAAAGATCCCTATCGAAACTTCGATCTAGTTTGAGTGAATCTTATATCAGAAGAGAAGATTCTCAAGCATAAACAAACTTGGTGCAATCAAAGTTCAACCACTGTTAGTCAATAAAATCAATCGAAAACAAAAGATAAACCGTAATTATCTAGTTTCCCACCAATGGTACTAATAGAGCTTCTCAATCCCAAAGAAGTCTTTAAACTGAGCGACCGTAAGAGATTTTGCATAATTAGGTTACTTTCCTCTCCGAATAGGCGGCTCCACCAGTAACAACACAACTGAAATAGTTTTGCTGGATCTGAGGATTAGTTTGATCGAAATGAAAACTTTGATATTTATAGATAAGGAAGTTTGGACACCAAGGAATTTCCAAAACCGAAAATATTCACAAGATATGCAATATATTCCAAATTCGGTTTCCATAATTCCTAGAAATGCTTTGTCCAAATATTGACCGAAAATCTCTTAGAAAATTTTCAACTAGTGTTAGAGCATTGCTCGGTCGAACTCGTATGCGTTGTTATCTCAAGCATGTTTGTCAATGTTAGTGATCAAAACTATAAGTCTTGATTTCTGGTCTACTATATCTAAGGTCTTGGACTAGGATAGAAAGTGTAGTTGAGCACAAGAACTCCATGACAATCATCATACAAGACGAAGGACTACTCAAGGAACTGGTGGATCTTCATCGACTAAAAGTTATGTGGAGACTTGAACTTATCTATCTGAAAAAGCGGGGGTCTAACAACACCACCCAATATTTCGATTACCAATCTGTATGGATAACTTCGAGTTGTTTTCTAGAGAATCAACTAGACAATTAGACTCAATCAATAGAAAATACTTAAGGAGTTATTATCTCAATCTCTCGATTTGATTTACTCAAGAAAATATGATTCGCGAGTCTAATCAAAGAGAGATAACTTGTATGGTACCAAAGACCAATATCCAAGTGTCAATCGATTTAAATCAACAACCAATAAGGTCGGATATTCTAATCGATTGAACAACGCACAACCAGTATTATTTCAATTATATAACAAAATATAATGCGGAATAGAAATAACACAGACACCAGAATTTTGTTAACGAGGAAACCGCAAATGCAAAAAATCCCCGGGACCTAGTCCAGATTAAACATACACTGTATTAAGCCGCCAAAGACACTAGCCTACTCCAAATTAACTTCGGTATGGACTGTAGTTGAACCCCAACCAATCTCACACTGATCCAAGGTACAGTTATGATCCTACGCCTCTGATCCCAGCATGATACTGCGCACTTGATTCCCTTAGATGATCTCACCCACAACCAAGAGTTGCTACGACCCAAAGTCGGGGACTTTAATAAACAAATATGTCTCACACAGAAAAGTCTATAGGTAATAGATATATTCGTCTCCCACGAATAAACCTACAAGTTTTGTTCCGTATTTTGATAAATCAAGGTGAACAGGAACCAATCGATAAAACCAGACTTATATTCCCAAAGAACATCTCAGTTTCATCAATCACCTCACAATAAACTTAATCGACGCAGCGAAGAAGATTATTTAGGAATCACAAACAATGAGACGAAGATGTTTGTGACTACTTTTATCTTGCCAATCGAAGATAGAAATCTCAATCCAATTATTACAATTGTACTCGTATGATAGAAATAACAAGATCAGATCATAAAACTACAAGAAAAGTAGTATCGGTCTGGCTACACAATCCCAATGAAGTCTTTAAGTCGTTAACCTAGTTTTAGAAGAAGAAAACCAAAGGTTAAAGGTGAATCGACTCTAGCTTTAGCAAACTAGTATCACACAGAATGTGTGGGGATTAGGTTTCCCAGTTGCTAGAGTTCTCCCTTATATAGTCTTTAAAATCAGGGTTTTCAATCAATGTTAGCTTAGTAACAAAGAATTCAATATTCACCGTTAGATGTAAACCTGATTAGATACAAGCTAATATCTCTCACCCGTTAGATCGAAAACTTAGCTTGTCATACACACATGTACTTGACGTTTTGAGTTCGTGTAATTATACCCAAACGTGTACAATGGTTGGTTCAATATTAGTCAACCAAATGGTTAGCCAAATGATAACTTTCATATCAACCATATTCTTCTTCACCATAACTAGTCCAAATGACTCAAATGAACTAGTTAGAGAGTTGTTCAATTGCCATGAGATCTCAAGTCCTACAAGAGACACAATTAAATCAAAAAACGATGTGATTCACTCGAATCATTTCATGAACTATAAAGCCACGGTTTGTAAATGCATTCCTTAGTAATTTAAGATAAGTTCACGAACAACGTTTCTAGACATAACCTCTTGAGTTCACGGACTGAGTTCGCGGACTCAAGCTAACCGATTGAAGTTAATAAACTCCATCAGAATTTCTCGGGATGAGAACTTCCGTTAGTTCGCGGACTGCACCTGAGCTTCAACTTCAACAAATATTCTCAGGTTCGAGAACTTACGTCAGTTCGTGGACTGAGTTGCTGCTCACGTTCCGGTTCCACTAGATTAACAAAGTTCGCAAACTTCGGTTCAAGTGTTAAGGACTTATACATATATGTGTTGCCACAACAATGTTTATATCCCACAATGGTTTTATAGTCTAAACTCTCATTTCAATCATCGAAACATTCTCAGAGGACGTCATATAGTTGTTATTCACCAACTAGTTTTCGTCAGAGCAATTTCTAAAGTGATTGAAACATAACATGACTTTCGTCACTAGGCAAAGATAAACTTGGCTAAAGCGAAATGTTTACCAACACCCATTTCGAGAAGTAGATAAGTGAGATATACTCAACTCGAAATATCACATGTGCATATTCTTAATCTATATAGTAAACCGACTTTTGTCTCAAGATAAGAGATAGAGTAGATAGACTTTTGAGTGATAGATAAGTTCAAGTCTCCACATACCTTTTAGTCGATGAATATCCACTGGTTCCTTGAGTAGTCCTTCGTCTTGTATGATGATCGCCATGGAGTTCTTGAGCTTAACTACACTTTCTATCCTAATCCGAGACCTTAGCTATAGTAGACTGGAAATCAAGACTATATATTTTTGATCACTAAGATTAACAAACATGCTTGAGATAGCAATGTATACGAGTTTGACAGATCAGTGCTCTAACACTATCACTCAAAAGTCTATCTACTTTATCTCCTATCTTGAGACTAAAGTCGTATTACTATATAAACTAAGATTATACACATTTGATATTTCTAGTCGAGTATATCTTGCCTATCTATTTCTCTAAATATGTGTTGGTAAAGCTTTCTCTTTAACCAAGTTCATCTTTACCTAGTGACGAAAGTCATGTTAAGTTTCAATCACTTTGAAAATTTCTCTGACGAAAAATGGTTTGTGAATAACAACTATATAACATCCTCTGAAAATGTTTCAATGATTGAAATGAGAGTGTATACAATATAGCTAATGGAGGATATAAGCATTGTTGTGGAAACATATATGTGTATAAGTTCTTATTCCTTGAACCAAAGTTTGCAAACTTTGTTGATCAAGAAAACCGGAGAAGTGCGTGAGCTTCTGTCCGCGAACTTAGTCTGCGAACCCAGTCCGCGAACTAGCGAAGTTCTCAAACCCGAGAATTTCTACTAGAGTTTGTGAAATCCATCCAGGAACTTAAGTCCGCGAACCCAGTCTACGAACTTGAGTAGGTTATGTCTAAAAACGATATTTGTGAACTCATCTATATAAACTAAGGAATGCTTTTGGAAACCGTGGCTATATAGTTCATGAACCTATTCGAGTGAATCAAATCGTTTTTTCTTCAATTATGTCCTGTGTGCTGCATAAAGATCTAAGCAATTGAACAACTCTCTAAATAGTTCATTTGAGTCATTTGAACTAGTTATGGTGAAGAAGAATATGGTTGATATGAAAATTATCATATGCCTAACCATTTTGTTAACTATGTTGAACCAACTAATGTACAAGTTTGGGTATGATTTTTACAAGCCTACAAACGTGTATTACATGTGCGTATAACAAGCTATGTTTTCGATCTAACGGTTGATAAATATTAGCTTGAATCTAATTTGGTTTTCATCTAACGTTGAATATTGAATGCTTTGTTACTAAGCTAACATTGATTGAAAACCCTGATTTGAAAGACTATATAAGGGAGAAATCTAGCAGCTAGGAAACCTAATCCCCACACCTTACGTGTGATACTAGTTATGCTAATCTAGATTCGATTCTCCTTTAACCTTTGGTTTCATCTTCTAAACCAGGTTAACGACTTAAAGACTTCATTGGGATTGTGAAGCCAGACCAATACTACTTTTATCGTAGTTGTGTGATATGATCTTGCTACTTCTATTATACGGGTACAATTGTAATAATTGGCTTGAGATTTCTATCTCCGTTAGGCAAGGTATAAAAGTAGTCACAAACATCTTTGTCTCATCGTTTGTGATTCCAAATTATCTTTTTTCGTTGCGTCGATTAAGACTATTGTGAGGTGATTGATAAATCCGAGCTGTTCTTCGGGAATATAAGTCTGGTTTTATCAATTGGTTCATGTTCACCTTGATTTATCAAAAGACAGAACAAAACTTGTAGGTATATTCGTGGGAGATGAATTTATCTAATATCGTAGACTTTTCTGTGTGATACAGATTGGTTTATTAAAGTCTTCGACTTTGGGTCGTAGAAACTCTTAGTTGTGGGTGAGATCAGCTAAGGGAATTAAGTACGTAGTATCCTTCTAGGATCAGAGGCGTAGGAGCATAATTGTACCTTTATCAACTTTTCTACCCAGAACAATGCATGAGTCAACCATGAAAATAATCTTTCTTAGTTGCCGATTTCAAAGAGCTTTCCCATATGGATCAGATTAGGGTTCAAATATCTCACTCTAACAACCTCTTTCATGTTAGGATTGAGACGCGATCTCCTAGATTGATTAGTGTCCATCCTAATGCTTCTTTAGCGGTTTTCTTATACAAAAGTATTAGAAGGTCCCAAAAAAACATATTTAAGTATGTTTAACTGGATTCCAGACTAGAAAAGTTTTCATCGCTTTGCTACTAGGTAGTTAATTCAATCAAACTTTCAATCATGTTTCCTTGTTAACAAAATTTTGTTATCTGTGTTATTTTATTTTCCGCATTATATTATTTATCTTTATAATTGAAATAATACAGGTTATGCGTTATTGTTCAATTAATTAGAATATCCGACCTTTTGGTTGTTGATTTAAATTGCTTGACACTTGGATATTGGTCTTTGTTACCATCCAAGTTATTCCTTGTATTTGATTAAAGACTCGTTGATTTCTATTAGATTGAGTAAATCAAAACAAGAGAGAGATAATAACTCCTTGAGATATTTCTATCTAGATTTGGCTTCCTCGGTTTTAGAGTCCACTAGATGGTCTGAACTGATTGGCTTTCTTTGACTACGAAAGAAAGTTTTTCCATTCTTTTCTAGCTCTAGCTTTTCTATTCTCCGAGGATTTGTCCTTCATATTGGATGCAAGGGTAATCCTAATTAGAAATATTTGGTATGGTTATCATAAACCTTGAAAAAATTTGCACAAGTCTCCATTTTCAAAACCATGGTAGATTGAAATAATTAAAAACTATCCTTTGACGAATTGTCGACCTTTTGGTTGGGAAGATTTAAGAACTTGAGATATTTCTATCTCAAAGATTTTGAGGTGCTTGTATTTGATTAAAGACTCTCTCACATGGTGGTGATTTCTATTTAGGCATTGAGGATAAATCAAAATCAAGAGAAATAATAACCTTTGAGATACTTCTCTCCCATTGTTAGATTGAGTCTTGTCAATTAACTTTCTTGATTCTAACTAGAAAAGAAAATCATAGCCTAGCTAGCAGTTTAACCATTCACATAGAAGGCAAGTTCTATGCTAATTAGAAATATTTGGCATGATGGTTGTTGTTTTCTAGACCAGCTTCCCGCTTTTTCAATTGGTATCAGAGCAGGCAAACACGTTTAAGACCTTACAAGTCTGTGTTTGTGGAAATTTGAGTTTGAGGACAAGATCTCATATACGCCTACCAAAATGTCTCCTAAAGCTTTTAATTATGCCAAGTGTCTTGATAACACCTCAAAGGATTGCTCCTTAGTTGATTCTTCTGAATCCCAAGGTAAAAAGATTGTTTAAGCTGATATTGACATATTTTCCTCTCATGAGGCATGTGACACTCTGGCAAAAGCTGAAAAGGAGCTCACCAGAATTTCAAAACATTCTGCTGAGATCATTGATTTTTCAGGATCATGATCAGCTTATTGATGAATTTGAAAAGTCTCTTGATCAAGAACGTGATCTCTATCACATCATTGAGTCCTTCTCTAAGAATATTTAGAAACTCTTCCAAGAAACTACTCTCCAACGTGAAAAGATTAGTGCTCTTGAGGAGATTGTTAAGGAAGGCTCAAGAAGAGAATAATGTTTGATCGAGACTCATTCATCAGATCTTAACAGACTTCGTGTCAAAAAAGAGAAACTAAGTGCATCTCTTACTCTAGCCCATGAACAATGCAAATCCTTGGAAAAGGAAAACTTTGTCTTAAGGAGAAATTCTTCTGTACAAACTAATTCTTATGAATTACAGCACATGAATAAGTATCCTCCAGTAGAAGGTTGTGTCAAGAATGGTTTACATAACTTATAATCTTCTTAGATGGATATGAAGTTAAAAATGGTGCCAATCATTGCTTCTCCTCCACGAACATGTACCTTCTGTGGGAAAATGAATCACTATGTTGTCCATTGCTTTTCCAGAAGGAAACAAATTTCTAAACTTCATAATTTGCTTCTCTTCACTGTCAATGGAATAAATAGTCAGTCGACTACTACAATGAATCACATGCCCACATAAAATCAGAAACCTTATAAAAATGTTCTCTATTCTAGAAATCATCACGGGGCTCAAGTGTATTCTAGAATAAATTCTTGTGTTGCTAATGAAAGCATTCCCTGTATTTATAAGAATGTTTCTGATAAATCTAAGTCTAGAAAATGGATTCTTATCTATCCTGATCCTATTGAACCAATTGCAGGAGGTCTTAGATTTAGTCCTCAGAGAAAGTCATCTGACGGGTATGTTAAATACGCCATGTCTCGCCCCTCAGGGATGAAAGTCAACCGAAGAAAGGCGAACAACACAAAGATCAAATAGTCGGATGATATATACAACTCTTTTCTCGATGATCACAGTGGGATTAATTTCCACTCTATGACTTGAATCCAGGTATTTGTTTCCTTGCTTCTAACTTGAGTGGTGCAAGGAAATTAATTGAGAAATACTCAAGTATATTGTATATTATTTATGTTTGAGTCTTTGTGTTAAAAAGTCCACGAACGTCCGTGTCCTCCTCTCCTGAGCTCTTAGGGTTTTCAAAACTAGAGTCTCTTACTCTTGTTTACAAATGCATATATACTTATTATATATTGTGTTTTCTCCTTCCCTAATATTTTATGGAGAACTTTGCAAGATCTCAAGAGATTGTGCATCTTGATATGGAGGAAGACAATCAGGAGTGTAATTCAATTCAGGAGATGGTTCTAAAGAATATGCTTGAAAGAAAGGATCACAACTCCTGGATTGATGTTTTTGTCAAGGATTTAAGTCGTTTTCAGAATGATTCAAAGGTCAAGTTTGCAAATCTTCAGTTGCAAATAAATCAACTTTTAGATGGTCAGGACAAAATTCTTGCTAATCAGAATCTTCTGATACGGAATCAAAAGAAGCTCATCATGGACTGTGTCAAAGCTAAACAGCTTGCTCGGGTGGTTGATCAAAAAGTTAGTGTTCTAACTCACGAACATGGTGTGTCTACAGTCAAGAGAGTAAAGGAGATCAGTGATACCTTCTTTGATGGATTCACTGAAAGATATGAGGTTCTCAATGAACTCTGATTGTTTGCCTAGTAAATCTTATATTTTTCTTGTTTTGTTTAGAAGAATAACTAGGGTTTGGGATAGCCATTATTGTGATTACACATAGCTATGTCCAACATTTTCATCTTCTTGTTTTTAGATTTTTTTAGGTTTACATTCTAAACTTGTTTGGAAGATGATTTTTGCAGTATTAATCTTTATGATTTTACATATTGCAATATTGTTATGGGGTATGTGTGTTTACGTCTGTAAACTTGATTGTCCCATACTTTGTCAAAAGTAAAGTCGTTCATGAGTTGATATGCAAGTATTGATGAAAGAATTAATGTACTTTTGCCAAATACAAAAGTTAAGCCTATTATGTCAATTTTTGATGGAAGATAGGTTAAAATCTTTTGTAATTCAAGGATTATGTTTATTGTATGTCATTATGCAAATGGTGATGGAAACATAGAATGAATCCTTGTGTATTCCACAGTAATTGATCTTCCCTGATCCATGTATTACTGTGAGGCTCCGTATTGTGTGTTATGTTGAGCACTAGACAACCAAGTTGATTACTTTTGTGATTAGCTTAGTTGTGTTCCGTAAGGTACTTTATGTCGAGCACCTTGAACTTTTTTTTTTAAAGCTTATTTCCTTTTTTTTTTTTTTTGCTAAACAACTATTTTATTAAACCAAGAAAAAAGAAGGAGGGGGACCACGCCTTACCTCCAAAAAGATACATAAGAAAAGGGATAAAACAAAAAAGAATTACATATTACAAAATCTGTATAGTGGAAGAATCGAATTATCTATCGAAATCTTTCGTCTAGCGAAAATCGGCATGTTTGTCCACCATCGAGACTCCATTGTCGCACCATTCTTATCCAGTGAGTTAGCTACAGAGTTTCCTTCACGAAAGGCATGAGTGCAAATCATCGTGATGGTAGAAGCGAACTTCATACAATTGTTCCAGTGCGTTGCTAATCTCCACGGGACCAAACCCGAATTATGAATAGCTTGTAAAACTAAGGTTGAGTCGCATTCCATCCAAAGCCTATGAATTCTCTTTGTACGGGCTAAACAAAAGGCATAAATTTCCCCTCAAATCTCAGCAAACATCGAGTTGTTTAGCCCAAGATTTGGCGCTAAACAGCCTTTCACCATACCATTAGAGTCGCGAAACACCACCCCACAGCCATACGGGCCCGAGTTACCCAAAGAGCAACCATCTATGTTTGATTTAATCCAACCTTGCGGCGGAGGCTGCCATTTAACCATCACTGCGCTCGGCATTTTAGGCGCACGCCTCTAGATACCTAGAATGTCCAAAATTCTCTTGTATGCCTAAGTATAGAACAATTAGGTTAGCCAACTGATGGACTTCCTACTGAGAAGATATTTCATGCTGATCAAATCTTAACTTGTTGCGACAAAACCAAATTATCCAAATACAGCTCACCACCGCAATCCAAGGAAGATTTTTCGTTTGAGAGCATCCCGCAAAACCTCTAACTGTAGCAAAAATCGCATGAACACTCGAGCAATCAAGCCTCTGTCCAAAGACCTGCATAATCCAGTTCCAGAGATATCTAGCAAACACACAATCCAAAAATAAGTGATTTCAAGCACCTTGAACTAAATTAATCATCTTGTGTGGTTATTTATTTATGACTCCGTAAGTATTTTCTTATGTTTGAGCGTTTTTGACTGGGTTGATTATTTTCATGATTAACTTAGTCATTGCTCCATAGATTTTCTTATGTGAGTATAAATAATTAAATTGATTACTTTTGTGATTAGTTTAATTGTGTATTCCGATTAGATTAATTATGGGTTCTCTTGTGATTAATCTAATTGAGTTTTTAAGTCTCCATAAGTTTACTTGTGTTGAGCATATTCGGTTACTTTTGTAATTGAATATTTTTGGATTCAAATTCATACTTGTGTGTAATTTGTTGTCCAAAGAAATTCTTCTTTTCTTTTGAAATTAAGGTCGCTCTTGTTGTTCCTTAGGGAATGACATATTATGGGGGAGAGTTCTTTTTGAACTTGTGCTTAATTGCCAAATCTTTGTGGAGAGTTGATGAGTGCTAAATATTGCATATTTATACATATTTTTATTGGCATTTAACTCATCTTTTGCACTTTAAAATCATATATTATCCTAAATTCTGTATATTTACAGTTTTCAAGAATAAATATTTATACTCATTAATTTTGTGTTTTTAGGTAGTAAATAAAGCTTGGATGAATTGAGAAGCCAAAAGAGCAGAAAGTTGGAGGCTAGCGACTATGGAAGAGTTGCAACCCGCTTGCGCATCAGTTGCAACCTGTTTACAAATACATGGGTTTAAACTATCCATGATCCAAGACCCAAGGCCGTTTCCATCTTGAGCCATTGGATTTAATCTAGTAGATGAATATCCAACGACATCTTCAATCAATGCATCAACTTTTGCTGCTCCCGCCTCACATCCTAGCTGCCTATCCTCTTCCCCTAAATCGCACAAAACACCACCCAACACTTTCGTTTTTCTTGTCCCCAAAAGAGCCACCTTCCCTTCAATTTCTCCATCAATCACTCAATCAATTAAGGAAAATTAGAGTTATATTCAAATAAAAGAAAAGGAAAGAAAAGAAAAAGCAAGCATCAATTAAGGAGAAAATTGAGGCTTTGATTTGGTATCTTTCTCTAAATTTCGAATCCAAGGATTGAGAGAATTTTGTGTATAAATAGGGGTGTTGTTGTGTTGAAGAGATCATCCAAGACTAGCTTGTTCATAATATTTTCTTAAATTCAATTGTGTTTTCACTCTATCATGTTCTAAATTTATTTACTAGGGTTAAGATGAAGCTCTAGCCTTCTTCTATGTTATTCATGCTTGTGTGTTGTTCTTGAATGTTTAAAATTATTTAAGATATAATTTAATCCAAGTTTATCAACATTTTGCTCTCACAATGTATGCCATGTATCCATTGTAGTTAGAATATCACTATGTTGATTATGCCGCAACTCATGCTTAAAAATATTGTTATTGATCCTTAGATTAGTTGTGCTTTAACTAGATAGTTAATGCTTTGGAGAAACACTTTAGTTGTGATTAAATTATCCATTGGAGAAGAATAACATCACAAGTTGAATGCATATTGTAGGTTAGTGGTGGATTTGAATGCCCTAGTATCCTCATTCTCAGTGTTTACACCTTGTGTTAATTGCATCTTTTACTTCTACTTACTTGTTGTTTTAAGTCTCTGCCAATCTCTCGTCGTATCGACACAATCAAACCCCTTTTGGTTACTCTCTGAATCAGTTATAGTAAAGCTTTTGAATCGACTTTACACTCTCTTTATCTTTGTGGGATCGACCTGTATTTGCCTTGTCTGCAATAGACGTTGTGCACTTGTAGTTAGACATAGTTGTACGTATCTTTCTTAGCCTACCAAGTTTTTAACGCCGTTGCCGGGGACTCGGTAGCAGTGTAGTTGAAGTTCTATTTTTATTTCACTCATTTTAATTTCTGTATATATTTTTTTCAGTCATAGGTTATAGCTTGTCTATCGTTAGTTTAAGTTTGTTATTTCCATCATCTATGTATATAATTGTCATCACATCTCTTTAGTGTTTTCTATAGTTGCTAATTTTGTTCAGTTAAGTTGCCTGCATCATAGTCTTGTAATTATTTTAGCATATTAAGTTACTTATACCATTAGCATAAATTAGATTTTAGTCATAGTCTCCTGTCACTATTTATAGCAACTATTCACAATGAATTACAATTAGTAGTGATAGTCTCAGATTTTTCTTTGCACTTCGAAGCCCTGACAACCTCTGTTGAGCTCACCGAGTACTTGTAATACTATTGCGGGAACTAAGGCAAATGAGCAAAAGGAGCAAGACAAATTGTGGTTGTGCCTACACCCGGTAATTGTACCGGTGGTATCATTTCTAAACCTTGAATGTGAACTGTGTACCATCTAGTCTTTATAAGCATTTTTGTTTTAAGTACATGAATTGTCTTTTGATTCTCGTGAGCAGTGAGTTGTGATTGTCCTAGTTGTCCTGATTTTTATAACATGTTGATTGGTATGCATGCTAGGCTATGATTGTGTCTTTTAGATACCAAACAAACCGACTAGTTAGAGTCAGTCAAGAAGACTTAGTTGAAATACCTAGTTCTGAGGCAGAAAGTCCCGACCAATCTGAGACAATGGGTGATGCACCAAACCCACCACGTAGTCTCAAGGAATACATGTACCCAACAAGGGTAAGCCATCCCTCGTGCATTGTTTTACCAACTGCTGCTGGTCAGTTTGAACTAAAGGAAAGTACCCTTCAAATGTTACCTAAGTTTAAAGGGGTTGATGCTGAAAATCCCTACCACCATGTAAGAGAATTTGAGGAAATTTGTGGGACTCTGCGTTTCAACCAAATGCCAGAAGAGTCCCTCAAACTGAGACTATTTCCTTTTTCTTTGAAAGAAAAGGCCAAGTCTTGGCTGTATGCTTCACGGCCACAGTCATTTCATACATGGGATGACCTTACGAAAGAGTTTTTCAAAAAGTTTTTCCAAAATCATAAGACTACGACCATTCGTCAAAGTCTGAATAGTTTTGTGCAATTAGATGAGGAAACTCTAGCCAAATATTTGGAGAGGTTTAATGAATTATTGCTCCAATGTCCTCACCATGGTTTTGAAAAATGGAGACTTGTGAAAATTTTATATGAAGGTTTAGATGTCAAAACCCGAACCATAGTTGAGTCAATGTGCAATGGTATATTTATTGACAAAAGTGTTGATGAGGCTTGGACTTTCTTAGTTGAAGTCATTGAAAAGACTCAACAATGGGAGTCCGTTCATGAACCTAAAAAGAATACCCATGTAGTTAATGTCCATAGAATTGAGTCTGACTTCGAGGGAAATGCAAAATTGCATCCTTGGATAGGAAAGTAGAAGCGATAGAGCTGCAGAAGAATGTGAAACCTACTGCCCCTACTCTTCGTAACCAAATTGAAATGGTCACTTGTGCCGCATGCCATAGTTCAGACCACCTAGTAGATAGTTGTCCAGACCTACAAGCATTTCATGAGCCAAGACCTAAACAATCCAATGTTTTGTATCATAGGCAAGATAACAATCCTTATTCTCAGACCTACAACCCAGGGTGGAAAAACCACCCTAACTTTTCATGGTCTAAAGGGCCCGTCCAAGGGAATACAACTAGCAATAACCAAGGATATTCATGTCCTAGAAACCCCCAAGTATAATCACAGGCTCAATACCCTGTAGAGAAAAAGCCTAGCTTTGAAGACAGTGTCGGTCTGTTGACCCAAAATCTTTTACAACTGCAAAAGACCATAGACCAACGTTTTTCAAATCTAGAACTTAAAATGGGCCAAATTTGTGATGCATTGAATGAGAGAGAAAAAGGAAAACTCCCTAGTCATCCCCAATAAAATCCAAAGAATGTATTTCAAGCAGGTAATTCAACTTGCAATGAAAATTCACATAGTCACGTGAATGCTGTCACCACTCTTCGTAGTGGTAAAGTTGTTAAAAACAATGTTGGTGTACCACAGTCGAGTGAGTCTAGATCAGACTCACCAGTACATACAATTCCATAGAAAACACCCGTTCTGGAGAAGGAATCTGATCATGATAATGACTCTAATAATTCCCATGATGTTAATGTCCTTGCACCATCTCATGTACCTATTGCTCCATTTCCTCAAAGATTGGAACAACCAAAGAAAGTTACCCAATACAATGAGATGATGGAGATGTTTA
Source organism: Papaver bracteatum (assembly GCA_023529315.1). NCBI lineage: Eukaryota > Viridiplantae > Streptophyta > Magnoliopsida > Ranunculales > Papaveraceae > Papaver > Papaver bracteatum. The sequence continues at coordinate 2,555,565 of JAJJWX010002936.1, read as the reverse complement.
AATGAGTCAATATAAACATTCCTTTTCTCGAAGCAATTAAGCAGATACCTGCTTATGCTAAATTTTTGAAGGACCTATGCACCCAAAAGATAAAGCTTCATGTGCATAAGCGTGCCTTTCTCACTGAGCAGGTGAGTTCAATTATTCAAAACAAGACCCCACCTAAGTTTAAAGACCCAGGTAGTCCAACTATCTCTTGCATTATAGGTAATCATACAATCGAAAAGTCTCTATTGGACTTAGGTGCTAGTGTGAATCTACTGCCATATTTTGTGTATGTGCAGTTAGGTCTTGGGGAATTGCAACCCACCCCTGTTACGCTATAATTAGCGGACAGATCTGTTAAAATCCCTCGAGGTGTTGTTGAAGATGTATTGATCAAGGTTGATAAATTTTATTTCCCTGTGGACTTCATTGTGTTAGATACTCAACCTGTGCAAAATCCTTAAAATCATATTCCTGTCATCTTAGGACGTTCCTTTTTGGAAACGTCGAATGCTATCATAAATTGTCGTAGCGGAATACTAAATTTGTCTTTTGGCAACATGACTGAGGAATTGAATGTATTTCATGTTAACCAGCAACCTAGGAACTGTGATGATGATGAATTACATGAGCTTAACATGATTGAGAGTCTGATCCAAGACTCATTGCCTGATATTTTATCTGTGGACCCTTTGCAAGCATGCTTAAATAACTTTAACTTAGATCTCTTTGATTCTAAGTACATTGGTGAAGTACAATCTTTGCTTGAATCTTTGCCACCCATGGATATTGCTAAATGGCAGGATGTTGTGGAATTACTTCCACAACCTGATTCTGAACCTTCCCCATCTCTTGTTGAACCACCTAAGCTTTATTTGAAACCATTGCCTGACACCTTGAAATATGCCTTCTTAGGTCCTTCTGATACTTTTCCTGTGATTATTGCATCATGTTTGGACACGGAACAGGAAAATAAACTTTTAGAAGTGCTTAAAGAGCATAAGGAGGCCTTAGGTTGGGCAATCTCAAACCTTAAAGGTATAAGTCCCACAATTTACATGCATCATATAAATCTTGAATAAAATAATAAACCATCTAGGGAAATGCAAAGGAGACTAAACCCCAACATGAGAGATGTTGTTAAAGGTGAGATTCTGAAATTGCTTGATGCGGGTATCATATACCCAATTCCAGATATCCAATAAGGCAGTCCCATTCAAGTTGTACCAAAAAATTCGGGCATTACTGTAGTTCAAAATGAAATGAATGAGCTTGTCCCCACTCGTGTAACCACAGGGTGGCGAGTTTGTATCGACTATAGGAAGTTAAACACATCAACGAAGAAGGATCATTTTCCTCTTCCCTTCATAGACCAAATGCTAGAAAGATTGTCAAAACATAGATACTATTGTTTCCTAGATAGCTATTCGGGCTACAACCAAATTCACATAGCACCTGAAGACCAACATAAGACTACTTTTGCTTGTCCTTATGGAACATTTTCTTATCGTCGTATGTCCTTTTGGGTTGTGTAATGCACCCGCTACTTTTTAACGTTGCATGATAAGTATATTTTCATACATGATAGATGAGTTTCTAAAAAATTTCATGGATGATTTTTCTGTCTTTGGGTCTTCTTTTGATGAATGTTTGCATCATCTTACTCGTGTGCTTATTCGGTGTAAAGAAAAGAATTTGGTTTTGAATTGGGGAAAATGTCATTTCATGGTTGACTCAGGCATTGTTCTAGGGCATATCATCTCAGAAAAGGGCATAGAAGTAGATAAATCCAAGGTTGATCTCATTCAACACTTGCCTCAACCTCGTTCTGTGAGGGACATAAGATCATTCAGGCCATGCCGGTTTTTACCTCCGATTCATCAAAGACTTTAGTAAAATTTCAAGACCTTTGTGTAATCTTCTTGTAAAAGATGTTGCATTTGTCTTTGATGATGCTTGTAAGGAAGCATGGGAGCAATTGAAAGCTCTTCTTACATTTGCCCCTAAAGTCAGACCACCCGACTGGACCTTACCATTTGAAATTATGTGTGATGCGTCTGACTATGCTGTAGGAGCTGTTTTAGGTCAGTGAGTAGACAAACTCCCTTATGTGATATATTATGCTAGTAAAACACTTAATGATGCTCAAATCAATTATTCAACAACTGAGAAAGAGTTGCTAGCTATTGTGTTTGCATTAGATAAGTTTAGATCTTATTTGATAGGGTCTAAAATCATCATATATTCTGACCATGCTGCATTGAAATATCTTATATCTAAAAAAGATGCTAAGGCTCGTATAATTCGATGGATACTCTTGTTACAAGAGTTCAACCTCGAAATCGAGATAAGAAAGGGTCGTAAAATGTTGTTGCTGATCACTTGTCTAGTTTGAATGTTGAATCTGCTGATGAATCCATGCTTATTAGAGAATCATTCCCTGATGAACAATTGATGCTTGTATCTGAAATGTCGTGGTTTGCTGATATCGTGAACTACCTTTCTATAGGTAGAATGCCTTTGCATTGGTCTAAAAAAGACCATTATAAATCCTTGGATGAAGTTAAACATTTCCTTAGGGATGACCCATATCTGTTTAAGTACTGCCAAGACCAAATAATTAGGAGATGTGTCCCCAATTCTGAACAAAGGGATGTAATCTCTTTCTGTCATGACCATGCATGTGGAGGCCACTTTAGTGCCAAGAAAACTGATGCAAAGATCTTACAGAGTGGTTTTTACTGGCCAACATTGTTTAAAGATAGCCATGCTTTTTGTGTTGCTTGTGACCTATGCCAGAAATTAGGAAGTATCTCTAAAAGAAACATGATACCCTTAAAACCCATTTTGATTATTAAGTTGTTTGATGTGTGGGGTATTGATTTCATGGGTCCATTTCCTAAATCTGAAGGTAAGTTGTACATTCTTGTTGATGTTGATTATGTCTCTAAGTGGGTAGAAGCCATTGCATCTAAAACAAATGATCATAAAGTTGTTCTTTCTTTTTTTAAAGAAAACATTTTCTCTCGCTTTGGAACACCTAGAGAAATAATCAGTGATGGAGGTAGTCATTTTTGCAATAGACATTTTGAATCACTTGTGCGCAAGTATGGAATCACTCATAAGGTAGCAACACCTTACCATCCTCAGATCAGTGGCCAAGTAGAAGTTTCTAATAGGGAAATTAAGCATATCCTTGAAAAGACTGTTAATCCTTCTAGGAAAGATTGGTATTTACGTTTAAATGATGCTCTATGGGCCTACAGAACTGCATACAAAACTCCCATTGGTATGTCCCCTTACAGACTTGTGTATGGCAAAGCTTGCCATTTACCTGTTGAACTTGAACATCGTGCATATTGGGCTATTAAAAGGCTTAACTTTTCTCTTGATAAGGCAGGTACACAACGGAAACTCCAACTCAATGAGTTGGAAGAACTGAGAAATGATGCTTATGACAGTTCAAAGATGTACAAAGATAGAATGAAGGTGTCCCATGACAAGCGCATTTTGCGCAAGTCATTCACTCCAGGCCAGAAAGTTCTATTGTACAACTCACGTTTGCACTTTTTTCCAGGTAAATTGCGTTATAGATGGACAGGTCCATTCTTGGTACGTACTGTTTTTCCCCATGGAGCTGTCGAAATCGTAAACCCAGCATACAAGAACATCTTCAAGGTCAATGGTCAAAGATTGAAACCATTTCTGGAGCATCTGCCACCGGAAGTTGAGACCGTAGACTTGGAAGACCCCATCTATGTGGACTAAACTAGTTCACCTATGTACATACATATGGACTAAAAATCCATTCTCTTTCCATTTTCATTTTCTTTTTTGCATATTTTATGTGTGCTAACCAAACTTTTTGTCTTGCGCTCATATTGTTTGCTTTCAAAGCATTCAGTCAATTCTGGTTTAGCACCACCCTTTTGCATCTGGTAATCTCTTTCCTTTAAATCTGCTCTGCCTTGTTCTCTTGGTTTGTGTTCTAATCATCTATTGAAACAGTGAGGATAATGTTAGGTTTAGGTTTGGGGGAGTATTTTGCATATAGAGTTGTTAGTCTTTTTCAATTTTATTTTTTTTTAAATAAAAATAAAAATAAAAAATCTGTAAATATTTGCATAAAACCTCCAACTTTAAGAGATCTTAGAGTCACTAGCATGCTTCTAGCTATGATTACATAGAGAATCTGACCAAAATAACAAAACTTGGAAGTACTGGAGAACACAATCGGGTTTCTTAGTTGTTAGAGCGTTAAAATTGGATTTAACCATACCGGAGGGCGAATTAGGTGCTGCAAAGATATTCGGTAGTAGAGTTACGATCACCCTTAGTGGAGACTACCCATTTTACATCAAGCGAGGCACCAACTTTCATTTTTAGCATTTAGAGCATGTATCACCGTACGTCAATTCCGGGTAAAATGTTTACAGTTAGCACCACTCTCTCTCTCTCTCGACAATATCAATCAGAGCCATAGAAACACATCATCATCAACAAGCAGAGCGACATTAGAGTATTTAAAGAAAGTTGAAATAATCCGAGGTTTACCAACAACAACAACAAGAAACAAAATGATCTGACGATGAATCAAAGAAAAAGAAATGAAGAACCAATAAAGAAAGGAGATGGTTTTATCTGAGTGTTGACCGATCTAGACATCTTCATCCCAGACATATCATCCACACTTGTCAGAATACATCTAAATCTAAATCTGACTTCAACTTTGAAAGTTGGATCTGTCATTGTATGTATTTTGAAGCTGCATATGGAACGATCTTGAATCTCTCACTTAATCATCAGATCTTCGTCTTCGAGCCGAACATAAATATGGATCTCAAGATGTACTAAAAAAAAAAGATACATACATATCTACACTGAGATTCCACCAAAAACATCTCACTTCGGTTAACACTACTTCAGAGAGTAAATTATCCATCCGCTCAAACTTCTTCCTGCATACTCCACCAATAAATGATTATTATGCCAATAAACCAAACAAGCAGAACGTAGAAGAACATGATGATGGTAATTAAGAGAATAAAAATCGAAGTCCGGATCTAGAACATGCAAGAAGGATCTGATGAAGAAAGAGGAAGATGTGCATAGAAAGAAGAAGAAGAAGCTGGTGGTCGAAGAAAAAAAAAACGAAATATATAAGGCAGAGAATTAGGGATCCATCAAGCCACCTATTCGGGCATCACTTGAAATGAAACCCAATCCGTTGCGGTTACCCATCTGACCCGCTAGCTCCGTTGTTATCACAAAAAAAAATGATTGAAGAATTATAAATTGTCAAGGTTATACGAAATTCAGAAGTTCATCATTAACAGTTGAAGACCGAAAACGAAGACGTTTATATGGATACTGTGAGAGTGGTGTTGATTGTCGATCAGATATGAAGGTAAGTGAGTACTCCCATCATCCTATAATGATTGATTTCCTTTCGTAGAGATCATCAGAAAAAGATTCTTTTTGTCCGTAATTTTGTGGAGTCTCCAGAAATTATTTCGGAAGGTTTTTCTTCCAACCATTCAACGTGTGCAGGATTTCACTCTTTATTCCTGCCTGCACACATGAGAGAGACTAAAAAAGCGGTCTTTTTGAGTGCAATTATCATAAAACCCTGTTGGTAAGGCAGAAGTAGAGGCTTGTGATTACTCTCGAACCCGAATTCTTTCACATGGTATGGTTATTTCTCGCTCAACTATTAAGGATGAGAATGCGTTCTTTGGTAGTTCTAACTTCTTGTTACTAGCATGCAGAAACTATATGTCCTCATAGCTCCCTGGATGCTTGAGACTCTATTACGCTCTGAAATTGGAGAAGGTTTTGTGGGTACATCTTTGGTAGGCCTTCACGAGACTACAACTCGTCCAACTAGGGACACCTAGGGGTTTAAAGGCTTAGTGCATACGCTAAATGCATTCGAGAGACCAGGGACAGTGGTATAGTTAGGATTTCTTAATTTCTGTTTCACTTGAGGACAAGTAAAATTCAGGTTTGGGGGTATTTGATGAGTGCCAAATATTGCATATTTATACATATTTTTATTGGCATTTAACTCATCTTTTGCACTTTAAAATCATATATTATCCTAAATTCTGTATATTTACTGTTTTCAAGAATAAATATTTATACTCATTAATTTTGTGTTTTTAGGTAGTAAATAAAGCTTGGATGAATTGAGAAGCCAAAAGAGCAGAAAGTTGGAGGCTAGCGACTATGGAAGAGTTACAACCCGCCTGCGCATCAGTTGCAACCTGTTTACAAATACATGGGTTTAAACTACCCATGATCCAAGACCCAAGCCCGTTTCCATCTTGAGTCATCGGATTTATTGTAGTAGATGAATATCCAACAACATCTTCAATCAATGCATCAACTTTCTCTGCTCCGGCCTCACATCCTAGCCGCCTATCCTCTTCCCCCAAATCGCACAAAATGCCACCCAACATTTTCGTTTTTCTTGTCCCCAAAAGAGCCACCTTCCCTTCAATTTCTCCATCAATCACTCAATCAATTAAGGAAAATTAGAGTTATATTCAAATAAAAGAAAAGGAAAGAAAAAACAAGCATCAATTAAGGAGAAAATTGAGGCTTTGATTTGGTATCTTTCTCTAAATTTCGAATCCAAGGATTGAGAGAATTTTATGTATAAATAAGGGGTGTTGTTATGTTGAAGAGATCATCCAAGACTAGCTTGTTCATAATAGTTTCTTAAATTCAATTGTGTTTTCGCTCTATCATGTTCTAAATTTATTTACTAGGGTTAAGATGAAGCTCTAGCCTTTTTCTATGTTATTCATGCTTGTGTGTTGTTCTTGAATGTTTAAAATTATTTAAGATATAATTTAATGCAAGTTTATCAACATTTTGCTCTCACAATGTATGCCATGTATCCATTGTAGTTAGAATATCACTATGTTGATTATACCGCAACTCATGCTTAAAAATATTATTATTGATCCTTAGATTAGTTGTGCTTTAACTAGATAGTTAATGCTTTGGAGAAACACTGTAGTTGTGATTAAATTATCCATTGGAGAAGAATAACATCACAAGTTGAATGCATATTGTAGGTTAGTGATGGATTTGAATGCCCTAGTATCCTCATTCTCAGTGTTTACACCTTGTGTTAATTGCATCTTTTACTTCTACTTATTTGCTGTTTTAAGTCTCTGCCAATCTCTCGTCGTATCGACACAATCAAAACCCTTTTGGTTACTCTCTGAATCAGTTATAGTAAAGCTTTTGAATCGACTCTACACTCTCCTTGTCTCTGTGGGATCAACCTGTATTTGCCTTATCTGCAATAGACGTTGTGCACTTGCAGTTAGACATAGTCGTAGGTATCTTTCTTAGCCTACCAGGAGTGCGGCTGTGGAATATTATAGGGGTTATCTTGTATCTTCATAGACTCCTTGATGAATGCATTTAGCTTCGGATTTATGATTGCATCTAAACAAGATGATATATACATTTACCTTTCGTAATGAAATGTCTCTTACGAAAATTTCATTAGGATCCCGTTCTTGTACCTTTGCCAATTTTATTGACAAAAGGGGGAGAATTAATATGTAATTCATACTACAAATACATATGGTTTTCGGATCATTATGTAAGGGGGAGTGGTTTCCATGTGAGATGGAGTATTGACTAAGGGGAGTGACATATCACCATAGTATTATTGTTGAAGTTGTGATGCAATTGGACTTTGACACTGTGTAATGATACTATAACACTGTATAACAATGATTGAGAACTCTTGTTTTCTCATTATTATACCTATGGATTTTCAACAAAGATGATGCTAAACTTACAACCTTTGGGATCATTGGAGTACTTGGAAGTGACGAAGATTTCGAGTAATGTTGAAGATTATACATGTGGAATAGGAGCTACAAAGTTTATTCATATATTTTTTGTATTCCATATGCATTGATAGTTTTGTCACTAAAATTGACAAAGGGGGAGATTGTTAGAGCATTGCTCGGTCGAACTCGCATGCGTTGCTATCTCAAGCATGTTTGTCAATGTTAGTGATCAAAACTATAAGTCTTGATTTCTAGTCTACTATAGCTAAGGTCTCGGACTAGGATAGAAAGTATAGTTGAGCTCAATAACTCCATGGCAATCATCATACAAGAAGAAGGACTACTCAAGGAACTGGTGGATCTTCATCGACTAAAAGGTATGTGGAGACTTAAACTTATCTATCACTAAAAAGTCTGTCTACTCTATCTTCTATCTTGAGACAAAAGTGTTATTACTATATAGACTAAGATTATACACATTTGATACTTCGAGCCGAGTATATCTCGCCTATCTATTTCTCAAAATATGTGTTGGTAAAGCTTTCGCTTTAGCCAAGTTCATCTTTACCTAGTGGAGAAAGTCATGTTAAGTTTCAATCACTTTGAAAATTGCTCTGACGAAAATGGTTTGTGAGTAACAACTATATAATGTCCTCTGAGAATGTTTCAATGATTGAAACGAGAGTTTAGACAATATAACCAATGGAGGATATAAGCATTGTTGTGGAAACACATATGTGTATAAGTCCTTATTCCTTGAACCAAAGTTTGCGAACTTTGTTGATCAAGAGTACCGGAGAAGTGCGTGAGCTTCAGTCCGAGAACTCAGTCCGCGAACTGGCGAAGTTCTCAAACCCGAGAATTTCTGCTGGAGTTTATGAACTCCATCCGGGAACTTAAGTCCGCTAACCCAGCCCGCGAACTTGAGTAGGTTAAGAAGATAGTATTTAAACACGATATAAACAGCAAGATCATATCACGAAACTACGGAGAAAATAGTTGGGGCTGGATTCACAAACCCAATGAAGTCTTTAAGTCGTTAACCTTATAGTTCTCCTTTATATAATTTTCAAATCAGGGTTAGCAATCTTAATTACCTTGGTAACAAAGCATTCAATATTCACAGTTAGATGAAAACCTGACTAGATTTAAGCTAATATCTTTCAACGGTTAGATCGAACTTAGCTTGTTATACACAAATGAAATGTGCCCTCATTTAGGTTTAACAACCGTACCTAAACGTGTACACCATGTTGGCTCAACCGTAGTTAACCGATGTTAGCTATATGAACACTCTCATATCAACCTTATTCATCTTAACCATAACTAGTTCAAATGACTCAAATAAAACAAGTTAAAGAGTTGTTTAATTTCTATATTCTAATAGAAGTATACAAGAACACAATTGAAGCAAAATCGGTTTGATTCACTCGAATTAATTCATGAACATTATAGCTACGGTTTGCAAAGAATGCATTCCTTAATATATCAATGTATTAGTTCATGAACAAACCAATTCTAGAACTTTAACCACTCAAGCATGTAAATGGGTACGCATACTTACGTAGCTGGTCAGAGTTTGGGTTCGCCAGTATGTGAACGGGCACGCATACCTAAGTATACTTCCAAAACCCATCAAAAATTCCCGGACCTATACCTTACGTAAGTATGCATACCGATATGTGCACTTGGTACACAGAATTTCACAACTACAAGTACGCATATGAGTATGCATAATTTAGTATCGGTCATGGATCACATACATGCAAGAATGCACACTATGTTTATAATCCAATGATGGTTAAGTATTCTAAACTCTTATTTCAATCATTGAGACTTTCTTAGAGGATGACAATAGCCGTTTTCACACACTATTAGCATCAAAGCAATTTTCAAGTTATTGAAATAATCATAACGAAACATTCCAAGTCTACATTTAATGATTATATCACACAAACCTTGTACTATATTACTCGGCGATTTCACATGATCATCTTTTGACTTTCGTCAAGAATATAAGATGAACTTGGTTAAAGCGAAAGCTTACCAACACATATTCCGAAGAATATGTAAGCGAGTTAAACTTAGCTCGAAATATCAAATGTGTATAATCGACAACTATATAGTAATACAACTTTTATCTCAATATAGGAGATAGAGTAGAAATAGACTTTCCATGTGATAGATGAGTTCTAGTCTCCACATACCTTTTGTTGATGAAGTTCCACAAGCTCGCCTTAGTAGTTCTTCGTCTTCAATTGATGAACGCCATGAAGTCTAATTATCAACTACACAATCTATCCTAGTACGAGATATTACTATAAGTAGACTAGAAATCAAGACTTATAGTTTTGATCACTAACATTGACAAACAAGCTTGAGATAGCAGCGTTTGCTAGTTCGACCGAGCAGTGCTCCAACAAGATAAGCCATAAATTTTGAAAAGTCAGGTTTAATTACTAGTACCAAAACACATCATTAACACATTAAACTTCTGTCCAGGATTTTGAAAATCAAATTCTTGAGTAATTCTAAGAAGTATATTGGTACTCATCTCTTTATCAATAGGAATAAGACTAAATCATTTTAGTTTATTATTGATAATTTATATTCTAGGTTGAGTAATTGTAAAAGAACAAGACTTAATGTTGCTGGTAGAACTATTATAACTAACCATGTTCTCTATAGTCTTGTTGTTTATCAACTGTCATGTTTTCCTCTTCCAGAAAATATTTCTTCGAAGATTGATTTTATACAAAAGACATTTTAGTGGTCTAAGAATGATCCTGGGCATGCTACTTATTTTCGTTCTTGGGAGGATATTGGTGAGTCTAAACAGTGTGGTGGCCTTGGTATTAGGAACTCTTATGCAACACACATGGTTTTTATTTCTTAATTAGGTTGGATAATTATTCAAAATCCAGATCACTTAGTTTCGAGAATTTTAAAATACATGTACTTTCCTAATCAAAATCTATTGGAAATTAATAATGTTGCAGATTCGTCTTCCTGGATTTGGAAATGCATTTTTAAGGGCTTAGTTTTCATTATAGCTAATATAGTTAGTAAAATAAATGATAGGTCCTCTACTAGTATTTGGTTTTCTAACTGGTTAAATTATGCTAACTCTCCGCCGGTTTCTAATAAAATTGATGTGCAAAACAATTGTTGGAATGTAGGTTTACTGAATGCTTTTTTTTTCCTGAAGATTTTATTAGAATTCGGTCTATTAGGTTAAATATACATCAAAGTGATAAAATTATGTGGGTTCATACAAAAAATGGTATGTTTACGATGAAATATACTTATAAAGCTTTTATGAATGAGAATAGTACAATAGAAGAATCTTCTTTTTGGAGAAAAGATTCGTCTCTAGACTGTTTTCCCAAGATTAAGTTTTTTATGTGGAAAATCTTTGCTCAAATGCTGCATGTGGATAATATTCTTAAGTGTTATAATCCTTATCTAGATGAGAATTGTCCTTTTTGTAAAAATGAAGTGAAATCTATTCTTCACTTACTCATTCAGTGCCCTATTGCTTCTTATGTTTGATTTGGTGTATTTCTTCAGAATTTGGTTCCCGTCGATTTTCAAGGGATGGAAGACTATTTTCTTTATTGGTTTGATAATGTTTTGGGTGTTTTACCTTTTGTGGTTAACTGTCCAAGTATTAGTGCCACAATTATGTGGAGTATTTGGAAGTTAAGGTGTGAAGTGATTTTCAGAAGTGTTACTATAGATTTGAATAGGGTAATTCTTGATGCTAAAAGAATGATTAACTCGTATATTGTTCCTTCTATACCAGCTCAAATTTTTAGGAAGGATAATAAAACCTCCAGGGAAGCGGTGGATCATTTCATGTTCATTGATGGTTCTTTCAAAAACTTTAATATGGAGTCAGGAATAATATGGTGAGATGTTGTATGCACAATAAGAGGCTCTCTTGCTGACTTTGGACTGATTCCTAATGCGGTTGGAGATTAGACAACTATGTTTTTTTTTGGGTATCACTTGGGCTCAAAAGATGAATCTGTATAAGGTCTTGTTTGTTAGTGATTGTCTCCAGATAATAGATTTTGTGAATGGAGATTGTAAAAAAGTCGGGTGGAGGTGCAGTGATCTTTTGGCGGACTGTTGGCATTTGCTTTCTAGTAATAGTATTTTTATAGTTGTATATATTAAGCATGTTTAAAACCATCTAACAAACCAGCTTGCACGTCGGGCTAGAAAGTATTGTGTTAAGGATAATTGGGTCTCTTTTCCTCCTTTTTTTGGCTAGTCATGTAAGGAAGGAACCCTTGATTGATGTTTGTAATTTTCTCTTTAGTTAATGTCAGGTGTGTTTTTCAGCAAAAAAAAAGAAAATATGATGAGCTCTGAATGATAAACATAACGCTGAAACATGGTAACTGTATCACTCGTACTGTAATGGCATGCGAGCACTATTTAGCACTCAGAAGAATCTATATTACACCTGGTTAAGTGATATATTTTCCATTTATCCAAATATGTCATTTACATAGTGGATGCAAAAATGGCAAACTGACTTGTTTGGCTTAGGTTTGAAGAACCTATGAGAACTATCGGATAGGAAAATAGCTTACGTGTGAGATTAAACTTAAGTCAAGGAATTCGCTCCCATTAGGCCTATTCCTATGCACTTGCCAAAAAAAAGGTGTTTGGCATACTAGGTGGCATGGCAAACCAATTACGCCAATATGGGAAAACCACGGAGCGATCGACTTTCTAACGAGCATTATTATGAATAATGCTGGCGATATTATAAATATCATTAGCGTTGTACATTACATCGAGCGGTGTAAATAGTATCACTGGCGATATAATAATTATCGCCCACAAGATACTTTGCAACAACTATTTCCCCTACTGGTTCCTATATATACTCCCACGTATTTCTCCAAGTTACTTACACCTACTTCAACCTATATTTCACCAATTTCTCTAAATCTATTCTCATTTTAAATTCATAATCATTAATGGCGAGATCCAATGAAGAGAGAAATGTTATTATAAATCGGTTTAGATTACAACAAGAAATGCATGGAAGGAGGTTGTAAGAACTTGATGATGAGGAAGTTGAAGATAATAAACTAATTGACACTTTGATGCTTGTACATACATTCCAAATACCTAGAGTTCCAGAGCCACAAAAAGTATTCCCAAGAAGGTATACGTATCGAGGGAGGGAATTTTATCATCATAAGATGATGCACGATTATTTTCTTCCCAATTGTGTGTACTCTGATCAAAATTTTCAAGGTCGATTCTGTATGCCTCGTCATCTGGTGAAAAAGATTATTGAAGAGCTTTGTCGAGTAGAACCTCAATTTAATTATCAGTTTGATGCACTCAATATTAGAGGTCATAGTCCTGAACAAAAAGTTACTTCAACATTAAACATTCTAGGTTATAGCACTCCAGTGGATGCGAATGATGATTACCTTCATATGGGTGAAACAACTTCATTCACTTACCTTTCATTGTTTTATGAAGTAATTTTTAGAGCACTGCTCGGTCTAACTCGCAAGCGTTGCAATCTCAAGCTTGTTTGTCAAGTTTAGTTGCCAAAACTATAAGTTTTGATTTCTAGTCTACTTATAGCTAAGTCTCGGATTAGGATAGCAAGTGTAGAACTACTCAAGGGAACTTGTGGAACTTCATCAACAAAAAGTTATGTGGAGACTTGAATTTATCTATCACTCAAAAGTCTATCTATTATATCTCCTATTTGAGACAAAAGTCGTATTGCTATATAGACTTCAATTATACACATTTGCCATTTCGAGCCGAGTTTATCTTGCTTATCAATTTCTCGAAATATGTGTTGGTAAGCCTTCGCTTTAGCTAAGTTCATCTTTACTCGTGACGAAAGTCATGTTGATTATTTCAATATCTTGAAAATCGCATTGATGAAAATAGTTTGTGAATAAAAACCGTTTTAACATCTTCTAAGAAAGTCTCAATGATTGAAATGAGAGTTTAGAACAAGTAACCATGGTTGGATATAAACATAGTGTGTTATCACATTTGTGTAAAAGTCCAAAACCGGGAACCCAAAGTATGCGTACCCATACGCGTACGGGCGGTTGTTGGAAATCCGGGTAAGTATGCTTACGGGTACGCATACTGGCTGAAGTTTCACGTCCGTGAATTTCTGCTAAAGTTTGGAAGTGAAAAACAAACTCAATCCGGATACCTAAGTATGCGTACCCGTTTGAATACTTAAGGAGGTTACAATCAAAAATCGGTTTGGTCATGAACTAAAATATTTATATAGTAAGGAATACAATCTTTTCAAACCGTGGCTATAATGTTCATGAATTGATCCGAGTGAATCAAAATAGATTTTGCTTCAATTATGTCGTGTATACTTCTATGAGATCTAAGCAATTGAACAACTCTCTAACTAGTTCATTTGAGTCATTTGAACTAGTTATGGTAAAGATGATGAATAAGGTTGATATGAAAGTGCTCATATGGATAACCATTGGTTAACTATTGTTGAACCGACTAAGTGTACACGGTTAGGTACGGTTACTCAAACCTAAATGAAGTTACATTTAGTTTGTGTATAACAAGCTAAGTTCGATCTAACAGTTAAAAGAAATTAGCTTGAATCTAATCAGGTTTTCTCTAACGGTGAATATTGAATGCTTTGTTACCAAGGTAACTTAGATTGCAAACCCTGATTTGAAGAATATATAAAGGAGAACTCTAGCAACTGGGAATCCTAATCTTCATACCTCCTGTGTGATACTAGTTGTACAAGCTATAGTCGATTCTCCTTTAACCTTAGTGTTTTCACAAAACTCTGTAGGTTAACGACTTAAAGACTTCATTGGGGTAGTGAATCCAAACCCAACTATTTTCTCTATAGTTACGTGATCTGATCTCGATGTTTGTATTGTGTTTGAGCACAATCATAAGATTGGCTTGATATTTATATCTCTGATAGGAAAGATAGAAATGTAGTCACAAACACCTTCGTCTTATCATTTGTGATATCATAATATCTTATTTCGTTAATCGATTAAGATTATTGTAAGGTGATTTATAATTCTAGGCTATTCTTCGGGAATATAAGTTCGGGTTATCAATTGGTTTATGTTTACCTTAATTTATCAAAATACGGAACAAAAACTCGTAGGTATATCCGTGGGAGACAGTTTTATCTATTCAAAATACTTTTATGTGCGATACATATTTGTTTATCAAGTCTTCGACTTTGGGTCGTACCAACTCTTGGTTGTGGGTGAGATCAACTAAGGGAATCAAGTGCGTAGTATCCTATTGGGATCAGAGATGTAAGGAGCACGATTGTACCTTGAATCAGTGTGAAAATGATTAGGGTTCAACTACATTCCAGTCCGAAGTTATCTTGTAGTATGCTAGTGTCTGTAGCAGCTTAAAACATTGTGGTGTTCAAATCTGGACTAGGTCCCGGGGTTTTTGTGCATTTGTAGTTTCCTCGTTAACAAAATTTCTGGTGTCTGTGTTATTTATTTTCCACATTATATTTTGTTATATAATTGAAATATCACAGGTTGTGCGTTGAATCGATCAATTGGTAAATCCAACCTTTGGTTGTTGATTGAAATTAATTGAACCTTGAACATTGGTATTTGGTACCGTGCAAGTTATTTCTCTTGTATTCAATCAGGCTCGCAAAATCTTATTTGTTTGATTACGGATTGAATTGAGAAATTGAGATATAACTCCTTCATATACTTTTATTAATATTGAGTCTAACTGTCTAGTTGATTCTCTTGTAAGTATATTGGAGTTAGTCCATACAGATTCATAAGTGAAATATTGGGTGAGGTTGTTAGACCCCCGCTTTTTCAATTGGTATCAGAGTAGGAAAACACGTTTAAGACCTCATAAGTCTGTTTTTGTAGCTATCTGATTATATGGACATAAATTCTATCTCCATAAACGTGCCACCAGTCTTCGATGGCTTAAAGTACTCATGGTGGAAAATCGCTCTACGTGATTTTCTTCAAGCTCATGATTTTCAAACATGGGTACGTGTTGTTAATAGCTATGATCCTCCGGTTAATATAGAAGGCGATGTATCTATACCTAAGGATATTAGTAGATATAGTCCAGAAGAAATCCTTACTGCAAATTAAAATTATGACGGCTTAAATGCTACCATACATGCCATTACCCTAGATCTTCAGCATCATATGACTACTTGTACAAAGTCTAAAGAAGCATGAGATATCTTAGAAACTGTATTTGAAGGGAATACCTCTGAAAAGGAAGATAGGATTCAAAACTTATGTTCCGATTGTAAAAATCTTTGTATGGAAGATGAAGAGTCATTTGATGAGTTTAATCACAAAGTGTCTGAAATTATTAATGCATCTTTTGCATTCGGCAAGAGTATTCCTGAAAAGGACATTGTGATGAAAATTCTTAGATCACTGCCATCTAGATATGATTCTAAGAAGCATTCCATCATTGAAGGAAATAATCTCGCAACTCTTTCCAGAAATACTCTGGTTGGGAAGTTAAAGATCTTTGATCATGAGCATACATCCAAATTCGGAAAGGATGTTTCTTTCAAAGCACAAAAGAACACTAAATTACTTGACAAAAGTAAAAATGTTTGTATCTCTGAAGATGATCTTTCTGAGGCGGATTCATCGGATGAAGATCTTGACAAGTCAGTCTTCTTGATCACAAGACAGTTTAGAGATCTTCTTTTGAAGAGAAGTAAATGGTTCTCCAGAGATAAACCCAGGTCATCAGTAAAACCTCATAATTATATTCCTCCTAAAAATAGGGATAATGATGAAACTGATGACGAGGATATGCCTCAGTGCTTTAAGTGTAAAGGTTTTTGCCATTTTGCAAATGAGTGTCCAAATCGTAAAAAATACACTGGGAACAAAGGTCTAGCTGTAACTCTTGATGAAATGTCTGACAACTATGATTCCAATGAAGATGAAAAGTCAAGTGTTGCACTTCTTTATGAAAATATTAATTTTAATAATTGTAGCAATACATACATCAATCTTGATATTCTTTCTGAAGAAATCTCAACCGATCTGGAAGAAAAAATTGATCTACCTGTTTGTACTGGAAACTCTTTTTCT
Source organism: Papaver bracteatum (assembly GCA_023529315.1). Classification (NCBI taxonomy): domain Eukaryota; kingdom Viridiplantae; phylum Streptophyta; class Magnoliopsida; order Ranunculales; family Papaveraceae; genus Papaver; species Papaver bracteatum. The sequence continues at coordinate 2,538,635 of JAJJWX010002936.1, read as the reverse complement.
GATTTTTCAGGTTCCACTATGTGTCTAGCCGCGTATACATATCGGGGGTCTGAATCATTTCTCAGGTTGACATGCTCTTACTGTTCTCTCAAAGGGCATGAACTTTCAAAGTGTTTCAAGTACAAACACAAAATGAGATCTGTCAACAAACTTCAACGAAGAGCGAATCGATTAGCAAACAAGCTAAAACTTTTTCAAAAATCATCAGAGGTATGTAAATTCATCTCTTCTTCAAAGAAGTTTGTTTCTAAAGAAAAAACTAGATCATTAGACATAAATTTATGGTCTAACCACTATGAGAAACATGGATCTTTGAATTCCTTTCGAAAAGGATATGGTGGACAGATTATTGTTCACCCCAGCACAACTTAAATTGTATTGGTTGGTGAATCTTGTCTCATGTGCCTGATCAAAAGAGACAAGATTTTGCACACCTCGGGATTTAGGAAAAGAAAATTCTGTTAGATTATTTTGATTTTCTTTCTTTTGTTTTTGCTTTGTGAGCATTGAAAAGTATGGGATTCGTGCCTCTTTTCATATCTAATTGATATTGTAAAGGACTTCCCTATTTAATCAATAAAAGAGGGTTGAAATAGACAATTCTGCCTTTTTTAGGGTAAGAGTTGTGCGTACGTGAATCCTTTAAGTGTATTGATAGGTGTAGAATACACCTAATTTAATATCTAGTAGTTTATGCTTTCTTTGCTATTTTTCTTGTAAATTATGTATTTTACGTGTGTTTTTGAGTTATTAGGTACTCCGGAGTCGCACGGAGGAAAAGAAGAAGGAATTACCCAAATTTGAGCAACAAAGGGCAGAATTGTCATTTCATAGGGCGAGCACTATCTGGAGCCAAATTAAGGCGAAGGGGCAACTCTTTTGGAAGAGTACTAAAAGGCAGCCAGTTATGGTTAAGGGGTTGCCATCTGGGTGTCCCTTATCATTCTGAGCAGGTGTAAATATCCTGGGTTGATGTATATATGGGGCGCAAATAGCCACCCAATTATTCTAAACCCTAAATCGAGAAACTCTCAATCATTCATTCAATGATTTCGTCCCTACCTGAAATTGAGAAAAGCTGCGCAAGCAGCTGTTGAATTTGAGAAACAAATCGAGAGATGAGAGAGTTAAAAGAGAAGAAGATCAGAACTAGCAGTAAGAGTTTGGTTACATTTCGACAAAGGTGAGATGATGACAAGATGGGTACGGTCTGTGAAGATGATGTTCTTGAAAGAAAATTCGAGATGGGTTAATGGAAGAATTAGCAGTTAGGGTTTGCTATTGAAGTAAATCAGAAGATGTTAGTGGTTGAATATCAGATGGATTCAGAATAGATGAGATGGGTTGCGGCTGTTGATTTTGAAAGAATTGGAGGTGGTGTTGAACTGTTGAAGTTGTTGTCCGATTCAGAGAAGAAGAAGAAGATTATGATGGATTAAAGGGTAACATCGAGTTATGAGAAATGGGTTTGTCATTGGAGGATGATGATTGTGTCTGTGAATTTAAAGAAGCAAATGGGTATAAAATTATAGATGAATGTATAAGATTGTCGCAGGTGAAGAATGGCCTGAAAAATTGGCCGGAATTGCCCTGTAAACAACAGAAACTCTGCTGAAATTCTGGTATGCCGAGTTGACTCAGCGATCCCGGTGAGCCGATCCAAACCCAGCAGTTCAGACTACTCAGACGATTAAGACCACTCAGCCCTGACGAAGAAGCTGACTTGGGTTAGCTCACTCTCCTCTCCTTGAACTAGTAACTAACATAAGACTGACGGTTTGACCGTTAGTCCTAACGGTGGACTGACGGAATATTCCGTCGACTGAGAAAATTTTCAGGTGGCCGGCGGTGACGAATTCCGGTCAACTTCCGGCCAAAAACCCAGTTTTCCGGCGAGCCAAAAATGCAGAATTTTTTTTGGACTTCTCTCATGTGTGTGAAGACTTAGAATTGGGAATTGGATGAAAACTTGGAAGTTTTGGAGAATTGGACTAGAAATTGGAATATGGCTCAAATTGGGAAAGTGGTGTTCTTATGGAATGTGGAATCTTTTCCTACAAAGATATGGAGAGTATTGAAGCCTATAAATAGAGGAGTTCTCTACAACTTTTACACACACATCTACTTTGGAGAAGGAGTTAAAGTTCACAAGGATTGGAGGAAGGAGCAACCATCATCTTTTCAATAAGTTTTTCTTTCTTCCTTAATTATTATTATTATTGTGTGAACTCCAAATTATGAGTAGCTAAATTTCTTATTGATTGAGGATGAATTCCTAGTTCTTAACATATGGTTTGAGTTTTTGTTTCAATTCTACTTTGAAGTTTTTCATATGATTATTGTTTGTTTTTACTAATATTAAAGTTTATGATTGATTGATAGGTTGTTTGGAGTGCACGCTAAACTGATTTGTTAATTTAATCTAAAGTTAGTGAAAGTTAGGGAATACGTAATAGTTTCTTGACTCTTTACACAAGTAGAAAACACAAGACCTTGCGGAGGGATTCCGTGGAGCAATTGTGTGTGAAAACAACGCTAGAAAGTGGACCAAGCGAACCGAGTCTAACTACTAGTACTAAACCTAAGTTCATAAATCTTAATGCGTTCGGGGAATTACATCTTGTAAGCGAACCTCAAGGTGGTTCTTTTGAATAGAATCTGATAACTAAGCGGACTTGTTACTCGGTGAAAAAAGGAATTTTGGGGTTAGCTAAGCGAACCTGCTATCCTACGGTTGGTGATAATCTATGACTAATAAAAAGTGAAAAAGAACATAACTTTAATCATTGATTTGCAGCGAAGAAGGATTCCTTGATCTATTCTCTCTTATCGATTTAAATTTACACTTTTAATTGCTTTATTTATTTTATTTACTTTCTTAAATTCTTAATCAATACCCCCCTTTGTGTGACAATTTTACAACTAGAATCTCGTGCTCCTCGTGGGATCGATCTTGACTACCCTATATTACTTGTTAATTAGGTAGTAAAGTATTAATTAATTTGTTGTGGTTACGACACGCATACAAATTTTGGCGCCGTTGCCGGGGAGCAACGGGCGATTTTAGTTGTTTTTCTTTTTCTTTTTGCTTTATTCTTGCTTTGTTAGATTATATACCTTATCTAACTTAGTTTTGTGAATCTTGTTTTAGGTACTATATCTTTGGTGAATGCTTAAAAAGGGAAGACCGAGTCCAATACGTCTTCGATCCGGCACTCAACTAAAGGATTTCATTCGAGCGGTTAACACTCCGCTTCCTCGTTCTACATCAAGTGAGTTCGCGGATTCGGACATAGAAGAAGAAGCAATGGGCGATCGTATAATCAAGGACCTAGCTTCTCACAAGCTCGATACACAACAATGGTGTATCCAAACTAACTCAACTTTCGAGATCAAGCCGGGGTTGATTAGAGAATTACCAAAGTTTCATGGCATGGTGAATGAAGACCCAAACAAACATCTTATGGACTTCAATACCATAGTCATGGCCATGCTTCCACCGGATATTAATGCGGATGGAGCAAAGTTGAAAGATTTTCCGTTCTCTTTGGCGAGCAATGCTAAGGAATGGTTGTACTATTTGCCTTCCGGAAGTATCACAACATGGAATGGGATGAAGAAAATTTTCCTCGAGAGATATTTTCCCGCATCAAAAGATACTCAAATTCGCAAGGAGATTTGTGGGATTTAACAACATGTGGGAGAGTCATTATATGAATGTTGGGATCGGTACAAGAGATTGGTGGCAAGTTGTCCACACCATCAATTTAGTGACGCCATGATAATCCAATACTTCTATGAAGGCCTCCAAACAAGTGATCGATATCTTCTTGATGCCGCCGGTGGTGGTGCACTAGTGAACAATACGGTGGCCGAAGCTACCGAGTTGATTGAAAATATGGCGGCAAACTCGCAACAATTCTATGCGAGAGGTGATTCAATGGTTAAGTTGGTGCATGAAGTTAGTGACTCATCTTCACAATCCAATCACCGGTTAAACAACATAGAGAGGGTAGTGCAACGGTTGGCCGTAGTAATTATTCTGGATGATGAAACCAAACAAGAAAATGCTTTATATATAAATCAAAGGCCAAGGTACGATCCTTACTCAAATACTTACAATCCCGATTGGAAGGATCATCCCAACTTTAGCTATGCAAACAAGCAAGCGGCGGCTCCTAATCCATATGCGCAACAAGGTGGATTCCAACAATCACGTTTCCAACCTCAACAACAACAATTCCAACCACAACAAGTCAAGGATCAAGATTCTTCGAATGATGATAAGTTGAATGTGATAATGCAAAGCATGCAAGGTCTCACTTCTATGTTACAACAAAACCAACAAACGACCGATTCGGCAATCAAAGCTTTGGAACAAAGGACCGGTTCGGCAATCAAGGATTTACAAACTCAAATGGGTCAATTGGCTACCGATATGAACTTAATGAAAGCTCAAACATCCACAAAACTTCCTTCACAACCATTTGTGAACCCAAGAGAGAATGTTAATGCGGTTACTTTACGAAGTGGAAGACAAGTAGAGAGTCCAAGTCATCATGAAGAAGCCAGTGAAGAGGTAGTCAAAGATAAGGAGGAAGCCGTACCAAAGGAGAATTCAACACCAACTGCCCAATCCAAGGAACCGGTTCCTACTTTTACTAATCCACCTCCTTTTCCTAGTCGTTTTGCTAAGTCCAAGAAGGAAGCTCAAGACAAGGCACTCATGGATATCTTCAAGAAGATAGAAATCAACATCCCCTTCATCGAGGCCATCAAGACAATGCCAAGGTATGCTAAGTTCATGAAGGAATTATGCACAAAGAAGGATAAGTTGCTTGATAATGAAATTACTAAAGTTGGCGAGAGTGCGTCGGCTATGCTTTTGAAGAAGATGCCTACAAAGTGCACGTATCCCGGTGGTTTCACGGTGCCAATTACTATTGGTAAGAAAAGGTTTGAACATGCTTTACTTGACTTGGGAGCTTCTATTAGTGTGATGTCGGCCGATATATATGACTCCTTGAATCTTGGACCTTTGAAAGAGACAAGAGTTATTATCCAATTAGCAAACAAGTCTAACATTTATCCAAAGGGACTTGTAGAAGACGTTCTAGTGCAAGTGAATGAGTTAATTTTTCCGGTGGATTTCTTCGTGGTGGATATGGACAATAATGAGAATCGTTCGACTACTTCTATACTTCTTGGGAGGCCATTTATGAAGACCGCAAAAACGAAGATTGATGTTGATAATGGTACACTCACTATGGAGTTCGACAAGGAAGTAATACACTTCAACATATTCGAAGCCATGCGCTACCCAAGTGATGTGTATTCCGCTTACTCCATTGATGTGGTTGGTTCATTAGCGTAACAAATGGTGGAATTGAATCAAGAGGACGAACTTGATGTGGTGTTACAAAATAGCATTGAATTGGACGTCCACGGCTTGCATAACTTGGATGTTGAAATTTCCAAGGAATTGGTGGAAACGTGTGGTGCTTTGACGGCATTACAAGAAGCTAAGGTTAATGTTTCCTATATTTCTTTACCCGTGAATAATGAATTACTTGTACCATCTATTGTGAAGGCGCCTAAGCTAGAGTTGAAGCCACTTCCGGACCATTTGAAGTATGCGTTCTTGGGAAATGGAGATGATCTTTCGGTGATTATTGCAAAGAACCTCACACCGGTACAAGAATACCGTTTGCTTAGAGTCTTGAAAGAGCACAAAACGGCTATTGGTTGGACAATTGCGGACATCAAAGGCATTAGTCTATCCATGTGAATGCATAGGATTCTAATGGAAGAGAATGTAAAGCCGGTACGTGATGCTCAACGTAGGCTTAATCCTCCCACGATGGAGGTTGTGAAGAAAGAGATACTCAAATTGCTAAGTGCGGGGGTAATTTACCCAATTTTCGATAGCAAGTGGGTTAGTCCGGTACAAGTGGTACCAAAGAAGTCCGGTGTTATGGTTGTTCGAAATCAAGACGATGAACTTGTTCCTACAAGAGTTCAAACCGGTTGGAGAGTGTGCATTGACTATAAAAAGCTTAATTTCGCAACCCGAAAGGATCACTTTCCTTTACCTTTCATTGATCAAATGTTGGAGCGGTTAGCGGGGCACTTGTATTATTGTTTCTTGGATGGTTATTCGGGATACAACCAAATTGTGATTGCACCGGAGGACCAAGAGAAGACTACTTTAACTTGTCCGTTTGGAACGTTTGCGTATAGACGGATGTCGTTTGGTCTTTGCAATGCACCGGCTACTTTACAAAGATGCATGGTAAGTATATTATAGGATTACGTGGAGCGCATCATCGAGGTATTTATGGACGACTTTAGTGTTTATGGCAATTCTTTTGATAGATGTTTAGACAACCTTGAACTAGTTCTTAAACGATGCATAGACACAAACCTTGTCCTTAATTGGGAGAAATGTCATTTTATGGTAAACCATGGCATAGTACTTGGTCACATTGTGTCCTCTCAAGGGCTCGAAGTGGACAAGTCAAAGATAGATTTAATAAGAAACTTACAATATCCCACTTCGGTGAGGGAGGTTCGTTCTTTTCTTGGACATGCAGGTTTCTATAGGTTGTTTATCAAGGATTTCTCCAAAATCTCCATGCCAATGTGCAAATTACTACAAAAGGAGGTACCTTTTGACTTCAACAAGGATTGCAAGGATGCTTTTGACAAATTGAAGGCAATGTTGACAAGTGCGCCGATTATCAAGTCACCGGATTGGAATCTTCCATTTGAACTAATGTGTGATGCTAGTGATTATGCGGTTGGAGCCGTTTTGGGTCAAAGAGTGGACAAGTTGTCCCATGTTATCTATTATGCATCTAGGACCCTCAATGATGCACAAATCAACTATTATACCACGGAAAAGGAGTTATTGGCTATAGTGTTTGCATTGGAAAAATTTCGATCATACTTGGTGGATACAAAGGTTATTGTGTATTCCGATCATGCCGCACTTAAATACTTACTAAAGAAGAAAGAAGATAAGCCAAGACTAAGCCGGTGGATCCTATTACTACAAGAGTTCGACATAGAAATTCGAGATAAGAAAGGTGTGGAGAATACCGTTGCGGATCATCTTAGTAGACTTGTTATGTCTCATGAAGAACTTCTATTACAAGAAAGCTTTCCGGACGAACAACTTTTCTCCTTGAAAGAATCAACACCTTGGTATGCGGATATAGTGAATTACTTGGTGACAAGAAAGGTACCTAGTACAATGTCCAACTTCCAAAAGATGAAATTTAAGAAGATAGCGAAGCAATATGTGTGGTATGAACCATACTTATGGAAATATGGCGTTGATCAAATAATACGAAGGTGCGTACCTAACTCCGAATTTCAATCTATTCTCTCCTTTTGTCATACTTTTGCTTGTGGTGGCCATTTTGGTTCTAAACGTACCTCTCTCAAAGTTCTTGAAAGTGGATTTTATTGGCCCACCTTGTTTGAAGATTCATATGTTTTTTGTAAATCATGTGATAGATGTCAAAGAACGGGCAATCTAGGTGCTCGAAATCAAATGCCACTCACACCAATTCTCGCTGTAGAGATTTTTGATGTGTGGGGAATCGATTTTATGGGCCCTTTTGTCAATTCGAATGGAAATTTTTATATACTTCTTGCCGTAGATTATGTTTCGAAATGGGTGGAGGCTAGAGCCACCAAAACTAATGATTCTCAAGTTGTTTGTGATTTTGTAAAAGAAAACATATTTAATAGGCACGTCATACCAAGAGTGGTGATAAGTGATGGAGGCTCGCATTTCAAGAAGTCTTTTCACACTCTCCTCAAGAAGTACAACATAACACACAAGATTGGTACGCCTTACCATCCACAAACTAGTGGACAAGCGGAAATCTCAAACCGTGAGATCAAGTCCATTCTTGAGAAAACGGTGAATACTACAAGGAAAGATTGGAGATTTAAGCTTAATGATGCACTTTGGGCATATAGAACGGCGTACAAGACACCGATTGGTATGTCTCCATATAGGTTGGTTTATGGCAAAGCTTATCATCTTCCGGTTGAACTTGAACATAAGGCTTATTGGGCGATAAAGAAATTCAACATGGAGTATGATGAAGCGGGGAAACAAAGAAAGTTGCAACTAAATGAGCTAGAGGAGATACGTAGTGATGCTTACGAGAGTGCCCGGATTTACAAGGAAAAGACCAAGCTTTTTCATGACAAGATGATTTCTCGGAAAAGTTTTGTTGTGGGGCAAAAAGTTCTTTTATTTAATACTCGTTTACGTTTATTTCCGGGTAAGCTTAAGTCCCGTTGGGTGGGACCATTTATTGTTACTAATGTTTATGATCATGGTGCATTTGAAATTGTTAGTGAAAAAACAGGACAACCCTTGAAAGTCAACGGCCATAGGTTGAAGCCATATTATGAAAATTTCCAACGGAGCATGTGGACGTGATTGGACTTCGAGATGTGCTTCCTCTAGAGGAGTAATGTGAAGCAAGAGCTATGTCGGGCCATCGACTTTAAAACAAGCGCTAAGTGGGAGGCAACCCACCGGTTTTGTATCTCTTATCCTTTTGTGTTTATTTGCTTTTTGTTTTGTTTGTTTATTTTTCTTGTTTCATATCATATTAGGATTTCCCACCTTGACTTTGCTAGGAGGATTCAATTACACTGAGGACAATGTAAGGTTTAAGTGTGGGGGAGTGGTTAAGCATATATTTTCTTTTGCATAAAAACTTCAAATTTTAGAGATTTTTAGAGTCACTAGCATACTTCTAGGTTTGTTTACATAGAGAATTCTGACCGACATAATTGAACTTGGAAGTGTTATGGAACTACGTTCGCATTTCTTGCTTGTTAGAGTATTAAATAATGGATTTAATCATGCCGGTGATGCAAATTTAGTGCAGGGATAAGTGCGTTATTAGAGTTGCTGATCAATCATTAGTGGAGACTACCCATTTTCATATCAACCAAGGCACCGACCAGAAATTCTTCCATGACTAAAGAGCTTCTTTTGAGTGTGTGTCACCGTACGTTAATTCCGGGTAGAATGGTGAGCTACCCAATTTCACACCAATTTTCAGCACTATTTTGATCTCTTGAGTGCTAATTTTTGTCAATCATGAGGGTGACGTCTATGGATGAAAGCCTCCTTCTTGTAGTTCGATTTGCAGTTAGCACCATTCTCTCAACAACGGGTCCATAGAAACACCACAATCATCAACAACAAGGGAGTGACATAAAAATCTACAAGGAAAGTTGAAAAGGTTTAAGGTTTTCAAGCAACAATGGAACAAGAAAAGAGCTAAATTTCAAATCCAATTAAAGCAACATACAATGAGCAGATTTTTACATATATGTTGAAGACTTACAATATAATGAGGTAATTCTATATTCAAGTATGAAGACTAATTTACAAGAGCAAAGAAAAGCGAATGGTGAGAATTATTGAAGTTTATGATTTCGAGACGATACAAGTTGTGAAGAATCAAGCGGTAAAGTACTTTTCCACGGCCATGGTTGTTTTATTTTTCACTTTGTTTTGTATTTTGTTTCTCTTGTTACTAAAAAACAAATATGAAAAAAATTAAAAAAAAAATTGAAAAATATGAGACAAGAGAAATATCTATTATTGTGTTGTTTTGAATAAGCCGTGGGGAAGAAAAATCTATAAGGAAGTTTCAAGCGACATGGATTTTAAGGAAAAATGTTACAAATTGTCAAGGATTTATGAAGTTCGAAAGTTTATCATCAATAGTTGAAGCCGAAGACCAAGAAGATGAAGACAAGGAGGGGAAGATGTTTCTTTTGGATTCCGTGAGAGTGGTATTATCATAATTGGCAATCGGATGTGAAGGTAAGTAAGTAATCTCATCCTCGATAATAGTGGTTGATTTCCTTTCTTAGAGCTCGTTAGAAAAATGGTTTTTCAAAATATTAAAAGATGTGGGTTTTTCAAAATTTCGGAAGTTATCCTTCCCACCATTCAACGTGTTGCAGGAATTCTCTCTTCATTCCTACCTGCACACATGTGAGACCCATAAAAAAGCCGTCTTTTTGAGTGAAATTTCATAAAACCCTTTTAAGTGAGGCAGAAGTCGAGGAGAAATGCTTATTGATCGTTTCTCAAACACGTGTTCTCTCATTATGGTGTGGTTATTTCTCACTCAACATTTAAGAATGAGAATATATTCTTTAGTATTTCTAACTTCTTATTACTAGCATGCAGAAACTCTATGTCCTCATAGCTCTTAGGATGCTTGGGACGCTGGAACGCTTTGAAGTTGTAAGTTTTGGTTTGATTTGCTCGAGGACTAGAAAAGTCTAAGTGTGGAGGAATTTGATAGGTGTAGAATACACCTAATTTACTATCTAGTAGTTTATGCTTTCTTTGCTATTTTTCTTGTAAATTATGTATTTTACGTGTGTTTTTGAGTTATTAGGTACTCTGAAGTCGCACGGAGGAAAAGAAGAAGGAATTACCCAAATTTGAGCAACAAAGGGCAGAATTGTCATTTCATAGGGCGAGCACTATCTGGAGCCAAATTAAGGCGAAGGGGAAACTCTTTTGGAAGAGTACTAAAAGGCAGCCAGTTATGGTTAAGGGGTTGCCATCTGGGTGTCCCTTATCATTCTGAGCAGGTGTAAATATCCTGGGTTGATGTATATGTGGGGCGCAAATAGCCACCCAATTATTATAAACCCTAAATCGAGAAACTCTCAATCATTCATTCAATGATTTCGTCCCTCCTTGAAATTGAGAAAAGCTGCGCAAGCAACTGTTGAATTTGAGAAATAAATCGAGAGATGAGAGAGTTAAAAGAGAAGAAGATCGGAACTAGCAGTAAGGGTTTGGTTACAGTTCGACAAAGGTGAGATGATGAGAAGATGGGTACGGTCTGTGAAGATGTTGTTCTTGAAAGAAAAATCGATAAGTTAGAGATGGGTTAATGGAAGAATTAGCAGTTAGGGTTTGCTATTGAAGTAAATCAAAAGATGTTAGTGGTTGAATATCAGATGGATTCAGAATAGATGAGATGGGTTGCGGCTATTGATTTTGAAAGAATTTGAGGTGGTGTTGAACTGTTGAAGTTGCTGTCCGATTCAGAGAAGAAGAAGAAGATTATGATGGATTAAAGGGTAACATCGAGTTATGAGAAATGGGTTTGTCATGGAGGATGATGATTGTGTCTGATTTAAAGAAGCAAATGGGTATAAAATTATAGATGAATGTATAAGATTGTCGCAGGTGAAGAATGGCCTGAAAAATTGGCCGGAATTGCCCTGTAAACAACAGAAACTCTGCTGAAATTCGGTATGCCGAGTTGACTCAAGCGATCCGGTGAGCCCGATCCAAACCAAAGATTCCAGACTACTCAGACGATTAAGACCACTCATCCATGACGAAAAAGCTGACTCTCCCCTCCTTGACCTAGTCAACTAACAGAAGACTGACGGTTTGACCTATTTGACTGTTAGTCCTAACAATGTACTGACGGAATATTCCGTCGACTGAGAGAATTTTCAGGTGGCCGGCGGTGACGAATTCCGGTCAATTTCCGGCCAAAAACCCAGTTTTCAAGCGAGCCAAAAATGCAGAATTATGTGTGGACTTCTCTCATGTGTGTGAAGACTTAGAATTGGGAATTGGATGAAAACTTGGAAGTTTTGGAGAATTGGACTAGAAATTGGAATATGGCTCAAATTTGGAAAGTGGTGTTCTTATGGAATGTGGAATCTTTTCCTACAAAGATATGGAGAGTATTGAAGCCTATAAATAGAGGAGTTCTCTACAACTTTTACACACACATATACTTTGGAGAAGGAGTTAAAGTGCACAAGGATTGGAGGAAGGAGCAACCATCATCTTTTCAATAAGTTTTTCTTTCTTCCTTAATTATTATTATTATTGTGTGAACTCCAAATTATGAGTAGCTAAATTTCTTATTGATTGAGGATGAATTCCTAGTTCTTAACATATGGTTTGAGTTTTTGTTTCAATTCTACTTTGAAGTTTTTCATATGATTATCGTTTGTTTTTACTAATATTAAAGTTTATGATTGATTGATAGGTTGTTTGGAGTGCACGCTAAATTGATTTGTTAATTTAATCTAAAGTTAGTGAAAGTTAGGGAATACATAATAGTTTCTTGACTCTTTACACAAGTAGAAAACACAAGACCTTGCGGAGGGATTCCGTGGAGCAATTGTGTGTGAAAACAACGCTAGAAAGTGGACCAAGAGAACTGAGTCTAACTACTAGTACTAAACCTAAGTTCATAAATATTAATGCGTTCGGGGAATTACATCTTGTAAGCGAACCTCAAGGTGGTTCTTTTGAATAGAATCTGATAACTAAACGGAGGTGAAAAAAGGAATTTTGGGGTTAGCTAAGCGAACCTGCTATCCTACGGTTGGTGATAATCTATGACTAATAAAAAGTGGAAAAGAACATAACTTTAATCATTGTTTTGCAGCGAAGAAGGATTCCTTGATCTATTCTCTCTTATTGATTTCAATTTACACTTTTAATTGCTTTGTTTATTTTATTTACTTTCTTAAATTCTTAATCAATACCCCCCTTTGTGTGACAATTTTACAACTAGAATCTCGTGCTCCTTGTGGGATCGATCTTGACTACCTATATTACTTGTTAATTAGGTAGTAAATTATTAATTAATTTGTTGTGGTTACGACACGCATACATGTATAAAGGTTTCGTAACCCTACATTCCTTTTTCTTTCTCTAAGAAACTCTTTTATCATAAGTTTGCTTGTAGAGCTTGTTCTGATAAATTTCTCTCACAAACCCATATTGTTATGGAGACACCAAGATCATAACTTCAGATGGAAAAGACGTTAAAATGATTGTTAAGCCATCAATCATGAAGGAAAAGATAAATCTCCGTTACCTCCAACTTTAAAAAGAAAAAGAAGGAATGTGAGGAAGCCAAGAGTTATTCCTTCAAATTCTTAGAAGTTGACTGATGTTCCTGAAGAGTTGAAGGAAACAAGGAAGGAGATTTAGGAAATAAAATCTTTTGTGTTTAGGACTCTTGAAAATCAGAAGGCCCTGGTTTGGCATCAGTCAAAAAGGTTTGTTGATATCAACTCATTTCTTCATGAACCTTATGTCTCAATGGTTGTTGACGACAAGGAGTTCGGGGACGATAAAGAATTTTTCAAAGGTCTTAATGTCTAGGAAATTTCTTATGAGAATTTATTCTTATGTTTTAAGAAGGATAACTAGGGTTTGGAATAGCCATTATTGTGAGTACACATAGCTATTTCCAACGATTTTCATCTTGCAATGTTTTTAGATTTATTTATTTAAATTCTAAAGTTTATTTGGACGATGATTTTGCAGTATTAATCTTTATGGTTTTATATATTGCAACTTGTTATGGGATATGCGTGTTTGCTTCCGCGAACTTTGATTGTCCCATACATGGTCAAAAGTTAAGTCTTTCATATGTCAGTATGCAAGTATTGATAAAAGATTGAATGAACTTTTGACAAACAAAAGTTAAGCCTATTATGTCATTATGCAAATATTGATGGAAGATAGGATGAACTTTTGTTTACAAAGAATAAGTCTATTATATGTCATTGTGAAAATAGTGATGAAAAATAGAATGAATCTTTATTTATTCCGCAGTATTGATCTTTCTTGATCCATATCTTTATGTAAATACTGTGCGGCTCCGTAAGTTCTCTTATGTGAGAATTTCCGATTAAATTAATCATGGGTTTTCTTGTGGTTAATTTAATTGAGTTTTTTTGGATATAAATTCATATTCTTATGTGATTTGTTAATGTACAAAGGATCCGAAGAAGTCCTTCTTTTCTTGTGAAAGTAAGGTCGCTCTTGTTGTTCTTTTGGGAATGACATTTTATGGGGGGAGAGCTCTTAATTGAACTTGTGCTTAATTGCCAAATCTCTGTGGGGAGTGTGGCTGTGGAATATTATAGGGTTTATCTTGTATCTTTATAAACTCCTTGATGAATGCATTTAGTTTCAGCTATTTGATGGCATTTAAACAAGTTGGTATGTTGTTCTGTTTTGGTCATGAAGTATCCCTATAAAAACTTCATGAGGATCCCACTAGTTTTCGTACCTTTGCCAATTTATATTGACAAAAAAGAGAGAATTAATGTGTAGTTCACACTACAAATACATATGGTTTATAGATCATTATGTAAGGGGGAGTGGTTTTCTTGTTGAGATGAAGTATTGACTAGGGGGGGTGACACATATCACCATAGTATTGTTGTCAAAGTTGTGATACAATTGGACTTTGATACTGTATAATGATACTATGACATTGTATAATAATGATTGAGAGTAACTGTTTTCTCATTGTTATAGCTACGGATCTCCAACAACAATGATAAGGAATTAAAACCCATTTGGAATCATTGGAGTACTTGGAAGTGACGAAGATTTCGAGTAATGTTGAATAACCAAGGAGATCAAGCATTTGGATGAGAAGCTACAAAGTTTATTTATTTTGTAATCCACATGTATTGATAGTTTTGTTACTAAAATTGACAAAAGGGGGAGATTGTTAGAGCACTGTTCGGTCGAACTCGCAAGCGTTGCTATCTCAAGCTTGTTTGTCAATGTTAGTGATCAAAACTATAAGTCTTGATTTCTAGTCTGCTTATAGTGATGTCTCAGACTAGGATAGATTGTGTAGTTGAGCATTATATTTCATGGCGTTCATCAATTGAAGACGAAGAACTACTAAGGAGAGCTTGTGTAACTTCATCAACAAAAGGTATGTGGAGACTAAAAATCAAGATCCCACTAGTTTCGTACCTTGGCTAATTTTATTGACAAAAAGGGGGAGAATTAATGTGTAGTTCACACTACAAATACATACGGTTTTTGGATCATTATGTAAGGGAGAGTGATTTTCATGTGAGATGAAGTATTGACTAAGGGGGAGTGATAAATATCACCATAGTATTATTGTCAAAGTTGTGATACAATTTAACTTTGATGGTGTGTAATAATACTATGACATTGTATAACAATGATTGAGAGCTATTGTTTTCTCATTGTTATAGTTACGGATCTTCAACAACGATGATGTTGAGATGAACATCTTTAGAATCATTGGAGTACTTGGAAGTGACGAAGATTTCGAGTAATGTTGAAGAACCAAGGGGATCAAGCATTTGGATGAGAAGCTACATAGTTTATTTATTTTGTATTCCATATGTATTGATTTTTTTGTCGCTAAAATTGACAAAGGGGGATATTGTTAGAGCATTTCTCGGTCGAAATCGCAAGCGTTGCCATCTCAAGCTTGTTTGTCAAGTTTAGTTTCCAAAACTATAAGTCTTGATTTCTAGTCTACTTATAGCTAAGTCTCGATTAGGATAGTAAGTGTAGTTGAGCCTTAGACTCCACGACGTTCATCGAATGAATACGAAAAACTACTCAAGGGAACTTGTGGAACTTCATAAACAAAAAGGTATGTGGAGACTTGAATTTATCTATCACTCAAAAGTCTATCTATTCTATCTCCTATTTGAGACAAAAGTCGTATTGCTGTATAAACTTCAATTATACACATTTTCTATTTCGATCCGAGTTTATCTCGCTTATCTATTTCTCGAAATATGTGTTGGTAAGCTTTTGCTTTAGCCCAGTTCATCTTTACTCGTGACGAAAGTCATGTTGATTATTTCAATAACTTGAAAATCGCTTTGATGAAAATAGTTTGTGAATAACATCCTCTAAGAAAGTTTCAATGATTGAAATGAGAGTTTTGAACAAGTAACCATGGTTGGATATAAACATAGTGTGTTTTCATATTTGTGTAAAAGTACAAAACCGAGAACCCAAAGTATGCGTACCCGTACGCGGACTGGCGGTTGTTGGAACTCCGGGTAAGTATGCGTACCCGTATGCATACAGGCGGAAGTTTCACGCCCGTGAATTTCTGCTGGATTTTGGAAGTGAAAAACAAACTCAATCCGGATACTTAAATATGCGTACCCGTTTGCATACTTAAGGAGGTTACTTTCTAAAATCGGTTTGTTCATGAACTAAAATATTTATATAATAAGGAATGCAATCTTTGCAAACCGTGGCTATAATGTTCATGAATTGATTCGAGTGAATCAAAATCGATTTTGCTTCAATTATGTCTTGTATACTTCTATGAGATCTAAACAATTGAACAACTCTCTACCTAGTTCATTTGAGTAATTTGAACTAGTTATGGTAAATATGAATAAGGTTGGTATGAAAGTTCTCATATGGCTAAGAATTGGTTAACTATTGTTGAACCGACTAAGAGTACATGTTTAGGTATGGTTACTCAAACCTAAATGAAGTTACATTTCATTTGTGTATAACAAGCTAAGTTCGATCTAACTGTTGAAAGATATTAGCTTGAATCTAATCAAGTTTTCATCTAACGTTGATTATTGAATGCTTTGTTACCAAGGTAACTTAGATTTCAAACCCTGATTTGAAGGCTATATAAAGGATAACTCTAGCAATTGGGAAACCTAATTCCAACACCTTCTATGTGATACTAGTTGAATAAGTTAGAGTCGATTTTCCTTTAACCTTTGATTTTTCATGAAACCCTGCAGGTTAACGACTTAAAGACTTTATTGGGATTGTGAAGCCAGACCCAACTATTTTCTCTGTAGTTGCGTGATATGATCTTGTTGTTTCTATCGTGTTTGAGTACAATCATAAGATTGCCTTGAGATTTATATCTCCGATAGGCAAGATTGAAAAGTAGTCACAAACACCTTCATCTAATCGTTCGTGATTTCACAATATCTTGTTTCGTTAATCGATTAATATTATTGTGAGGTAATTGATAATTCTGGGCCGTTCTTCGGGAATATAAGTCCAGGTTATCAATTGGTTCCTGTTCACCATGATTTATCAAAAGACGGAACAAAAACCCGTAGGTATATCTGTGGGAGACAGATTTATCTATTAAGTAGACTTTTCTGTGTGATACAGATTTGTTTATCAAGTCTTTGACTTTGGTTCGTAGCAACTCTTGGTTGCGGGTGAGATCAGCTAATGGAATCAAGTGCGTAGTATCCTGCTGGGATCAGAGATGTAAGGAGAACGACTGTACCTTGAATCAGTGTGAGATTGATTATGGTTCAACTACATTCCAGTCCGAAGTTAACTTGTAGTATGCTAGTGTCTGTAGCGGCTTAAAACATTGTGGTGTTCAAATCTGGACTAGGTCCCGGAGTTTTTCTGCATAAGCGGTTTCCTCGTTAACAAAACTTCTGGTGTCTGTGTTATTTCTTTTCCGCATTATATTTTGTTATATAATTGAAATATCACATGTTGTGCGTTGAATAGATCATTTGGTAAATCCAACCTTCGGTTGTTGATTGAAATTGATTGATCCTTGAATATTGGTCTTTGGTACCATTCAAGTTATTTCTCTTGTATTCAATCAGGCTCTCAAATTCTTATTTATTTGATTACGGATTGAATTGAGAGATTGAGATATAACTCCTTGATATAATTTTATTGAGATTGAGTCTAATTGTCTAGTTGATTCTCTTGTAAGTATATTGGAGTTATTCCATACATATTGTTAAGTGAAATATTGGGTGAGGTTGTTAGACCCACGCTTTTTCAGTAATGATTAATCATTTTGGTCCAACATATTTACGAAAACCAACCGAGGAAGATGTTAGACAAATATTGAGGGAGAATAAGGAAATGGGATTCCCAGGAATGCTAGGTAGTCTCGATTGTATGCATTGGGTATGGCAAGGATGCTCTGTTTATTGGGCAAGTCAATATAAGGGTCATTATCCAAAACCAATTATTATCCTTGAAGATGCTGCTTCTTATGATTGTTGGATATGGCACGCTTTTTTTGGTCTTCCGAGTTCACAAAATGATATCAATGTTTTGCACAAGTCGCATCTGTTTGAAGATTTGAAGCATGGAATTTGTCCCCAAGTCCGTTTCATGATCAAAGACTACCAGTACACACATGGATATTATCTTGCGGATGGTATCTATCCAAAATGGTCCACCTTGGTTCAATGCTACCGTCAGCCTCCTGCCGGTGCATTGGGCCATTCATACCCAAATTTTAACGATGCCCAAATGGCAGCGAGGAAGGATGTGGAACACACTTTTAGAATTTTGAAGAGGAAGTTCGCTATCATTTGTGGCCCATATCGTGGGTTGAGTCCTTGTGAAATGCGCAAGACTATGCTCACTTGCATAATTCTTCATAACATGGCAATTCAGGAAAACTGTCATGATTCGGAGTGGACTAACTATAAAGATGAAGATTTGAGGCCGAAGATTCAACCAGAAAGAGGCCTCCCTGCAAGGAATTATGCTCAAATGACTAATTACATTAGAACCGAAATTCGTATGATAGTTTAAGAGAAGATCTGAGATCGAATCTTTGGGCAGAGCATGGAAGACAATGAGTTACGCGGTTTATTAAGTTATGTATTTTAATTTAAGTTAATGAGCAATAAACTTATTTAAGTTAATGAGCAACAACATTTCAAATTAATCAAATTTTCATTTCAAACTAATATTAAGTATATTGCGACAACAACATATCAAATTAAAATGCAATGATTCAAATTAAAACTTAATTTAATACATCAATCATCTAGAGGAACTACTACATCAAACTCATCATCAGTTTCATCCTCATCATCTTCATCACTATTGTTGTTAGTAAATCCAGCTTGTTGTTCAATATGTGCTTGAATCCTGTCAAATTCAATTTGCCACACATGTTTTTGCCGGACGTTCATAATTGAAGTGTTAGCTTGAAGAATGTTATGCTTATCATAGTCAAACCCAAACTTTTCTTGAGAAAGATGACTTTTTTTTTTACTCTCCCTATTTTGAAATTTCCTATCAATTGTTTTTTGCTTCTCGACAGTCTTTTGATGTTCCATAAACTCCGCCATGTTAAATCCACCAGAACTCCTTCCTTCTTGAGCTAATTTTCTAGCTAGTCTTACATTGTTCCTCCCTGGAAGTTTTCTCTTACCATCATCATAATTATTAAAAACTAAGTTACCATTTGGGTTTCTTGCAGTATCTGGTGAAGAATTTGATGGACTTGGTGAAAATTGTGAAGAATTTGGTGTTGAGGGAGAAAAATTATATGGTGACTTTTTAGGTACTTGTTGATTAGTTGATAAGAAATATGGATTATATTTGTTCAACACCTTCAAAATATGATAACAACTTTCGTAAGCGAACTGTTTACCATGTTTTCGCTGCCAATCTATACGAACCTGTCTTTCAAAATCAAAATCAACATCCACCTTACCACTCTCCTTGCCTGCTCTCTTGGCTTGCATTATCAATGCAACATAAGCGGCTACTTCCCTGTTGATTACAATGAAGTGTCCTGCCAATCCTTTTGAATCAAGAGAATTGATGTTCATGGTTTGTTCTTCATATTTACGAAATATATTATCCCACACCATGTTACCATGTTGTTGTACACCATCGATACAATCTTGTGTAAAAAAAACATAATTACGACAAATGCATTCATTTTCTATCATGTTGTATTTTGCACTATAGACTTTGGTTTTTTTAACTTTGCCTTGACTTTGAGATTGTGAATGCATATTACAAGAAATAAAGAATTGTAGAGAAGGTGTGATTGCTTTAGATTTGAAGAAGAAGATTGAGAGATTGAGAAATTCTAGAGATTTAGAAATTCTGGTGTAAGTTGAAATGAGATTGAAATTAGGTATTTATAGAGGGGAAATAGTAACCGTTGGATGAAGATCTGATAAGCGATGATCAGACCGGCGAGCGATAACTTAACTAGCGATAGCGCTTTAAAGACCAACGAGCGTTTTTATGGAAACTCTATCGCTTGCTGGAAACTCCATCGTATATGCCTATATGTTATTCGTGACATATATGCATATGAGTTTGACAATGTGGCATACCCATAATGAATATATATATATATATATATATATATATGTCAAATATCAGTTTTTTTCATGTACATATGAATAAGCCTAACAAATTATTTTCATTTCTTCTTCGCAAGATCTGATGTACAAGGAAGAAGAACACGTCCAAATCCGACAGTGTATGAAAGAAAGAATCAGTTGAGTTCACATTGGGGACATAACTTCACTTATTTTTCACTTTCAACTTTGAAAAAAGTGAATCTAGACATAGAAAACAGTATCCTAGACCAGATCTAAACCTTCTTCGATTCCACAATTCTTTGCTGAAAGATATAGTAGTAGTCCACATCTAAATTCAGTATCAGAAAGCATCGCCTAGACAGTAATATACATAAATGGGATCTAGTCAGTCATCGCAATTAGAAGACGAGGAAGATGAAGAAGAAGAAGAACACGAAGAAAACAATGGTAGAAGAAGAGGGATAAATGGGTTAGGAAGAGAAAGGGAGGAACTATTAGATAATTCATCGTTGATGAAGAAAGTATTACAACAAGAACCAGAAATGTTACCATGTCATGCATCAGCATCACCATTATCACCACAGCTATCAACAATAGGCACACCACGGTTAGGACCATCGATTAAAGTATGGGATCCATATAATGTATTAGCACCACCGCCACCACCACCACCATCATTACAACAACAGGCCTTTTCAAGGAGTTATTCATCTGATGGATTAATAGATGAAGATAGATGTGGTGTTACCGAGGTTTTTTTCATTTGTCATGGTGAATGTGGACTGAATTTGAGATCAGATTTGGTTCCAGGGAGATGGCCAGAATCCAGTTTGACACCCAATGGGAAACGGCAAGGGAGAGCTTTATCGGTTTTTCTTAATTCTCAAGGGGTGAGATTTAATGAGGTTTATTGTTCTCCGCTGGATCGAGCTCGGACTACTGCTATCTCCGTTTCTAGGGTAAGTAGTTGATTCTACTGTTGATTTTTGATTTCATTTTCGTAGATTCAGAAATGATTTATTTATAATTATGATAGAAACACACTCGATGCCACTCGATTACAGCTTAAATATTTATTCTTGCTGTAGTCTTAGATGATTAGTTTCAGTTATCTCACGAAATTGTATTTGTAAGCCAGGGATAGATAGGGAGAATTAGATTAAGATGACAGTGGCGCAAATGTGAAAATTCTCTTTAGTGAGTAGAAAATGTGGATGTTTTGGAAAACCAGGATGGGGTGCGGTTGTGTTCTATAGGTTTTGGAGTCATAGGTGCGGGTGTGAGGATTTATGTTGATGTATTTGATGACATTGTACATGATATGTGATATTAGTGCATGCTGAATTGTTTTCTTAATAAGACTGAGCTATCCCAATTAGGGTGTTTATCTGATAATTGGTTTATAAACCCATCATATATGGTCCAGTTCACCCACTGAAATTGATACGTTAGAAGTGATTTTGGTCGGTTGTGTCAACCACCTGATTATTTTGGTTCATATTGCAACAATAATTTGGCGGTATCAAATGGTAAACTTGGAATGCGTAACAGTTAGAGTAAACATGTATGCTCTATTGCTGTAAATGGATCACGGATGTAGAGAGTCATGCCCCATCCTAGTTTTACATTTGAAACTCAATTATTGAATTAATACTGAGCAAATTTCATGTAAAATTAGCAAAATACATAGGAAAAAACACGGGCCAGAGGCCCATGTCCATACAAAAGAAAAGAGAGTTTTTAAGGTTACAATCCAAAATATCAATAGAAACCTTAGCTTCTTTGGCATTTCTGCTAAATATATGGATAATTTAAGTTGAGAATTTGTAAAAATTAAAGATGAAGGAGATGCTTTCGTAGACTATAGTTTGAGCTCTCCAGGTTAAATTATTGGCGTCCGCCACTGATCTTGAACATGCTGCCACCAACTGCACTGTGAACCCAAAAGAAGGTGATGTGAATCTCTTCATGTGGCCTAACCTGAGGTTAAGATCCCTTAGGCCACCTATGGGATCATTCAACATATTAGAAATTTCAATTGTTTGTCATGGTCCATATATGAAGCATCCATGCAGATGTTCCAAACAGAGTAAGTGTTTTGCTCCATTGACTAAGCATTGCTTTTAGATAAAGTGATGTTTCTAGGTAAGAGTATGTGTTTGGTGATAAGGCCAAATCTACATTTTTTATGCCCAATACAGTCGTTTTTCTGATGTTGGTTACGACATTTGATGCATGGTTTATGGTTTCGCTGTCTGTATTTGTTCTAGAAATGAGTCGAGTCAGGTATATAAACCACCTGATTGTCTTGAATTCTGCAGGAACTGAATTTCACAGAGGAACGAATACAATACCTAGATGAACTTACCGAGATGAGTCAGGGTCAGTGGGAGGGATGTCTTCAATCAGAGATATACACCCTAGACACAATGAACATCATTGATAGATTCCAGCCTGATTTTTGTGCACCATCAGGAGAATCACTTAGGCATGTAGAATTTCGAATGATGCAGTTCCTTAATGTTACAGTTCTTAAACTGGATGAGAGATTGAGGGATATATCAATGCGCCAACAGAACGAGGGTAAACCATTTTCCCCTCAAAACTCGCATTTTTTGCCCAATTCGTTCCATGAACGAGATGGACCAGTCGTTCCTCCATCACAATCAGATCTGCTTTATAGGCAACGACAAGGTCTTACAAGGAAGAAATCAGGTAAAAGCAGGCTACAGTATGTAACAAAAATTGGAGATCATCATGAAAATGAGGACGAGGGTTCTCCAAATGAACCAAACAACCTAGACCATTCACTTCAAGATGGGAATGTGAGAAGCTCTTCTTTTTCCATCGGTGTTTTCACTCATGCATTGCCTATTAAGTGTCTCATCTCTGGGATTCTAGGTTGCGGCCCATTGATGATGCAAAAGATCTGTGTTGATGATTCCTCAGTCACTGTCTTACAACATTCTGTAAGAACAGGTTGGCAAATAAAGAGACTGAACGATACTGCACATCTCAGGCTTCTCTAGCTGTGAGCAAGAGAAGAAGCCTCGACGTATTCCACGTATAAGGTGATCGAGACAGATCATTTTGTCAAGTAAAAATAATAAGATGGAGCACACAAAGATGGTCGATCTGTTCTTTTTTGCTTGCCTGGTGCCACTTATATGAAGTTATGTTTCAGTTTGCTTTACCAGTATTAACTAAGCACATTGTAGAGCTATATGTAAGTGAACCAACTCCTCCTTA
This sequence comes from Papaver bracteatum, assembly GCA_023529315.1. Lineage (NCBI taxonomy): Eukaryota > Viridiplantae > Streptophyta > Magnoliopsida > Ranunculales > Papaveraceae > Papaver > Papaver bracteatum. The sequence goes on along the minus strand of JAJJWX010002936.1, from coordinate 2,515,421 downwards.
AAAGCCTTTGTAGGAGTTGCATCAATATGTTCCCGAGTGATTCTTTTCATTCGTAGAATTCATATAATCGTTTTCTGTATCATGAAATTAATTTATTTAGAATGTTTCTTTGCTATTTTCTTAATCAATTTGTTCTTGTAAGACATAATTCACCATTCACAGTTATACTCGAATTAATCCCCACTGGCTTCTGTTTCCTTTTTATTTATTTTTCTTTTGAGGCTGCAAAACAGCAAAAACTAGAACCTAACAGAACGGGGGTAAGCTCTCCTCCTAAGATCCTCGTTTAGGAGATTACAAACATCTGGAGATGGTGTAGCTAGCCGTTCTCCAGTCATAATAAGGCTGAAAATGATAAGATATGCAAATCACACGAAGGAGTAGCTGGATCAGCCAAAAGAGTCGAAGAATAATCAATTATATGGGCATTAATGGATTGATCTTCCTGAATCCAGTTGTCATCAGCATTTAACATGACAATTTTGTTTCCATTCCTTCTGACTAAAATAGTAGTGTGAAAGAATCGATTATTAAGATTCCCTTCTTTAAGCCGTTGGTTCCTAGACTTTTGCTCCCAGAAAAGCTCCTTCATATGCAGGAGCTTAAGGTGTTTATAAAGGTGAAAGCACATAGATTCTTTATTGGTAATTGAAGGTTTCATGTCAAATACATCATGAGCTATGGCCAGATTGTATGTAGATGTCCAAAGGTTTGCTTATTTCATTTCTTATAGGCAGATTGAATCCGACTCACATCTCTCCCCTCCTTTAAAAGGCTAAGTCATATAAGCTCCCACGTAGCACAATGAGAGTGACACCGTCTTCAAATTAAATTAGATAAAACCTTTCAACTGGAGCAATTCTTAGAGGGACAAGTGGCGGCATGGTATAGGTAGCTTCAATAGAACTTAAAAACCAGCGACTTAAAACCCTGTTTTTGACGTGCCGTTAGTAACACCGTTACTAACCGTGAGCACAAACACAACACGGACGTGGATGTACAGTAAGTATGGATTTACGGCTAAATCAAAGCTTACACTTGGTTTACACAAATTACTTAACTGTACGTTATTCACGGCAGTGAGGTGTACATTACATTCGTGAAGAAACTAGCTATATTTACAAAGGTTTATCGGATTCTGAAATTCTGAAGATATTAGGGCTTTCCTCTTGCCGTGGTTTTCTTCTTTTTCAACATATCCATGGTTCTACCTCATGAGATACCAGTCTTTTCTAAGGAGGTCACCAAGCTTGCAAGGAGGCTAAGACTTTCTATTTTGCTCCATGATCCCTTCCATATGAAGTTGATAACCAAGAGGCTTCATCACAGTGCTGCAATAGACAGCAGAAAATCTAAAAACAATAAGAATGTCATATCAAATATCAGACTGCAGAGAATCAATAAGAAAAAGAGGAATATGAGCATAGGACAATCTGCTATTGATGCTGCAATCAGTATAGCAAATGCTGCTGATAATGGTGTTTTTTCCCCTATTGATGCTGCTGATAATAACCATATTTGATTTCAGAATACCGTGATTATTCTAATCCTATCTCATTCATGTACATGTGTCAAAAGGGATGCTAGGAAGGCTAGGCTTGCTATTTTACTGCAAAAATGTTTTTACCAAAACTTAAGACAAGCAAGACTTGCTAGGGCTACATCAAAATCCATCGCTGCCAAAAACAACGAACATGGTATATATGGCTCAGATTATATTTTAGCCAACTGTGCTTTTAATTCTAAATATTGTTTTACATTCAGTTACTGTCAGAAAAACTTTAAAGCATACTGCAACAAAGAAAGCCACACAGAAAGCATATATTGTCCAGCGATGCCGAACACGCAGGAAAAAATTACTCAGAAGATCAAGGAATTCCAAAAAACGAAAAGGTAAAACCTAATTCCAATCATGATCTTTAAAGCATACCTTCACTAGGAGACTAGGCTGGAGGTGCAAATGCAAATACATGAGCATATAAAGCATAGACAATCTGTACTGAAACAAAAATTAAATTAGGCAAATAGGTAAAACAAATATGAACTTCATGTAATGAATGTTAACAAGAAAAAAACATGACGATACAAACAACATGGATACTAGCGCCTGAGATAACATGTAACTTAACATCGATGCACAAAGTGAAGCAATGATTACTAAGTGCAGAATTATCCTTATTCCAGGAATCTCATTGTCTTTCTCCCTTTCCTAACCCCCCCCCCCCCCAAACCCTTTTTCCGCCATTCTCATGTGTTGATACTTTGTTTTGAAAATTATTACCAGCTTCACAAAGAGACCAGTCTGAAGATGCAAATGAAAATAAACGTGCAAAAACTTTCGCTGCGAGTTACATGGATGGTAACGTGTTTTGCCTATTCTTTTATACATGGTACAAACAACTTATTCTTTCTGTATCCTGATAATTGGCATAATGTTGTACTGAACATTAGGCCAGGAAGAAGGTAACAACAATGAAGTCATACATGAACAGTATGAGTCAGAAGAAGAGTTCCCATATACATGTAAGTATTGCTGAGTTTAATGTAAAGTAACGTGTATTAAGTTTCAGTACAGATTTAAACTTACCATTGTAATGAATCTGATGTATCAGTGATGGAGCTGACAAAACATGATGTCGGAGGTCCAACTGCAGTATGCCCTCATTGTCAAGCAATGATGTGGGATGAAGAGAGGACCAACAAAAGCCAGAAGAATAAGCCGCCGGAGTTTGGACTTTGTTGTATGAAGGGAGCCGTTAAACTCCCCCTTTTGCGAGAAGCACCGGAATTTTTAAGAGATCTACAAAGATATTCAGGTGGTGGTTCCCGATCATCCAAATTCATAATCAACATTAGGGCGTACAATTCTATGTTTGCATTTACCTCAAACGGGGCCAAGATGGCGAAAAATCAGAACGATGGCAAAGCTCCGTGGGGATTTACAATGTATGGCCAAAATCATCACTGGATTGGTTCTTTATTGCCGTTGGACGATCAGTTCCCTGCATTTTGCCAGCTGTACATGATACCAGATGAAAATGAGATACAACATAGGAAAAATGCTCTTTCCAGGAAAAAGAAAAAACTGGGGACATATACAACTGCAGATACTCATGCTGATGCACAAAAGGAAGACATAGACGATTACCAGAGTAAAACCACAAGCACACTGGATGATAGTGTAATAGCAGGGTTGAAGGAAATGTTCGACAAACACAATTGGCTGTGTCAGAAATTCCGGATGTGGAGGGATAGATATAAGGAAAATGAGCTAGAAAAAGTTGAGCTACGCCTTATTGGTACCCGCAGTAGGGATGCAAGACAATATGATCTTCCAACTGCATCTGAAATTGCAGGGCTTTTGGTTGATGTCCCTGAGTCAGATGGGAAAAGGGATTTTATTATTAGTGAGAAAGATGGGAAGCTAAAAGAGATAAGTGAGCTGCATCCCAATTACATGGGATTGCAGTATCCAATTTTGATTCCCTACGGTGAAGATTCATTTCATACTAATATCCTATATAATAAACAGAGTAATGAAGACAAACAAGATGAAATAGGCGTCGAAAAGAAAAGACAATACGTAACTATGAGGGAGTACTATGCATTCAGAATACAACAAAGGCGGAATGAACGACAAAACCTGCTCCGTGGAGGACGCCTATTTCAGCAATTCGTTGTTGATGCATATGCCACAATTGAGCAGAGTAGATTGAATTGGGTAAGAGGGCACCAGGAAGAACTACGCTGCGACATGTATAAATGTATACGAGAAGCCGTGGCAGCTGGAGACGCAGAACCAGGTACCGCAGGACGTGTAATCTTGCCATCAAGCTTCACTGGTGGCCCACGGTATATGATCCAGCATTATCAGGATGCGGTGGCAATATGCATGGAGTTAGGCACACCAGATCTTTTTATTACATTCACATGCAATCCAATATGGAATGAAATCACAGAAGCCCTAAAATTCATTGATGGTCATAAACCTGTTGACAGGCCGGATATAGTAAGTCGCGTATTTCATATCAAATTGAAGCAATTAATGTCTGATTTGGTGGGAGCCATGCATTTTGGAGAGGTCAAAGGAGGTATTAAATTCAGTTCATGAAAGTTTTCAAACATATATACATACAACTGCAGAAATATAGAAAACTTATACAGGATTCTAACCGTAAACAATTCCATTCTGACATATTTGATATTGCAATGCAGCTTTATATACTGTTGAATTTCAGAAGCGGGGATTACCTCATGCCCACATATTGCTTTGGCTTGAATCAAAGGATAAACCCAGAAGTGCAGCGCATATTGATTCGATGATATCAGCAGAAATTCCAGACCCAGACAAGGAGAAGATTGCATATGATGCAGTCTGTCAATTTATGATTCATGGTCCATGCGGCGATGCCAAGACTGACTCTCCCTGCATGAAGAAAAAAAAATGTTCAAAAAGATTCCCAAAGAGATACTGTGAAAAAACATGTGTCGATGAAAGTGGATATCCAGTTTATAGGCGTAAAAGCACATGGACAGCTGAAAAGGATGGAATCAAGTTAGATAATAAATGGGTTGTGTCGTACAATCTCGACTTGATAGTCAGATATGATGCACATATCAATGTCGAGGTGTGCAACTACCGGGGTATGACTATTAAATATCTTTTCAAGTACCTGCACAAAGGAAAAGACAGAATAACAACTATTCTTCAGGTGAACCCTATAAAGAAAAAGAATTCAGGAGACATCAGTGACGCTGATCCAATTAAAAAACAAAACAAGGATGAGATAGATATATATCTCGAAGGACGTTATCTTTCAGGCGCAGAATGTACATGGAGAACACTAGGTTTTGAAATTCACTATCGACGTCCAACTGTGGAGAGATTACCATTACATCTCGAGGGGGGACAGTTAGTGGTCCATAAAGATACCGATAACCTGAGAGATGTACTTGACGATGCAGATCCGGATTCATCAAAATTCCTATAGTGGATGAAAACTAATAGAGAAAACGAAGATGCAAGGGCAATTACATATGCAGACTTTCCAAAGGAGTGGATCTGGGACGAAAAAAAGAAGAGTGGAGATCAAAGCAAAGAGGTTGGAAAATTGGGCGTATCTACTATGTACATCCCACTGCAGGGGAGAAATATTACATACGTATTTTATTGAACGTGCAAAAAGGTTTTCAGAGCTATGATGACATTAAAACAGTGAACGGGAAAACTCATCCTAATTTCAAATATGCATGTTTGGCACTTGGATTGTTAGAACATGATGGTGAGTGGCATACTGCAATTCAGGAAGCAGCAACAACCTATAGTGGCAGAAGACTACGGGAATTGTTTGTCATACTTTTGTTGAATTGCAAGGTCAGCGAACCTAAGAAACTGTGGGACGATAATTGGCATACTTTGGCGGAGGACATAGAATACAACCAAAAAAAAAACAATATGGAGATAAAGTTGTGCAGTTGGCAGAAGAAGTTTTAAAGAACTCTACATTGAGGGAAATAGAACAGATTATGTGGAAACATTCCAGAACTTTAAATGAAGATGAGTTCTCAGACATCCCATACCCAGATATGTCTGGCATCGATATTCCAGACAACAACTTGATACATGAAGAAATAAACTATGACATGGACAGTTTACTTGAAGAAGCATACAATTTGAAAAAGGGGTTGAACGCATAACAAGAACTGGTGTTTAGGCAGATTACAAATTCCGTTGAAGCAAATGATGGTCGTCTGTTTTTTGTGTATGGAAGTGGTGGTACGGGAAGAACATATCTTTGGAGGACTCTGATTACTTCACTTCGTGGACAAGGTAAAATTGTTCTGGCGGTTGCATCTTCAGGGATAACGTCACTACTACTGCCAGGTGGTCGTACAGCTCATTCCAGGTTCAAAATTCCAATGAAACTAAATGAAACGTCATGCTGCAATGTGATTAAAAAGTCAAAACTTGCAGCATTATTGTACAAGGCTGATTTAATCATATGGGATGAAGCCCCAATGATCAACAGGAATGGACTCGAGGCTGTACAAATGGCGCTAGCTGATATGATGATGGAAACATATGGCAGTAAGGTTTTATTTGGAAAAAAAACAGTGGTTTCTGGAGGTGACTTCAGGCAAATTCTCCCTGTTATTGAAGGAGGATCAAGAGAGGATATAGTTAATGCTTCTATAAGTAAGTCAAAACTGTGGAAGCACTTTGAGATTTTTAAATTGACACAAAATATGCGTCTAAGCACTGAATATGCATCTGATGACCAAAAAAAGGAAATCGCAGACTTTGCGAAATGGATTCTAGATATTGGGAATGGTGACCTACCAGCAATGAGCTTGGACGGATCGGAGGACAAGGATTTGATCAAGATACCATCCGATTTACTGATTGACTATAAAGAGGATCACATTCAGAAGATAGTAGGCATCATATATCCAGACTTTATGAATAATGGGCTTCATAGGGAGTACCTTGCTGAACGGAGTATACTCGCACCAACAAATGAATGTGTTCACAGTATATAAATTCCTATGTCTTATCATGTATACCAAGTAATTACTATACATGTTTAAGTTCTCTGATCTCTTATCATGTGCTATAATAATTGCAATTATAATATATATTCGCATGTGTTATGCAGGTGAAAAACATACGTATCTAAGTGCGGATTCAATTGGGCCAGAATCGTCAGAGTATCACTCAAGTATTGTTTTTTACGACAAGGAGTTTCTTAACAAGCATGAAGAATCAGGGACTGCCAGTCACAAATTAACACTGAAACTTGGAGTACCAATCATGCTTCTGCGGAATCTAGACCAAGTGGAAGGACTATGCAATGGAACAAGATTAATTGTGACCCAATTGTGTAAAACAGTTATTGAAGCAGAGATACTAACCGGTCCAGGTGCTGGAAAAACAGTTTTCATTCCACAGATTTTAATGACTACACCCGAAACAAGTCTACCGTTTATTCTTCATCGGAGGCAGTTTCCAGTGAGAATCTGTTATGCCATGACAATAAATAAAAGTCAGGGACAGAGCCTTCCAAATGTGGGTGTATACTTGGAAAACCCTGTATTCTCACATGGTCAGCTTTATGTGGCTGTTTCAAGAACAACTAGACGGAAAGGTTTAAAAATATTGATCAAAAAGAATGGGCAAGAGCCAGAAGGATATACACAGAATGTTGTGTATAAAGAGATATTTGAAAACCTTTGAAATTTATGCTTGACTACATTGATTAGTTACATTTACCAGATACTCTTTTATAGTTTTTAACCTTTGAATCTGTGGTGCTTTTCAAATCATTAGTTTGAATTTAGATATGGTAACAAACATAGAATCAGTTTTTAACCAAATCAGAGTACAAAACTATGAAACCCTAACAAGGAGAATTACAAAACTATGAAACCCTGCAAATTAGCAACAAAACATTATAAGATTATCAAATCCTACAAATTTCTGACAATCAGTGTAAAACAATGATACAAAACAATAAATAGTATCAGTTCAATTACCTTGGAGTTGTGATTAGAGAAATCATGGTCAAATCATTTCAGTGAGATATGAATCTGCTGCCACTTTAAATTGTCATCCAAACACCATCACTTGGCCAAGAAGAGCAGTTGATTCAAAAATACCTCATTTCCAGAATCGATCTAATTAATCGGTTCATCTTGGGAAATTCATCATTCCTAAAGAATCAGGGAAAAAAAAGAGTGTTATGATGATTTCTATGATTTTAAATAGATGATTCATTATCCAATGGGTCTTACTCTCATCTTCTTCAAATTCCGTCGCCAATTTCATTTTGATTTAGGTTTTCATTTTGAAATGGGAATCGAAATAGCAATTACATCGAAATAGCAAGTTCAAAAGGAACCGGTACAAATAAAAACCGATTCCATTTACCCATTTGCAGTTCATTATGAGCCCATTATGAATAATTCCCATTTCCGAATATCTTAGTCCATGGGCCCAAAACTAAGACCGTTTCCAGATACACAATCTTAAAAACTATATATAATTCTAAAAAGCTAAAAGACTGGAACCCTAATCTCATATTACAAAGGTAAAAGCATAGCTTCTCTACATTTTTTCTGCTTATTGTCGTCAATAACTCATAAATTATTTATTTTCATACGTATATGCAGAAAGAAGCATAAAATATGGCTAAAGAACAAGAATATACGAGCATAAACACAGTCGATGAAGTTTCTTTCCAATATGCTACCGATTTTTTGAACAGTTTGGAGTTCGACAATGTCCCACAACATCTTATTAGACTCCAAACATGCATGATAATAGTTATTATTCGAAGATTGTCCGACAAAGTTCCGAACAAAAGCAGACTTCTGGTGACTCGATTGTCTCGGCAAATTATTGAAGCTATGATACTGACAGGTGATAGGTGTAGAATACACCGTATTTACTATCTAGTATTTATGCTTTCTTTGCTATTTTTCGTGTGAATTATGTATCTTATGGTCGCTTTTTAGTTTCATAGGTACTTTGGAGTCATTACGAGCAAAAGAAGGAGAAATCATCCAATTGGAGCGAAAAGAACAAGAATCGTCCAATTTGCCAAAAGAACTACGGGCAGTCACGTAGGCGTATCGGATGCTAAAATCAACAGTTATGAAGCTATTGGGCTAAAACCGGAGTTATGTGAGCTGCTTAGCCCATAAGGTGTATTGGGCCTAAAGAAGAAGGATTAACTTACTGTGTTACTATCTGGGCTTGAAAAGAAAAGCTGGGCTTAAGCTGGGCTTGAATTAACTTATTGTTGTTGCTATCTGGGGCAGTTGACTGAGTTCGAGGGAAGATTATGGCATGCATGGACGTTGTTGTTGTTGGTTGATCGACTAGAGGGGTTGTATGGCAGTAATGCTGTGCATTGGAGTCGACTGACTCATGATGGAAAGGTGGAAGCAGTGCGTATATGCATGGCTGCTGATGGGATATTGCAGTAGAGATGTTGTGTGTGATGGTTTTTCCGGTATGGCTCTGCATCAGTTAACATGGACGGTATGGAGCCACGGTGTTGCTGAATATTTCAGCCGAGAAAGAAAGGGAGTTGCTGCCATTAGCGGTGACACTGTGTAGGAGCTGGAATGATGGTATGACGCTGTTGAGAAGACATAGTATGGTCTGTAATGGGGAGGAGCTGCATGCATGGGACATTTTAGTGATGGTGGTAAGTTTGGGTCGCTATTGATGACATGGAATGTATTGTGCATGGTGGTTCTTATCGGTGACTGAACTGGATTCAGGGATGTTGTCTCAGTGTAATTTGGGATACGATGGATTAGTATGGCAGTTAGCGGCGAATAGTATTGTTGTTGCAGAGAGAACTCGAGCTGTGGTGTTAAACAGGGATGGCAGTGGTGGTATTTGATGGCAGCAACGTTGGTGCTGAGTTACGAGAGAAAGTTTGCTGGTAGTTGATAGAGCTCGAGATGCAGTTGGTCTTAGTATAACGGGGAGTTGGCATAGCGAGACTATCCGTTGGTTGCTGGCATTAACCATGTGCAGTGAGTGATTAGTGAGAGATACATGGGAGATAGTAGTTCACGATGATGGAGATCCACGGGGAATGGCGATATATTGGTGGCTGTGATGAATGGCAGTGACGAGATTTGCTGGTAACATGAATGGATTTAGTTGAGCTCGAGTTGAGATTAAGCTCGAGTCGTGACGGGATATAGAAGGACTGCCGGTGATGGAAGGAGGTGTTGCTGGTAGTCCGTTGAGCTTGGGTCTGTGTTTCCGTCACTAGCAGCAATGAAGAATGATTGCAACTCAGGTGACTGATTGTGGACGAGTTACGAAGGAAAGATGATGTTCGTGAGTTGGTGCTGTTGCAATGCATGTGGTTCGTAGAGCAAGAACATGAAGATGTGAATGGTTGGCTGACGAAATGGAGATACGGACTGAAATGAAGCTGTAGAGACCGAGTATCTGTGGTTTAATGATGATGGAGTAATCATGGCAGTAGGAGACTGAACGATGGCTTGGAGTGGGTTTGACGAGCTATACATGGATGATGGCAGGCTCAGTTGTTATTTAGGATGAGATGAAATGATTTAATCAGCTGGGCTTCTGCAGCTGTAGTGCGAGCCCAACAGGCTTGTAGCCAATATGTTTTACACGATCAGATTGGGTGCGGCTATTTTTGGCCGTGACTAGTTTTTGGCTAGATTTTGGCAGTCACTTTGCACGGGATTTGATGCACGGGAAATAATTTCTAAGGAGGTGCACTTTCCTATTTTTGCTAGGTTTCCTAATTTTCTTAAAGAAGAGGTTACAAAACTCTATATATAGGGAAGCCTAGGCAAAAAATTGAATATCGTTTTTGCATATTAAATCTTATCTTCTACTATTTTGTTCTAGGGTTTAGAAACATGTGAGGGTTTCTCTTTCTTCTTGTTATGAACTCCTTGAATATGAGTACTTAATTCTATTATTGGTTATGGAATAGTTGGATTTCACAAAGCATGATTCTTTGATATGATAAATTAGTTTTGTCTCGTATTTATCGTTTACGATTCTCTGAAAATATAGTTACATGATTTGATTGATTGTTTTGTCAAGTTGCAAATTGGTAGAACTTCTAATCACATCTATTGCTAGTTTAGGGTTTATTATACGTGAAAGTGATATTCCTTGAATACAAGTAGCATAAATATGATTATAGTTTGTAGTGATATATTCTTATGATCATATGTGAATTGTAACCTTTGTTAAATTGAATTAGTGCGCTTTCCACGTTCAATTGCTTTGATTGTCCTGATTTCATAGAACTTAATGCATCTAGGGAATTAAACTTGATTAGTGCTTTTACACGTTAGGTTGTTCTTTTAGATAGAACTCATACTCGCATCTTTTAATGTGTTTGTTGATGACAAAAGGAGATTAGCGGGATATTCTTGCGATCAAGATATTCTAGGGATTTTGATAAAAGTTGAGATTAAATATCAATTCTACTTATTGTTTTGAAAGCATGTTAGTGAATGAAGATGAATCCTTAACCAATATCTTTTCTATTTGATTCGTTTGCTTATTTCTTTCTTTGCTTTTACTTTTATTATTTGCATAAAAATCAGAAAACCCCCGGTATTTTATATAGGAAACCGAAACAACGAGATAACCTAGACCTCTCTGTGGGATCGATCCTTTCTTGCCCTTGCTATATTTATATTTTGAGTAGTAAGAAAGTGTAATTATTTTTGACGCATACGACAGCGATCAACATGAGAAGAGGCTGGTGAAATTATTCGCATACCAAGAATTGTATTCAAGATACATTACTATGGAATGGGTGTGATGAATACTATTTATCGAAGGCAGTTTCCAATACTTTTAGACTACTAGGGGAAGAAAAGGAGATTACAAGTTCATCAGTTATTATGAAGTAAATCTATCCGTTTTTACTTAATTTTTTCATCACTTATTTATCATAAACTGTTCAATGGAAAATTGATTGAATGACCAATAATTCAATAACAAAATAAAGCTGCACCTAATGTTCACATTTTGATATAATAAGTTCATATCAGGGGAGACATAGATACTCCCCAAAATTATACCATTTTTTGCTCATAAAGTAAACATTATTAGTACTCAGACCATAAAGATACACCCAACATATTAACACCAAATATATAATTTTTGACAAACAAAAAAACAAAAAATGATAAGTATATATTTTATTAATCAAAATAGATTTGTGGTGATCTAAATATGCTTATTCTTTGGTCTTTTATAATTATCCAATTTTGGTAAAAAAAAAAACAAATGTCGTACTTAGAAAATCACTAAGATATTGTTACAATTTTTTAACTGAGCGATCGTTTTTTGTAGAGTAGGGTTTGGTTGTCACAAAACTTGGAGTACACGTTAGGGTTAGCTTGACCTGTATAGCTTGAAAAGACTATATAAGTAGGAAATATAGGCTTAGGAATCATACGCAAAATTTCCTTCTCATATTTGTGCAGCATACGGTGAGTAATTATATATCTTTCATTCAATCGTGTTAATGACATATAATAACGTCTAACATTATATGTATTTGATTTTATGCAGCATACGGTATGGCAGAAAACCTATTTGTCATAGATGTTTTACAAACCATTAATGGAGAAAACAAAGAAGTGATTACTAATCTAAAAAAATTCCATTATTTTATCTCAACTGAAAATGAGTTTCTCAATGCAGTAATCGCTGCTTCATATTCAGATTTCCTAAGAAATAAGTTCAGCAAAAAGTACGTTGCCCATACACCTATTATGGATATTCAGGATGATCATATTAATGAAATAAATAGGCGCATGCCATCCCTTTTTCTAGGAGAAGAACTTCAGTATCTAAGTAAGGATTATGTATCTTTTAGTACTGATAATTACACCGAAGCAAGGAAGCTATATCCTACCGAATTTCTGAACAAGGTGGAAATTGCATACATGCCAAAACATGAGATGCGTCTGAAAATTGGATTACCAATTACTCTTTTGACATGCCTGGACGAGAAAAAAGGAACCATTGCTGGCACAAGATTAATTATAACTCAACTGCTAGAACATCAAATTGTTGCTGAAGTGCTGACAGGAGATGCAGTCGGGAAGGAAGTAACAATAGCTAAGCATGTGATGAAATCAACAGATGCAATACCACTAACTAGATGTCAGTTTCCAATAAAAATAGCGATTTCAATACACATGGATAGCAGCAGGTGTCAAAGCTTACACAATGCTGGATTCTACTTCAAGTCAGGATCATTTGATGAAAATAACAATATCGCATACATTGCCATTTCAAATACAGGCAAGGGAGCATAAAAAAAGATTACCATCATCAAGAAGAATGACTTACCAGAAGGTTATACAAAGACTACTATACATCAGCACATTCCTGACAATTCCAGCTCTATTGACCGTATGATTCTCGAAATCTAATGACTCACCAGATGGTTATATGAAGTGTCTATGGGATACTTATTTTGAAATAAGTTTTGGGTTTTGTTTGCTTAGATGTCTAGATATTTCCTAATTAATTTTGATCGTCTCTTATTAGTTTTGTTTTTTTTTTACTTAGATACAAGATATTTCATCATTAGTTTTGATTGTCTCTTATTTCAACAATTTCTAATAAGAAAATTTGATTGCTTTACAATTTAAATAAAATAAAATAAAATACATAAATACAATTTGGAATCCATCTTTTCAAATAAAACCAAGGTTTTTGAATACAAGCAGTGCAAATGTATTCATCTTTTCTTCTTCTACTTCAATCACAAACTGCCAAAAGATGAAATCAAACTCATCAGTTACAGATTTTGAGAATATTTAAGAGAGACTTACCAAACTGTAGAAGAGGCGCATATCTATGACTCTATGTTATCAACTAGATTTTTGTAACTTCTAAATAAAAACAGTTCATCATCATGTAAGTTACAGCAACACAAGGATGAACCAGCCGCTCCTAAAAGGAAAAACTTAAGTTGATTTTGGTAAATCACAAAGTAAAACTGATAAGCTAACTGATGAACACGCCCAATTTTTCTTTGTACTTGCCAAAATCAACTTAAGTTCGGTTCCTCACCAATAAAGAACATAAAAAAGAAAAACCAAAACTCTTTTAATAAAACGAATGAGCTAACTGCTCTTATATATCTATTAGCCTTAAATGTAGAGTTAATTTGGCAGGTAATTCCCATTTAAATGTATACCTAACTGCAAGTTTCATTCATATTAATAGCGTCAGGCTATAAATTCCCATTTAAAGGTATACATTTCATTTTTCATTGAAAATAAAACTGAAGCTATAATAGTAGACTATTACTCTAAAACTGATATGAGCTAGCAGCTAAGCTACCCTACGCTTAACAATGACAACCTACAACTAGAAGTTGACACTATTAATCTTGAAACAATTACCATTAACATTAAATTTCCATTAATGAGCAACAACCTACAACTAACAGTTCCCATTAACTATCTCAAGGAAAATCCAGATAAATCTCCTCTTAATTCAATGTTATCAGAAACAATTGTGGCTAATATCCTTGAATTAATTTATCTTGATCCAAATAAAGAAGTAGTTGATACTTCTGGAGTGATTCATTTAATAAACACCAACCTAAGGCATTTGGTGGTTCTGTTTGTTGTTCTTTGGAATGATCATTATATATAGGTTTATTACGTGAAGTGAAGAGTGCTTCCAGTTACAAAGATGATTATGCCGTGTTTGTGGGATATGCAAATGGTGGGTTCACATTGCTTCACATTGAACATTGCTACTTCTCAAAACAAACATGTGGATGTGCCACAATCAATAAATCCAAACAACCAAAAGTAAAAAAAAAAAAAAACTATATGAACACATAATTAAACATTTTTTTTTACTTGGAAATTCCCTTAGTTTCACCATACTTATACAATTACGGCCAAAAAAAAAAATTTTATACATAATTGACGTGCTTTAAGTAAACAATTTTTTTACCATAGTTATCCAGTTGCGGTAAAAATTGACGTGCTTGGTAAAATCAAATTTGGTAAACAAAATGTTTAAATCTTCCTTAAATATTTTAGTATCGATACATATCTAAAAACTAAAATAAAAAAAATATTTTCCTTAACAACAATCTATATTCCTTCCTAATCCAAATCTACATTTCTTCTATTAGGTAAAAATATATTTCACAAGATAACTAACCCTAAAAAGAAAGAAAAAAAAACCTAATTACTATGTTCGGAATCTATATAAACCTAACACCAAACACAAGAATCACACCAGGAAAAAAATGGCGACACTTATCAAAGGAAAAAACAACCGAAAAAATATTAAGGAAGCTTTCCAACTCCTAGAGAGAAAAATTGTAAGTTTGTTATCATGATGTTTCAATTAACTTCTACTCTTAATCTATATTTTTACTAACCTATATTTTATATTCATCAGGGTTTCTCATTAACATGCAAGGCCACAATAAAACAAGTTCAACAATCTTCGCAGTACTTTTACTTAGCTTGTGAGATCTGCAACAGAATTCAAGGAAACCTTGAAAACCCAAAGCCATGTTTTGGATGCGAAAAAGAAGTCAACAGTCCAGTATCAAGGTAAAACAACACATCAATAGAATTAAAACACACCGGATTGAAATTTAACAGAAACATTTTTTTTCAGATTATTGTTGAAACTGTTGGTGCAAGATAGAAGTGAAGAAGCAATTTTTGTTGTGTCTGGTGAAACAATAGAAAAGATGATATCAATGGATCCAGCTATTGTACTACAATGGTCAAAACAAGATAAGGTATAAAACTATTTGTTGAAACTATGATGGCGGTATTATACAATATTGTTCAAACTATTTAGATCGTTTATACATGGCGGTTTTTACATGGCTGTTTTTTTGTAGGCAACTCAAGAAAGGATACGCGAAGAGATATCGGAAAAGATAAGTGGTTACGAGTGTGTATTTCACATTAACATCAACAAGCTGACCTGGGGAAAGAAAAGTTTAGAAGTTCATGAAATTTATCAAATAAAAATATCACCAGAAGTTAAAAAAAACTGAGGTAACATTTCTAGACAAACTGTCAATTCACTAAAAAACTATTTCAATACTAACAAACGTAATATTACAGATTCATGTTGCAAGCAAACGTGAGGTGATCGTCCTATCTGATACTGATGAACAACTATCTCCACCAAAAAAGAGAAAGGCCTCACGAAAGATGATCGTGATGTCTGATACTGATACTGATACTGATGAACAACTATCTTCACGAAAGAATAGAAATGCCTCCGGAAAGATGATCGTGCTATCTGATACTGATACTGATGAGGAATTTATTCCAAAAACACCAGGAAAAAAATAAATAAGAAAGTGATGGTTATACTATCTGACAACAAGGCTTGAAGGAAAATACAGTTTCATAGATCTTATTTGATTTTTTAGATTTTTAATTTTTAATTTAGAGTGAGCTTCCCAGATTTTGAATGTTTTTAGTATGTGTTCTTTAAAGATTCCGAATTCTTATAGATATGTTCCATTATTTTCATTAATTTGCTATATGAGTTCTGTCAACAAATCATGATCAACTCATTAATTTGCCATCAACAAAGAGACCAAACCTTAGGTTATCTCTTCCAAATCCTAAAGATTTATTCAATCCCATGATGCCTACTCAATATGAACCTAGGAAGTACATTCATCTCTAGAAAACTAACTGCAACTGAAACTGTTCTCAATGATGCAACTTTCGATAACTTAACCTGGGCCAAATAAATGAAAAATCAGTTGAAGATGGCAAAGCACAAGCCTTGCAAACTGTAGAACACAAAAAGACAAACTATACATATGAAACTGGCTAAATTATAATTTCTTTACCTCAGCCTGGATAAATACAAACTGTACATATGAAACTGTCATCTCAAAACGAAAATGAAACCTATTATTTCTCATTACGTCTTATTACGTCTGAAATCTAGGGAGCTTGGGAAAAGACAATAGCAAGATAATGAAAAAAACCAATGGGCTCGGGATTAAGACTTGGCAGGAAACTCTTCAACATACAATGGGTACACGAGAGTATAGGGCAAAAAAAATCAATATTAACACGTTAGGGTTACCACAACACGCCGACATAAACACCAAACCACAAACCATAATAATACTTCTTTTTGATAAAGTTACCATTAATTGTCGGCCAGCTAGGGTATAAATTCCATGCACTATCAGAAATCTTTCAATAGAAAACCCATTCTGAGAAAATGGAAGAACAAAAAAAAACATACACAAGGATTCCTTGGCGAGCCCATGGAGAACCTAAAGATTCCGACGACCATGAGGAAGTGAGACGTTTTATACTGAGGCAATAGACGAATTACAGTAATGAGTATATATTCATGCACAATCCTATTCAAATATATGGTGGGGATAAACAAGAATGGATCAAAGATCATTACAAGTTTATAAAATCTATGGAAAGCTACAACAAAACACAACAACAAGAACTGAAGAAGTTTATAAAGTATCAAAAATTATCAAAAGACTGGAATGGAATGACGTTTAAAGAATTCATGGCGTTGGAAGACACTGAAGATACAGTAGAAGAAAATTCAGCAAACTCAGAACTGAATCATGACTCTAAAATGGTGGAAGCTTATTTAATGTGTGAGGAGTTTGAAGACAAAATACAGTATGAAGAAGAAAAACTCAAGAAGCATCTTCAAAACATTAAATGGGTGAACCATTATTGTTTTCCAAATATTGTTCTACAGAAGAAAATACTAAAACAAATAGACATACAAATTATCTCATTCATAGCAACATAAGTAACAAATCAAATATATAGAGAACATGAATTAAGGAGTCGATGTCCGAGGTCTGGACCTGAAGATTACATAAAAGAATATGAAGAATATATCTATCAGGATGAACGAGAGGTAACAAAAATTCAAAAACAGAAAATGTTAAAGTACAAAGAACTCCTAAGTAAAGAATATCATGTAAACGTGGATAGAATCTGGGATCAAGAAAGAATCCAAACGTGCAAACAAAATCTTATAGTGTTTAGAATTGAAGAAAGAAGCTGGCAATTCGAGTACAATTCAAAAATATACAAATTTTGTTTCGGGGTGGATGATAATAACATAGACATATGATGATTCTTTTGTGTTCTCTGGATTATTAGATTACATTGTTCTTAGATGAGTTTATTTTTTCATATTGTTTTGCTTATTAGATTGTTTTTTGATAATAATACAGTGGCATTCCATTATCTTCAATTTGAAAACCATAACGATGCACCCAGAATATTAACACCGAATATAATAAATCTAAATATGATAAGTACAGATGGTAAAAAAAAGTAAAATATTCATTTCCATGACCACATCAAGGTTAGCATATACAAAATCTTTACTACCACATTAGGGTTAGTAACTTCATACTTCACCGGACTGACCCGAAAACAGCACCACACGTAACTTCACTGGACTGTATACCCTATACCATGACTCTATACCCTGTGCGAATAAGATGCTAAAATAACGGTGCTTTGAACATCTTACAAGAAATACTTAATTTTAGATAAACAAAAATATAACAGATAATATACATACGAAATTAATGAATCAAAAATAGATTTGGTTTGCCAAAATTATATTTACATTTATGTATGATTGTCTAATAATATTCACATTTATACAAATATACGTATCCTAGATATGTATAGAGTTTTTTTGATAAACATAGATCTTCCTACCTAATTTTAGATAAATGCAAATCTAGCTGATGAAATAAAAATCTACGTAATTTAGTAAAATTAATGACCAAGAAATCTAAATGTGATCAAAACCCTAATTCAATCCAATATAAATATATACGTAATAACTGACATGCTGAAAAAATACATTGAAACAGAAGCTATGGCAAGAGGCAAAGGATTGGGTTCAAAGAAGAAAACAAAAGGTATGATATCTAAAGTTCAACACTGTTTCATCCAAAAAAATAGAATAACAAAAAGTTAATGAATATGCAGAGGTAACTGATGATAAACAAAGTGAAGCAACAATGGAAACCAGCAACGGTTCAGATGACGTTGAAGAGTTACCGATGGTGGTTGAAAAAAATAACAAAGATATGGTTGACGACGAGTTGTCCATGGTTATCGAATCAGATGACAAGAACAGAAAATTGCAGAGTGAATCAAAGTTCATACCCACCACTCCAGCCCAAAAAAGAAAAAAAAGAAAAAAGAGTTCAAAACTTGATTCATTTTGATTTCTATTCAATAAATATTAACCATGTTGTATCTGTTTATGAAGGAGATGCTGACTCAGATGAAGATATGGACTCCAAAAGCTCCAAAATTACAAAAATAATTAAGCTTTGGCTCACCTGAAACGTATCATTCTATTCTTAAACAAGTAAGCTTTAGCTCGCCTGAAACGTATTATTCTATTTATTATACAACAAAAATAGCAAGGAAGACTGTCCAAGAACATCCGGATTTATGTCACATGACTAAGGGGGAAATTAAAATCTCTGGAAAGCTTAGGATTATGCGAGCATGGGAAGAAAAGAATTTAAAGACAGCAAAGCTTTACAACTACTACATGATTTTGATGGATCGAAATGTAAGTGTTTATATTTACTTATTACAATCATCTAATTTTGTAATATTTCTAATAATAGGGTGAGAAAATGCTCTGCGAGCTCAAACCAGCACAATATTCAGTGCACAGTGATAAACTAAGAGAGCAAAACGTGATATCATTAAAGTTCTTCTCCATCGTTGAATCAGAAAAAGGTTACAGACCTCTTCCTTCCAATCTACGGATTCTTTTCAACGCCTATACAAGTGTCAAAGTAGAAAACGAAGAGAACGAAAACATCCCAAATTACAGATTCTTCTTCACTGAGCTAGAAAAACTCGAGGAAAGATATGATAATACAGTATACACTACAGGTAACTTATTTAACATAACTATTTGCATATCATTATTTTGCATAAAATGGGTCCTTTTCATTTTCGGTAAATAATTCTATAATTTGGAAGACGTCATTGGAAAACTAATACTAGCAAAAGCACCGGAAATAATTCAGAATAGAAACGATGAAGATGCCGTAAAAACGGATGTCACAATTGAGAATGAAAGGGGAACACATGTGAAAATAAGTCTTTGGGGAGACACGGGAAACCCCGTCCAAAAAATCAAGGAAGGCAAGAATGTGGTACTAATAGTAACTGGACTGACAGTGGATAAGTTTGCAGGTAATCAAAACACTTATTAACTCAGCCACGGTATTCCTATTTTGATGTTCCTATACTAACATATTTGAAATGAATCAGATGACTACTTTTTGAAGATATCAAAGTCCACCACAGTATATGTGGATCTTGACATACCACAAGTTCAAGAATTTAAGTCAAAGTAAGTATTATTAATTCTTTGTGACGATTAATACATGTTCATGTCTATCGAATGTTCATCCAAATATCAATGGATGAATCACTAAAGTGTTCATGTCTATTAACATATTTGCAAAATCCACTAAAGTGGTTATTGTGGATAGCAACGAAAATTCAATGGAAGGTCTAATGGAGGGATCACTTTTCAGAAACAAGGTCTCTGTGATGGAAGGACTTGCAAAAATGCAAGTGATGCAAGTGATACTGTAACCAAAAATATACTAATTATTGGTAACCAATTATGACAGGGTACCACGTTCACATTCAAAGCTACGGTGACCGGTATTCGAGAAAGATCAACATGGTTTTACATGGCATGTCCGAAATGCAACAAAGCACACATCATAGCTAAGGGAATTCCATGGTGTAGCGGCTGCAACAAAAGAGTACGAAATCCTATTGCGCTACAAGTTGGAGCTCAAAGTGACAGACAAAACCACAACAGCTGTGATAATTGTTTCTGGACCAACTTCCGAACCACTACTCGACAATATAAGAGTAGCAAAGCTCATGGAAATCAGCACTATAAATGTAGAGGTATTGTCCATTCACTACTATATGCTTAGATAATAATATAGACAATCAGTACTAACAAAATTTGCTTGGATGACAGGAAAATTTGGCAGAAAATGTACCTGAAATCTGGGATGCAATAGGATTGTCTTTCATATTCGAAGTGCATCTTAATTCGAAATCGTTTGGTTACAATAGTTTTTCTGTCAGAAAACTGTATCCAATCAATTTTGAACTGGAAAAAAAATTCGAATTGGGAAACATGCACCAGGTAACAAGATTAGTTCACAATATTCATATCTAATCAGATATAAAAGGAAAAAAATAAATAAGTTATATGTTGATGTAGGTACCACCAAACAATGAAAGTGTAGCAGGAATTGAAGGTGAAGATATGGACGAAATGATGGAATTGGCGGACTTAGCAACAAAGGGATTACCAAATACAAATGACCAACATTGTGAGGATGAAAACTTGGAAGATGAGGCAGCATTGGCAGAAGCAGAAGCTGTAGAGAAAGCAATACTACAAAGTAATGAGAAAGAAAGCGAGTTAAGCCAACATGGTGAGGAATAAAACTTGGAAGATGAGGCAGCATTGGCAGAAGTACAAGCTGACGAGAAAGGCGCATAATTTTCTTATGGCGCATGAGATCAAACACTCCTTTCTTTTCAGACACACCATTCTTATGGTTTTGGTATTTTTAAAACACAATTTCCTTTAGGATATTTATTTATTTAGATGTGGATTCTTTTGGATATTTATTTATTTATTTAGATGTAGATTCTTTTGGATATTTATTTATTATTTCTTTCAATACTGTTATGTTTGATGTGTTTTGGTTAATATAGTTTGTTTTATGCATTGTTTTGTTCCTTTCTTCATGTGTTTTGTGTTCATGTTGTCAGTAACCCATTGAAGAAGGGTAGAGTCTTAAATGATCAGGTGCATAGGCGTTGTTGCCTTAATGCAAGCACTCTAATTCCATGAACTGAACAGATTTGCATCTCATATGAGGGGGTCTGCAAACCATCTCATATGTATGGTTTTCGGGTGCGCCCGGTGCGTAGCACGGGCCAAAAATCTAGTACTCCTTTAAACCCCCAAGTCATATAAGGCTCTACGTCACGCGGTGAGAATACCCACACTTGGGTGAGCGTCACCGCCCCCTTGAAAATTCTCCATTCCATTCTTCCTCAAATTATATGAATGTAACACTAAAAAACTTTTTCGGCTAAAAAAAACGGCGTAAAAAAAAAGCTAAAAAACAATTCGCTGAAATAAAAAGAAAGAAAAATTCTTCTTCCTTCCGCTCTTATTCTTCTGCTCTTCTTTTCCTCTGTTGTTCTTCTGCTCAAAGTCTGTGAGAATCAATCGACAGAGTCAGTTGAGTAATCTGTGTTCGTCAGAGTCACTTGAGTAATCTGTGTGGTTAATGAAGGTTGAAGAGAGTTTATGTTGATTGAAGAAATAAATCAAAGAGAAACCGAATTTAGGGTTTCATCTGATTTTGATGTTGTTCTGGAATCTAAAGGTTTATCAGGTTCTTCCTTCTATCTTATTCTTCTGCTCTTCCAAAGAAGATGTAAAATATGAAGTTATAGAGTGTTTGGTGTTTGTTTTGCTCTGATTAATGATTTGTTTTAATCATTCACTCTTTTATATTTTGCAGGTACGATTTTAATCCCTAACCCTAATATTTTCTCGCATAAACCTAATTAACTTCTGCGTTTCCACTACCGACTCCTTTCTTCTCCTGATCATGTATGATATCTATTTCTCTTTATTCTGTTTCCTTTTGATTTTCTATTTTGTGTGTGTATGACTATATGATACCACTTATATGGTCGTGAAATCAGTCCGTGAGGTGGTGGGAAGCTTTTTTTTAGATGGAAAAGGTTAAATTTTGAAGTTCCAATGAATTTCTTCTTTCGATTTTTTTTTGGTTTCATTCGAATTTGGTTTTGGTCTGATTAATGTCAGGTACATGCGACTAATTGACCTAACCATTTTCTCTTCATTCATGATATTTGATTTGTTAGGGTTTACTTTGTCTTTAATTATATAGACACAACCTAACCCTATTTGTTTAACTGAAAGCTCTTTGTCTTTACTTTGTCCAATGAATTTCTTATTTCGATTGTTTAGGGGTTTTGCATCAAGGAAACCCGTCCAGTACTTAAAAGGAAGAACTCTAGTCCAGTGTTATGGTGAGTTCATGTGTTCGTCTTGGTGACACCATTATGGTAAATACTTATATGCTCCAAATGAATTCAACAAGGCTGTTTTGTCTAAATATTTCATTAGTTAACTTGCCAAATATTAGTTATTGATTCATCCAGTAAATCTAAGTAGGACTTTAGTCTTGATGGAGAGCTTTGTTTTTCTCATGCTATTGCAATACTTTTGTTTCATTAACTTTCTGTTTTGATGATTGTAATATGCAGTTTTGGGGTTTCTTAATTTTGATATATATTCAAAGAAGAGGAAGATAATTCCGATCTTCCACCTGTTTCGTGTTTTTTCTTTTATTTTTGCACCAATTGTTCAGTTTTCTTACCATTAAATCTGTAGGTGATGCAGTCAAGTATGATTTGAGGATTTTATGGATTAACTTGCAGTGAGTCTCTTGCTTTCTAGTAAGGTCAAAACTCCAGTTCCCGTCTCTTGCAATGTTGTAATGCATTTCGATTATGTAATTTTAGGGCTACTAATATGTATTGATGGTTGTATTCGGTTTTAGGGCTTCTAATATAAACTGATAGATGTTTTTTTATGCGCAGACCTAACAAGCATTTACTTGCTTGGTTTCTTTAAAATCCTTGGAAATACAGTTAAATAAGTTCCCTAACAGGTTTAGATGGACTATGTGTAGGATATGGTGCATTTCCCCTAAACATCATCAAATATCTTTGGAGAACCAAGCATCCTTAACATGTGTATGTCGCTGCTGAGATTTCTATGTGCATGGCTGATAGGTGTCTAAAACACCTTATTATTTATCTATTGTTTATGCTTTATCTGCTAGTTTTCTTGTAAATTATGTATCTTATATTTTGTTTTTGAGTATTTAGGTACTTTGGAGTCATTTGGATCAAAAGAAGAGGAAACATGGCAAAAGCGTTGGAGGCGGATTGTGTCTCATTATTTGCTTTTATTTCTTCATCTCTGTCTGAAAATTATGTCGGTTTTAGTGATGCAAATTTCTGTCTGAAAAGCACGACAACTTTAGTGATGACTCTCATTGAAGAATATAAATGAATATGAGAAATAAGGGACGGTTGCTGTTAGCGGAGGAGCTCGAAAGATGGAGAAAGCGTTCAACTGGAGTATAAAAGGGCAAATCTGTCATTTTAGGGGAGGGAACTATATGGAGCTAACCCAAGGATAAAGGGCAACCTTATTTGGGAAGAGCACTAAATACAGACTAGCTGAAGTTAAGGGGTTTCCAGCTGGTTAACCCTTATCGAGAAGTAACCACCCCTTATAAGCACTCCATTCTGGGGTGGTTTCCATTACTGGGGTGTATTAATCCACCCCAATTATTCCCAACCCTAAATGAAGAAACTCTCCTCTCAATCATTTGTTCGTTCCCTGAAATTGAGAACAGCAGCCGATGTTCACTGCTGAGACTAGATCGAAGAAGGCAACGACGACAGCTATTAGAGAAATCAGAGAAAGAAGGTGATGAGTTCTGTGATCATGAGTCTGAAATGAAGAAAGAAACGATGGGTTTATTCGAATCGGGATTACCAGCAAATTAAGATGAAAAATTCTTGTTGTTCAATCGAAGAAGAATTGATGAGATGGTGATGTTGGTAGTCGCTGTTGAGGAATTAGAGATCGAATATGAAGAACAGTCGGTATTTTCCATGAATTAAATGAGTATTTGGTTTGAATTTGATATGGAAATTTTTGGTAATTGAATCGAGAAATTGGGTTGCTGTTAGCTCTGGTTTCGTCGGAGTTCATGAAGGAGGACTGAATTGCATCGGGTTTGATTTGTTGTGAATTTGAAATTTGTGAAACTGGTTTGTGGAGATTGAGAATGGAGTAAGAATGCAGGTAGATTTGAGTGTTCTGTGAAGTATGAAGGCATCCGTTAGTCCACATGGTTTAGCAATTGAATGAGTCTGACACTGGTTATGAGTTATAGCAGTGGTGGAATTTACAGGGAAGGAACTGAAATAGAATGGGTGCAGTGTTGGTGGCTTGAGCTTGAGGAGCAACTGTAGGTGTTGGTATGCAGTGAAGAAGGCTGTTGCTGGTGTTGGTTTTGAACTGCAGTTGGAGTTACAAGGAGATAGCTATGAGAGTTGGAGGATTGAAGGAAGTTGATGCTGCAATGAACCTGTGGTGGTGCTGCAAAAATAGCTCATGGAGCTAGTAATCTGAGTTTGGTGCCGAGTTGATGCTGCTAATGTGGAGGTAGTTTGATGGGTGTTCGAAGCTCAGTATAGGTGGGTATGAAGTGGATTGGGCTGTGGTTAAATAATTGAGTGAATGGCTTGAACTATGGTGGTTATAGCTGATGGTGGTATTCCAGTTGAGTTTGAGATGGAATTGAGATGTTATTTCAATAAATGGATTGCTGGGTGAAATGCAGGTGGTAGCTGGTGCAGTTGATGTTGCAGTGCAGCTGGATTTGTGTTGGTACATGTGGTAATGATTTGCTGTGCAAGATGGAGTTTAACTGGTGATTTCTTTGGGTGAATTTGATGGTGACAGTACAGCATGACAGCTGAGTTGCTGGTGCAGGAAGCATAGCCATCATGGCTGAGCACGATGATGCAACTTGCAATAGCCTTGGCCAAAACCAGTCAGCTGAGTTAGCCAGCTGACTCGGTTCTAACTCAGTGCCTGACTCCTCCTATTTGACCCGGTTGACTAACATTTGACCGTTAGGTCAACGGTTAACTTTGATGGTCAGTGATGGAATATTCCATCGACGGAATGGAATCTCAGGTTGACGGCGGTGACTATTCTTGCCGGATTTATGCCGACTTCCGGCCAAAAACCCAGTTTTCCGGCGACGAGTTTTGGGACATATTTTCTGCACGGGTTTCTATCTCTTGTGGGCTTGGTGGACTTCTAACTAATGGACTTTGAAGACAAAACCTAATTTTGGAAGGAGTATCCTTTATGGAAATTGAGAAACATATAAAAAGAGAGGATCTTAATATCTAATATCATCATATCTTCTACTGTTGTTTCTAGGGTTTAGAACATGAAAACCTTTATCTTTCTTCTTGTTATGAACTCCATTAACATGAGTACTTATTTTATTATTGGTTATGGAATAATTGGATTTCACATAATATGGTTTTTGATATGATAAATTAGTTTTGTCTCCATATTTTATCGATTATGATTCACAATTAATATTGTTATATGATTTGAATGCTTGTTTGATCGAGTCGCGAATCGGTTGAGTTTGTTTTCATCTCTATTGCTAGATTAGGGTTTGTTATACGTAAAAGTGATAGATTCTTGATTGCGAGTAGCATAAATATGATTATAGTTTGTAGTGATATATTCTTATGATCATATGTGAATTATAACCTTTGTTAAATTGAATTAGTGCGTTTTCCACGTTCAATTGCTTTGATTGGCCTGATTTCATAGAACTTAATGCATCTAGGGAATTAAACTTGATTAGTGCTTTTACACGTTAGGTTGTTCTTTTAGATAGAACTCATACTCGCATCTTTTAATGTGTTTGTTGATGACAAAAGGAGATTAGCGGTATATTCTTGCAATCAAGATATTCTAGGTCTTTTGATAAAAGTTGAGATTAAAATATCAATTCTAGTTATTGTGAAGAAAACATATTTGTGAATGAAGATGAATCCTTAACCAATATTCTCACTACCTTGATTTGATTTGTTTACTTTTCTTTCTTTGCTTTTATTTTACTATTACTTACATAAAAATCAGAAAACTCCCGGTATTTTATATAGGAAACCGAAACAACGAGATAACCTAGACCTCTCTGTGGGATCCATCCTTTCTTGCCCTTGCTATATTTATATTTTGAGTTGTGAGAAAGTGTAATTTATTTTTGACGCATACGACAACGATCAATGGCCACTGCAAAATACTGTGTATCTAGAGGTGCGTCACTCTTAACTTTGATTCCACTCCCTTTTTGATCAATAGTTGCATGTTTACCGTTTTTTTTCTTCTATTTCCTGGGTATTCATGTAGAGAGTGAAAATGACGAAATATTTAATAAGATTGATACTGAACTTAATGGGTTATCTTACAATGGAGTTATGGCCTACCACAACCTTATCTTAATGGGTTAGCAAATACAGTAGTAATTTCTTGAACCCTAATTTCACATCTCTTTTCTAATATTTTAGCCATTAACCCTTTTTAGGGTGATTATTTTTGTAATTTTGCAGGCTTTGATCCAAGAAACCACAACTGAAGTAATGAAGTTTATAGCAATACACAATCCAAGTAAACCCAATCTGATTTTCCTTTGTTTTAATTTCAGTGTCTGAGAGTGTTCATTAAAAATCTTAGATTCATTTTGAGCTTTGTACATTTGAGTCTATAGATCATACTGAATTTGTGGCTTCATTATTACGTTGCCTTTATTTGTTATCGTTTAAATTAGTTTTAAAATTGAATTAATGTCTGCTGATTAGATTAGATTAGATTTATGAGGTTTAGTTGTTTTTTTTTAATCAATTGCAGGGTGGTCCTCCAAATGAAGTAACACCGAGAAGTGTAACAAACTTAGGAACTCCAAGTGCTCCCCCTATTTTTGAAACATGAGAAGAACTTAATAAGCAGAGTATAATCCCAACCCAGAAAATGGAAAACCAAGTGATCACAACACCAGGTAACTTATCCACCTCGTTATTAGTATCATAAACACTGATTAAACCAAGTGATCACAGCACCAGGTAACTTATCCACCTCGCTATTAGTATCCTAAACACTGATTTGCATATCCTATGAGTTCAAACATTATGAGTTCTTCAAATAGTTAGATATAGGTTATCTAAAGTTTTTTTAAATTGGAAAACAAATATTTCTTAAGATTGCAAAAGTTCTTTGCCTGAGGTTTCTATCTTGGCCGAATACGTGCATGAGGTTTCTATCTTGGTTGAATACGTACAATGTGTACTCTACTGCTTGGATAGATCATGTTGAGCATCTTGGACAAGTCATGTATTACTCGAAATTGGTTTATTAGAATGCAGTCTTCTTATTTTGCAAAATTGGCTGCTTACTCAAGTTATTCAGAAAAGATATCGACACCAAATTCAGTTAAACCTCATAAAATTTATGCTATCCATATATTTTCATCAGCATATAAGAAAAATAGGTTTCCACCTAGCACCTCCACTTAGTTGCTTCTATCTATATATATAACACACCTCTTTGAGGTCAGAATGTGCATTCATGAAGTTCCTTATTTACAGTTGTAATTGCAGGCTTTCCTTACAATTTCTTAGTAATCATAAAGATCGTATTGTTATCATTGAAACTCTAATTATTCGGGCGACAAATTAGGTGTCGCACTCGAAGTTTTGTACAGTCTTTACGGGCTAGCCGTGTGGTCTGGCTCTAAGTTCAGGTCACTGAGAAGACTCCTATATACTACCAACATAATATTATTTGGAGTTGTGGAATGTAAATGGCCTTTTTAACTGATTTACTACCTGAACATTTATTGTGTATCCTTCCATCGTATTTAGTATTTATTTTTTCCCTAATTAGTTACTTCTTTATTGACAGCATGTGCACTATGCTAAGCAATTTCGCGCTGGGAGGTATTTATAGCCGGAAAAGCTGAGAGCTACAAGATGTATAAAGTAGCAATATGAAAGCCTTTGATTGATATAGTTGTAGAAAACATCATGGGTGAAATGACTTTCATAGAAATCCAATTCAGTTATCCAACGACAACTGATGTTCAGGTGCTATCAAGGACACTGTAGCTCGGCAGAGTGGAATGTTTTCTGTGGTTAGTTCAATAGAGAGATTTGATGCTCCTCCAGCTGGTGAATTTTTCTAACACAGGCTAATGGGCATTGCTCATGTTCTCATTTTGTTGACTACCTAATCTATGCCTTAATAACAGTGGAGATATAAGAGAGCTATTTGGAATCTTTATCAAGTGTTCAGTTTCTTTAGATGATATTCATTTTGCAGTTCAAAAATTTGAACCTCATTTTAAAAATATAGAAATAGTTTATTTATGTGAAGAGCATACCATCCCTAGAAATTAACCATCACTAGAAATTATACACCTATGCAGGATAATGACCTCATTAGATAACCTACAGGATAACAAAAATCAGTAGTCTTTTCATTTAACTGGAAACATATGATGCACGAAATGTTATGGAGAAAAAGACCCGGCGTGGAATGCTCTTTGATCTATCTACTGCTGAAATGGTAAGTTTCCTAATTCAACTCTTATATAGCGAATTACATCGCCAAGTATTCGTACGTGTCGGTGTTTTTTTAAGGGCAACTCCGGTGGAATTAGAAGAGCTTGATTGGTGGGCATAGCTAAAAGATACAGGCAACGAAATGGTGTGGGCAACTACCAGTTTTCATTGTAAAAATAAAATAAAAATGAATAATAAAAATGTATCGCAATTATTGATTTTCATTATCGTTTTGTTAAGATCTTTGGTTGGAGGGTATCACAAAAAGATAGTGCAACTATAGATTTTCGAAAAGTGACGAATTCTAACCGACACAAATCAAAAATGCATCGAGATGACAAATTTTAACCGATACAAATCGAAAATCCATCGGGGTGAGGCGAAGCTGAGCCACACCAAATTAAAAAAATGCATCGGGATGAGGTTAAGCCGAGCCACATCAAGTCAAAAATGCATCGCGACGGGGTGAGGCGAAGCCGAGCTACACCAAATCAAAAATTCATGAGAACAAAGCGAGACGAAACCGAGCCACACCAAATCAAAAACGCATTGCGATGGGGCAGGGCTAAGTCCCGCGACACCAAATAAAAATGCATGACGGGGAGAGGAGAATCCACATTACACTGAACCAAATATATGGTTAACATATTATTATTATTTTGATAGTAGTGGTTTTCGGGTCCGCCCGGTGCGTAACACGGGCACAAAATCTAGTTAGTACGAAAAGCAGAATCAGCAATCATAAAACGATTATAATTCCAGTTATCTCTAACTACAGATTCAGAGCACTTATCCTCATTCCAAATAGCTTCCATGCGATAGGTTAGGCAAAAGGTCAACTAAAATAGCTTGATGGTCTGAATTAAAGAAAGATTGCAAACCTGCGCTTTAGGGAATTGATTTCGCCATCATGTGATTCGCTTGCGAGTCATCGTTAAATGCATAAACATAGCAATATAGCCATTCATAATCCATAAAAGAAGAATTCACAATCCATAAACATAACGTAGCAACTAATAATCCGACACAAACTTATAAAACGACATAATCCGACATAAACTTTGAAAACCATAAAGTTAACTAAAAAAAGCGAGAGTTTACAACATCGAAAGTTTATTTCTTCTTTTTTGCCATGACTTTGCGACCTTTACTGCCTCTACCACTTGGACCAACATCATCACCGGTTTCATCAACTTGAGTGCTCGGTGACGCCCGAGTTCTTTTTTTCACAACCTTTTTAGGTTGCTTGCCTTTATCCCAAAACCGAGATGCATAATCTTCATTGTCAATGTTATCAATCATCTCTTGGTGCTCTTTTATCTTCTCAAGTGGCATAGGCTCTCCGGCTTTTATGCAATTAGTGCACCATTTGGAAAAACCTCTTAACATGTTCATCTGTTTTAAAACATAGCATACCATCAATGACGGTTCTAGTCTGATTTTGACCCATAAAATAAAACTAAATTAAGAAACCAATACGTACCAATCTATCAAAACCCGGAGGTTTATCTTTGAGGATACTCTTATACGGTGCGGGCTTTGCTTTAAGATCACGGATTACGCGAAAATGAGAAACATCCCGATACCAATCCATATAGTTGGGAGCATTTTCATAACCGTTGTTGGCTTGCCTTCCACTGATCAAGTATAGCGGAGGGGTCTCATGACCGGTTAAAGAAAATACTTCTAGGTAGTCAAAATGGAGTTGTATCGATCCAAGAAGCAATTCATGAATTCACGAATCGAGATCTCGTTAAGATTAAGGGTTCTATGCAATTTAGTGTACATAAATTCCCGACGGAACATGAAAAGGAAAGATTGCTTCTAAGGGGCATTGTTCATAATGTTTCAAGATGGGCAATAAATCACATGATGAAACAATTGAAGTTATATAAAGATTACAATGACGATAATACAGTTTGTGTTTGCAAAGATATGATAGGTATTGGTCTCCCATGTCGTCATAAAATGGGTACGTACGTCGATGTGATTGACATCAATGATATTCATCCATTTTGGAAGCAATTAAGTTTCACTCCAAGCACCCCCATAGTTGATGGTCCGTCGTTCTTGGATTCAAAATTGTGTGCAAGAATAACCGAGCGTTATGCTATAACAAATGGGGCCAAGAAGCAAGTATTGATGCATGATTTGGAGCAAGCTCTTCACCCTAGTCTAAGGGAGGTTGATGAACCTATTAAGCAAAAGGGGGCGGGTAGGCCCTCCGAAGTGTCTTGGGCCATGGGAAGAAAAGAATTGAAAGAGTATTTGTCTAATCAAAGATTATTGTGTAGGCATGAGCGTTCGGAAGCCTAATTTGAGGATGAGCCGCAACCCAAGAAAAGAGGTCGTCCAAGAAAAGATCAAAGTGGACCAACCGGCCGACAAGTGGGGCCAAAGGTCTCTACGAAGCCTTCTTAAGTGAGTCAAGCCGAGGCGGTGGAAGAAGTTGTGTTAGTGGAGACCCAAACTACCTTCGTAGTTATAGATCAAATGAGCAACTCCAAAGAAACACAATCAACGGAAATGGTGACTATAAGAGAGAAGTATGGTACTCTTCGTTGTCCTAGGGATTTTCATGGAAAACCTACGCGATCAAGGTATACAATTATAGAATAGTATATGAAACAACTTCCTCCCCTCATTGTTCCATTTGTTTTGTCCACCGACGAGGTGGATGGGGATGGTAATTGTGGGTTTCACGTCGCTACGGAACAAATTGGTTACTTTAGAGAAGTCTTGGACGAAGATGTCACCGAATGGCAATATTTAAGAACTAAGATGGCGATACAACTAATAAAGGACAAGGATTTCTATATGGGGATGATGAAGCAAGGAGATAGACACGACAAAGAGCTAGAGTTCAAAAACTTAGTTGCGCGTGTAAAGTTCCGAAAGGGATTGAAGACCATCGGATCCAAGTATTGGATGAGAATGCCTTCAAGTGGATATCTCTTAGCGGACGTTTTGAATTGCGTGGTACATTTATTTGTTCCACCTAAGTATGGACATTCCTTTACGTTTGCACTTACAAGGACGGTTTGCGATGATTCGGTTAAAGATAGAAGAATTGTGATGGCATTTGTGAATGAGATGCATTTTACCGGTTTAAGAGTAAAGAGAGATTGCCCATTACCTCCGTTGGATGGTGCAACGGATTACTTCACAACGAATCATTGTAAGGATTGGTTGAAACAATATGAGACCAACATGTTCGATTGGGATCGTGTCATGAAAATCAACTTTCCGGCAGGCATACTCGAATTAGTTCCCTCGGATGATGAAGATGAATGATCGTTACTTGCGGAATTTGTATTTTTTGGAATTTTTTGGAGTGCTCTGTGAAGTATAAATCTATAATCGGTAGTTAAATTATAAATATGTCAACCGATTATAAATGCTTTTGTAAACAGACTCAATCAAATTTATAATCGGTTATTAAAACTTCTAAGTTACCCTCCGATTGCAAGTCTAACAAAATTACTGAAATTTATTCCCCAGAATCGGTAAATAACATCTTACATTAACATCCGATTATCACCAAACTCTGAAAAAAATTTGAAAAAGTTTCCAAGAATCAGTAGACAAAACAGAACATATACGTCCGATTATTATCAAACTCTGACATAAAAAGATGAAAATCTCCCCAGAATCGGTAGATTAGAGATAACAATAACTTCTGATTGTAACAATTAATCAATATTTATATTGTGGTCACGGACTTCAGGAATTCATAACTCCCATCATAAGTGAATTCTTCGCCCTTTTCCACAAAGTATTGTCTTTTTGCGAGTGCCTCCTACATAAACAAACACAAAATAATGCCAAGTTGGTTTTAGTATGAAGGATTAGACACCCGGTGTTAAAAATAAATAATTTAAACCATACTTACAAATTGTTGGATTGACAAGCTTAAGTGGCTAGTATTAAACATCCTCTTTTGTATCGTTATATAATCATTTACCCCTTTTTGGACAAGTCGGAAACGATAATGAACTTGTTGGAGTGATCTTTGCTTTGGATTTCCATACTCTCGC
The DNA here is from genome assembly GCA_023529315.1 of Papaver bracteatum. Taxonomy (NCBI): domain Eukaryota; kingdom Viridiplantae; phylum Streptophyta; class Magnoliopsida; order Ranunculales; family Papaveraceae; genus Papaver; species Papaver bracteatum. The sequence continues at coordinate 2,482,464 of JAJJWX010002936.1, read as the reverse complement.
ACAAATTAGTTATATACCCTCGACCAAAAGAATTTGACTGTTAACGTTCCCGCTATGACATCTTCACGTCTTGTTTCATGATACCAGGTTTTCACAATGACCAAATCTTCTGCTGCGTCAAACGTTGCCATGCTAGTAAGTTGAGATATATAAGGAATGAACTAGAGTAGACGATGGAAAATATATTTGTAGAATACACAATGTTATATATGTGTTGTTTGCTGCATAAATAAGAATAGTTTAACCACCTTATATAGATGACACTCCCAACGTCTCTTTTTTTTGGAAAATATGGTCGTTGATGCGTACTTTACAAGACTGTACTGAAGTTGCGTACAATTATTACACATAATCGGTAGTAAATTCTGTAACATCAGTAACCGATTATGTTAACTCGGAACCTTAGGATACTTGTCAAACTTCCGATTATAGATTGTTTTGTTAACAGGGTAGAAAGTTTCATTAGGGAGGTATAATCGGAGGTTTATCAATATGTTTTTGCTACCGATTTTGTGTGGTTTTCGAGGCTCGGCTTCAAAAATAGACGTTGGAGTATAATCGGTAGTTAAATAAATAACATAAACTTCCGATTTTCTTGGTGTTTGGGAAATTCATTACAATATCACCTCAACATCATCATAATTTTACGTTGAACTTCCACAAATTCTATTACAATGTATTGTGATTAGCGTAGTGGACGTATTGGACGAGTCCTAAACGTATTAAATCTTTCCATCGCCATAAGGATTCTAAAATGAGCTTCATAACGGAAGCTTGATCTTTTCCATCTCCGCCATTCCCCGAGAGATTGTTCTATAACCTCATCATTGGTTGCACCCCTCAATCGATATTAATTCACAAGATAAGTTAAATCGACAAATTCTCCGACGCGTCCGTTTATTGAACCAATTCGGCAGAAAAGATCATCAGAGTGACGGTTGTTTGGGTTACCGGTGTCGGCGCAGAATTTTTCGTGAATTCTCTCCAAATAACTCATACTCATTATGCCTCCTTGCCTCCGTTATGCTCCCCGTCTCAGATAGAATTGAACGTAGAGCCTACATAAAGATAAATCTTCTTCAATCGTGAACTCCGTTGGATTAATGAATGTTTGGGACATTATGTTGAAGATGAAGTTGGAGATAGTTAAAAGGTATTTGTGTTCCATAGAGGGTACAAGGATACAATCCTTATATAGGGTTTAGAGTTCTAACGGCTCTTTTTTTGGTGGGGAAACTGTATAATCGGTAGCCAAATAAGGTATTTAGCTACCGACTATACAGTTGCCCCAAATTTTGTTTTGGGAGAAATCTCAAATTTACGAATTTGAGAACTATAATAATCGGTAGTTTATATGACTACCGATTATAAGCTGCCCCAAATTTTGTTTTGGGAGAAATCTCAAATTTTACGAATTTGAGAACTATAATAATCGGTAGTTTATATGACTACCGATTATAAGTTGCCCCAATTTTGTTTTGGGAGAAATCTCAAATTTTATGAATTTGAGAACTATAATAATCGGTAGTTTATATGACTACCGATTATAAGTTGCCCCAAATCTCTTCTTTGGGAGATACTATAATCGATAGTATAGTGAGGTTAGTTATTATTACTACCGATTTTTATAGGACCAAGATTCACGTTTGGCACAAAATCTATATTAATCGGTAGTCAAATATGATTACTAACCTTCCGATTTAGTGTTACACAGTCGGACACAAAATTGCTTCCGATTATATAAGGGCATTACCGTAATCTCCATGTTTTTCGACACCCCTTAACGTGGCCTCTGGGTTGGGAATAAAAATGTCGCCCCTAAATGTGCCATGTTTATTTTTATTCAAAAAGAAAATATTATTAATATTGATCGGCTATTACAACAGATTGTTTTTATCAAAACATTATGGATATCTTGAAAGATTATTGTGACTCTTTTCTTTCTTTCACTCTATCTTTTATTGTGTGTAATTGCCTCACTTTATCTGGTTTATACTTCTAATGCTTCACCTATTTGTATCTATTTAGTGATCATTCCGCTAGTTTCTTTGATCCTCTAAGGCATGTTAGGGCTCTCTTCAACCTGCTCATGGCTAGATCGACCGGGCCTCTTAAATCGGTTCACAATTGAACTACTATACTAAGTAAAGGGAGTGGAGCTTTGCATTTGAAGGGGCACAAGCAAGCTAGGTACTTAAGTCAGAATTGATAGGTACGTGAGGAGGTCTTGACAGTCAATTGTATAAGGATTACGCATTCCACTAGTGGATATCTTGGGCAGCAGAGGGATCTAGTCCTAAGCAGCTAGAGTTCAAAAAGGGTAGAGGTTTCAAGATAGTAAGTCCTAATATTACGGAGTTTTAGTGATCCATGCAGTAACGGGATGCCTTTTGAAAAAGAGAATCTCTTGCTGCTTAAAGAGTGGGAGTAAGCGGCGGTGGGATCCTTATCCAAGAAGTGCTTTCTTCCCTGGGCCCAAGCCTTTCGAAACCATGTCAGAAACCATTGTGCTCGCGCCGGCGGTCCAAAAAAGAGACGAAGTAGTGGTGCCTACATCTTTGAATTTCAGGAGTCGGGATCCGACGCATCTAGCAGAGCAAAGCAAGGTTCTATTCTTTTCGGCGGCATCATTCCGCATTGGATGGGAAGGCTAAAATTTAAGCCTCTCGAACTACGTACCAAAAGCAACTGTATTGTCGAAAAAATAGGCTTGATCAGAGCCGTGCCAGTTCGATTATCCAGGCCTCACACAATCCGACAGCCCTGCAGCTCCCGTGTTATGTAGACAAACAATTATTGTCGACTTCTAACTTCATCGCAGATTTACACTTTGTCACCTCGGACCCGGATAAGCAAGGGGATTCTAGTTCTGATTCAATTGCAAAGAGCGCTAGGCACCTCAAGCTTCATTCAACACAATCCTATCAACTTCCGTCGGATTATAAAATAAAAGAATACCTACATTAGTAACTAGCAACCTTCACTATGCGAAATTGGGCCAACACACAAGATGATACTTTATCATCATGGAGCGGCTTATTTTAACAAGATGGGGCTCAGGAAGATTAGGAGAAGTGAAAGAGAAGGATCGGATGGAAAGGAAAAAGGTAGAGGTAGGGTTTAACTCTACAGAAGAGGATAGGTACTTAAAGAACTCGACTTAAAAGAAAAGGACAGAGAATGGATGAAAAGCTTCTATCGTAGAACTCATTCGAGAGGGCTTGGTAATCTTAATAAAGGTTCGAGTCTAATTATCATATCACACTAAGAAGTGACTCCTATAGAAAGATTCTGAACTAGGCGAGAACAAACCTACTTAGATATTATAAGGGCGAGGTTTTATCCACCAACGCTTTGTTCCCGGCCCAGGCGCCTACTTCCTTGACAGTCCATATCCGACGCCAAACGGATGTCCGGTACTCCTCAGCTTTAAAATGGACTCTTCTCTCGATACGATCATAAATGTCTTTTTTGGGTATCATACGTCCATCCTCAAAGAACAACGGAATTTCCCTACGCGCAACGGATCTTTATAGGTAGGAGTCGTTGGTTGTAGGCCTTGGTCTTCAGTTCTGAGTACTGTAGTGAAGATAGGGACGAGCCCGAAAAGAAGTCTGTCACTTTTGACCTCTCGGCTACTCTCCATAAATTGAACTCTCCTCAAGTAAGAATTGAACCCACGACCAATCAGTTAATAGCCGCTACCCCCTGGTATGTGCCACTTTCCTAATTCATAGGAGAGCACCCCTTCTCCCGAAGTTACGGGGCCATTTTAATTTAGTTAAAAAGACTGAAGCGCTTCATACTGAATTGACACGTAAACTATGGAAGAAGCCAGAAGATAAGCTGATGGAACAGATGGATCCTACCGATTATTGAGATTTCTAGGCTCTGGCATGTAATTATAAAACCTCTTTCAGTCCAACATAGTTCTTCTAGCTTTCTTAGCCAAAAACATCAGCACCACCATTGTTATCTCTCCTCGGAAAAATATAAAAGACCAATTACTATGAGTCTAAAACATATATTTGATATCAAGAATAATATTTATATCTTGATTCCTCTGATGAACATGTGAATCCAATTCATTAATGGATTTTATTAACACCTCACTATCAGAGTCAAAAACAACTTTGTCAAATTTCTAGCAATAGCCCAGCTGACTACATTCTTCATAGCTCTGTACTCCAGTTGCTCCACTTCATGATATTTAACCATTCCTCCATCAAAACACCTTCCTTTTACTCCATGACAGTTTCCTACAAATCTCGAATTATTAGTCCAATGCCTCCTTTGAGAAGGCTCCTGATAAAAGATGCATCTGTAAGAATATTTCTACACATAGAAATATTCCTTTGGGCCACGTAATAATTTTGGTTAATTATAGAATATTGCTAACTTATGTCGGTTACCATTTCTGGGATTATTTCCTAATATATCTTCTTTGATGGACGGTCGAGATCTAATGCTATTAATTAAACCCTAGGAACTTGGTACTCGTTCTTCCTATAAGAGGAACAAAATAGCCATCGGTATTGGGTTCGAGAATTTTAATATTCGTAATATAAGAGGTGAAGAAGGAAAAACTAGGACCTCCACAAGGTATTACCGATCGATGCTCCAAATGATCGTTGTATCATGGATTAACGTTACCAGGTATTTTCCATAAACTTTAATCGTATATTATTGTGTGATAATCATGAAGTTCGCGATCCTATGATTATGTATCTATAAATTAAAACTTACAACATCCCGATTAATCTTGAAACAATTTCTTACAGGTGGTTGCCAAATAGAAGTATCACTAGATTACTTTCCGCATAAATCCTTGATGTAGTACCAAAGCTACTACATTGATTTCTCAGACTATATATTTTGTTAGTGGACGTCATTGCAATTTAACATTCTGAAAAATAGTTAAACATATGTCCTTCCATATAATCTAGGTAGCAATCATCAAAAGAAAAATATTGGATTCATTTTTGACAAAGCAAAGGCAAAATTCATTAAAAATCAAGAAGTCACAAAGAAGTGACAACTAGATACACAAGGAAAAGAAAACCATTCGGTTAGCTGTGTAAGACAGCATTCTAGTTACATGCAAATGATAGTAGATAATGATATGTCTTTTAATAAATCGGTGTGCAAAAAACCAACTAGATAACCGATTTTGAAGACTACCATAATCATTTAATACATTAGTGACATTTATGTTGACTCCAAACCAAATAGACTTAGCATAAACACAGTCTAGAAAAAGATTGTTAGGGGTTTCAAGAGGGGAATTGCATAAACTGCAGTGAAGGTCAATATCTGACTTGTATCTAATTGCAAAAAATATCCGTAAGAATTTTCCAGATGAATAACTTAATTCTATGAGGAAGTTTGACTTTCCATAATGATTATCATACCTGAGTAGAGACAAGATGAGTACTTGCACATTGATTTGAACTACTTCTACGAACCTTGGAAGCTCTTTTGATAGAGAAGTTACCTTTTCTATTAGGAGTCCATATGAGAGTGTCAACCCCTCCCATAGGAATATTCATAACTACAACTTTTACAACAGATTTAGGTGCAAATAGGTCATTAACAAGCTGGACATTCCAAGTTCTGGTGCTAGTGACAAAAATTTAGAAACAAGACTATTTAAACCCATATCAAGTTCAGGGGAATGATTTAGACCAAAAACTCAATAGTCTAAACAAATTATAACTTTAGAACCATATCTTACTTGCCAGAAACTATTCATTTGAATGGTTTGCATCCATAAATCCCTTTCCAAACCCAAGAACTATTATCATTCAACTTATCCTGTTATAAAAACTCTTATCTTTATAATATTCGGCCTTCATAATCTTAACCCACAATTCATCTGAATCACTACTAGCCTTCCAATCAAGTTTACAGATTAAAGCATTATTAAACTATTCAAGACTTATATAACCTAAACCTCCTAGGCTTTTGGTTTTTTGAAGTTACACCAAATAATGAATTTTATTCCTTTGTTTGCTTTATTCCCCCACCCAAAATTCTCCTGCAGAGTATCTAACTTGGATATAACAATATTATGAATCTTAAAGCAACCTGATAAGTAGGAGAGAGTTAAACATATTTAATCATGGAAGTTCTACCAGCTTGTTCTGAGGAAGTAATTACCCACAGTTCTTCATTCTAGCCTCAAAATATTGAACAGGTGGATCAAAAAATTTCAACTTAGAGTGACCAAGTAATAGCAGTGCTCCTAAATAATTTTCATAGTCAGTGACCATTTTCATGTTAAGATCTCTAGCTAAATCCTCACATGCACCGAAAAATGTACGTCTTGTTAGAGTACATACCAAACCTATGCGAAATCTCAAGAATGTTATGCGCATGATGCATATCAGCTTTATCAAATGTTCAAGGATGAGAATGTACTCTTAAAAGAGAAAATGGGTAATAGGAGAGGCCCCCCCCCCAATAATATTATCAGATTCAACATCCATGAAACTTCTAGAATGATACTCCATAGAAATGATAAAAAAGTAGGGAAACAAGGGATCACCTTTCCTTATTCCTATAGAAGGATAAAATTGCTCACAAGGAGAGCCATTTAGGAGAACATTAATACCAGTAATAGAGATACATTGATGAATCAAGTTGCAAAAAAAATCATTGAAACCAAAATTCTCAAGAATTTTAATTAAAAAAGTCCATTCAAACCTATCAAAAACTTTGGACATGTCAAGTTTCTATGCCATTGTACTACCAAAACTTTCCATGTATTTCATTGTATGAATTATTTCATGAGAAACAATAATATTGTCATGGATTGTTCTACTTGGTACAAAAGCACATTGACAGGGTGATATAAGTTTCTTAAGGAAAAGCTTGATTCTATTTACAAGCATCTTAGACAAAATTTTATAATAAATATTACACAACCCAATTGGTCTGTAATCAGAAGCATTTTTGGCATCCTCTTAGGGATAAGTGAAATGTACATCTTATTAAGACTCCTAGGCATAAATCCACATTCAAAGAATATTTTGACAACATGAGTGACATCTTGACCAACAAGTTCCCATTTAGGTTGATAAAATCCCGCTTGAAAACCATCTATACCAGGTGAAATCCAAGCGGTCATACTTTTGACTAGATTCTCAATTTTATCATTAGAAGGAACAACAATTAAACCAATATTGTTAACATTGGAAATCATATTAGGAATAACATCGATTGCATCATTAAGAAAACAAGGATTAGAAGTATTATCAATGGAGCTAAAATGATTTGTAAGTAGATTACTGATTTCATTCTTGTAATTATGCCAATTACCATCAGAATCAAAAGAGAATTATGTTATTAGTATGCATACTTTTATTGACAAGGGAATAAAAATGTTAGAGCACTGCTCGGTTGAACTCGCAAGCTTTGATATCTCAATCTTGTTGTCAAGTTTAGTTGTCAAAACTATAAGTCTTGATTTCTAGTCTACTTATAGCTAAGTCTCGGACTATGATAGAAAGTGTAGTTGAGCTCTAGACTCCACGGCGTTCATCATACAAAGACAAATAACTAATCAAGGAACTGGTGGAACTTCATCGACTAAAAGGTATTGTTGATGGTGGATTTTCAACAAAGGTCAAATCCATAAAATCATGATACTGCATGTTTCTGATACGGCTTCAGGCATGTGACGATTCATATTTTACGAAGCCATGATGAACATGTCTTTCGAAAATCCTCCACTAGCTGAGCATTCGATCCCTAGCATTTCATTGTGACCTCTATGTAGAATAATATAATTGGGCGGTCCTCCTACATAATTGTTTGTTGAGAGAGCTTAACGCCTTCAGGACGTCGATGATACTCACTGTTCCCTGACTACAGGAGAGCGATCCACCTATACATAGAAGAACGATTGGGAGGTTCTCCATCAGATTGAGAGCAACAACGCCTTCAGGACAGTGATACTCACTGATCCTGACTGTGTAGAGCGATGTGTATAGACTCGGGTGTTCTCCGTAGTGTCTGAGAGCACCCTCATGATTAGTCGTCTCCTGACTATGCACATAGATTAATTTTGTCGTGATATTCACCACTAAATTCCCAGAATAATCTATTATTGCTCCTATTCCATGGTCGAATCCATTACCTGATCCCATGGAATGGCAATAACAATTGCTCATATTCCATGGTCGAATCCACGACCTGATCCTATGGAATGGCAATAACAATTTCTCCGATTCCATGATCGAATCTACGACTTGATTTCATGGAATGGGAACAACAATTTATCTCATTACTCCGATTTCATGATCGAATTCACTGCTAATCTCATGAAATGGTAATATATAATTTTATTACTCCGATTATATGGTCGAAACCACGATCCCATGGAATGGTAATGCATATTTTATTATTCCGAGTTCATAGTCGAATCCACAGTTGATCCTATGAATTGATAATAAATAAATACTCATTTTATTATCTCTCATGAATCATTCTACACTGATTTTCATAAATTATCAATAAAGATTCAACTATCGGGCATCTGGACCATCCCTGAGTAAGCCCCACGAAAAATAGTGCAAGTGTATTCCACAATGATGCACGAACGAGCGTCCAAAAAACATGAACAAATAAGGAATCCCACGCAAAACTGGAAAAAACAACAAAAAATGGTAAAATAATAAGAGGCGCCCATGGGGCCGGGCCTACCGGATGGACGGCCGTGCCCTAGCCATGGCCGGTCCCATGCCTCTCCCATTATTTTCCTAATTTTTTTTATTTTCATGAACTCATGAAAACTCCTTGATTTTAGCAACTTTCCTTGTTTTGCAAAACTCATGAATTCTCCATAACTTCATGGATTCATAAAAAACTAATAATATTATAAAACAAGAAAAGGTGTGCGGGACCGAGCAACATGACCGGTCGGCCATGCCCAAGCCGTGGCCGGTCCCACACCTTACAATCCTTAGCCTATTACAATAATCATTCCCCAATTTCATGAAACTCCTCGGTTTCAACAAAATTCATGGATTCTCCATAACTTCACGAATTCATGAAATAATAATAATAATATTATTATAAAATAGGGAAAGGTGTGCGGGACTGGGCAACATAGACGGACGGCCATTCCCTAGCCGTGGCTGGTCCTACACCTTGCAATCCCTAGCTTTTTATAATTATTATTCCCTAAACTCATGAAACTCCTCTGTTTCAACAAAAACTCACGGATTCTTCATAACATCACGGATCCATGAAATAATATTATAAAATAGGAAAAAGTATGCGGGACCGGGCAACATGGACGGCCTGCCATGCCCTAGCCGTGTCCGGTCCCATACCCTGCAATTCCTAGTCTTTTATAATTATTATTTTCCTCGAATTCATGGAACTCCTTGGTTTGAGCAAAAATCACGATTTCTTCATAATTTCTCAAATTTTGCTCAGATCATGAAAATTCAAGAGCCAACATGGTCACGTGACCGGCTAGCCTAACACGACAAATTTAGATGTTAAAATACTCTTATTTTAATATTTAAAAAATATTGATCAATTGAGTATACATGCTCATTCCAACAAAATCAAGAATTTCAGTCAAGATGAAACTCTTATGAAAATTCGCAATTTTGCTCGAACGCATATCAGAAAATACTGAAACTCTCAATACGGAGACACGGACACCATGGAAACACGCACATGCTCTAATGGATGATTAGGGTTATTCTTAGGGCTTGCACAAAGCCGGTCCCACATGTTTTCATAATTCTGACCTAATTTGTTGAATTGCTCGTATTGGGCCCAAACTCTCTCAAACCAGCCTGGAGATTGCTCAAATGGACAACATCTAGTCTCGTGACCACCAAGAGCCAGTCCTATGCTCTCTTGGTCGGTCCCATATTGCACACCTAGGTTTCATCACCTAATGTTGAACCCAAGAGTAACTCAATAAATGATGAAACCGGCACTTAATCATCATTCCTTCACCAACTCTCCAACTGAGAACCCTGGTACATGCTCACTCGAGCAATTAGGCATCACATGGACGTCCATAGTCTCACGTGGTCGGTCTCTCCTTTGCTCGTGATCTAATTTTCAGCAATTCGTGGAATAATGAGCAATTCATCAAAATTATGGGTTTCGAACAAACACTCAACAAATCATCATTCTGAGCAAGTTCAAACACCAAATAAATTTATATATTGATCCACGGGGATTAATCAAATAATATCTGGTAATCTACCAATATTTTTATATATTCTATTGGGTCACGTCACCAATAAATATTTCGTCGAATTGAGCAACTTTACTCAGTTACTCAAATATTGATCCAGCTATCAGTAATTAGTTATTTTATCAGTAATTTTTCGAATAGAGAAATACTTGCTCAATTGCAAGTCAAATCCTCAATATTCAGTAATTCGTCAAATTGAGCAATACTTGCTCAGTTTCTCGAATATTGACCCAACTATCAATATTTAGTAATTTATCAGTATTTCGTCGAATCGAGCAATACTTGCTCAGTTGCTCGAATAATCCACATATATTCAGTAACTCATCAATATTCAACAACTTGTTGAATTTACAACATTTGTTCGGGCGAGCAACATTAATGTTCATGAATCACTAAGCATTTTTCAAACATGCTCGATTCGACAAAACCTAGGCTCATTGCCTAATCAGTCAACAACTGACAAACTAAATACACGTCTGTCATGCAGACTCCACGATTCGTGAGACATCAATCACGTCAAATTGGGGGATAACAACTAGGGTTTTGGTCTGGCGGCCTACATCACGTGGATTCATCCACGACGAGAAATGTGCGTAAGTAGTGTCAACAGTTGAAAGAGTTAGCAAAGTAGTGGGTACACGATCAGTCAAGTCTCCACACGACACGGAACTGACTTTACCACGATCTCCCATTTTCCCACTCTTTCACTCAAGAAACCGTCACGCTTAAAGGGATCAAGGTGTTCACAACTCTGACAGTATAAATAAGTTTCTGAATCCATGATTGAGGATAACGAATGATCACTAGCTATCATCGATCGTCTACACAGAATTTCTCGAGTAAGTACTCTCAAGAATTCATCAATCCATCTGAACTTATTCGAACTCAACAGTTCACCAATTATTGCAGAAACCTTCAACACATCAACAATCCTTGATCATCATTGATCCCACACAATTCTCAGCTTCCCTCCTATAGATCAACTCATCTCCCTCTTTACGACCGAATTGACTCTGGAATGGCCATTGACTTGTTTTAGGCCGGAGTCCTACAAATTGATCTCTCGAATCTAAGCACTCCCTTTGCAGTGTATCTGTGTGAGGTTAAGAAGTTTGCCTGGTCGAGGGGTCTCGAAAACACGCTCGACTCTTCACTTTCCTAAAAAACCAGCGAACCGTTTTTCCCCATCCACAAATTGGCAACCACAGTGGGAGATTAATTTCTCGGTTGCAATCCCTCATTTTCACAAAATGGTTGGTCTTAGGTCTAACTCAAAAACTTCGAATTGCAGTCAGAATCTTTCGAATAGAAATGCTCCTTCTTGCGGCGCTCCACCCAATGAAATGTTCAATGCGGAAATCCCGACTTTGATCGAGTTAGCACGAGTACAAGAGGTTTATACGAGGAACATGGACCTGATAAAAGAGACAATGAACAACATATTGAACTTCCTCATCAAACTGACATATGATCTGGGAGGCGCCGACACTCAAGAAGTTCCAACACTGGTAGCTGACCCCTTAATCAGTGATCATCCTCGAATCAACAGCTTCACCACTTATGAAAATCCTGTGGATCAGGAAGTCACACATTTGATTGAAAATCTATGTGAACTCTTACACTTCTCCAGGGATCAGCGTACGAGCACGTTTGCTGCACTCAACAAGATATCATCTGACATTCCGTCGTCACAGGTAGTTGAACAAGTGTCCTTGACATCCGAACCTTCGATCAATAACATCACCTTCACAGAGAAGGACCGAATGACGGAAGAAGGACATAATCGAGCCCTGTTCGTGACTTCTTCAGTCAAGGATTCTGAATTCAGGAGAGTCCTCATCGACACGGGCGCTTCCACGAATCTTATTACCAAAGAAGACTCTCAAAGAAGCCAAGATTCCAAAAAGCAAGGTCGTCCATTATCCCATACTAATAACGGGTTTTGAAGGAAGCCAGAGTCACACATACGGGTACATCTACGTGGATCTAAAAGTAAGACCGATTCAATCTACCGTAAAGTTCCACGTAATTGAGAAGGATCCTGACTATCACATGATACTCGGACGACCATGGCTCCATCATAATAAAGTTGTTCCTTCAACGTACCATCATTGTATGAAATCTTGGCTCAACAACAAAATCGTCTGCATCGCAGCTTCAGTGTCTCCATATGCTCCAGTTTGTGATGTTGGATTCCTGGAATCACCAAAGAACATCCCCGAACCTCCAAGCAAAATATGCGCCACTCCACTCCCAAGTTGGAAATCTATTGTGGAAACCGACAAACAATCATCAATAGACGTTAAGTCCGTCAAACTGTCCACTACACCACTCAAGCGTCGTCAAAATCAAGGTATGGCTCATAAAAAGTCCAACTTTATTACTGATTATGACGCAGAAAGGAGAGTCAATTATCTCCGTCGAAAAGATTAGCAATTAATAAGGGAGATCGATAAAAAGTCTCCCCGCCCTGAAGAATCATGCCAGAGTGAGCAATCACCGAATGAAGAAATCCAAGATGCACCCGACATCTACAAGACGCCACGGACTCCACCACAGACGACCTTGAGACTATCAACATCGAAACGAACGAAGATCCAAGGCCGATTCTGATCAGCTCTTCTCTCTCACCTAAGGAACGAGAAAGATTGATCAACCTGTTGAAAGAGTATCAAGATATCTTTGCCTGGACGTACGAAGAGATGCCCCACCTAGATGATAAATTGGTCACTCACCATCTCCACATCACTCCTGGTTCCAAACCTGTCAAGCAACCGCCTAGATAATTCAGACACGAAGTTGAGGAACAAATCAAGGTGGAGATCCAAAAACTACTGACATCAGGATTCATCAAACCCATTCAACATCCAACATGGCTGGCGAACATTATCCCAGTAAAGAAAAAGAATGGTCAAATCCGATGTTGTATAGATTTCAGGAACCTGAACAAGTGTTTCCTGAAGGATGATTTTCCTTAATCCAATATTGATATGCTCTTCGATGCAACCAGCGGTCATGACATGTTTTCATTCATGGATGGCTACAACAGGTACAACCAAATCAAGATGTACGAGCATGATGCCAACAAAACTGCATTCCGAACTCCTATTGGAAAATTCCACTACACGGTGATGCCTTTCGGTCTGAATAATGCAGGAGCTACTTCTCAGCGAGCCATGACTGTAATATTTCATGACATGATGCACAAATAGGTGGAAGACTATGTTGACGATGTAGTGGTGAAGTCGAAGACTCTGGCATCCCATATAGACGTTCTGAGACAAGTCATCGAAAGATGCAGAGAATATAAACTGAAGATGAATCCTCTGAAATGTGCTTTTGGTGTTTCTTCCGGAAAGTTTCTTGGATTCTTAGTCACTGCATAAGGAATCAAGGTCGATCCAGACAAAAGGAAGGCCATTACTACCATGCCTCCCCCACAAACCGTGAAGGAACTCCAGAGTTTCATGGGAAAAGTCAACTACATCCGGCGTTTCATTCCTGGACTTGCTCAAATCATTGCTTATTTCACTCCTCTGTTGAAGAAAGGAGCAGATTTTGCATGGATAGCAGTTCAACAAGAAGCATTTCAGAAAATACAACAAATATTTCTATCGCTCGCTGTTATGAAATCTCCAGTGCAAGGACGACCACTGATACTTTACACGGCCTCTATCAATGTTGCAATTGGAGCACTCCTCACCCAAGAAGATGAAGAAGGCATCGAACGTCCAATCTATTACTTCAGTCGCACAATGAGGGATGCTCAGATCTGATACCCAAAGGCCGAAAGAGCGTGTCTATCATTAGTTCATGCCATTCAGAAGTTCAGACATTATCTACTGTCAAACATGGTCGTGCTAGTGTCCAAGGTCGATCCCATAAAATTCTTACTGTCGAAACCTGCTTTGATCGGAAGACCAGCGAAATGTCTACTTCAAATGTCAGAATTCGACATAGCCTGCGTTGCTCCAAAAGCAATCAAAGGGAAATCAATTGCAGATTTACTTGTTGCTTTTCCTGGAGAAGACGTCACAATGTTGCATGAAGAGGTACCTGGTGAGTTTCCAGAAATTTTAATAATTCAAGAAGAAACATGGCTACTATATTTTGATGGATCGGCCACTTCAAGCAATGATATTGGCGGAGCGGGCATTGTGCTAGTATCTCCATCCGGTGAAGTTTTCTCACATTCATTCAAGCTGGATTTCCACTGCACCAACAATTCAGCAGAATATGAAGCTTTTCTCTTAGGGTTATCTTTGGCTAAGAAAGCCGGAGCAAAGCACTTAGAAATCAGAGGAGACTCAAAGTTTCTGGTCAATCAAATGAATGGTGTGTACTCTCTCAAAGAAATAACACTTGCTCCATTCAGGGCCGAGGCACATCGACTGTTAACTCATTTTTCAGATGCAACAATTGTTCATACAGGCCGTACCAATAATAGACATGTTGATTGTCTGTCAACTCTAGCATCCAACCTACAATTCGAAGGGTCCGAAAAATCTATCACTGTACAAAGACGCTCCGTGTCGTCTACCTGGCTTACTTAAGTCGAAGATGCTCAATCAAGCGACTGGCGGGCGCCCATCATTCATGAATTGAGCAACTCTCTTACAGAAGGGAAAATTAGTCTCAAGAAGTTAAAAAACGTTTTCCCGCTATATGGAGCATTATACTATCGCAATCCTGATGGATCCCTGTCACGGTGCCTTGGAGATGAAGAAGCCAGTGAACAACTCAAACACATACATAAGAAAATATGTGGACAAACCCTGGTAATCACACTCTACAGAAGACTTAAAATACTTGGATACTATTGGCCCTCTATGGAAACTCAGTTGAGGATGCTGCAAGGATCTTGTCCCAATTGTCAAACACCACCTCATTATTCGGATATCCTAAAAATCTATCACACTGTGGACTGAAGAGAACCTTACATAAAGTATCTCCGCGACAACGATCTTCCATCATAGAAGAAGGGAGCAATCAAGCTTATTCAGAGGGCCAAATATTTTGTCTACCTAGAAGGAATCTTGTACCGCAAAAGCTTTGGTGGGAACTTCCTGAGATGCTTGCCAAACATGAAATTCCAACAATATTGAAAGAGATGCACGCAGGTGAACACCAAGGAAATAAGAAACTATTTCTCCAGATTCATGAGAAATATTATTGGCCAACCATGGAGGACGATGCAGATGCTTATGTTCGGAGGTGTCATCAATGCCAAGTTTATGGTAATCTCATTCACACTCCTTTTTTTTCCATTACATTATGTGAGCAGTCCATGGCCCTTCTATAGCTGGGGACTAGATATCATTAGGAAGATCAATCTGACATCTTCGAAACATCATCACGGCAACGAAGTACTTCACCAAATGGTTCGAAGCTATTCCCATTCGAAGCACCATGGGAGTCACAATCCCGATTTTCATCAAATAATACATCATATGCAGGTTCGGTGTTCCTAAACATATCATCACATATAATGGAACTTCTTTTTCCAATAAACATGTTGCAGAGTTGTTCGAGGGATATGGAATCAAACAGATTTTCTCCACACCCTACTATCCCCAAGGAAACGGACAAGAGGAGAACACCAACAAGACTCTGATCCGGATTCTTAGTCGAAAAATTCATGACAATCCACGAACCTGGCATGAAGAATTTCCCATGTCTTTGTGGGATTACCGCACCGCACCAAGAAGCTTTATTAGGACTTTACCATACTCTCTTGTCATGGCACAGATGATATTTTCCTAGCTGAGATTAAGATTCCCTCTGCCAGAATTACAACAACCAGTGGGGTGCAATGGGATGAAGCTGAAGTGTCTAATTCGAGAATTACTGAATTGGACATGCTGGATTCGAGAAGAGCCAAGGTAGAAAAATACGTGGAAACCTACAAACAGAGAGTTTCCAAAGCATACAACAAAATGGTAAGACCTCGAACATTTCAAGTAAGAAATTTGGTTTTGAAAACAGCAAAACATATCCAGCAAGACATGTCCGCTCCCAAATTCTCTCCTAAATGGGAAGGACCTTATGTAGTTATCAAGGAAGTGTCTAGCAGATACTATGAAATCTTAGCTGTCGACGGAGAAGTCGAAGGAAATATCATCAATGGCAAATGGCTCAAGGCATATTACGCTTGAACGATTATCAAAATATTAATTTTTTAAATGTAATTTCTGCTTCCTCCAAAAAGAATGTGAGTATGCTCATACATTCAAAGTTCTAAATGTTTTATGAATTTCAATAGTCTACTTTATTCAAAACAAAATCTCAAACCTACATAAAAAGTCGTTCTCTCAAACACTCATTCAGAACAAACCATCCAACAAAGGATAATCCTTATAGAAAACCTTGTCAAGCTTCTTCTGAAAATTCTTGGCTTTCACTCTCAAGTCCTGAACCGCCTTTTCAACTCTTGTTGACTCCAAAGCAAGTACCCTCTTCTCCTCCAATATGTCAGTGGTCGCAGAAATTGCATCAGCAGCAGCCGCCGCCTTGTGAACCTTGATTATATCGAGTCGATGACGAAACCAACCTATGTTGAACTGTAGAGTTTCATAATTGGAAATCATCTCGTCCTATTTGTGCAATTCATGGTTCTTGACATCTCGCAGATGCATCTGGTCCATCTCTTCAATAATCGGCAATAACCTTGCAACTGTAGTCAGAAGGGTTGGTACAAAACCTTTACATACTTTGGTCATAGCAATGTGCTCGTATCTTCTCCAAATTTTGGTATACAGGGGCGCGTGGCACTTGGAAATGACGAATCCACCAAACACTTCGTTATTCGGGCAGTTGTTAATCATAGGATCCTCAAATGGAAGTCCGGTTGTTGGGTACTCAGGCACATGAACTCTGACCCCAGTATCCACGGAATCAGCAGAGTTCTCGTCAACATGGTTGCTGCTATCATCAACTAAAATTATGGACTTCCCGTTCTTCCTCTTTCTACCATCGACAACAACATGAACATCAACCTGCGGTGGAATGAAGGAGTATTTAATTTTACTTATCTTTGAGCATGGTGAAGTTTCAACCGAGAAGTTGTGGAATTACTTATGGATGTTCCGGCATCGGCATGAGCCGACCTGTACTAGGCAGGAGCCTTGAAAGTTCGTTTTTGTCTCAAGCTACCGGAGGAAAGTTGATTCTTCTGATTATCCTGCAATAAAATTTCTTCTGATCAATTATTTTGATCGAACAAAGATAAGAAAAATGTGTAACTCACCAAGTCAGATGCTGCCATAACATCTTCGACACGAGATTCACTTCTAGAAGAAACACTACTTCTATACATGGTGAATGATGATCAAAATTTCTTCTGATAATACACAAGGGCAGTAGATGGCCGATTGCTTAAGTAAAACCCTAAAATCACTAACGGATAAACAAGTTTGTTGCGATTTCTAATGGAGCCCTAAAATCTCGAATCGGATACATGACAATGGGAGAAACGTTACAATACTAGGGACTGATAGTTCGGGAAATAGTCAACATCATGACTACGGATTGATCATCTGGCAGGCCACGTGTCTCCTAGGCAGTTCGTGTGATCACATTCCGTGGGGATTATTGTCTACATGGACATTGGTCCGTCCACTGGAGATGGGAGGAAGATTCAAAAAGAAGATATTGCAAAAAATCATGGTTCCAAGAGTGATAGTCCCTAAATAAATGCCTTTACAACCAAGCTATTCAAATAACCAGAAAGTATCTACTTCAATGGAAAAATAATAATCTCAGGGATGTTTATAAGCAAGATTAATCATCAGATTTGTCAGAATTATCAGATTCTTTATTGTCGTATTCTTTATCATAATTACTATCAGGGCCATTGACGAAGTCTGGATGAATGTCAAGATCGTCAGAATCCGAGTCTTCCTCCTCTTCATGCTCAGCCTCTTTGATATCTTTCTCAATCTCCCTAGTACGTCGATCCAGCTTGATCTTGCGTTCTGATGGCACCCACACATGTTTATCTTCTGAAGCATCGGAATCAGAGGGCACACCATCAGCTCATGTTCGAAGCTTCTCCTCAGCTGCTGCTATTCTGCGCCGAATTCAGTCTTTTCTTCGCTGACGATCTTCCATTTCATCAGTATCAGCTTTTCTCTTCATGAGCTCAGCATAAGTAACTCTGCGGTTGTTGAGTGTTCCTCCAAGCCCCATTTTCTTAGTACAGTTCATCTTAGCCCGTGGGTTCGTCTTAGCTCGTGACTTGGCTGCAGAAACTTTGGAATGCTCTTCAGAAGAACTGGAAGAGTAGTAATAGTCATAATCGATGATATTGTTACTAGGAGTCACCATTTCCTGGAACCAGAAACATGGGATTATAGATACGCTAACACCAAATCCATAACAAAAATGGTAATTATTAACTCTTACCTATTTACGATTTCACGAACTTAGTGATAACAACGTAAAACCACGAAAACTTGCTCGTTCTTTCAAACCTGCAAAGTCAAGCAAAAAAATTATTATTGTTTAAAGTCAATACTAGATTTTCATGAAACCATGAATAATTCACACAACCTTCCATGTGAATATTCTCTGAGTTTTACGTGCACATACACTATAAAATCGCCAAACTTATACACACTACGAATCCATCAACTCATGGAAACATTGATTACTTTCAATAATTTCTCACAAATCAGTATGTGATTTTAAATAAATAAGAAATGTGTGAATAAGTCACGTATTTTGAAGAAAAAAAAAATCCGTGAGCTAATAACTCACGTAAATTACAAAAAAAAAAAAAAAAAACTTTTGCTTAGTCGAGCATTCGTCTACGAAACCATGGTCTTTTCTATTTTTGTAAAAGTCCACATATTCCAAACAAAATTTTGAAAGTTTGCAAATAAACTTTATCATGAACTCCAGGTCTTTTCAAAAATTTTCTTTAACCCTAAGGATTATTACTTACTACTTTTATTACGAACAATTTTACGTTCTTGAAAGTATTTGCAAATTCCGTGCTTTGAAAACAAACTTAGGTCTTCATGAAACCAAATAAACAAAACTCTTACTACTGTAACTATATCATGTTTATGCAAAATTTTATGTATCACTTTCATATTAGGGATTTTTGTTCGTTTCCAAAACTAGCGAAAAACGAGCATTCATATGTTTTCTAAAATTATTCATAAATCCTACGCATGCTTGCAACTAGGGGATTTTTTTTTTGAGAAAAACTCATGAATCATAAAACACACAGGAAGAAAAGAAGTTCGAACTTACCTATTGCCGGCTGGAAACTGGCCGGACAGTGATCGACGACGACGTCGCTGATTTTTTGACGTGAAAATTTTTCCTCCCCGCTGAACACGTGAAGGTGATGAAGAGATGAAGGTGCTCAATCGATCAAAACAATAAAAATATTAGGGTTATTTACCTTTTATATTAAATTTATTTCCAAAACCTAATAAAACACGAGTTTCCTTTTTAGGGTTCGGGCCCGTAAATCCTAAATCAACCGGAAGTGGACCTTTGACCAACCGAATCAGCAGAACTTCACCTCTCCACGTCCACAAAATAACACTCTATCACACTATCAGGGTCCTCACCCGAACATTTGCTCGTACATGACACCATTGGAGCAAACCGAGGATTCTGAAACTTCCTTTGTAGACTGAGTTCAACCATGATCTCATCGACTGAAAATCACCATCTAATGCTTACCATGGAACATGACTATCCCTCACTAAGAAGGGGACTTAATGTTGATGGTGGATTTTCAACAAAGGTTAAATTCATAAAATCATGATACTGCATGTTTCTGATACGGCTTCAGGCATGTGACAATTCATATTTTACGAAGCCATAATGAACATGTCTTTCGAAAAGCCTCCACTAGCTGAGCATTCGATCCCTGGAATTTCATCGTGACTTCTATGTAGAATAATAGAATTGGGCAGTTCTCCTACATAATTGTTTGTTGAGAGGGCTTAACGCCATCAGGACGTCGGTGATACTCACTGTTCCCTGACTACATGAGATCGATCTACCTCTACATAGAAGAACGATTGGGCGGTTCTCCGTCAGATTGAGAGCAAAAACGCCTTCAGGACAGTGATACTCACTGATCCTGACTATGTAGAGTGACATGTATAGACTCGGGTGTTCTCCGTAGTGTCTGACAGTACCCTCGGTATTAGTCGTCTCCTGACTATGCACATAGATTAATTCTTCCATGATATTCACCACTGAATTCCCAGAATAATATATTATTGCTCATATTCCATGGTCGAATTCACGGCCTGATCCCATGGAATGGAAATAACAATTGCTCTTATTCCATGGTCGAATCCACGGTCTGATCCCATGGAATGGCAATAACAATTTCTCTGATTCCATAATCGAATCTACGACTTGATCTCATGGAATGGCAACAACAATTTATCTCATTACTCCGATTTCATGATCGAATTCACTGCTAATATCATGAAATGGTAATAGATAATTTTATTACTCTGATTCTATGGCCGAATCCACGATCCCATGGAATGGTAATGCCTATTTTATTATTCCGAGTTCATAGTCGAATCCACAGTTGATCCTATGAATTGATAATAAATAAATACTCATTTTATTGTCTCTCATGAATCATTCTACATTGAGTTTCATGAATTACCAATAAAGATTCAACTATCGGGCATCTGGACCATCCCTGAGTAAGCCCCACGAAAAATAGTGCAAGTGTATTCCACAATGATGCACGACTGAGCACCCCGGATGCACGAACGAGCGTCCAAAAAACATGAACAAATAAGGAATCCCACGCAAAACTGGAAAAAACAACAAAAAATTGTAAAATAATAAGAGGCGCCCATGAGGCCGGGCCCACCGGCTGGCCGGCCGTGCCCTAGTCGTGGCCGGTCCCATGCATCTCCCATTATTTTTCTAATTTTTGTTATTTTCATGAACTCATGAAAACTCCTTGATTTTAGCAACTTTCCTTGTTTTGCAAAACTCATGAATTCTCCATAACTTCATGGATTCATAAAAAACTAATAATATTATAAAATAAGGAAAGGTGCGCGGGACCGGGCAACATGACTGGCCGGCCATGCCCAAGTCGTGGCCGGTCCCACACCTTACAATCCTTAGCCTATTATAATAATCATTCTCCAATTTCATGAAACTCCTTGATTTCAAAAAAATTCATGGATTCTCCATAACTTCACGAATTCATGAAATAATAATAATATTATTATAAAATAGGGAAAGGTGTGCGAGACTGGGCAACATAGCTGGCCGGCCATGCCCTAGTAGTGTCCGATCCCACACCTTGCAATCCCTAGCTTTTTATAATTATTATTCCCTAAACTCATGAAACTCCTCCGTTTCAACAAAAACTCACAGATTCTTCCTAACATCACGGATCCATGAAATAATATTATAAAATAGGGGAAAGTGTGCGGGACGGAGCAATATGGCCGTACGGCCATGCCCTAGCCGTGGACGGTCCCATACCCTGCAATCCCTAGTCTTTTATAATTATTATTTTCCACGAATTCATGGAACTCAAATTTTGCTCAAATCAGGAAAATTCAAGAGCCAACATGGTCACGTGACCGGCTAGCCTCTCACGACAAATTTAGATGTTAAAATACTCTTATTTTAATATTTACAAAATATTGATCAATTGAGCATACATGCTCATTCCAACAAAATCAAGAATTTCAGTCAAGATGAAACTTTTCTGAAAATTCGCAATGTTGCTCGAACGCACATCAGAAAATACTGAAACTCTCAGTACAGAGAAACGGACACCATGTCAAAATGCACATGCTCTAATGACCGATCAGGGTTATTCCTAGGGCTTGCACAAATCCGGTCCCACATGTTTTCATAATTCTGGCCTAATTTGCTGAATTGCTCGTATTGGGCCCAAACTCTCTCCAATCAACCTGGGGATTGCTCAAACGGACAACATCTAGTCCCGTGACCACCAAGAGCCGGTCCCATGCTATTTTGGTCGGTTCCATCTTGCATACCTAGGTTTCATCACCTAATGTTGAACCCAGCAGTAATTCAATAAATGATGAAACCGGCACTTAATCATCATTCCTTCACCAACTCTCCAATTGAAAACCCTGGTACACGCTCACTCGAGCAATTAGGCATCACATGGACGTCCATAGTCTCATGTGGTCGGTCTCTCCTTTGATCATGATCTAATTTTCAGCAATTCGTCGAATAATGAGCAATTCATCAAAATTAGAGTTTTCGGACAAATGCTCAACAAATCATCATTTTGAGCAAGTTCAACCACCAAATAAATTTATATATTGATCCATGAGGATTAATCAAATAATATCTGGAAATCTACCAATATTTTTATATATTCTATTGGGTCATGTCACCAATAAATATTTCGTCGAATTTAGCAACTTTGCTTAGTTACTCAAATATTGATCTAGCGATCAATATTTAGTAATTTTATCAGTAATTTGTCGAATTGAGCAATACTTGCTCAATTGAACGTCAAGTCCTCAATATTCAGTAATTCGTCGAATTGAGCAATACTTGCTCAGTTGCTCGAATATTGACCAAACCATCAATATTCAATAATTTATCAGTATTTTGTCAAATCGAGCAATACTTGCTTAGTTGCTCGAAATATCCACATATATTCAGTAACTCATCAATATTCAACAACTTGTTGAATTTACAACATTTGCTCAGGCGAGCAACATTAATGTTCATGAATCACTAAGCATTTGTCAAACACGCTCGATTCAACAAAACCTAGGCTCATTGCCTAATCAGTCAGCAACTGACAAACTAAATACACGTTTGTCATGCAAACTCCACGATTCGTGAGTTATCAATCACGTCAAATTGGGGGATAACAACTAGGGTTTTGGTCTGGCGGCCTACAACACGTGGATTCATCCACGACGAGAAATGTATGTAAGTGGTGTCAATGGTTAAAGGAGTTAGAAAAGTAGTGGGTACACGATCAGTCAAGTCTCCACACGTCACAGAACTGACTTTACCACGATCTCCCATTTTCCCACTCTTTCACTCAAGAAACCGTCACGCTTACAGGGATCAAGGTGTTCACAACTCTGACAATATAAATAAGTCTCTTAATCCATGATTGAGGATAACGAATGATCACTAGCTATAAGCAATCGTCCATACAGAATTTTTCGTGTAACTACTCTCAAGAATTCATCAATCCATCAGAACTTATTCGAACTCAACAGTTCACCAATTATTGCAGAAACCTTCAACACATCAACAATCCTTGATCATCATTGATCCCACACAATTATCATCTTACCTCATACAGATCAACCCATCTCCCTCTTTGCGACCGAATTTACTCTGGAATGGACATTGACTTGGTTTAAGGCGGAGTCCTACAGATTGATCTCTCGAATCTAAACACTCCCTTTGTAGTGCATCTGTGTGAGGTTAAGCAGTTTGCCTGATCGAGGAGTCTCAACGACACACTCGACTCTTCACTTTCCTAAAAAACGAGCAAACCGTTTTTCCCCATCCACAGGTATGTGGAGACTTGAACTTATCTATCACTCAAAAAGTCTATCTACTCTATCTCCTATCTTGAGACAAAAGTCGTATTGCTATATAGACTTCGATTATACATATTTTCTATTTCGAGCCGAGTTTATCTCACTTATCTTTTTCTCGAAATATGTGTTGGTAAGCTTTCGCTTTGGCCAAGTTCATCTTTACAAGTGATGAAAGTCATGTTGGATATTTAATATCTTGAAAATTGCTTTGATGAAAAATAGTTTGTGAATAACCTCTATTTAACATCCTTTAAGAATGTTTCAATGATTAAAATGAGAGTTTAGAACATATAACCATCCTTGGATATAAGCATATAATGTGTTCTCGCATAAGTGTATAAGTCCAAAGCCAGGAACCAAATGTATGCATACTTGTGTGTGTACTAAATGGTACTGGGTAAGTATGCGTACCCGTGCGCATACTGGCGGAAGTTCACGTCCGTCAATTTCTGCTGAGTTTGGAAATCAAAACCAACTCAATCCGGTTACCTAAGTATGCGTACCCATATGCATACTGGCGGAGAGTTCACGTCCGTGAATTTCTGCTGAGTTTGGAAACCAAAACAAACTCAAATCCAGTTACTTAAGTACGCATACCCGTACACATACTTAAGTGTGTTACTTTGTAAAATTGGTTTATTCGTAAACTTAAATATATATAAACTAAGGAATATAATTACAAACCGTGGCTATAAAGTTCATGAATCGATTCGAATGAATCAAAATCGATTTTGCTTCGATTGTGTATTGAATACTTCTATAAGATCTAAGCAATTGACCAACTATCTAACTTGAGTCATTTGAACTAGTTAAGGTGAAGATGAAAAAGGTTGATATGAAAGTGCTCATATGGCTAACCATTTGGTTAACTACTATTGAACCAACGACTTGTACACGTTTAGGTATGGTTACAAAAAACTAAATGACGTATATTTCATTTGTAAATAACAAAATAAGTTTGATCTAACGGTTGAAAGATATTAACTTAAATCTAATCAGGTTTTCATCTAACAGTGAATATAGGTAAGATCAGAACACATTTAAAAAAGATAATACTCAATCACAATAGTACAAGTAAGATCAAAACACGCAACTACAGAGAAAATAGTTGGGTCTGGCTTCACAATCCCAATGAAGTCTTTAAGTCGTTAACCTACAGGGTTTTGGAATAAACCTAAGGTTAAAGGAGAATCAACTCTAGTCGCAACTATTGCAAACCCTGATTTGGAGACTATATAAAGAAGAACTCTAGAAAATGGGAAACCTAATCCCCATACCTCCTGTGTGATACTATTTGTATAAGCTAGAGTCGATTTTCCTTTAACCTTAGGTTTCTACCGAGACCCTTTAGGTTAACGACTTGAAGACTTCATTGGGATTGTGAATCCAGACCCAACTATTTTCTATGTAGTAGCGTGATCTGATATTGTTGTTTCTATCGTATTTGAGTATAATCGTAAGATTGGCTTGAGATTAATTTCTCCGATAGGCAAGATAGAAAAGTAGTCACAAACATCTTGGTATCATCGTTTGTGATTCCATGATATATTGTTTCGCTAGTCGATTAAGATTATTTTGAGGTGATTGATAATTTTAGGCTGTTCTTAGGGAATATAAGTTCGGGTTATCGATTGGTTCATGTTTACCTTGATTTATCAAAAGGCATAACAAAATTTGTAGGTATTTCTGTGGGAGACAGATTTATCTATTCATGTATACTTTTCTGTGTGATACAGATTTGTTTATTAAAGTATTCGACTTTGGGTCGTAGCAACTCTTAGTGTTGGGTGAGATCAGCTAAGGGAATCAAGTGCGTAGTATCCTGCTAGGATCAGAGACGTAAGGAGCGTAACTTTACATTGGATCAGTGTGAGATTGATTGGGGTTCAACTACAGTCCAGACCGAAGTTAGTTTCTAGTAGGCTAGTGTCTGTAGCGGCTTAATACAATGTGTGTTTAATCTGGACTAGATCCCGAGGTTTTTCTGCATTTGTGGGTTCCTCGTTAACAAAACTTATGGTGTTTGTATTATTTATTTTCCGCATCATACTTTGTTATATAATTAAAATATCATAGGTTGTGCGTTGAATTAATCAATTGGTAAATCCGACCTTGGTTGTTGATTGAAATTGATTGATACTTGAACATTGGTCTTTGGTACCGTTCAAGTTAATTTATCTTGTATTCAATTAGACTCGCAGATTTCTATTTGCTTAAGTAAGTATTGAATCGAGAAATTGAGATATAACTCTTTGATATACTTTTTGTTAAGATTGAGTCTGACTGTCTAGCTGATTCTCTTAAAAGTATATTGGAGTTAGTCCATATAGATTTCTAAGCGAATTATTGGGTGAGGTTGTTGTACCCCCACTTTTTAAATTGGTATCAGAGTAGGCAAACAGGTTTAAAGACCTTATAAGTCTGTGTTTGTAATGATCTGACTATATGGATGACAGTAATATCTCTGACAAACGCGTCACCATAAACAAAAATTATGTCTTTACAGTATCTATCAAAGAGAAAATTCGTCAATATCAAATATAGAAAAACCCAGTGTTCTGACGATACAAACAGACACTAACATATGTTATTCCGAAGAGTCTATCTCCGATGATGAAAGGGGAACAACTGAAGAGAGTGAACTGATTCTAAATCTTGTTAGAATCCAAGTTGATAGATTTAATCGGTTAAAAAACAATGTCAATGTTCTTCTCGGTATAGTAAGAGACTGTGACTCTAAAGAAAAAGCTCATTATAAAGAAAATACTGAAGTTCAGTCTTCACGTATTTTACTCGAGGTGAGCCTAAAAAAGGATGCTTTGGAAATTGAGCATCTCTTGAGTAAACTCTCGATTCAAGGATGTTCCAAAAAGTCCACTATACCATCTAATCATGTCACAACTGAAAGAGTTCCAGTTCTAGAAGTAAAATCAGAATCCCTTCCTTTTGGAAAAGATGCGCTTACAGCCTCCTCTAATCAAGGAATTTCCACATCACATGGAAGGAAGATATCACCCAACGATGGTGATAAGACTATTTTGTCTAATCACTCAGGTGATCAGAAAATGTGTCTCTTTTGTGATTCAAAAGGACATGTTGAACAAAAGAGGAAAACGAGGTTGAATGACAATTTTATTGTTCGTCTTCAACACACCTTAGATTTAATTCTCAAAGGTGTAACTGACATTTGTATGTCTAGACCAATTGGTTTCAGTACTCACCCTGTGTACCCTACCAGGAAAGTCAGTTCGATGTGTTCCTCAAATGTTCAAATGCGAAATATTCTTCCCATACCAATTCGTTCAAGAAGAACTAATGGGTCTTCTTCAATCAAAAAGGGAGATAATGTTGTTCATGATGTGAAAAAGGTACCAGAGGAAGACAATCTAAAAAGGATAATCAAGGAATATAAAGGGATTATTAACAGACTGTCAATTCCCTCTCGTCAAAACTCCTAAGGTAATAATACATATTATGCACCATACTTTGATGATAGTAAATTTTATGATAACTTTCCGTCAAAAACCAGGAGAAAAGGGTTTAACAGAAAACAACGTTCATTTGATGAGCTCAAGGATCATACTTGTGCTAATTGATCACAAGGTTGAAATATCACTCACAAAAAACCTGGTTGAGTGAGACATGGTCAGGTATACTTGATGGCGAAGTGTGACTTGATTCTCTGGCTATTTTCTTATCGCTCCTAGCCTGATAATTTGACTAGCATGTTTGCATAATTATTTGCAACTTGTTTTGACGAAGTTTTTTTTAAAAAAAAAAATCCTGTCGAATTGTGTTTTTGTTTTTTTGGGTCAAATTGAATTCGTACGAGTACTCGTGTTACTGTTACGAATCAATTTTTGGAAACCCTAAAAATTACCTTCCCTAAGAAACCATTCAAATACCAAACCCCTTGAGTCATGTACGCATACTTTGGGTTATTTTGTGGTTTGTCAAGAATGTCTTCTTCTAGCTCTAGCGGTTTTGCAAGAGTTTTTCTTGATAAAGGTATCGGTTTCCAGTCCAAGGGAAGGAGGAAAAGAGCCCTAGTAGAAGATGATCATCCTAATGCCTCATGTTACTATGCATATACACATCAGGATGTTGAGAATGAGGATATGATTTCTGCTGAAGTGGTTCATGATTTTCTTAAATACTTTGATGAAGCAAAACTGCAGCTCGTTGATACTTTAAAGAGTCTTGATGTGTTGAGAACTGAGTTGAAAAAGTTTACTTCTGACCTTGGTCTCATAAAGACACATGTTAAAGATCTTCTCAATGAGGATATCTTCTATGAAGAAGCAGTAGATATTGTCAATCAGAAGTTCAAAGACCTCAAGGCTCGTGATAATTCTGAAACGTCTATGTGATTGATGTTCATGTTCGATTTTGATGGTTTAGGAGTCTTTCTTTGTTCATTAGCTTGTTAATCTTATTTTGTCTAAGAAAACTTCTTATGAGATTTTTATTCTTGAGTTTTTAAGATGAATAAATAGAGTTTGGAATAGCCATTATTGTGATTACACATATCTATGTCCAACGATTTGCATCTTCAATTTTTTTAGATTTATTTATTTAAATTCTAAAGTTTGTTTGGAAGATGATTTTTGTAGTATTAATCTTTATGGTTTTATATATTGCAATTTTTTATGGGATATGTGTGTTTGCATCCGTGAACTATGATTGTCCCATACATGGTCAAAAGTTAAGTCCTTCATATGTCGATATGCAAGTATTGATAAAAGAATGAATGAAATTTTGACAAACAACAGTTAAGCCTTTTATATCATTATGCAAATATTGACGGAAGAAAGAATGAGCTTTTGTTTACAAAGATTAAGTCTATTGTATGTCATTGTGCAAATAGTGATGAAAGATATAATGAATCTTTGTTTATTTCGCAGTATTGATCTTCCATGATCCATATCTTTTATGTATATACTGTGTGGCTCCGTAAGTTTTCTTATGTTGAACATTTCCAATTGAATTAATCATGGGTTCTCTTGTGGTTTATTTAGTTGAGTATTCTGGTTGAATTAATCATGGGTTCTCTTGTGGTTAATTCAATTGAGTATTTTGGTTACAAATTCATATTCTTATATGATTTGTTGTTGTCCAAAGAAATCCTTCTTTTCTTGTGAAAGTAAGGTCGCTCTTGTTGTTCTTTCGGGAATGACATTATATGGGGGAGAGTTCTTAATATAACTTGTGCTTAATTTCCAAATATTTGTGGGGAGTATGGTTGTGGAATATTATAGGGGTTATCTTGTATCTTTATAAACTCCTTGATGAATGCATTTAGTTTCAGCTATAAGTTGATAGTTTGCTAAAGCTAGATGTCGATTCTCCTTTAACCTTTGGTTTTCTTCTTCTAAAACCAGGTTAATGACTTAAAGATTTCATTGGGATTGTGGAGCCAGACCGATACTACTTTTCTTATAGTTGTGTGATTTGATCTTGCTGTTTCTATCGTACGAGTACAATTGTAGTAATTGTCTTGAGATTTCTATATCATATAGGCAAGATAAAAGTAGTCACAAACATATTTGTCTCATTGTTTGTGATTCCTCAATAATCTTCTTCGCTGCGTCGATTAAGTTTATTGTGAGGTGATTGATGAAACTAAGTTGTTCTTCGGGAATATAAGTCTAGTTTTATCGATTGGTTCCTGTTCACCTTGATTTATCAAAAGACTGAACAAAACTTGTAGGTTTATTCATGAGAGATGAATTTATCTATTACTTGTAGACGTTTCTGTGTGAGACAGATTTGTTTATTAAAGTCTTCGACTTTGGGTCGTAGCAACTCTTGGTTGTGGGTGAGATCATCTAAGGGAATCAAGTGTGTAGTATCCTCCTGGGATCAGAGGCGTAGGAACATAAATGTACCTTGGATCAGTGTGAGATTGGTTGGGGTTCAACTACAGTCCAGACCGAAGTTAATTTTGAGTAGGCTAGTGTCTGTAGCGTCTTAATACAGTGTATGTTTAATATGGATTAGGTCCCGGGGTTTTTCTGCATTTGCGGTTTCCTCGTTAACAAAATTTCTGTTGTTTGTGTTATTTCTTTTTCGCATTATATTTTTATATAATTGAAATAATACAGGTTGTGTGTTGTTCAATTGATTAGAATATCCGACCTTATTGGTTGTTGATTTAAATCGATTGACACTTGGATATTGGTCTTTGGTACCATCCAAGTTATCTCTCTTTGATTAGACTCGCGAATCATATTTGCTTGAGTTAATCAAATCGAGACATTGAGATAATAACTCCTTGAGTATTTTCTATTGATTGAGTCTAACTGTCTAGTTGATTCTCTATAAAACAACTCGGAGTTGTCCATACAGATTGCTAATCGAAACATTGGGTGGTGTTGTTAGACCCCCGCTTTTTTAATTGGTATCAGAGCAGGCAAACACACTTAAGACCTTACAAGTCTGTGTTTGTGTCAATCTGAGTCTGTGGACGGAATCTCTGTTGCGCATATCAAAATGTCTCCTAAAGCTTTTGACCATGTCAAGTGTCTTGGAAACACCTCAAAGGATTATTCCTTAGTTTCTTCTGAATCCCGAGGTAGAAAGAATGTTCAATGTGATAATGACATTTCTTCCTCTCATGAGGCATGTGACACTGTGGCAGAAGCTGAAAAAGGAAATCACCATAATTTCAAAACATACGGCTGAAGATATTGATTTTAATGATCATGATCAGCTCATTGATGGATTTGAAAAGTCTTAATCAAGAACTTTATCTCTATAATATCATAAAGTCCTTATCTAAGAACATTGAGAAACTTCTACAAGAAACTACTCTACAACAGGAAAATATTAGTACTCTTGAGGAAGTTGTTAAAGAGGACTCAATTAGAGAAAAATGTTTGCTCGAGACTCATTCATCAGATCTCAACAGACTTCGTGCTGAAAAAGAGAAACTTTGTGCATCTCTTACTCTAGATCATGAACAGTGTAAATCCTTGGAAAAGGAAAACTCTGTCTTAAGGAGAAAATCCTCTGTACAAACTAACTCACGTGATGTTCTGTACAAGACAGATTATTCTCCAGAAGAATATTTTGTCGAGAAAAGTTTACATAACTTGCAATCTTCTCGTAAGGCTATGGAGTCTAAACAGGTGCCAGGTATTTCTCCTCCTCCACGAACCTGTACTTTTTGTGGGAAACAGAATCACTATGTTATTCATTGTTTTGCAAGAAGGAAACAAATTTCTAAGCTTCGTAATTTTATTTTCTTCACTGTCAATGGAACAGATAGTCAGTCGACTAAAGCAGTGAATCGTAGGCCCACAAGAAATCAGTAACCTTATGAGAATGATCTCTACTCTAGATATCATCACAGGGATAAAGTTCTTTCTGGCAATTATTTTTGCAGTATTAATAAGAACATTTCCTGTACTTATAAGGATATTTCTGATAAATCTAAATCTAGAAAATGGATTCCTATACATTCCGATTCTCTTGATCCTATTGCAAGAGGTCCTAGATTTAGTCCTTCTGATAAGAAAGATAATCAACCAGTGTCTTATCTCACTAAAAAGAGTACATATCAGAGATAGAAGGATAGAGCTGAACAACATTCATTTGATGACTATCTCACATACAAAAAGCCTATGTTGTGAGAGAATTGGATAGGTATACTCCATAACTATGTGACTCTAATTATCTAGCTAATCTCTTATCGTTTTTAGAAAGATAATTGTTCAGACACTGGTTTGTGAGTATTTTTCTTTTTAATTGTTCATATTCTAAAATACCTTGAAAAATAAAAGTGTTTTCTTTTTCTATGAAGAGCCTTGTGAAAAACCATCATACGGGTATGCATACGGTTTAAGTTATCCCTTAACCTATCCTATAACCCTAAATCTCTTGAGTTTTTCTTATATACCTATTCTATTGAGTTACTCTGTTACTCTAGGTTTCTTGTTATCAATGGCTTCTTCTTCTTCGTTTTCTTCAGATTTGACTAAAGATGTCATTGATAAGGCGGTATATGGAAAAATCGATGAAGTAATGGAAACCATTGTTGAATTTGAAGGTTCTCTTCCTCAATCCTCTGATTCACTTTCGGATATAAAATAGATTGAAGAGATTTCATCGGATAAAGTTTTTGACTTCCTAATGGAATTTGAGAAGGCTAAGCAACTACTTGTTGATACAATGAAGTGTTTTGATGTGGTAAGAACTGAGTTGAAAAAGGTTAAGTTTGATCTTGTTCTCATGAAAAACCATGTTAAAGAACTTCCCAATAAGGTTAAGTTTCACAATCTTCAAGATCTTAAGGCTCAAGAAGGTCCCGAACTGTCGATTTAAACCTAGTTCGGTATGGCATGGAAGTTTTTCTGTTTGGTTCTTAATGTCTAGTAACTCTTCTATGTTTTTTGTTTTATTTAGAAGAATAACTAGTGTTTTAGAATAGCCATGATTGTGATTACACATAGCTATATCCAATGATTTCATCTTCTTGTTTTTAGATTTATTGGTTTAAATTCTAAAGTTGTTTGGAAGATGATGGTTGCAGTATTAATCTTTATGATTTTATATATTGCAATATTTTGATGGGATATGTGTGTTTACGTCCGTGAACTTGATTGTCCCATATTTTGTCAAAATTAAAGTCGTTCACGTATTGGTATGCAAATATTGATAAAGGAATGAATGGACTTTTGGCAAAACACAAACGTTAAGCCTATATTGTCAATTGTTGATGCAAAGATAGGTTAAAATATTTTGTGATTCAAGGATAAATTCTATTATGTCACTTTGTGATAGAAAAATAGAATAGGTCCTTGTTTTTTAATCCACGTTATAGAGCTTAATTGTTCCATATTATTATGTATTATCGTGAAGGCTCCATTGTGTATTTTATGTTGAGCTCGATACGACCAAGTCGATTTCTTATTGGCGTGGTTGTTTGTTCCATGAAATGTTGTATGTTGAGCATTAAGAACTAAATTAATAAACTTGTGTGGTTATTTAGTTTGTATTCCATGAGTTTTCTCATGTTGAGTACATGGACGGTTAAGGTTGTCATTTCCTATGATAATCTTAGTCGGGGTTCCATAATTTCTTATGTTGAGCCCAAATGAACTAAATCAATCATCTAGTGTGATTATTTAGTTAGCACTCCATAGATTTTTCTCATGTCAAGTGTGGACAATTAAATTGATTACTTTGTGATTAGTTTAATTGTTCTATCCGGTTAGAGTATTTATGGGTTCACTTGTGAATAATCTAATCGATGTGTTAAGTCTCCATAAGTTTACTTGTGTTGAGCATATTTAGTCAAATTAATCTTGGTTCACTTTGGTTAATATGATTGAATATTTTGGATTCCAAATTCATACTTGTATGTAATTTGTTGAGTCTAAAGAAATCCTTCTTTTCTCTTGAAATTAAGGTCGCTTTTGTTGTTCCCCTGGGAATGACATATTATGGGGGAGAGTTCTTTTGAACTTGCTCTTAATTTCCAAATCTTTGTGGGGAGTGTGGCTGTGGAATTTTGAGGGGTTATCTTGTATCTTTATGAACTCCTTGATGAATGCATTTAGACTCGGCTTTATGATTGCATCTAAACAAGATGATAGAACATTTACCTTTGGTCATGAAATGTATCTTACGGAAATTTCATTAGGATCCCGTTCTTGTAGCTATGCCAATTTTATTGACAAAAAGGGGGAGAATTAATTGTAGTTCATACTATAAATACATATGGTTTTCAGATCATTATGTAAGGGGGAGTGGTTTCCATGTGAGATGGAGTATTGACTAAGGGGGAGTGAAGTATCACCATAGTATTGTTGTTGAAGTTGTGATGCAATTAGACTTTGACGTTGTGTAATAATACTATGACATTGTATAACAATAATTGAGAACCGATGCTTTTCTCATTGTTATAGCTACGGATTTTCAACAACGATGATGCTAAACTTACAACCTTTAGGATCATTGGACTACTTGGAAGTGACGAAGATTTCGAGTATTGTTGAAGATTAGGCATGTGGAATAGAAGCTACAAAGTTTATTTATATATTTTTTGTATTCTATATGTATTAATAGTTTTGCCACTAAAATTGACAAAGGGGAAGATTGTTAGAGCACTGCTCGGTCAAACTCGCATGCATTGCTATCTCAAGCATGTTTGTCAATCTTAGTGATCAAAACTATAAAATCTTGATTTCTAGTCTACTATAGCTAAGGTCTCGGACTAGGATAAAAAGTGTTGTTGTGCTCAAGAACTCCATGGCGATCATCATACAAGACGAAGGACTACACAAGGAACCAGTGGATCTTCATCGACTAAAATGTATGTGGAGACTTGAAATTATCTATCACTCGAAAGTCTATCTATTCTATCTCCTATCTTGAGACAAAAGTTGTTTTACTATATATACTAAGAATATACACACGTGACATTTCGAGCTGAGTATATCTTGCTTATCTATTTCTTAAAATGGGTGTTGGTAAAGATTTCACTTTAGCCAAGTTCATCTTTTCCTAGTGACGAAAGTCATGTTATATTTTAATCACTTTGGAAATCGCTCTGACGAAAAATAGTGTGTGAATAACAACTATATAACGCCCTCTGAGAATGTTTCAATGATTGAAATGAGAGTTTAGACTATATAACCATTGTGGGATATAAAAATTATTGTGGCAACACATATATGTATAAGTCCTTAGCACTTGAACCGAAGTTTGCGAACTTTGTTGATCAAGTGGAACCGGAATGTGAGCAGTTAACTCAGTCCGCGAACTCAGTCCACGAACCCAATCCACGAACTGGCGTAAGTTCTCGAACCCGAGAATATCTACTGAAGTTGAAGCTCAGGTGCAGTCCGCGAACTGACGGAAGTTCTCAACCCGAGAAATTACTAAGTTTGCGAGTTGAATCAATATTCGACGAATATTATTGATAAATCAATATTCGAACAACTGAGCGAGTATTGCTTAATTTAATAAATTACTGAATATTGATAGTTGGATCAATATTCGAGCAATTGAGAAAGTATTGCTCAATTCGATAAATGACTGAATTTTGATAGTTGGATCAATATTCGAGCAACTGAGCAAGTATTGCTCAATTCGATGAATTATTGGTAGCGTGACCCAATAAAATATTAATTAAAATATTGGTAGTCTACCAAATATTATATAATTAATCTGGATATTGATTACGAGATCAATATAAAATTATTAGTGTTTGAACTTTCTCAGAATTATGATTTGTGGAGCGTTTGTTCGAAACCCTAATTTTGATCAATTGTTCATCAATTGATGAACTGCTGAAAATAAGTCATGAGTGAAGGAGAGACCAACCACATGGGATGATAGATGACCATGTGGTGCCCAAGGGCTCGAGTGAGCGTGCACCAGGGTCCTTAGTTGACCGGTTGGTGAAATAATGAT
Source organism: Papaver bracteatum (assembly GCA_023529315.1). Classification (NCBI taxonomy): domain Eukaryota; kingdom Viridiplantae; phylum Streptophyta; class Magnoliopsida; order Ranunculales; family Papaveraceae; genus Papaver; species Papaver bracteatum. The sequence continues at coordinate 2,447,250 of JAJJWX010002936.1, read as the reverse complement.
CAAATGATGGTGTTGATCATTTATTAGAATAATGCTCATCCAAGCGTTAGGTGACAAAACCTAATTATGGAGAAGTGAGGGACCGGCCAAGGATGCTCCCTTGGTGGTGTGGGTCCAGCTGATGGTCAATTGAGCAAATTAGGTCAAAATCATGAAGATGTGTGGGATCGGCTCCTTGCAAGCCTTAGGGTCGGCCTTGGTCGGTCAAGGAAGTATGCCTGTGTCACCATAATATCCATGTCTCAGTCCTGAGAGTTTTGGTATTTTCTGGTTTGCGTTTGAGCAATATTTTGGATTTACATAAGAGTTTGATTTTTGACTGAAATTCTTGATTTTTTGATCGAATGAGCAAGTAGAACTTTGCTCATTTGATCAAAATTTTGAGAAGATTAAAATAATAATATTTTAATATTTGACGTGAGCCTAGTCGGTCACGTGACCATTTGACTTTTTGGCCTTTTCATGGTTTGAGCAATATTTGAGAAAATATGAAGAACCCATGATTTTTTGCTCAAAAGGAGGAGTTTCATGAGATGAGGGAAATAATAATTATGAAAACAAGGGATTGCAAGGTGTGGGACCGTTCACGGCTAGGGCATGGCCGGACGGATAGGTAGCATGGTCCCGCGATACCTTTCCCTATTTTTATTATTTTTCATAAAACCGTGAAAATATGGAAAAACCGTGAGTTTTGCTCAAACAAGGAAAGTTGCTCTAATGAAGGAGTCTTCATGAATTCATGAAAATAAGAAAATAAGAAAAATAAAAGGAAGAGGCGTGGAAGACCGGCCACGGCTTCTTGACCAGTCGGTGGGCCCAGTCCCTAGGCGCCTCTTTTATTATTATTTTCTCTCTCCCATTTTGTGTAGGATTCCTCATTTTTCCATGTTTTCGAATACTTGTTCGTGCATTTGGGTGCTCGTTCGTGCATCATTGTTGAGTACACTTCACCATTTTATTGGGGCTTACTCGGTGGTAGTCCAGATGCCCGATAGTTGAGTAATTATTACTAATTCATGAAATTAAGTGGAGAATGATTCATGAAATAGAGTAATAAAATCGAATTGAGTATCTATTACTAACCCATGAATCCAGTCGGAGGATTCAGGGAACAGAGTAATGAGATAAAACGATTATCCATTACTAATCCATGGAATCAGCCGGGGATAGCCATGGAACGGAGTAATGAGATGAAATAGATTATTTTTAGGAATTCAGTCGGTGAATGGCACGATAGAATTAATCTATTGCAGATGAGATATGAGATAGTTGAAGCATCATACTCATTCTGAAGAGTGCATAGTCAGGAAACAACGTGCAGCGTTGATGTCCTGAAGGTGTTTATCCCTCCAACAAACAATTATGTCTAGAGAGCCGCCTTAATCTATACACGGTCTCTCTACATAACCAGGGAACAACGAGTATCGCCGACGTCCTGAAGGCTTTAAGATCTCCGACAAACAATTATGTCCAGAGAACCGCCCAATCGTTCTTATATGTAGAGGGGGGTCTCTTTATATAGTCATGGAACAACGAGTATCTCCGACGTCCTGAATGCGCTAAGCCCTTCGACAAACAATTATGTCCAGAGGACCGCCCAATTTTATTATTATACATACAGGGCATGATGAAATGCGTAGCATCGAACGCTCAACTAGTGGGAGGCCTTTCGAGAAACATGTTCATCATGGCTCTGAGAGGAATGTTCACTCAGTCAGAGATCGTGAAACGGTTCACAGATCGTAAAACACAAATCATCACATGCGATCCTGAAGCCGAGTTAGAAACATGTAGTGTCATAATTTTACGATTTTAGCCCTTGTTAAAAATCCACCATCAACATTAAGTCCCCTGCTTAGTGGGGGACAGTCATGTTCCTCAGGAAGCACTGGATGGTGATTTTCCAGTGGACGATATAAGCAGTCAGGCTTAGTCATACAAAGGCATTTTCAAATCCCCGATTTGCTCCAATGATGTCATGTACGAGCAAATGCCCAGGTAAGGATCCTGACAGTGTGATTGAATATCATCTCACGAGCACGGGAAGATGGAGCACTGCTGATTTGGATGATCGGAGGTCCAGTTTTGGTCGGTATAGCGTTTGTGGACCTGACCCGAAAGGAAAATCCTTGTTTTAGGAACGAATGTCCGTTCGCTAGTTTAAGAAACAAATAATGATCCCAAGCATAAGAGGGTTTTTTTAAAAAATAAAATAAAATTGGAATAAACTCTCGTTTCAAAGTTGGATGTTTGGACGAGAGAAAAAAAAAATTAATATGTGTGCGTCTATTAGTAATAAAATTTTTGTCTATGAGCATTCATGAATTTTTTTTATTTTTGATATGTGAGCTTTCATAATTTTTTTGAAAATATGCTCTCGTTTCAAAGACGGATGCTTGTGAGAGGAAGCAAAAATATATATACAGATATTTTCAAAGTTACTTGAGTTTCACGTTAAAATATATATTTTTTGTAAAATCAATGTTTTGATTTTGAACAACTGTTGAAAGTAGACAATTATACATGGTGAAATAACGTCTGTATGTGAGTTTTAACAATTGTAGAATGGACGTATGTTCAATTTTTGAAAAACCAATGGATTTTAAAATTCACGTGGGTTATTCACGGTTTTATGAAAATCAAGTCATGATTTTGAATAATGAATTATGCTCGTCTTTGCAGGTTCGAAGGAACGAGCAAGTTTTCAAAATTTTGACGTTATAATCACTACAACTAGTGAAATTGTAAATAGGTAAGAGTTGGATGGTTACTATTTTTGTTGCGTGTTTGTTATTGGTATATCCATGACTCCATGTCTTTCTCCTTAGATAGTGGTGACTTCTGGTTACAACCACTTTTCTGGCTCTTCTGTGGAACGCTCCAAGAATATCAAATCGAAGATGAAGACTTCTGCAGATGCTCATGCCGAGGTGAATCAACCTTTCAGAGACGTTGGAAAACTGACATATTGTATGTCTCTCGATCATCTGGGAGTCGTCCGTTCTAAGATATATGTTTTCTTGGTACTAGAAGATGTATAGGGAAAGCAGGGGCGTGATGAAATATCAAAGAAGAAAAGAGCTGAAGATGAAAAGCTCATATCTCATCAGCAGAAACACCGTCGACTTCAGCAAGTGAGACTATCAGCTGAAGATGAAGTGCGACCTTGCGTTGATGGTGTATCTCCTGATTCAGATGTGGATGAATGAAGAATTTCGTCATAATTCTTCATCAGAAAATTCATAAGTTAGGTCTTCATTGAAATTGTCGTAGATTCTTCGTCCGATGTCGGATTTTTGTGATCTACCCATGTTTCTTCATCCTCAAAAAATTTCCAAGATTTTTTGAAGAATATTTTTGGCTTTTGAGCATGTTTAAGGGATGAAATTGACGAAACAGTAAACTTCCATGCGGTTTTCAGAATATTTTCAGCTGTCATGTAGTCTAGAGTTTTGGCCACATCGATTTGCTCGTTTCTCCAATTGCTGTGAATTTTGGATATGTTGTAGAGGACATCCATACAAAAAGAATTATGTATGACCCATCCCTAGATTATTCATTAATTTCTCCTGGATATCTATTTTGTGCGTGATAGTGTAAAATCATCTCAGACGAGCTTGTTGTAAAACACTCATGTTGTGTCTTTAGACTATTCGCTTGTGTCTTGAAAGGTTGGTGAAGGATTTAATGTCATTAATTTATTTGATATCAAGACCCCTTGATTGATACACGAGTATGGTGCTTGCAGTGCCATATTGTTTTTGTCAGTCGTAGAAGCATCACTTTTGAAACCCTGGTCACGGGACCATAGCCGAGGTTGCTCTCAAGAAGGGGTGATGTAATGACCATGGTTGAATGTCATGGTGGTATCATTCCTTTTATGATGAATGATCAATACATGAGATTCTGGTTCCATGGGTCTTGGACTGTGAAACTGATCGCCATGATTAGTGGACCGTCAGTCTCCAGTATTTTGTTAAATCTCTCCTTTTCGTTTTCCCTTCTTCTGGTAAAACCTAGATGGAGGACGCAGGTAGAAAAATTGATGTAAAGACCTAGGTGGTAGAAGTTGGAGGTACCTTGATCAAGGACTTAGTGGAAAGACCCGGTGGACACCAATCGACTGCGAAAGTTATGAATCTCGTCTAAGAGTTGCTGCTTGCATGTTGTATGCTCTGAAAGCTGTAGAAACCTCATACGATGTCAGAATTCAGTGATTGACCCCAACTTTTGAAGCTAAGAAATTGATTTATCATATGATAAAAGATTCACTCAATTTGGAGATGTGTAGGTCATACAAGTAAGTGTGCACATTTGTAATTTGTAATCCCATACAAAATTTTCAGATTTCATAGACCTGACAGTAAAGGATGCGCCCTTTTGGTATGTTGTAGAAGAGACATAGACGAATATCTTTTGTTGAGAAAGCATTGTCCCATTCCTTACCCATTGGTAAGTGTTTGTAAACCCATGGTCTGAAGTGTGTTGTACGTATCTCATTTGCAGAGGTGATGATAAAATCTTGTAGAAGTCTTTGGATTGTCCCCATCAGTTGTGCAAGCTTTTAGGAAAACCTTCATGTGAACATGTTATCATGTATACATATTTTGATATGAATCATTAGTGCTTCGAGAAGTCCGTTTCATCGAGCAATACTTTAGATAATGGTTAGTAGATGAAGCCTGTCATGAGGATGTTTCTCCTGAGACCGTTGTTGATGCTGAGATCACGATTGAATTTTCTCCAAAAATTCTTTTTGATGCTGATACTATGGTAGTAGTTTCTCCAGAGACTGAAAATGATAGAACCATGATTATCAACATAGTCTTTGGTTCTCCATCCAGTGAACGTTTACACTCACGAACTAGTTGGTGGGTTGAGCATCTCTAAGATGAAGGTGTTCTGGGAGTTCAACACGAATTATCCTGAACAGTATGACTTTACCGCGAACTGGATTCGTCAGTGAGTCCATTCTGGGTGCAATCGGTGAAGAGAGGAAGTTCTTTAGTCGTGCATGGGTTTGTAATGTAGAGAGGTCCCGTTGATAAAGTTTCATGGAATCACATCAGGTTGCAATAAGTAGATTTGAATCGATCTTTCCAATAAGATCAAGTCCCCAGTGTATGTTGAAAGAGTTTGTGCCATCCATGTATGAATGATGTTGCATCTGCTTCAGAAGTCTTATCATGGGATAATAAAGACTTATCGATTATAGTTCAGTTATACCTTGATCGTGCTATTGTTGAATCAGTGTGTCATCGTCAAGATATTTGTGCTAAAGCCAGATGCGCCATTATCTAAGGTGTACTCTTTGATGGGGGGTACAATTTGTAGGTTTCTTAGATGCTTGTACATCTTGCAGAGTTATTAGCAGAATTGAGTCCCCATGCTAGGATAGTATGTGAGGAAATAAATAAAACAAACATGAAATGAATGAGACTTGCCTGAGTGTGGAACCTCTTGATGAATGTCTATGCATATTTTGCAGGTTCTTGCTTCAACCTCGTAAAAGTTCGAAATTCCCCCAAGTGCTCTGATGATGGAATGTTCGCCAAATCTTCTGGATCAGAACTTTCTTCGTTGGAGAGGTGTGCAACCAAAGACACTTTTCCAGTAGACATCTTTTCAGCATGGATCCACGCTTATCTGAAGAACATGTCATATTCTAGATCTTCCTGATTATGTGAAACTTGGTTTCTGTCCTGGTTGAACTTATGTTCACTTTGAGAGTGATGTAGCCATAAGTATTTCCGAGTGTTCCTTTAAGGTCTCAGATTAAAATGGAATCATGAGTATCTTCTTGTCGAGTGATTCCTGCGGATCTGAGGGTTTTCAATAGAATGTTGTCGATGGCAGTGTCAGCATTGAGCAACATTCCTTCAAATTCATTTCCTCTAAGATGGAATGTGGTACGCAGTCCCCAGTCATGCATCTCCTTTTCTGTGGATGAAGGTTCAAGGAGTATTTCCGGGATAAGAAGACGTCTGACACACTGTAATTCGGTGCTATGAACATATCTTTCCTTTGTGCCTTAGACAGATAGAGCAATTGCACATATATTCTCGATCAACGATTGAACTGCTTCTTTGATTGGTTGTTCACAGAGTGTAAAGGTTCTGACTGTGAGAGGATTCTTGTGTACTCCTTCAGTCCCCAGATGAATCTATTATGGATAAACCTTCTCTTTGAAGATGAGCTTCAAAATATTGCAGTTACTTGTTGGATGATCGATGAACCTATGAAGGCGACAGTACCTGAGATTCTCTATTTCTTCTTCAATTGTATCTCTTTTGATGAACGACAATTTGATTGCACCATCTTGAACCACACTTCCAGTAACTCAATCACTTTTTCATGAGAAGATAGAAGTTTGAGTCTGTCTGATCATTTCCCCGTTCGTTGATGCCGGGTGGAGGTTTGTGTATTTTAGGATTAGTTATCTTTTCTTTGCGCCTTCAGAAGAGCCTGGGATGTTGGAGAAGCGCTCTGATGTTGTGTCTCGGCTTTCCTTTCATTCCTTTCAGCAACAACGTTTGTTGAAGGATGGAGATTGTACTGATTGTTGACTAGGATTCAGCTGCTTCGAGGTTCCTTGACCTTGCAGACTTTGCTCTTTCCAGTAAAGCAGGGGCAGTAGTCGCTGATCGTTTGGCTACTTTATGAAGCTCTGAGAAAGTCTGAAACCGAAGATTTTCCAGCAAGGATCTGTAAACTGGGATCATCCCATTTATGCACAAGTCCACCGATTGTTGTTCAGTGACATTAGGGTCATGACTATCTAAAGCTTGAATTCTAAACCTGTTCACATAGTCGTTCGGATATTCAATGTTCTTCTAAGTTATTTTTCCTAAGTCAAAGAGAGTAATATTATCAGACACGAAGAAGTATTTATTGTATAAGGAATTAGCCATTTCTCCCCAACTAGCAATGCTCCTAGGTGAAATATTGTTGTACCAGGTGTATGCTCGGCCTGTCATAGATTTCGAGAATTCTTTCAGACAGACAACATGGTTGTGTTCGTGTTCACCTAGTGCTTCCAGAAATAGAGAGACATGTTTTCGAGCATTTACCGTTCTATTGTACATCATAAATGTTGGAGTGGTATAGCCCAAAAGAGGAATTATTTACGTAGCAGCAGGACATAGAGGTTGATGACGATGCACCAATGGTGTATTTTCTTTTCCTCGATCCTCCATAAAGCGTTCCAGGTCTTCACGGGTGATAAATCCTGCAGGTTCCTTTGTTGGTGAGTTATTTATAGCCTTGTGGAATTCATCATCATCTACTACATGGATCAGAGTGACTTTATGATCAGCAGCCGAAAATGTTTCTTTGGATTTTCCCTTCTCTCGAGTTTTCTCTGACATCTTGTCAGTGAGAGTTTTGAGATAATTTCACCGCTACATATGTGTGTTAGCCATGTCAATTTGATTTTTAGCAAGAGTTTCTTGTACCTTCATGAGATCACCTATGGTAGGTGGATTTTATTTGATTTCTTCAAGAGACCGTCCGAAGAGGTGATTGTCTTCAATGTTGGTTTAAGGAGGAGTGCTATCACCAGTGCCGTTGTTTGGAGCATGAGTAGTTTTTGGAGTACCACCAGTGTTGCTAGTGCTAATGTCATTTGTGTTGGGATTTGTAACTAACCCATACCTAAGACCAGCCATCTTTGTGAAAGTTTGAGATTGCAACCGAGAAAATGATCTCCCACTGTGGTCGCCAATCTGTTGATGGGGAAAAACGATTTGTTGGTTTTTTAGGAAAGTGAAAAGACGACCGTGTGTACGAGACTTCTTAACCAAACAAACTGTTTAACCTTAAACAGATGCACTGCACAAGAGTGCTTTGAATTCGAGAGATCAATCTGTAGTACTCCAGCCTAAACCAAGTCAATGGCCGTTCCAGAGTCAATTCGGTCACAAAGAGGGAGATGGGTTGATCTGTAGGAGGGAAGCTGAGAATTTTGGGATCAATGGTGATCAAGGATTGTGAATGTGTTGTGGGTTTCTGCAAATGATTAATAAGTTCGAATGATTGAGAGAGTGTTGCTCACACTACGATTCTTGGTTAGACGATTGATTATCTGTTCAATATCTTGTGGATTTTGTGTGTGTCCTCAATTAAGGATTCAGATACTTATTTATATTGTCAGAATAGTGAACTATTGATCCCAGTAAGTGTGAGGGTTTCTTGAGTGAAAGAGTAGGAAAGTGGGAGATCGTGGTGAAACCAGTTTCAGGTCGTATGAAGACTTGGTTAACCTTCCACCCACTACTTTTCTAACTCTTTCAACCGTTTGCACGATTTACTCATATTTCTCATCGTGGATGAACACATGTGCCGTAGTCCGCTAGACCAAAACCCTAAGTAATATCCCCCATGTGACGTGATTGATGTCTCATAAATCATGAAGTCTTCAAAGCAGACGTGTATTTGATTAGTCAGTCGTTGACTTGATCAGACATTGAGTCTAAGTTTTATTGAATTAAGCATGATTGACGAATGCTCAGTGATTCATGGATTGAATATATCAGATGTATAGTTCTTGAATGATGTTATTGCTCGTCTTAGCAAATATTGTAAATTCGATAAATTGATGAATTTTGAGTTGAATCAATATTCGAACAACTGAGCGAGTATTGCTTAATTTAATAAATTACTGAATATTGATAGTTGGATCAATATTCGAGCAACTGAGCAAGTATTTCTCAATTCGATAAATTACTGAATATTGATAGTTGGATCAATATTCGAGCAACTGAGCAAGTATTGCTCAATTCGATGAATTATTGGTAGAGCGACCAAATAAAATATTAATTAAAATATTGGTAGCCTACTAAATATTATATAATTAATTTGGATGTTGATTACTAGATCAACATAAAATTATTAGTGTCTGAACTTGCTCAGAATTATGATTTGTGGAGCGTTTGTTCGAAACCCTAATTTTGATCAATTGATGAACTGCTGAAAATAAGTCATGAGTGAATGAGGGACCGACCACATGGGATGATAGATGACCATGTGGTGCCTAAGTGCTCGAGCGAGCGTGCACCAGGGTCCTGAGTTGACCGATTGGTGAAAGAATGATCAAATGCTGGTGTTGATCATTTATTAGAATAATGCTCGTGAGAGCATTAGGTGATAAAACCTAATTATGGAGAAGTGAGGGACTGGCCAAGGAAGCATAGAACCGTCCCTTGGTGGTGTGGAACCAGCTGATGGTCAATTGAGCAAATTCCAAGTTGGTTGAAAAGAGTTTGGACCCAATATGAGCAATTGAGCAAATTAGGTCAATATCATGAAGATGTGTGGGACCGGATCCTTGCAAGCCTTATGGCCGGACTTGGTCGATCAAGGAGCATCCCATGTCACCATAATGTCCGTGTCTCAGTCCTGAGAGTTTTGGTATTTTCTGGTGTGCGTTTGAGCAATAATTTGGATTTACATAAGAGTTTGATCTTTGACTGAAATTCTTGATTTTTTTCTCGAATGAGCAAGTAGAACTTTGCTCGTTTGATCAAAATTTTGAGATTATTAAAATAATAATATTTTAATATTTGACGTGAGTAGCCTAGTCGGTCACGTGACCATTTTAACTTTTTGGATTTTTCATGGTGTGAGCAATATTTGAGAAAATATGAAGAAACCATGATTTTTTGCTCAAACGGGGGAGTTTCATGAGATGAGGGAAATAATAATTATGAAAACAAGGGATTGCAATGCGGAAGTGATGCAGAATAAATGACTTTGAATAGATTAATGTTAGGAATTGTTTGAAATGGCTTGATTAAATGTGCAGGGAAGAGCCAGAAATTTGCCAGGAGAACAGCCAGAAATAGACAAGACTGTTGGATTTTCTTCACAGTGAGTCGACTCAGTGATTCCTGTTCCTACTCATCTGACACGGTTCGATCCAGAGAAGGACTTGGACTTGGGCTTGACTCTTTTGGGCTGTTGATAAGCCGATCGGAAGAAGACAGGAGAAGATTATAAAACAGCCGAGACTTCTCTCTATTTCGATTATCTTTTACTTTTACTTTTGTTCTAGGGTTTTAGACATGGAAACTTTTATTTTTGTTCTTGTTATGAACCCTATTAACATGAGTAGTTAATCTTATTATTGGTTATGGATTAATTTGATTTCACAAAGCATGTTTCTTGTTCAATAAATTAGTGTTGTATCATAATTATCGATCATGATTCTCTAGAATTATTGCCATGTATGATTTGATTGCTTGTTTAGTTGAGTGTCCAGTTGATTGAACCTGCATTCACATTTATTGCTAGTTTAGCGTTTATTATACGCAAAAGTGGTATACCTTGAATGCAAGTAGCATAATTGTGGTTATTGCTTGTAGTGATGCATCCTAGTAATCGCAATTGATTTATGACCTTTGTTAAATCGGATTAGTGCTTTTATACGTTCGATTGCTTTGATTGGCCTGATTTCATATAAATTAATGCGCTAGGGAATTAACTTGATTAGTGTATTTACACGTTAGGTTGTTCTCTTAGATAGAATTCATATTCACATCTTTTAATGTGTTTGTTGATGACAAGAGGAAATTAGCGGGATATTCTTGCGATCAAGGTATCATAGGGCCTTTGATAACGAGAGATTGAATATCAATTCTAGTTATGACCAGAACATGTTTGTGAATGAAAACAAAATCCTTAACCAAAGCTTTCATATCTTTAAATTTATTTGTTTACTTTTCTTTATTTGCTTTTATATTTGTTTTAGTTACATAAGATCAAAAAAATCCCCCCTTGCTTTACATAAAAAACCGAAACATATTGACAACCTAGTCCTCTCTATGGGAACGATCCTTTGTTGCCCTTGCTATATAATATATTTTGAGTAGTGAGAAAGTAATTTATTTTTGACGCATACGACAGCGATCACATGGCCGGACGGCTAGGTAGCACGGTCCCATGACACCTTTCCCTATTTTTATTATTTTTCATGAAACCGTGAAAATATGGAGAAACCATGAGTTTTGCTCAAACAAGGAAAGTTGCTTGAATGAATGAGTCTTCATGAATTCATGAAAATAATAAAATAATAAAAATAAAGGGAAGAGGCGTGGGGGACCGGACGACGGCTTGACCGGACAAGCCGGCCGGCCGGTGGGTCTGGTCCCTAAGCGCCTCTTTTATTATTTTTATTATTATTTTCTCTCTCTGGTTTTGTGTAGGATTCCTCGTTTTTCCATGCTTTTGAATACTCGTTCGTGTATTTGGATGCTCGTTCGTGCATCATTGTTGAGTACACTTGCACCATTTTATTAGGGCTTACTCGGTGATAGTCCAGATGCCCGATTGTTGAGTAATTATTACTAATTCATTAATTCAACAGAGAATGATTTATGAAAAGGAGTAATAAAAACAAATTAAGTATCTATTACTAATCCATGAATCCAGTCGGAGGATTCAGGGAATGGAGTAATGAGATAAAAAGGTTATCCATTACTAATTCATGGAATCAGCCGGGGATAGCCATGGATCGGAGTAATGAGATGAAATAGATTATTTTCTAGGAATTCAGTCGGTGAATGTCACGGTAGAATTAATCTATTGCAGAAGAGATATGAGATAGTTGAAGCATCATACTGGTTCTGAAGAGTGCATAGTCAGGAAACAACGTGCAGCGTTGATGTCCTGAAGGCGTTTAGCCCTCTAATAAACAATTATGTCTAGAAAGCCGCCTGAATCTATACACGGTCTCTCTACATAGTCAGGGAACATCGAGTATCGCCGACGTCCTGAAGGCGTTAAGCTCTCCAAAAAATAATTATGTCCAGAGAACCGCCCAATCGTTCTTCTATGTATAGGGGGGGTCTATCTATGTAGGCAGGGAACAACGAGTATCGCCAACGTCCTGAAGGCGTTAAGCCCTCCGACAAAAAATTATGTCCAGAGGACCGCCCAATTTTATTATTCTACATAGAGGGCACGATGAAATGTGTAGCATCGAATGCTCAGCTAGTAGGAGGCCTTTCGAGAAATATGTTAATCATGGCTCTGAGAGGAATGTTCACTCAGTCAGAGGTCGTGAAACGGTTCACGGATCCCAAAACACGAATTGTCACATGCGTTCCTGAAGCTGAGTCAGAAACATGCAGTATCATGACTTTACGATTTTATCCCTTGTTGAAAATCCACCATCAACAACCTCAGAAGTTAAAAGGTCTACAGACATGTCTAGGGATATGATCAATAATCTGTAAGAAAGGACAATGATCCGATCCTGCAAAATTAAGATGTAATTTTTTTGCTTAAGGAAATTGTACAAATCAATCATTGTTTCCTAGATCCATATAAGTTATAATTTTCCTAGGACCAGTATCATAATTGTTACTAGTTCAAGTATAATATTTCCTCTCATGAGCTATATCCACAAGACAAGCATCTCTAGACTTATCTGAAAAGGGGAGGGTACCCCAAGTATACATCAAGCTATTACTTTTCCTTCCTATAAGTCCTTTCCCCGAAAGTGATTGTCTATGGACTGAGTTGAGACAATACAACAAATCGGTTCACACTTTGTGTGACCGTCTATGGATACGATATCGAGATAATACAACAACAAAGTGTGTTTACTAGATACAAAGGTTCAGACTTAACCAAACTCAATAGGATTCACGTATCAAGTAAATAGGAATTAGCATTTGTGTAATTTACTTTAATTATTGGATAAAGAGTATTACATTAACTAGTTGGAAGCCTAACAAGATAAGCTCCAACAACATACTACTACATTAATTGAACAGGTTGTTGTGCTAACCTACCAGCGAGCCTCATGGGTAACCTACCCAAGGGAGCCGAAGCGGATGGGGGGGATGAGATTGTGTCACAAGGGGGCAAACTAACACTACCTTCCATGTTAATTCCTACAATATTACGCCATTGGGGGCTTGAATTTGAGACCTACTGGATTTACTTTAATTATAATAAAACAATTATAATGCAAAAATATAAAGTAAATGACACAACAAGATTTTGTTAATGAGGAAACCGCAAATGCAGAAAAACCCCTGGACCTAGTCCATAATTAAATACTCTCAGGATTAAGCCGCTACACAAAATAAGACAATTTCGTATAGTTGAGACCAAGCAACTAAACCTATAGTTCACCTAGTTCTGTCTGTATTCCCACGCCTCCAACCTGTAAACAAGTCATGTACTTGGACAAACAGTAAAGGAGCAACAAATATGTTTGGTATCAACTCTCTTCAATCAAGTGATATGAGTTGCGCAAAGGTTCCCTTGTTTATATTAACATAAACTCCTTTGCCAGGTTCCAAGATCTATCTTTTGTTCAATCACCCAAAGGCAATCGTTAAGATTAAGCCAATCAATACCTTTAATCACAAGGAATCGTATTGATGCCGATCTTCCTCAATTAATCAATCCAATCTACCACAAGGATAAACAGATTATTAATTGGATCCTCTTTTTCCCAAACAAGTATTGTGCACACCAAAGATTGTAAAAACCAAGTCAGAAATCTTCAATATCTTTTTTGTCTTCAAATCTTCTTAGATCTTCAGTAAACACCTGCATACAACAACTTGAATCTCTTGTGATCAATCACACACAGAACGGAGTCTATTAACAATGATTATCACAAGATTTTCTTTAGTTCTAACAACAGTTTAAAGATCCATGTCGAAACCTTGAACTAGTTTGAGTGAATCTTATATCAGAAGAGAAGATTCTCAAGCATAAAAAAACTAGGTGCAATCAAAGTTCAACCACCGTTAGTCAATCAAATCAATACGAAAACTAAAGATAAACCGCAATATCTAGTTTCCTACCAACGGGCCGTGCTAGAGCTTCTCAATCCCAAAGAAGACTTTAAATTGAGCGTCCGTAAAAGATTTCACCTAATTAGATTAGTCTCCTCTCCGATAGGTGGCTTCACCATTAACAAAGACAAAAAAATAAGTTTAATGTTACGCAGGATTAGTTTGCTAGAAATGCAAACTCAAAGTATTTATAGACAAGGAAGTTTGGACACCAAGGAATTTCCAAAACCTAAAATATACTCAAGATATTTTCCATATTAACCCAAATTCGGTTTTCATAATTCCTGACTGTCCAAAAATATGATCTAAATCTCCTTGGAAAATCTTTAATTAGCAAATGCACATTACTAATTCTTATTTTCCGTATATAATTAAAAACCCTTAATTAAAAAGATTCTTAACTTATTTAAATTCGATCTTGGGATTTACTTCCTTCTTAGCCGTTAAGGAATATCTTTGAACAATATAGAATAAGCATTAATACACCGTGTTCAAAGTGTGACGACATCTTACTCTTGCAAGTCTTTTACATGCTTGCTCACTTGAAACCGATTTACCACACTTCCAAACCTAGTTTAGAATTGGTTCATCTGACTTTCAAGAACTATTTGATTTATCAAGTTCCACTCAATCATAACTCATGGGTTTACGGTTCTACCAAAACAAGTTTCGGTTCTACCTCCATGTGAGTACTGTGCATAGTTACACTAGCTTACCAAAGATACGGCTGACTAGGTACTAGGATCGGTTCCCCACATATATTTGGTATCTAAATTGTATGCACTGTACATGTCCATAGGATTGGTTCCCCCTTCCCAAAACGTGTTGCACATGTTCATAGGATTGGTTCCCCTTTCTTCCATAAACCTTGTTTCACCTCATACAAGGATCGGTTCCCCTTGTGATGCACTGCACATCTTACTAGGATCGGTTCCCCTCTTCCCAGTAATAAGTTCAGACACTCACAACCCGATCATACCCCAGGTGATTACTTAAGATTGGTTTCACTAATAAAAGTCATACCAATACATAAGTCAGGCCTCATTTGAATAGTTTTACCAAGAACACAAACAAGTCATGAGCGGTTATACTAATCACACATATTGGTCGTTCATAAGATATGCAATGTAGAACAACCCCAATAATACCTGGTGATTTCATTTTCGGTTCAAAACACATATCATGAACTTACTTCCTTAGAACACATGTAAACATTGTTCCCTAGGATGAAATCCTCACCTCATACCCATACATAATCACAATATCATTCATACGATTATGTCGATGTATTATATACAAAGTTTAATGGTTAAGCAAGAAACTTCATATTGTATTCCTTAATACTATGTCTATCTAGAGTGTTCATGCTTCACAGTTTTATATTTTCAATATGCACGACTTGAAAGATACGTTAGGGAATGAAACAGTTCAAGTCAAATATCACTAACCTCAAGTGGAAGTATGATGTTATCGTTGTATCTCCTCACTTCTTCACTTCTTCAAGTCTTCGCAATACTTGTAATGTCTCACCCTAATACTTTCAAGCTAACCTATGCGAAGTTGACTCTAGTACATTTAAATCAAGTGACTCTTAAATGAGTTTTGCTTCACTAAAATATGACAACCAAACTTGACATACCAATGCTTGGTGGGTTCAACCGAGCAATGCTCTAACATTATCTTTAACCCATCTATCTAATTAATGATCATTCCTATAAAGGTGAAAATTAAGGCCTCCTATGACTAGCCAAGGTTGCAGAACATCCTCACCAAGCTTATGCATAGAATTCCATTACTCTTGTTAGGTTCAGCATAAGTGGATCCATACATAAAAGACATAACAACCTCAGTTTTACTATAAGATCAAGTCTAACTGCAACATGGATAATATCATCAACAGTATAAACAATGTCACATATTATTCCATCTTTCCACATAAGAATTTAACTATCAATGCATGCATAATTATGATAATAAATGGACTGGGTAATAGATATCATCATACTTTCATAAATTTTTATTTTACAAAGAAAAATGAAATCATGATTTTGAGTTTTAACATGATTAAAAAAGTTTTTTTATAAATTTGTGGCAATGCCTTAACATTCCATCAACAAAAAAATCCATAGTGTCCAAAGAGTAATAACTATTAATAAAATATTATAACAGTGTATAAAAATTCCCTTAGTTCCCTTATTTTTGTTGACAGAGTGATTGTCCTTTGTTGTACTTATGTCAGTTTTTTATGAGTCTGGTTGATTGCCAGACCTTGATGATGGAGGATCATGGGTTGGATTGGTGGAAACATTTTGAGGTGAGCTAATTCTTTATCTTTTGCTTAGCCTTCCAACAGTATCTCCTTCATCATCAATAGCAACATCCAAGTTCGCCCAATCCTCATAATTCATTTCAACCTCATTGTTTTCTTCAATTATTATCAAATATTTTTCATGGAACTCAGTCATTGCTGAGTTGGATTGAGTCCCGTTTAAGCTTTTTTTCTAATTCGTATTTATCAATTTACCAAGAAAAATAATCTATATTAATATGAGGATTATTTTTCTTGGTAGGTATTATATCATCTCGAATGCAATAGGTCAAGGTCATCCTAGGTGGAGGTCTTATTAGCATATTTTTTTGTGGGGCGTTGCTAAATGATAAAAAAAAAACTTTTCACCTAAAGTTCGTCTCCAATTACCAAGGTCTTATGTAACAAACTTTATGTATATGTAGAGACAAAATGATGATGTGGACTTACTACCCAGGGTCATTGAGAAAGTCTAATCTAGAATTTCTTCTTTACCTCCACTTAACCCTGCCATCTTTCTTTATGACGTTGACTCTTGCATTGGAGATGAAAATTTGGTGGAAAAGGTCTTAAATCCTAGGTCTCATCCTATTTTAAGACCTTTACCCCCTTCATTGAAGAAGCTCCTAAAGGAAGTAACATCTTAGGAAAATTCCAAGAGTATGGTGCCATATTTGTCATACATCACACAATCTTGCATACTCACTTGGGTAGAAAGATACCATCACGATTTTGAGACATGGTTAATGCATGTTTCCTAAAAATATGTGTATAAATATATAGCATACAAGAATGCAACATGGACTCATCACTTATAGCCGAAACCAAAACCAAACTGGTCAACTGTTCATTGCAGTGCTTGCACCATTAAATCATGTTTAAAGGAATTCAAGAGATAACCCCATCAGTTCATATATTTAGTCACCTAATTGATTCTAGGTCATTAGTGAAAACTTATTCCCTAGTCATTGAGATATTAAAGATTACGAGGTGAATTTCCAAGGTTTCTAATAGAGGTGTTAGAGCATTATTCGATCGAACTTGCAAGTGTTTCTATCTCAATCTTATTTCCAATGTTAGTTTCACAAAGTTATATCTTGATTTGTAGTCTACTACGGTAGTTGAGTATCTGAAATCACTGAATAAACCTCGAAGATTAAAGACTGAAGATCAAATGAAGATATTTGGAGAACTTCATCGACAAATAGGTATGTGAAGACTGAACAATCTTATTTACTCACGGGCCACGGCATTTACCATTCTATCTTTATGAGACTATGTCGTATGATTTTACTAGATTTAATATTTCAAAGAAGAAATTTCGAGTCAAGCTTGTCTTGATAAATCTGTCGAAATATGATTTAGGCAATGAATGTTAATAAATCCTTAACAGTCTTAGTTAAGATCAATTTATTGTTCATGAACTATTTTTGTATAGAAATTGCCCAAGCAATAATATTTATTTTCTATGACAAGTGGGAATGTTTCAAATTGTTTAAATAGAGTTTTCAAAATTACTAAGATTCTACACATGAGGTAAGCACGCATACCCTAGATATCTAAGTTCCCAAATGCGACAGGTACAAGTACCCTAAGGTTCTGAGTTCATGAATGGGGAGAGGTAGTGTTAGAGCATTGCTCGGTCGAACTCGCATGTGTTTCTATCTCAAGCATGTTTGTCAATATTAGTGATCAAAACTATACGTCTTGATTTCTAATTTACTTATTACTAAGTCTCGGTCTAGGATAGTTAAGTATAGTTGAGCTCCAGACTCCATGGCGATTATCTTATGAAGACGAAGAACTACTCAAAGAACCGGTGGAACTTCATCCGACCAAAAAGGTATGTGGAGACTTGAACTTATCTAGAACTCAAAAGTCTATCTATCTCCTACTCTTGTGACAACAATCATATAAGTATGACAGTTTTTATACATACACATTTGTTATTTCGTGCCGAGTTTACTCACCTATATTTTTCTCGAAATATGTGTTGGTAAGCTTTCGCTTTAACCACCTTTAATCTTTATCCGTGATGAAAGTCATGATGGCGTTTCAATCTTGAAAATATCTTTGATGACGATAGTCGATACTTTCTTTCTAACGACTATTATAACATTATAGAAGAATGTTTCAATGATTGAAATGTAGAGTTGAGATTACGTAACCACCTATGGATATAAGCATGTATAGTGTGTTCACACATTAGTGTATAAATACATGTACCGGAAACCAAGTGCGTGCATATGTGTGCATGCGGTATTGGTGAAGGAGACAGGTTGGGTACGCGTACTGGCGGAAGTAAACGTCCATGAAATTCTGCTGAGTTTGGAGTTTACGAACTTACAAACCAGTCACCTTAGGTATGCGTACCCACGAAAGTTTTCATCCAAGAATTTCTGATGGGTTTTCAAACCCAATTCCGGTAAAGCTAGAGTACACGTACCTAAGCTAGTTATATCTCAAATTGGTTAGCTCATGAACTTAAACAATAAATAAATAGGGAATGCAATCTTTGCAGACCATGGTTATATTGTTCATGAATTGATTCAAGTGAATCAAACCGATTTTGTTTCAATTGTGTCTATGTATAAAGATCTAAGCAATTGAACAACTCTTGAACTAGTTCTTATGAGTCATTTGAACTAGTTATGAAGAAGATGAATATGGTTGATATGAAAGTGCCCATATGGCTAACCATTGGTTAACTATTCGTGAACCAACTAAATGTACACGTTTAGCTACGGTTATTCAAACCTAAATGAAATACATTTCATTTGTGTGTGTGACAAACTAAGTTTCGATCTAACGATTCAAAGATATTAGCTTGGATAAATCAGGTTTTTTATCTAACGGTGAATATTGAATGCTTTGTTACCAAGGTAACTTAGATTGCAAACCCTGATTTGAAAACTATATAAAGGAGACGTCTAGCAACTGTAAAAAAACTAATCCCCACACCTCCTGTGTGATACTAGTTGGTTTTGCTAGAGTTGATTCTCCTTTAACCGTAGGTTTCTTCTCGATACCCTGTCGGTTAGCGACTTGAAGACTTCATTGGGATTGTGAAGCCAGACGAAACTACTTTTCTTATAGTTGAGCGATCTGATCTTGCCATTTTCTAATGTACGAGTTCAATTGAATAATTGGCTTGAGATTATATCTCCGATAGGGCAAGATAAATAGAAGTCACAAACATATTCGTCTCATCGTTTGTGATTCTGTAATATCTAGTTTCGCTACCATAAGATTTATATTATTGTGAGGTGATCAATAATTCTAGGTTGTTCTTCGGGAATATAAGACTGATTTATTGATTAGTTCTTGTTCAGCTTGATTTTATCAAAAGACGGAACAAAACTCGTAGGTTTATCTGTGGGATACAGATTTATCTATTATCGTAGACTTTTCCGTGTGATACAGATTTATTTATTCAAATCTTCGACTTTGGGTCATAGAAAATCTTGGTTGTGGGTGAGATCAGCTAAGGGAATCAAGTGTGTAGTATCCTGCTGGGATCAGAGACGTAAGGAGTGTAACTGTACCTTGAATCAATGTGATATTGATTAGGGTTCAACTATAGTCCAGACCGAAGTTAGTTTGTAGTAGGCTAGTGTCTGTAGCGGCTTAATATAGTGTGGTGTTCAATATGTACTAGGTCCCAGGGTTTTTTTGCATTTGCGGTTTCCTCATTAACAAAATTTATGGTGTCTGTATTATTTCTATTCCGTATTATATTTTGTTATATAATTGAAATATCACAGGTTGTATGGGTATATACCCAGTACGCGTATCCCATCATCCTGAGTTCCTAGACTGGTTCATAGGTATGTGTATGGGTATACATACCTACCCAGTATGAACTAAGCAGATGCTCATAAACTATTTTCACAAATATGTTTGGCATTGCTACAACTCTCATAAATACTTCAAAGAAAAACTTATTCACTAAATTACTTTTTGTTTTTGAATCATGGTTTAAGTCTTGAGTCTTAATGAACACGATTATGCTTATAAGTTCTTAAGGAACATTTGTCGTGAACTACCACTATACATAATTCCAGAATCCTGGAACACAATATATTTTTTATGTTTAATTTCAAGGCGAACTTCTCACATGTTTACATGAATTCCTAATAAGAATTTCATCTATATGTTGAGAATTATTTTGCTTGAGTCTCAAGTTATCTTATCTTGGGAACTTCAATCTCTGACACTTTTGTTTCCTATTGGCTTGCTAGAGTTATCCTTTATTAACCTAGGTTTCCTATGAGAAACATAATTAGGTTTACGACTTGAAGATTTCACTTAGGGATTCATGAATCCAGGTCCAACTATCGTTTACCTGATAGTTAGTGTATCCTAATCTTTTTCTTATTGATTGTTGAGGTTTTCGTTAATCTATAATCAGGAACGAGACAGATAGAATAAATCACAAAGTTCTCTTCATCTCATACTTTGTGATTCCTCGAGATAGATGTTAGAGAATTGTTCGGTTGAACTCACAAGTGTTCTTGATTTCTAGTCTACAATTAGTTAAGTCTTGGATTAGGATAAAAGATGTAATTGAGAAATGAACATCACGGAAGTTATCATTGTGTTCTACCGTTTGAAGGCGAAGATCAACCAAATCTTTTGGAGAACTTCATCAACAAAAGGTAAGTGAAGACTGAACCACCTATTTCTCAAGTTATATTCATTTTTCTATCTTTGAGACGTTGTCGCATAACTAATTAGATTATTGTAAGCATATCAATAATTTTGAGTCAAGATTCATCTTGTAATTAGTCCTCGAAATATTACTAAGCTTAATGAACATTTCATACTTGATGAATTTCTACTAAGAAAAATTTATTATGCGCAATCAAAATCATGATTCAAGACTATCATTCGAAAATAGCCTAGAATAGTGATATGTATCATTGATGTTATTCGGGAATGTCTCGAATCGATTTATAGAAATATAGAACTACTATAAATTCAGATATAAGACAGTATATATATCAGTCTTACAAACTGGGAAAAATGTTATAAGTATGAAGCCGTAATACATGTACTCAGTACACGTAGAGGAGTATCTATATGTCGACAAACAAATTTTTGGTACGCATATTAGTATGCACACCTTTAAATGTTTGTGAACTCGTGAATCCGATTGGTATGCAAACCAATACGCATAAGAAACTGTTGGTTACAGAACATGGATTGGTATCCGTATCGGTACACATACCGTAAAAGTTCCATGGACTCCGGAACTTGGTTATGTTTAAATGGTATCCATACCAGTACGCATACCGAAATAAATCTGTGTTAACTCCGGAACTCAGTTATGTTTAAACTATTTACATACCGGTACACGTAACATGACATAATTGTTCACAAACAGGTTAAGTACTTGTACTTTGTACGCCTACTTACCATGTCGATTAAACCTTATGCACATAAAAATATTTCTCTGAGATAACTAGCATTTGAATAATCTTTAAAAAACACCATAGACATATTTGATTACATAATTGTGACTCGAGTTAAGTCTTAAGTGTTATATGAAAATTCTCAAGCTTATAGTTCAGTTGGCTATTTTCGAATAACTATTCATGAGCATGGTCTTTGTACACGGTTCAGTTACATTTCATCCTAACTAGAGTGTATATATTGTTATGTTAATCATATTCAAAGATTCATCTAATGGTGGATATTGCTTGCTTGGTTCCAAACCTATCTTAGCTTAAACTTAAAGCAACTTATGATTTGAATGTCTATAAAATGGGAACCTCGAGCAACTAGGATATTTGAATCCTGACACTACTTTTTGGTGTGTCCTTGTTGTAAAACTATAGTCATCCTCTTCCTAAAACCATTATAGAGTTTAGCGACTACAAAGACTTCATATGGATTCGTGAAGCCGGGTCTAGCTATTGTTTACCTGATAGCTCGAGTATCCTGATCTTATTCGATTGTTGAGCTGCTTACTTGAAAAAGATAGATAGAAAATCATCAAAGTTCTCTTCGTCTCAGGCTTTGATTGATTCTACAATTTTAATACTTGTGAGGTGAATAATAATCTAGGCTGCACTTCGGGTTGTATAAGTCCAGATTTTGAGGTTAGCTAGACTTTGTCTATTTCTATCGATTTCCAGTTACCTTGATCTACGATCAAAAAGGAAATCACACATATAGATTATCAGTGGGAGGCAAATTGGTTTAAAGTCTTCAATTAAGATGAAGTAACTCTTAGGATGTAAAGGACGTCAGCTAAGGGAATCAATTGCATGGAGTCCTGCTAGGAATCAAGAGGCGTAAGGAGCGCGACTATAACTGAATTTCTGTGAGGGTTTAATTCGGTCTCAACTACATTCCATTCCGAAGTTAATTGGTAGTAGGCCAGTGTCTGTAGCGGCTTAATACAGTTTGGTATTCAATCTGGACTAGGTCCTAGGTTTTTCTGCATTTGCGGTTTTCTCGTTAACAAAACTTCTGGTGTCTGTGTTATTTCTTTTCCGCATTATATTGTTTATCTTTATAATTAAAATATCACAGGTTGTGCTTAAATCAATCAAAGTAGATACATCCATCCTTGTTTGTGGATACGACTTGATTGATTACTTGAAAATCGATTTTTGGAATCACCCAAGTACTCTCATACGAGAATCGGGTTCATGGGCTAGTCTCTGTAAACTTTTTGATTATGAGAGAAAGAGATACAACTCTAGATACTATTCATTGATTGAGATTCATTAAGTTAAATCTCGAAATTGTGTTTAATTTTGTCCATACAGATTAGCTAAGAAAAAGATGGTGGTGTATTTTGGTACCCCCAGCATTTTCAATAGATATTTAAACTCTTCTTGTTCACTTTAGATGGTTCTTCAGAGGCGATTAGTAATTCAGGCTTCTCAGCTACCTGAATGTAACTGTCCCAGATTCGTGAGGTTTGAAGCCTGAATACAAAAGATCTAAAGGGAAATAAAATAGGCTTTTCTATTAGAGGAAGATTGGTATCAAAAGTCTCCACTTAGGTTGAAACAAATCTTAGGCTGTAAAGGATGTCAGCTAAGGAAATGGATTGCGTACAACCTTGCAAGGTTCAAGAGACGTAAGGAGCATGACGGCGGCTGAATTGGTTGGAGGCTTAATTTAGTCTCAATTATATTCCGTTCCAAAGTTTGATAGTTTTCTAGTGTCTGTAGCGGCTTAATACAGTTTGGTGTTCAAATCTGGACGAGGTCTTTCTGCAGGTATATTTTTCCTTGTTAACAAAACTTTTGGTATCTTGTGTTTATCCTTTTCTGCATTATATGGTTTTATCTTTATATTAGGAATAACACAAGAAGTACATATTCAATCTAGGTAGTTTAAGTCCTTATTAATCATGATCAATATCGAGACTTGTTCTTGTTGAATTCGTATCTTGAAAGATAGATAACAAGTTTCATACTTGGCAGAATTCATATCCTCTTGATTTGGATATATGACTAAATTGATCTTGGATATTGATTTGTGAGATCGTCCAAGAACTCTTCTACATAATCAGGTTCATAGACTTTGTTGTCAAGACATATTGATTGTGAAAGAGATAAAAGAAAACTATATATACATAGTGTTCAATAATCTTTAGTTTAGATATACTTGTAATTGTATTAGATTTTGTCCATAAAGGTTCCGAACGAAAAAGTTTGTGGTGTACTTCATACCCTTTTTTTTTTCAAGGGTACCACTATATAGGTGTCACATTCCATGTAAAAAAACTAGAAAGCACTTTTCTCCCTAGTAAATCGTTACCTCCATTAGCAGTGTTTTAAATTTTAAGTCGCGGGATAAATTTTAAATTTTGAGTTACGAAACAAGTCAGTGCGGATTTTTGGTGGCGACATATATTATGGGCCACACTGACATATTGTGATTGATAGCACATAATGTGGGTTGTAACGAGATAAATTTTGAGTCGGGGTTATTGGTAAAGGGATAAACTCGGGCCTCGAAATAACCCGAGGTATATTTTGGGCCACGAAACACTTTTTGAGTGACCAAGCATATCTTTCTAAATTTTAGCACACAAAACCTTGTGGTAGTGGATAGTTTTTTATCCGATGTAGATTATAGGCCACAATGCAGATTGAGTCATGTTGTCACGAATGAACCCGCTGCTTAGAACAGTCGGATTCATATGATGCCCTTTACATCTAGATAATTATATATTTTATTATTAATTAAGAATTTTATCAATTAGGCACCCTAACACTTTTAATTAATTTAAACTGAACCGTCTTTTTTAGTTTATCGTCTTTTCCGATTTGCATTTTTTTCAACTTCGGTATTGTCATCGTCATCCCCACCACCACTACCAGTATCTAAAGATGCAAAATTTCTAATTAGGATTGTTGTTGTGTGGTTGAGGTTGGGAAAATTTGAAATTAGTGGGAGAGAAAGGAATTGAATTATAATAAATACATTGATGAATCTAACTTCGAAAAGAATCTCTAACTTTGATGAATCCTGTTTTTCTTACCTGGGTTTTAGTCATGATGATTTATTTTTTTTGAAGCATAATATTTATTAAAATACTAAGGGACTATTACATGAGGGAGTATAACACCCCAAGATTCATCAATTACAAAAACATTGGTAGACCAATGGTCTACAATAACTTGATACATGAGCGGAATAGCAGTCTCTGGATATGAGTTGTAGCGAGGGCGGATGTTGGTTTCGAAGGTCGAAAAGCCTTTGGTCAATGATTTCCACAAGATGATGATAATGAAAAAATTGAATATATTGGAGGGACACAGAAGTTTAGGCTAGGTGATGTTTCTTAACTATCTAAAAACACTACAGATCTTATAAATTCAGAAATAGAAAATAAGATAATTGAATTTGCAGTCAACAAGATGAGCTGCAACAAGTAATCAGTAACAACTTTTTGTTTGTATAAATGATGATAAAATTATCCACACTTATATCCTGATTAGAAGGAAGAGGGCTAATGATCCAAGATGTCGATTAAAATTATAAATAATCCAACTACAATTGAAATCTCCAAACTAGGACGGAGTTTTCCTATTTGTTGTTCTATTTAGTTGATGTTAAACAAAACTGAAGATTTAAAAAAAAAAACGGCATTGAAAAATTATTTTCATTCTCTAATCTTTGTATATTGTATCTTGATAAACAAATTGGTATAGACGAGGAGTATAGGAGAGGGTTCAGTTCATTTCAGTCGAAATATCGAGGGTGTTTAATTAATAAAAGATTTCGCAAATAAAAATATATATTTACACTCAGATCCCCAAAGCATCTTATGAATCCAACAGTTCCAAGTGGCGAGTTCATTTGTACTGTCACGTGAACGCGCGCATGACAGCAGGACTCCATAGTCATTTGAAATTGTGTGACATATTTTTGGGGCACCGAGAGATTTAGGTCATATATTATGAATCACGGTGCCTATCAATTTGCGTTAGCAATTTTGGGTCTGGGACATATATAGAGTGAAGACAAATTTCGGTGATGAGGAAAACTTCATATGGAACAAACTTTGGGCAAATAAGCACATTTTGGTCGTTGGGGACATTTTGTTAAGCAATCTGAATCATAAGGCAGATATTCCCATATACATTCCCGTTGGGGAACAATGTATTGTTATAATTTTTCAGAATGTTTAATATAAGAAATGCAACTTACTAGTGAAATAATAATGAGTATACATCTTAATAAAATAGTGTCCCCCCTGGAAAAGCTATTACCTCATTTGTCAAGTTGTGTTAAAGAATAATTTCGTTTGCCTTAAAAATAAAAAATTAAAGGGTTATTTGGTGTTTGATACTTACATTTTGACCAATTTTAGTGTTTGGTCTAACTTATATCCAACTTAGGGGTTGGTACTTGGAAATGACGTTGACTTCGGTTGACTCTGTTAAGTCTAATTTTAATTAAATTTTCATTTAAATATTTATACATTTACTATTTTACCCTCACTTGTTAATCAATACTAAAAAAAACTTTGAAATCCTTTTTACTCTTCTATGAAGGTTTTGCTCAAACACTTAGGGCGCATTTTCTGTTTGAGGTTGATTACAACCATACAGCCGTCGAATATGTAGACTGTAGCATGTCGATGCTCGGAACAAGACTAAATACAGTATTCAATTACATCATACTTATTTAATTCTAATAAGTATTAATTTTAGATAAACTCACTGCTAACAGCAATATTCTACCCATCAGAAAACAATCAACACCCTAATCGGAAAAAACGCTCAGTAGGTACCGGAGAATAGTTACCATTGCCTACAATTATTTCAGCCTTTAAAAACAATCGTTTATACACCTTCAAGTCCCCATGTTGCTGATTTAGAAAGGAAGAATTTCATCTAACTAGCCCAAAGAAAGAATGCTGCAGTTATGAACATTTCCACTAACATCAAGACTCCATCTATCCCTCCTCTAGTCTTCTAATATCTTATTCCACTGGCTGTAGTGCCGCCCAACTCCAGATCCTATTTCTTCGACATTGAAACCCATTTCCATTGATAAATGTGACATACAGACCGGTGATGTGGAAGAGACTCCTTTTAAGACTTTCTTCAAATAGCTACAGGGCATGAATTGGTGATAAAATTGTTCTTCTTCTAACCCTTGTTTCATTTTGTACCCTGCAAGAATTCAAGCTTCAAAACTACCCAACGCTCCCAATCATTCATAAAAACAAATAGCAGCAACATCTTGAACACTCCATACTGTCCACTGGTCATCCATTAACTCAAACGACGACAAAACTATTTCCAAACCATATTACACCTGAATCATAACAAACCCAGCCCATATAAATCTTTAATATTCTTCCCAATCCTCTAACAATTAGAACCCGAGTTCAACCTTCACCCTCTTTCAATCCTCACCAAAAATGTGATTTCACGGCAATAGATCCATGTTTTTCTCTATTTTCACGATAAAATTAATCAAAATTTGAAAAATATGGAACTGCTGGTTTTCTGGAAGTATGATAATTCTACTCCGATGAATCAGTAACATGAAGATGAAGTGGAGTCGGAAGAATAAGAGAAGAGAGTTAGGTTTAGGATAATGGGGATGTTTAATCTCTTTCCTAAGGACCATGTGTATATAAATGATTGAATCAAAGCCGTTAGATTTTAGATTCACTTCAGGGCTATATTTGTCAATTCAGTATAATTTATAACACAAAATTAATTAAAGTTTAGTCAAGACAGTCAAAGAAGGTCAACGTCATTTCTAGGTACCAATCCCTAAGTTGGACAAAAGTTAGACCAAACACTAAGTTTGGTCAAAATACAAGTATCAAATACCAAATAACCCAAAATTAAATTAAGAAAACGTCACCCAAAATGAAAAAGTTACATCATAAAGCAACAAAAAGCAGAAGTAGAAATAAAAATCAAATTGTCAAGGACAGTTCACAATTACATCCCAGTTACATATTATCGTTGAGAGTAGTTAACCATCAAAGATTTTGGTATGAAGTGCCCAATTGAACATAATGCATTTTACTGCTACAATTCCTTGTTTACTATTCCTAGATTTATTAGAAAAACATCTATTATTTCTTTCCTGCCAAATAATCCCCCATACTGCAAAGGTACAAGAGATCAAGGGTTATTTGGTTTTTGGCACTCAGGTTTTGACCAAAACCTGGGTTTGGTCTAATATTTGTCCAGCCTTTGCGTTTGGTCTAAAGACTAACGTTGACCCGCCGCGTTGACTCAGTTAATGATGACGTGTATAACTATTTGACTTGGTATATTTTCTGTGCCACCCCTAAAATAATTATGTATTCACTAGCAGGGGGTCCAAAAAATGATTATTCACCCTGTTTTTTCTCATTCTCTGTGTCTGCTGCTACCTTGAATGTTCCGGTAAGAAAAACTCTATAAACCCCTGCTAACAAATAAATATAATAAAATTACTTGCATTATCAAAGATATTTTCCAATAATTTGATATACAGTATATTAGTTTTACCCGAAAAAGATCATAGCCCACTACAATTCATATTATAATTATGGTACTAGAAAAAAAGAGCATTTAAATCTTCACGCAGCTTGAACATGTTATGGAAGTGGGAGACTATGTTGTCCTTTATGATGGTTCGATCCTCAACCCAATCATCGTCGATACGCAAACTCTTGCTCTAACCGTATACCAGTAAATGTGATTCCAAGCAAACCTAATACAGCACAAGAAACCCATATTTTACCCTTAATCAGTCTCACACTCTTTGCTAAAACTTTTTTGCCATAATGATTTGTACCGTAATTTTCCAAACCCCTAAATGGAATCTTGATATCTTCATTTTTCGATTAAAAACAAAATTTCATCATAACCCACTACAATTCAATCATAACACATTAAAACCCATCAACCAATTTTAAGAAAACCCTTCAACATCAATGTGTTCTTTAGATCTCCACTAATTTATCTTACAAAAGTCTGATTCATATGATTTACCCGCTTTTGAATCCAATATGATTTACTAAGATTGGTTTTCGTAACTTCACCGAACTAAGATTCTTTCCAGAACCCAAAAGAATTAAAATATCCAAAATCAGAGCTCCTTGAACAGGTAAATCATAAACAAAAATCAAAAGATTAATGGGTTTTGATCGAATGGAAAAGGATTAGGAATCAGGATTTTGTAAAAACATATCGAAAAACGGGTAGAAAGGAGATGAATATGGTTTTAAGATTTAGGGGTTTTGTCTGCATGTAAAGGTGCTGATGAAGAAAAGGGATGTGAGATGAAGAAAGAAAAGAAATCGTTGACTATTTAGATGGATGAAAAACTAATCTGGATCGTCCATGTATATGATGGGCTGCAAAAAAGAGATATCATTTTTTGGGGCCCTTGGTATTGAATACATAATTATTTGAAGGGTGGCACTCAAAATAATACAAGTCAAATAGTTGGACACGTCATCATTAACTAAGTCAATGAGGGTCAACGTTGGTCTTTAGACCAAACGCAAAGGATGGACAAATGTTAGACCAAACCCAGGTTTTGATCAAAACCTGAGTACCCAAAACCAAATAACCCTCAAATTTTCTGCTTTCTCGATTTTGGTTTAGCTGATTTCCAGTTCCAAATCGTAGCTTTTAGCGATTCAGGGAAGGCCTACTTTATCCCAAAATTATTATAAAAATGATTTCAGACTTGACAAGTGATCTTGCAACAAACAAAAAAGGTGGGATCATGTTTATTGATCAAAGCCACAAGATAAACAAAGAGGAGCACCATACTTATATAATCTCATCTCTCATCCCTGAAAAGAAAAACTCTTGTTAATGCAACTTTATAGCAAAGAGCCCAAACTAAGAAAAAGAAACTTTCATAAGAATCAACGAGCACCATACTTGCTTATTAGGAAAAGTAAGAAAGTCATCATTATCTATGGAGCCATAAGCACCAGCCAGAGTAAAACCCTGATCGTTGAGCTAACACCTTTCATCTACACTTTCAGGAATATGATGATTAGGAACTCCCATAACCTGTAGGAGTTGAATAGAAAGGCATAATTCACATTCATTTAGATTTCTAGAGAAGTTGAGATTCCATGCATCTTCATTAGCATCCAAATCAACAGTGGTAGCTTTCTTTTATATTTGTGTTATATGATAATGAAAATTAATAGTTTTCCATATCTTTTTGTTATACCCTCCAACCAAGCTTTTTTTTCCAACAAAAGGATAAAGAAAATTGATAGGTTCTTCTGTATATATATCCTCCAGTCAAACAATTTTAATCTGAATCATAACGATAAAATAATTTGATAGTTATTCATACCTTTTTATTATATCCTCCAACCAAGCTATCTTTTATCTTAATAAACGATGATGAAAATCAATAATCGTCTGTAACTTTTTGTTATACCCTCAAACTAATTAAGCTCTTATAGTTTCATTAATGGTAGCCCATAACAAAACGATGATGAAAATTTATACTTATCCCAACCACTTTTTTAATCAGGTTTATGTCAGAATATGACGAATATGATGTCCTTTATCAAGAAAATACAAAATAATAAACGGACCAACAAATTTTATATTAATTCCTAATGGACCAAAAAAGAAAACATATTTGTCAGTTGTAAATATGTTGATCTATTATAAAGTAAATTGAGAAAAACTTTATATAAAGAAATAAAGAAATATAACTAAATAATCCCCAAAAAAGTTATTAAGCTAGAGTCGTCCTCCAGAACCTAGGTGTCTTCGTGAAATCATATTGGGTTATACGACTTTGAAGACTTCATTTTGGGTTTTGTGAAGCCCGGCCAGACTATCTTTTACCTGATTATTCATGAAAAAGCGGGGTTCTAACAACCACACCCAATCTTTCGATTAGAAATCTGTATGGAAAACTCCGAGTTACTTTCTAGAGAATCAACTAGACTCAATCAATATAAAATATCTCAAGGAGTTATTATCTCAATCTCTCGATTTGATCTTTACTCAAGAAAATAGAATCTGCGAGTCTTTAACAAAGAGAGATAACTTGGATGGTACCAAAGACAAATATCCAAGTGTCAATCAATTTAAATCAACAACCAATAAGGTCGGATAATCTAATTGATTGAACAACGCACAACCTGTATTATTTCAATTATATAACGAAATATAACGCGGAAAAGAAATAACACAAACACCAGAATTTTGTTAACGAGGAAACCGCAAATGCAAAAAAACCTCGGGACCTAGTCCACATTAAACATACAATGTATTAAGCCGCTACAGACACTAGCTTACTCCAAGCTAACTTCGGTCTGGACTGTAGTTGAACCCCAATCAATCTCACACTGATCCAAGGTACAGTTATGCTCCTACGCCTCTGATCCCAGCAGGATACTGCACACTTGATTCCCTTAGCTGATCTCACCCACAACCAAGAGTTGCTACCACCCAAAGTCGAAGACTTTAATAAACAAATCTGTATCACACAAAAAGTCTACAAGGATAGATAAATTCGTCTCCCACGAATAAACCTATGAGTTTTGTTCCATCTTTTGATAAATCAAGATGAACATGAACCAATTGATAAAACCAGACTTATATTCCCGAAGAACAACTCAGTTTTATCAATCACCTCACAATAAACTTAATCGACGCAGCGAAGAAGATTATTGAGGAATCACAGACGATGAGACAAAGTGTTTGTGACTACTTTTATATCTTGCCTATCGGAGATAGAAATCTCAAGCCAATTATTATAATTGTAATCGTACGATAGAAGATGCAAGATCAAATCACACAACTACAAGAAAAGTAGTACCGGTCTGGCTTCACAATCCCAATGAAGTCTTTAAGTCGTTAACCTAGTTTTAGAAGAAGAAAACCAAAGGTTAAAGGAGAATCGACTCTAGCTTAGCAAACTAGTATCACACAAAATGTGTGGGGATTAGGTTTCCCTGTTGTTAGAGTTCTCCCTTATATAGTCTCTCAAATCAGGGTTTGCAATCAATGTTAGCATATAGTAGCAAAGCATTCAATATTCACCGTTAGATGAAAACCTGATTAGATTCAAGCTAATATTTATCAACCGTTAGATCAAAAACATATCTTGTTACACACAAATGAAATGCACGTTTGTAGTCATGTGAAAACCGTACCCAAACTTTTACATTAGTTGGTTCAACAATAGTTAACCAAATGGTTAGCCATATGATAAATTTCATATCAACCATATTCTTCTTCACCATAACTAGTCTAAATGACTCAAATGAACTAGTTAGAGAGTTGTTCAATTGCATAGATCTTTATGTACTACACAAGACATAATTGAAGCAAAAATGATGTGATTCACTCGAATCGATTCATGAACTATAAAGCCACGGTTTGCAATAGAATTCCTTAGTTTATTAAGATAAGTTCACAAACATTGTTTTTAGACATAACCTACTCAAGTTCGCGGACTTAAGTTCCCGGACGGAGTTCACAAACTCCAGCAGAAATTCTCGGGTTCGAGAACTGCGCCAGTTCGTGGACTGGGTTCGCGGACTGAGTTTGTATGCTGAGTTTGCGGACTAAGCTCACGCACTACTCTATTTTTACTTGCTCAACAAAGTTCGCAAACTTCGGTTCAAGCAATAAGGACTTATACATATATGTGTTACCACAACAATGCTTATATTTTCCAATGGTTATATTGTCTAAACTCTCATTTCAATCATTGAAACATTCTCAGAGGGCGTTATATATTTGTTATTCACAAATTATTTTTTGTCAGAGCGATTTCCAAAATGATTGAAATACAACATGACTTTCGTCACTAGGTAAAGATGAACTTGGTTAAATAAAAATCTTTACCAACACATATTTCGAAAAATAGATAAGCGAGATATACTCATCTCGAAATATCCACATGTGTATAATCTTAATCTATATAGTAATACGACTTTTGTCTCAAGATAGGAGATATAGTAGATAGACTTTTGAGTGATAGATAAGTTCAAGTCTCCACATACCTTTTAGTCGATGAAGATCCACTGGTTCCTTAAGTAGTCCTTCGTCTTGTATGATGATTGTCATGGAGTTCTTGAGCTCAACTACACTTTCTATCCTAGTCCGAGACCTTAGCTATAGTAGACTAGAAATCAAGACTTTATAGTTTTGATCACTAACATTGACAAACATGCTTGAGATAGCAACGCATGCGAGTTTGACCGAGCAGTGCTCTAACAATCTCCCCCTTTGTCAATTTTAGTGGAAAAATTATTAATATGTATGGAATACAAAAAAACATATAAATAAACTTTGTAGCTCCTATTCCACATGTCTAATCTTCAACATTACTCGCAATCTTTGTCACTTCCAAGTACTCCAATGATCCCAAAGGTTGTAAGTTTAGCATCATCGTTGTTGAAAGTCCATAGATATAACAACGATAAAACAAGAGTTCTCAATCATTGTTATAAAGTGTCATAGTATTATTACACAACGTCAAAGTCCAATTGCATCACAACTTTAACAACAATACTATGGTGATACTTCATTCCCCCTTAGTCAATACTCCATCTCACATGGAAACCACTCCCCCTTACATAATGATCCGAAAAACATATGTATTTGTAGTATGAACTACATATAAATTCTCCCCCTTTTTATCAATAAAATTGGCAAAGGTATAAGAACGGGATCCTAATGAAATTTTCGTAAGAGACGGTTTATGACCAAAGGTAAATGTATATCATCTTGTTTAGATTCAATCATAAATCTGAAGCTAAATGCATTCATCAAGGAGTCTATAAAGATACAAGATAACCCCTATAATATTCCACAGCCGTACTCCCCATAAAGATTTGGCAATTAAGCACAAGTTCAAAAGAACTCTCCCCCATAGAATGTCATTCCCAAAGGAACAACAAGAGCGACCTTAATTTCAAAAGAAAAAAAAGATTTCTTTGAACTCAACAAATATCATACAAGTATGAATTTGGAATTCAAAAAGAATATTCAATCAAACTAATCGTAAGCGAACATAAGATTAATTTAACTAAATATGATCAACACAAGTACACTTATGGAGACTTAATAAATAAATTAAATTAATCACAAGAAAACTCGCAAATAATCTAATTTCCAAACTCAACCAAACTAATTACAAAAGTAATCAATTTAATTGGTCACGCTCGACATAAGAAAAATCTATGGAGCAATGATAAAGTTAATCATGAAAAACCAACCCATTCGAAAATGCTCAAACATAAGAAAATTTATGGAGTGATAACTAAATAACCACACAAGATGATTAATTTAGTTTAACATGTTCAACATAAAGTACCTTACGGAAAAACAACTAAGTTAATCATAAAAGCAATCAACTTTTGTTGTTTTAGTGCTCAACATAAGACACTTCATGGAACAACACAGTATTTACACAAAAATTGTGGATCTGAGATCCATCTTATACCGTGGAATAAGCATGGATTCATTCTATTTTCCATCACCATTTGCACAATGAAATACAATAGACATAATCCTAGAATCACAAAAGATTTTAACCTATCTTACATCAATAATTGACAATATAGGCTTAACTTTTGTGTTTGTCAAAAGTTTATTCATTCTTTTATCAATACTTGCATATCAATTCACGAATGACTTTACTTTTGACAAAATATGGGACAATAAGTTCACGGACGTAAATACACATATCCCATAAAAAAATATTACAATATATAAAATCATAAAAATTAATACTGCAAAAATCATCTTCCAAACAAGTTTAGAATTTAAAAAAATAAATCTAAAAACAAGAAGATGAAAACTTTGGACATAGCTATGTGTAATCACAATAATGGCTATTCCAAACACTAGTTATTCTTCTAAACAAAACAAAAAAAATATAAGATTTACTAGGCAAATAAAATCAAAACAAACTAAACTGAACACAAAACCTCCATGCCGCAGTGAACTAAAGTCAAATAGACAGTTCAGGACCTACTTGAGTCTTAAGGTCTTGGAGCTTGTGAACGACAGCATCCTATGCTCCTTTGAAGAGGATATCCTTATTGGGAAGTTCTTTAACACGGGTTTTCATGAGAACAAGGTCAGACTTAACCTTTTTCAACTCAGTTCTTACCACATCAAGACACTTTATTGTATTAACAAGTTGCTTCTTTGCCTCCTCAAATTCTTTTAGGAAGTCTAGAACTACATCTGATGAAATCTCTTCAATCTCTTATATATCCGAAAGTGAATCAAAGGATTGAGGAAGGGAATCTTCAATTTTAGTAGGTGTTCCCTTCTCTTTATCGAGTTCAAAATATACCGCCTTATTAATGAAATCTTTAGACACATCCAATGAGCAGGAGGAAGAAGAAGCCATTGATAATATGAAACCTAGAGTAATAAGATTAACTCAATAGGATAGCTATAGATGAGAAAAAAACTCAAGAGATTTAGGGTTTACGGGATAGGTTTAAAAGAAAGATCGAAACCGTACGTGTACCCGTAAGATGAGTGTTCACAAAGCTCAGCACGGAAACAAAAAGAACTACACTTTTACTTTTCACAAGTAAGTTTATTCAAGGAAGAGAAAATGAACAAAACAAAAATAAATACTCACGAACCAATATTTGACTAATTATACTTCTAAAAATGATAAGAGATTAGCTGGATAACTAGAGTCACTTTGTTATGGAGTATACCTATTTAATTCTATCACAACTAGGCTTTTTGTATGCGAGATATTCAACTTTGTGATTAATTCACACAAGTATGAGCTTTTAGCTCATTAAATGAACATTGTTCCTTTATATTCTTCTGTCTTTGATAAGTGCTCTTTCCAAAGAGGTGAGACACTGCTTGATTAGCAAATTTGTCAGAAGGACTAAATCTAGGACCTCTTGCAATTGGTTCCTGAGGATCAGAATAGTTAGGGATCCATTTTCTAGACTTAGATTTACCAGAAACAATCTTATAAATACAGGGAATGCCTTTTTTAGCAACACAAGAATTTATGCCAGAATGCACTTGAACCCTGTGATGATTTATAGAATATAGATCATTCTTATAAGGTTTCTGGTTTCTTGTGGGAATACGATTCACTGCATTAGTCGACTGACTATTTGTTCCATTGACAGTGAAGAGAAGCAAATTATGAAGCTTAAAAATTTGTTTCCATCTTGGAAAACAATGGATAGCATAGTGATTCTTTTTCCCACAGAAAGTACAGGTTCATGGAGAAGAAATTATTGGGACCTGACCTAACTTCATAGCCATATGAGCAGATTGCAAGTTATGTAAACTTTTCTTGACACAATCTTCTACTGGAGAACACTTCTTCGTGTGCTGTAATTCATGAGAATTAGTTGCATAAGAATTTTTCCCTAAGATAGATTTTCCTTTTCCAAGGATTTACATTGTTCATGGACTAGAGTAAGAGATGCACTTAGTTTCTGTTTTTTGACACGAAGTATGTTGAGATCTGATGAATGAATATCGAGCAAACATTTTTCTCTAATTGAGTCTTCCTTAAAAAGATCCTCAAGAGAACTAATCTTTTCACGTTGTATAGTAGTTTCTTGGAGAAGTTTCTCAATATTTTTGTAGAAGGACTTAATGATGTTATAAAGATCACGTTCTCGATCAAGAGACTTTTCAAATTCATCAATAAGATGATCATGATCATTAAAATTAATAACCTCAGCTGTATTTTTTGAAATTCTTGTGAGCTCCTTTTCAGCTTTTTCCAGAGTGTCACATGCCTCATAAGAGGAAGAGATGTCAACATCTGTTGGAATAATCCTTCTACCTCGGGATTTGGAAGAATCAACTAAGGAGCAATCCTTTGAGGTATTTCCAAGACACTTAGCATAATCAAAAGCTTTAGGAGACATTTTGGTATGCGCAATAGAGATATTTGTAAGGTCTTGAACGTGTTTGCCTACTCTGATACCAATTGAGAAAGCGGGGTTCTAACAACCACACCCAATCTTTCGATTAGAAATCTGTATGGACAACTCCGAGTTACTTTCTAGAGAATCAACTAGACTCAATCAATAGAAAATATCTCAAGGAGTTATTATCTCAATCTCTCGTTTTGATCTTTACTCAAGCAAATAGAATCTGCGAGTCTTTATCAAAAAAAGATAACTTGGATGGTACCAAAGACCAATATCCAAGTGTCAATCAATTTAAATCAACAACCAAAGAGGTCGGATATTCTAATTGACTGAACAACGCACAACCTGTATTATTTTAATTATATAACGAAATATAATGCGAAAAAGAAATAACACAGACACCAGAATTTTGTTAATGAGGAAACCGCAAATGCAGAAAAACCCTGGGACTTAATCCAGATTAAACATACATTGTATTAAGCCGATACACACACTAGCCTAATCCAAGCTAACTTCGGTATGGACTGTAGTTGAACCCCAATCAATCTCACACTAAACCAAGGTACAGTTATGCTCCTACGACACTGATCCCAGTAGGATACTGCACACTTGATTCCCTTAGTTGATCTCACCCACAACCAAGAGTTGCTACCACCCAAAGTTGAAGACTTTAATAAACAAATCTACATCACAAATAAAAGTCTACAAGGATAGATAAATTAGTCTCCCACGAATAAACCTATGAGTTTTGTTCCGTCTTTTGATAAATCAAGGTGAATAGGAACCAATTGATAAAACCAGACTTATATTCCCGAAGAACAGCTCAGTTTTATCAATCACCTCACAATAAACTTATTCGATGCAGTGAAGAAGATTATTGAGGAATCACAAACGATGAGACGAAGTGTTTGTGACTACTTTTATATCTTGCCTATCGGAGATAGAAATCGCAAGCCAATTATTCCAATTATACTCGTACGATAGAAGATGCAAGATCAGATCACACAACTACAATAAGAGTAGTATCCGTCTGGATTCATAATCCCAATGAAGTCTTTAAGTCGTTAACCTGGTTTTAGAATAAGAAACCAAAGGTTAAAGGAGAATTGACTCTAGCTTAGCATACTAGTATCACACAGAATATGTGGGGATTAGGTTTCCCAGTTGCTAGAGTTCTCCCTTATATAGTCTCTCAAATCAGGTTTTGCAACCAATGTTATCTTAGTAACAAAGCATTCAATATTCACCGTTAGATGAAAACTTGATTATATTCAAGCTAATATTTATCAACTGTAAGATCGAAAATATAGCTTGTTACACAAACATGAAATGCACGTTTGTAGGCTTGTGAAAACCGTACCCAAACTTGTATATTAGTTGGTTCAACAATAGTTAACCAAATGGTTAGCTATATGATAACTTTCATATTAACCATATTCTTATTCACCATAACTAGTCCAAATGACTCAAATGAACTAGTTAGAGAGTTGTTCAATTGCTTAGATATTTATGTACTACACAAGACACAATTGAAGCAAAAACGATGTGATTCAGTCGAATCGATTCATGAATAATAAAGCAATGGTTTGCAATAGCATTCCTTAGTTTATTAAGATAAGTTCACAAACATCGTTTTTAGACATAACCTACTCAAGTTCGCGGACTTAAGGTCCCGGAAGAAGTTCACAAATTCCAGCAGAAATTCTCGGGTTCGAGAACTACACCAGTTCGCGGGCTGAGTTTGTATACTGAGTTCGCAGACTGAGCTTATGCACTACTCCAGTTTCACTTGATCAACAAAGTTCGCAAACTTCGGTTCAAGAAATAAGGACTTATACATATATGTGTTACAACAACAATGCTTATATCCTCCAATGGTTATATTGTCTAAACTCTCATTTCAATCATTGAAACATTCATAGAGGGCATTATATAGTTGTTATTCACAAACTATTTTTCGTCAGAACGATTTCCAAAATGATTAAAACATAACATGACTTTCGTCACTAGGTAAAGATGAACCTGGTTAAAGCGAAAGCTTTACCTACACATATTTAGATAAATAGATAAGCGAGATATACTCAGCTCGAAATATCCACATGTGTATAACCTTAGTCTATATAGTAATACGACTTTTATCTCAAGATAGGAGATATAATAGATAGACTTTTGAGTGATAGATAAGTTCAAGTCTCCACATACCTTTTAGTCGATGAAGATCCACTGGTTCCTTGAGTAGTCCTTCATCTTGTATGATGATTGCCATGGAGTTCTTGAGCTCAACTACACTTTCTATCCTAGTCTGAGACCTTAGCTATAGTATACTAGAAATCGAGACTTTATAGTTTTGATCACTAACATTGACAAACATGCTTGAGATAGCAACGCATGCGAGTTTGATCGAGCAGTGCTCTAATAATTCATGTATTCAGATCTTGTTTTTATTGGTTATTGTAGTTTAGGAACAAGATTAAAAAAGTCATAAAGTTCTCTTCGTCTCAATTTTGTGATCCAAAATATAAATATCTAAAATCTTGTTTAATTTGTTTGGATTGTTCTTATGAGGTGGTAGTAATCTAGGCTTGTCTTTGATAAGAGTGTAA
This sequence comes from Papaver bracteatum, assembly GCA_023529315.1. Taxonomy (NCBI): domain Eukaryota; kingdom Viridiplantae; phylum Streptophyta; class Magnoliopsida; order Ranunculales; family Papaveraceae; genus Papaver; species Papaver bracteatum. The sequence continues at coordinate 2,408,151 of JAJJWX010002936.1, read as the reverse complement.
GTGTATCAGGTCCTTGAGGATTGCTAGGCATTGTTATACTATAACAGATTTCCAAACCTTAATTGAGACGTATATGAAGGTAAATCAATAGGCTTTCTGTTAGAGGTAGATAAGTATTAAAAGTCTTCACTTAGGCCTAAACAACTCTTAGGCTGTAACAGAATTCAGCTAAGGGAATCAAGTGTGTAGAATAACGTTAGATTCAGGTACATATATGAGCACGACTGAAGCTGAGTTGCTAGAAGGGTGAATACGGTCTCAACTAAATATGATAGTAGGCTAGTGTATGTAGTAGTTTAATATAGTACGATGTTCAAACTGGACTAGCAGGTGTAGATGGGGAAAAACGATTTGCTGGTTTTTGCGGAATTGAGAACGACCGTGCGGAGGATATTCCTTGAACCGAGCGAAATATTCAACCTCACACAGATACACCACTATGAAAGGGGTGCTTTAAGTTCGAGAGACCAATCTGTAGTACTCCGGCCTAAACCAAGACAATGGCCGTTCCATAGTAAATTCGGTCACAAGAGAGGATAGGTTGATCTGTAGGAGGGAAGCTGAGAAATGTGTGAGATCAATGATGATATGAGATTGTAGGTGTATTATGAATTCTGCGTGAAATGCTGTGAATGATTGAATCTTGTCTGATTGAGAGTAATTTCTGTGAGTTCGTGTAGACAAAAGAGCGTCTGTATGAACTTTAGTGAGAAATTGCTCGTTCAGACGATTGTTGTTCGAATGTTTGAAAACTCTTCGAATATTGTTCTTTCAATCAGGATTCAGAGACATTATATAATGCCGGAGATGAAAACACCATGATCCCATGAAGTGTGACAGTTTGTTGAAATCAAAGAGTGGGGAAGTGGGAAATCGTGTTAAACCAATTACTCATCGTGCGGATACTTGGTTAATTTTCCACCCACTACTTTGCTGATTCTTCCAACTGATTGCACGACTTGTTCACATTATCATCGTGGTTGAACACACGTGTCGTAGACCTCCAGACTAAAAACCTTGTTGATATCCACCCAAGTGACACGATTGATGTCTCGTGGTTAATTTAGTCAGTTGTTTATTTCATGACTTCGTGGGACAATGAGTCCACGTACTTGCTGAGTTAAACATGATTTTGTGAAATGTTCTGAAACTCATGAATCGAACGTGTCTATTGAGACAGTGGTGGAATCCTCACGTTGAGGTGAGCGAATGTTGCTCGATAATTTGTTGAATATTGATAGTTGAACCAATATTCCTTGATTTGAGTAAATATTGCTCATCTGAGCAAGTGTTGCTCGTTTGATGAATTATTGGCAACGTGACCAAAATAAAATATTAATTAAAGCGCTGGTAGTTGAACCGAGCATAATTAATAAGAATACTGATCATGAGATCGTTGCAAAATTATTAGTGTTTGAATCTTGAATCATAATCCTTGGATTCAGAAACCCTAATTTGATCAATTGATGACCGATTGATGGTTTATTTGAAAATTAACCATGGAATGAAGGAGAACTGGCTTCATGGGACCGTGGGTTAACCATGAAATTCTCATATGCTCGCGTGAGCAAAAACCAAGACCTATTTGAAGAGTTGGTGAGTTGATAAAAGAATGATTAAATGCTGGTTTAATCATTTATTGAATTACTGATGGGTTCAGTATTAGGTGATAAAACCTAATTAATCATGAAAAGGTGAGGTACCAACCAAGGGGTCATGATACCGGCCCTGGGTGGTCGCGAGATCAAATGATGATCGCTCCGTCAAATTCTGAAATTATTTGGAGAGCTTTGGACCCAATACGTGCAATTGTGCAAATTGGGTCAAATTGTGAAAACACGTAGGACTGGCTCATTGCGAGCCAAAAATATTACCCTGGTCAGTCAAGGTTACATGCTTTCGGCGTTGAGACATCCTTGCCTGAGTCCTGAGAATTTATATTTTCTGGTGCACATTTGAGCGACCATTTGAGAAAATATGACAAAATTAGGGTTTTTTTTTATAAAACCTTCAAAACTTCATCGGATGAAGGAAAATAATGAAAAAGTGAAGGAATTATGAAGAGGTGAGGGACCGACCAAGGGGTCATGAAACCGGCTCTGGGTGGTCACGGGATCAAATATTGATTGTTTGAGCAATACCCAGATTGGTTGAAATCCTAGTTAGCGCCCTTTTGTAGAATCGATATAGGATTCTCATACAGACTCGTATTTTGATGGTTCGTCCCTCCATTCTGTACGGAAAAGAATTTCTTATCTCCCATCGCGGGAATATTTAGGTTTTAAGCTCGTTCGGGAAGTGAAAACAACCCGAGAGTAAAACTCAGGAAAAATTCAAGGGGCCGGTCCCATAGTATTTTTTCTAATATGATAAAACGAAGAAGTTTTGCCAAAAATAAAGAGTTTTGTTGAAATCAAGGAGTTTGCATGAGATGAGGGAAACATAAATAATAATAATAATAAATAAAATAGGGACGTGTGGGCGTGTGGGACCGGCTTGGATCATGGTTGGCCGTCCAGAGCCCGGTCCCATGCGTTTTCCTTATTTTATGTATTATTTCATGATTTGAAGGAATTTTCATAATTTGAAGGAAATATCATGACATCAAGGAATTTTCATAGGATTATGAAAATATGAAAAATATGCTAATAAAAGCGGGACGTGTGAGCCATCTTGGGTTTGGCCGACCGGCCATGGCCCGTGCACACGGGTTTCCCTAATTTTTATTATTTTTCATGGGACCAAGGAAATATCATGAGATTAAGGAGTTTTCATGAAATTAGGGAAATAATAATAAAATAATGAGGAACCATGAGGTATGGGGCGGGCTGGGACCAAGGCATGGCCGGTTGGCTAATGGTCACGCCCCATCACGTTTTTCCTAATCTTTTTATATTATTTCCTCCGTGCGAAGGAAGAACCATGGAATTGAGGAGTTTCCTCAAAACAAAGGATATTCGTTCAAATGAAAGGTTTTCATAAACTCAGAGAAAACAACAAAAATATGATAAAAATATGAAACTGGCGTGGGATTGACCACGACATGGTCGGTCGGTCAGTGGGTCCATGCTCCCAGGGACTTGGTCAATCTTTATCTATTTGTTATTTTTCATCCTATTTTGCATAGGTTCATCGTTTCATTGTATTTTTAAATACTCGTTCGTGCGGTGGTTGTTAATGTATCATTGTTGAATACACTTGCACCATTTGAAACGGGGCTTACTCAGAAGGTAGCTTTGAGGCCCGTGCATTGAATATTTATTACTAACTCATGGATTTCTGCTGGGAAGAACCATGGTTTGCGTAATGAAATATCAGCGAAAATATTTAAATATTTTCAGAAATTCTGCGGATGAATCCAAGAATTTAGGTTTGAGACAGGGCTTGCTCAGAGGTAGTTCTGATATCCGTGCGTCGAATATTTATTACTAACCCATGGGTTTCTGCTGGGAAGAACCATGGTTTGCATAATGAAATATCAACGAAAATATTTGAATATTTTTAGAAATCCTGCGGATGAATCCAAGAATTTAGGTTTGAGATAGGGCTCGCTCAGAGGTAGTTCTGATACCCGTGCGTCGAATATTTATTACTATCCCATGGGTTCCTGCTGGGAAGAACCATGGTTTGCGTAATGAAATATCAGCGAAAATATTTGAATATTTTCAGAAATTATGCGGATGAATCCAAGAATTTAGGAATAATTATTTTATGACTTTATACTAGCAGGGCAGGCTGTCTTTGAGCATTAATATTCTGATATGAGCTTGCCGGAGATTCATATCCTTTATATAGTCAGGGTAAACTCGTTGTTTGTATCCTGAAGACGTTATCGCTTTATACTAGAAGAGCAAGTTGTCTAGGAGCTTTCCATCCCGTGATACTGTATAAAAATAATTACTGAAGTGTTCAGTATTCATGAGATATATCGTTGTCCAGCTGTGAGACTACATATCTACATGTACTCTGAGAGAAAGTATTCTCGATCAGCGAATTCGATGAGAGACCCGTGTCTCAATACAGATATTCCGTTGTCCAGCCGTGAGACTACACATCTGTATGTATTCTGAGAGAAGTATTCTCAATCATAGGATTCAATGGGAGACCCGTGTCTCAATTTTCGCATCTGATTGCTTGATCAGAAGTTCGTATAATTATGGTTTTACGATTTTAGCCTTTGTTGAAAATCCACCATCTACATTAAGTCCCCTGTTTAGTGAGGAAAGCCGTGTTCCTCAGTTAGCATTGAATGGTGATTTTCCGGTCATAACAATATAAGCAATTGAACTCAGTCATAAGTTAAGATGTTACCGGATTTCGATCGTACGAGCATACCATGACTTGAAAGCATATTCTAGTGGCATGATAGAATGTCATTTGATGAGAATAAGTTGGTGTTGAACCGCTGATTTGGATGACGGGACCTTGGTCGTTTTGGATTCGCGGGCCGGGCCCATGAAAAGAAATCCTTGTTTTAGGAATAGACGCTCGTTTGTTCGTTAGTTTAAGGAACTAACAAAATAGACCTGAGTCTAATGATATGAAATTTTGTCTATGAGATTTCACGAAAAACAAAATTTTATCTTTGTGAGATTTCAACGGAATAAACTCTCGTTCCAAAGGTGAATGCTCGTATGAGAGAAAAGTTATTTTTAGAAGACGTTCGTCTGTTAATAAATTTTTTGTCTATGAGCTTTCATGAAATTTTTTATTTTCGATATGTGAGCATTCACAAAATTTTGAAAATATACTCTCGCTTCAAAGACAGATGCTCGTGTGAGGGAGCAAAATATATAAATATATTTTTTTAAAAATTTACATGAGTTTCACGTTGAATATATGTATTTTGTAAAATCAATGTTTTGATCTTGAACAACTGTTTGAAAGTAGACAATTATACATGGTGAAATAATGCCTGTGAGTTTTCGTAATTCCATGGTGAATGTTCACACAGTAGAAATGTTCATGATTTTATGAAAAATCTGAGTTTTTGAACGTTTTTTGTAGGTTCAAAGAGACGAACGATTTTGGAGTGTTAACTCTAGCATTACTATCACCACCGTTAGTGAAAGCATAAAAAGGTAAGAGTTACCATTTTTGTAGACGCTGATGTGAGCATCCTGATCAATTATGTTGTACTTTAATTCCACTGCTTTGATAAAATCTATATCTACGTATGATATAATGAAGTATGAATGTTGCATGGATGTCATAACAACTTTGCAAGAATGACCGGTTCCCATGACGATGCTTCCAAAGATGATATTTCCATAGATGATATCTCTACAGATGCAGCTTCAAGAAATCGTGCTTCTGGGACCTCTAAGTGATGGTGAGAGATCCTTCATACTGAGTTGTACTTCTGCTTATTTCTTTAGGTTTACCACAGGATGATCATAGTGGATTCATGAATAGATGTAGACTCCATAGAAATGGAAGAAAGTCTATGGGAGTGGAGAACCAGAAGTAAGGACTGCAAGATGTTAGCAAATGACATGCAGTCACCAGCCGTTTCTTTGGTGAGTTGTTAGCGCTCCTTGTGTCATGACTTTTCCCTGCATGTGCAATTAGGATCACGATGCCAAGGTTTGTTACTTCTTTTAGACTTTTTCTCCATCGATTGACGGCCTTCAACTTGTTCCCGGCAAACAATCCAGATGAAGAAGTCGATGTAAGCATCAGGCGATCATGGCATCTTCTTGAATGAAATAATTATTATTATTGATGAGTCCAAGAAGAAATCATGGTAGATAAGCAGCATGTTGATGAAGCGTGCTCTTCTTTGGGATATGGGAATATGGAGAATTCCCGAAATCCCTAACCGAATGGAGATAGCGGCGTTGCCAATGGAGATTCCGGTATTTCTGACCCTTCAAATGATTTAGAGACTCCCCAGTAAGTATATCTCATTTGAATCATTCTAATCCCATGTAATCTTCACATTAGGTGCCGAACGACTAAGTTGGGAATCATGGATCCAATAATGATGATTTGGGCAATCCAGGAGTTGTTGGTGACAAGACTTTCATAGCTGCGCCTCAGGATGATGAAGTGCTGGTCGCTGATGCCGTGGAGGTGGTGGAAACTCCAATTGTGCCTCAGACGGTGGAACCCGAACCTGAAATAGCAGAAGTTACTTCCCCTGAAGTTGTCTCTATGATCATTGGCACTGCTCCAGTAACTGAGAACCAGATGATAGTGCATGATTATATTACTGCAGGGATTTCCTTTGATCCTCAATTTAGTGAGTTACTCCCATATCACCAGCTTGTTGGAGGTTTTAGCGTTCCCTTCAGATATGTTGCTATATACAAGGAACTATGGGAAATGTATGGACACATTGTTGTTACTCGGGATCCAGGGCGTAGTTATTTCTTGACGAAACAAGTAGAGGCCATCTTGTGTGTTATAGATGATATCCGGATTACAACCAGAAATGTTGTTTCCCAAGATGTAATCTTTGATTGGGAGTACAATTTGAAGAATGCTGAAGAACTTGGCTTCAATCTGAAGTGGCTCCACGAAAGACTTGAAGTTATCGAGAAAGCATAAAAGGGTGACGCTCCTTTCCCTACTAGTGATGATGTGTTGAAGAAGATGAAGTAGCCGAGCTAACCAGGAAGCTGAAGGTACCTTGATGAAGGACTTAGCGAAAAGACCTCACATGGCATCGAAATTCGATGCTTGACCCAAAATTTTGAAGCTAAGAGACTGAGTTATTAAATGATAGAAGAATCACTCAATCTGGAGTTGTAGAAGTCTGCCAAAGAAGTGCACATTTGCAATTTGTAATCCCGCACAATTTTTTTAGGCTTCGTAGACCTGACGGTAAATGCCATATCTTTCAGCTTGTATGTCCGATTAATGCGCCCTTTTGGTATGTTGTTGAAGAGAAACAAACGAACATCTTTTGTTGAGGAAGTACTGTCCCATTCCTCATCCATTGGCACGTGTTTTGAAAACCCATGACCTGAAGTGTGTTGTATCTTATCTGTAGAGATGACGAGAACATCTTGTAGAAGACTTTGGATTATGCCCACCAGTCATGCCAGCTTTGGGAAGACTTCATGTGAGCATGTTATCAGGTCTACACATCTTGATATGAATCATTGGTTCTTATAGAAGTCTACTTCATGTGTAACACTTCATAGAATGATTAGTTGATGAAGCCCTGAGGATGTTGCTCCTGAGACCATTGTTGGTGTTGAGACCATGAATGATCATGCTCCATAGATCTTTGTCGATGTTGAGATCATGGATGGTGTTCCCTTAGAGATTATTCTTGATGCTGATACCACGGTTGAAGTTGCTCCAAAGATTGAAAAGGATAGAACCATGATTATAGACATAGTAGTTGCTCCTCCATCCAGTGAGCCTTTTGGTGTGTTGATCATCTCTAAGATGAAGATGTTCTGGGATTTCAACATGAATTCTCCTGAACAATATGATTTTACTGTGAACTGGATTCGTCAGTGAGTCGATGATGTTGCAGCAGATTGCATCAGCAGCCTTCATTCTGGGTATGATCGGTGAAGAGAAGAAGTTCTTCAGTCATGCAGGAGCTTGTGATATAGATAGATCCCGTTGATGAATTTCATGGAATCACATCAGGTTGCAATAGCTTTTTATGTGGATAAAATTTATTGAAATAAAACCGATTTCTCCAGCAAGATCAATTCCCCAGCGTATGTTGAAGTAATTCGTGCCATCCATGGGTGAATGATATTGCATCTGCTTCAGAAGTCTTGTCATGGAGATAGTGAAGAATCAGCGATTGTAGTGTAGTTGCATTTTGATTACGCTGGTGGTGAATCAGTATGTCATCATCGAGGTATTTATGCTGAATCCAGAGGCATCATTATCGAAAGTGTACTCTTTTATTGGGATTACAATTTGAAGACTTCTTAGATGCTTTAGCGTTGAAGTGTCATATCCTTCGAGCTTTGAATGTCTTAGGCTTGATTGTCTCGGCCCCGAGTATCTTCTGTTGATTCAGCATCCCTTTCATTGCGGTAGTGGGATTCAACACTTGTGCTAACATCAGAGCTTTCTGATTTTCAGGGAAACATGGACACTCCTGCAAGGCTCTGGAGAAATGCCCAAAGTATTCTTTTCCATGCTTGGACATCATCTCAGTAATGAATGTTTCGA